>OU744316.1:48386659-49091786 GCA_916610145.1 Eristalis arbustorum | reverse complement strand
GATGCCTTCACCCCCACGAGCCCTTAAGTGGATCATGCGGGTCAGAAAATGATGATGATGATGTTGTAACACCGTTTAAATGTCATCCACAGAAGTTCGTGCAGGACTCGATCATAATGCCGACCGTAACATGACGTGTATTTATTCTCAAAGTATCACTTCAAGCTCTCTGACATGCATTGTGCAGCAGAAATTACATGAAAGCGTTCATGCGAATATTTCAGTTTCTTCTTATTTGATAATCATCACAAGAAGAGAAGCAAGAAACTATTTTTCATTCAACTGTAATACAGTTCGGTCGTACGATTAGCGTCAACGACGGTTAATATGATGGAACTCCTTCGTAGGTCTGGGTGGTAGACCAGAATCAATGAATGGCTGAAGAACAATAGTGCTGGTCTTAAAAATCAGCTTACACTGAGATGTGTGGGTGTATCTTACGTACCTAGATTAGAATTCAGCAACGAGTTGTACTGACAAGGAGACATAACGTTTCCTCACCGCTTTTTAAATTCCATGTCGATACAACCAAACAATACACGTATTATCATTATTTTCAGTAGAATTGGCGCATTGAATTTGATGTTACGAAAGGTTAATGTGGACGAGTTTCCATGACAATAAATTGTCTTACCTCCCCCAATATTAACCTAAACACCCTGCAAGATAAATGGTGGTGGGTATTAACCGTTAACTACCATGCTTACTGACTTTTCAATTTGTAAGTTAACATCACGGGTATCGTGCTGTCTTAAAATTAAGTAAAATATTTCAAGTTCAAGTCATTTACTTCATTTAATCATCGTCGAGAATAATTTGCTATCCGATTATTTGTTAATGGCTCAAACCACGCAAGACCTTGTCACATCCACCTAACCTCTGGTCACTAAATTTATTTGAATTTGCTTGGCATTTATGTATTTTTGTATTCCATAAGGACATTTTCCGCGGATTTTTATTCACCATCAAAAATTCAAGTCAATGTGTTCATTATATTCTATTTCCCGCACCGATTCCGGCTTTCAAGCACCCACTTAATTAGCTATGAAACAAACTGGTTGCATCACAAGCCGTGGACCATCCTCAGTTGCTTCCTGAAACAAAAAAATGTTTATTTATGTCAGTGTGCCAATAATTCAATGGACCGTATTCCTACACTTAATGAATGACAACCTAGTTTGTTCTTTACGGCCGCTGTCCCATTTAATGGCACAGTCGCTCAAAGTGTTTAATTTGAAATCAAATGCCAACCACCGGCTGAAGATCAACTTGTTTTGATGATTTTAATTGCATCCCGCTTCTAACCATTAACTTAAATGGATCGCACCCAAATCAAATGAAGATCCGTGTTAGAGCATGTGAACTTAATGGCATTCTGCCATAAATCAACAAGAACACAGAGACAATCCGAGGAACAGAAGTTAAATCGAACTCAACCACCCCTAATCACGGCACGCAGATTCGTCCGTTAACAACAATAAGTTTAAGCATACTCTTAGGCGCAATGTTTACTCCTGAAAACTGCTCTATTTTTTTTGCTGAATTCTCTTTTGAGTGGGTTGCGGCACTATTTTCGCTGCTTTGTGTGATTGCGGAGACTGTGTAAGCATTCTGTCCAAACAAAGCCATATAATGTACCCGGGGTGTAGTTACACCGCAATTACTTGTTTTGAGAGTCCGCTAGCCATTTCAACTCAAAAGCCTCTGAGTGAGACGAACTACGAAGGTGTTGCTTGGAATAATTTTCGTTCTCAAATACGCCGTGGCCTTCAAATTTGTTATGCGAATTAATTTTTGCCACTTCTTGTGTAATTCATGTAAATTTAGTGCGGGTTCCTATGAATTAAAACCAATGAGAGGTTCATTAACGCTTCTGTTTCAAAATTCGATGAAAAGTTTTTATGGCACCAACGCGCGTAATCAGTGCGTAAAGTAGTTTAATAAAGACACCGTTCTGACTGATCCTTCAGAAGGGGACAGGGAGCTTGACTTGCTTCACATGACTGGGAACTGTAGCCAATGGGGAATAGTGAATCTGCGAATTCAACTGTACATCCGGTGGCAGATTCCTACGTCAACTGATGAGCTTTATGGGCGAGACGAGTGCTTTGGTTGAAATCATAGATTCCCCTGAAAGCAAGTATACGACACAATACAACGGTGTTCCAACGAGTCTATTCACTTCGTGTAAGTGGCCAGAGTGATCAGGAGGGCACCAGATCAGATAAGAGTGATTTACTCGTACTCAAGCGTTGGGGCAATGTAAACATCTCTCCATCATCTACGAAAGCCTGCATGTTTCTTTGATTTGCTTGCGACCTGAGATCATAATTTCAGCAAAGTCGATGCAGTCTTTCAGTTCCATGGACACAAACTAAACGCAATGATAATGACTGATTACTAATGGGTCGTATAAATCACAGCAGTAATCAGAGCAGCATTACTTTGGTTAGGTTAGGTTATTGGGCTGCCACCGAAATTGCCTGCGAACTTAGAACTCTATTGTTAATTACCCACAGTCGGAATTACTACTAGTGATCGACCCTTCAGTGATAGTGCCTTTAATTTGATATCAACGGCGAAAAGTGCCTCGACCAGTTTTGAAAACCACTTTCACTGGGATCCCACTAACCAGAATCAGCAAAAAACTGTAGAATCACTTCACTCAGAAGCTATACGGTAGACCCAAGTCCAACTCGGGGTTCTTATTACTACTTTCACCCAGACTTATGTTGCTCTCAGAGTCAGGATTGAATCAGCTGGACAGGGCGCAGAATACCCAAAGGGCAGAGTCGTAAGTCCAGCAATAAACACCAATACTGTCACAAAAAATACGAAACCCGTACAATTGATCTTGTGGTCTACGGATTAACTCAGAAAGAACAGAATTGGTACTTTTCACCAACAACAGAAAGACCTCCCAACTCAAACGTCCGACTATTGAAAGTACAACCCTCAGCATAAAGGAGAGTTATATATGTGTAATCGGAGACGAGAATCTAAATTTGAAACTTAATATACAAGAAAGCAGCCTGTACTCCATATCTGAGCAACTGAATATTTGGCAACAAATTGGAACCCAACCCCAAAACTATCCAGTGGATGTACACAACGATATTGAGGCCAAACTTATAAGGCTGTGCAATATGGGGAAAAGCACTGTAAAGATCGCCAACCTTAACCTTTAGAATAGGATGGTAGGTAGAAGATTCACAGGAGCAATTTCCACAAATTCCAACGGCAGGTTTAGAGATCTTGCTGATCCTCTTATCACTGAAAATCACAGCTGCAAAGAGCTGAGGATCAGTCAATTCAAATGCTGGTTTTCAAACCGGACTACACTGGAGGTATGTATTGAACAGACAGATATGGACTACCCTCTCCCATACCTTGACGGCCGACGTCCTTCCTATGTCTTTGCCTGGTAAGGGACGAGTGGAACGCTAATAAACGCTTCAAAAACTCAACCATGTCCACAAAGTTTGTTCGAAGATGAGTGTAGCAATAGGCACAAGCATTTACTCCGAACATTCCTCATAACGTTAATGCTTTTCAAGAGCAGGTCCTGGCGTTTGGAAAAGCGGCCAAAATGATATCAGTGTTGGAGATACCATCGGATATTATCACCATTCTTATTTACTGTCAAGCGGGGAGTCCTGGGCTGAAAGCTGGGTGCATGCTTTCGCGAAGAGCTTAATGTTGCCTGGGCGCATCACTCGGTTACTCTTTGCCTCTGGGGATTAAGATATATAACGTTGGGGGAATATTTCTTGAAATAGCCGAACCAGCAAAGGTTCCATTAAGCTTTCCTTACAATCTCATCAAGGCATCCGGCTGGTTGGACAGTGGTAGGACCTGGGACATAAAGGAACTGGGTATGAGGAATGGCAAGAAGAAGACATAACCATGGGTTTACGATGACATACATATGACGGGCCTTTGGCTCTTCCACACACGTGGTAACCTTACCTAGTGTTCTGTGTTGATACAAGGAGGGTAGCGAAAATGTCATCCCTGTTACAGACGGGCTAGAGAAGTTGCTCGGAAAGAAGCTAGGATAATCTTAAGGAATGGTTTTGTCAGAGGACTCGAATAATACCATCCCTGCCGTTGTGTTTGTCGACGTATGTAATATTTAAGTCCTCTTAGAAATATACGAAACCAACCATATATGTCCGGAGACTTTTCACTTTTCTGTGAACATACCGATCTGGTACATAATAAACCCCACAGCAATCGAGATAACCTGTATTTCGGAAGATTTTAAGAATGTGCATCGGTCTCCAAAGAGAGCCTTCCACGCAGAAAAGGATTTAAGAAGAATCGAAGACCTTGACAATTGATGAATACATTCTTAAACTGTTGAGTATTATTAACAGTCACCCTAATACAAGAGCTGCAAAGACTTCAACTTGAGTGCAGCTGGCAATACCTTCACATCACGGCAATCATCCATCCTCGTTTTAATGACTTATATAGCCCCGACACAATGTGGTTCTACAAGAAGGACAACACTCGACACTACCGAGCATACCCTCTCTGGGATATAATATTTTAATTATATTTTTTCTTTTGTTTTCTTAACAAAGAACAAACAAATTAAATTAATTAATTATTATAACTCTCTCATGTCACATACATTGTACAATTATACAATACTCAACACATCAATTGAAATACGTCGGGACCTTATTTTTGAGCCGGAGTTCCTACTTTAGTAATAAATCTAGTTGTAGACCATTTAACTGACGAAAAATAAAGCTTATAATCTAAAATCCATTTTCCTGTCAATCTAAGCGACATTTCAATGTCATGTGCATTTGACACAAGAGTTTACTAATTTAAAATACGCGCTATAGTGCTGAGCAAACGTGTCGCATCTTGTGAACTGTTAGCGGCGAACTTCACAAGCTCGCCTAAAAAAGGTCGCACGTCGCGGTCATGTAATGCAATTTTGGAAACTCTCTTCTATTCTTCTCTTGTCGTATGATTACCCTTTCAACAAGAAACAATGTCGGCATTTACGCTTTTCTGCAAAAACACGACTCAAAACACTCCATCTGTGCACATCTCTAAAACACCGATCAATATCATTGTTAAATGAAGTCACTCCCCACGAAGACCGACTTTGATCTTCAGCGCATCTATCACGAGGCAAGGCAATGCCCTTCTCTTATGTTAAACGCCGCCATGAATATTTGCATCTTCAATTCAACACTCATATGCGAGCATCTTCGCTGTGCCGCCTGTGCTGCCTCATAAGAAATCCTTTTCCGGTTTTGCCCACCAGCAGCCTCGTCTTAAATTATGCCAGCATTTGTCTTCGGACCCCGACTGGTACGGCTTGTGCACAATCAGACTGATTCGGCGTCATCCGAATTATCATTTGTCATTTAAAACGCGCACTCAATCTGTTCATTTCAGCCGACGTCATCCAAGGTAACCACCGAAACCAACCAACCGCCGAACTTGACAATAAAATTAAAATGCCATAGACGGCGTTTTCGGAAGAAATGAATGAAACATACGTGTATAATCGTTAATTAAAATCGTGGCATGTTTTTTGGTATACTTATGGAAATCGACTCGGAACAGCTTCTTATGTAGTATCCGATGGAGTTGATGTACGTGTTCCAGGAACCGGCCGGCACGACGCCGCGGTGGGTACTGCCTGGAAATCATGGTTAAGTGTGAACGAGCGGATGGAATTCACAATTCGGTGTGCTTTTAAGGATGTGCGTCGTTGGCAGTGTGCCTAGATGTAAGTGCTGTCAGCAATGACCGGCCGAAGTGATTCACGGGAAATTAACAAATTCACCTGATTTTGCTCCGAAATCGGTTTAGTGTCGAATTGAAATGCAAATTAGAGAGCAGCAACAGTCTTGGGTAAAGCACCTGTCTATTTGGTAAAATTCCACGAATGGAGAAAATTCCCAAGAAATAGTGAAATCAAAGATCTCCAACAAGTCCTTCTCATTTTCTATGACAGACTTTACGCCTCTCACCGCTCAACGAAGCTGACTAATTATCTCGTCGTACTCATGCCATTTACGGCATCTTCAACCGGGCGAGTGTCACTGAGGTCTCTTGGAGGCAAGTGGGCCTACTCGCCGGTCTCGCTTTAATCTCTTTCGCCGTATGCGGATTAATTAGCTCCCCAAGGCCACGATGACTTGTGCAAAAACAGCCTTTGTGCGTTTCCGTAGTAAATGATGGATGCCCTTAATGGATCAATATTTTACTACGCATTCGTCTCAAAGAGTTGTGGTTGACTGGCTTTACGACTAGACTCGTTTAATGTTGCCTTAAGCAGTGTGAAAGAATGGTATGTGGTACGGGCGTTATGTTCTTTGTTATAGTGGCCTCTGATTGGAAACAAGACGTACATACATAAAAGCGAGCAACCTCACCTCATTCAAGGTCGTTACACATTACCTACACCGCGTAACTCCGACTAATGGTTACACAATGGAACGAGTGGGAAGAGTAGGCACGAATGGAGAGTTTTTTCTTAATCGCTCAACTGTACGAGAAGAGGCTAAAAAAGTTTAAGGCATGAGTTCCCACAAGCTAGCGGCCAGCAGTCTGCAGTGGTTCTTACGAATAATCGGACAAATGAAATAAATCTGGTTGAAGACGAGAGGCAAATGATGTAGACGTAATAAAATGCGATGTGGTGTTGTGGGTATGTGCGTCGACTCCAACCTCGACGTCGTATGTCGATTCCTGCTCTGTGCGACGAAAATAATTTTCCCGGCTCCACCTCTTTCGAGTCACTGACTATGCTCAAAGAGTATTACCTGTCTAGAAAAATCTTCTCAAACTTGGCTGTTCGGAATCGGCATAAGATTGTAAGTCTTGCCACTCGTGAGGGAACAATAGCACGCACAACTCGAGTGGTAGCTGAGAAGCTAGGCCCTGGCCCACTACGGAGTGTAGCGCCATCAATTAATGCTATTGGACATCGACTCTGCCCATCCAGTCCCTACCAATTCTGGTCGACCAGAAATAAATGAGTAAAGGGTATTTAACTTCGGCCATTTTACCCCCAGTCCATGGCAGCATTTTTCAGGTGCAAGCCATAAAAAAATACCAGTGCACTGGAATTCAATTAAATTTCACAAAATTTCCGGACTCCATCATAATAATGGCGGATAATTCACGGATTCTTAGAGAACTGGCTTGATCCGTGAATTGTTCGTATCATTGTTCAGATGTGTTCACAAGTTGACGCATGTTTTTATGAGAACAATAATATTTACATATTTTATTCATGTGACTTGCATGAATACAAATTGTATGCTACGCTTAATTAACAGGAACAGTTGCACCAAATTGATTCTTCAGCGTAATATAAACCTGATTTATTTGTCATGACGGACAAGCTCATTAATTTGAATTACTTAGATTGTTGGAAATGGTGGCAAAATATTGCGACTGTATCTATCTCATACAAATGGTCATCAAAATTTACAAATTAGCCTAAATCCTGTTTTTCGGGGCAAATAATCTCTGATTCATGCGAATATTTGTATCATTGTGTTTTGTACTCACTTGAAAAAATGTTTTTTTGTGAAAGCATCTTTTAGGTTTTATGCACACGCCAAAGGACGATGGAGAGGTCTTACGACAGGAAGGAGGTTCGAAAGTTTAATCAAAAGGAGCGCATGCAAGAGCGCATCTGTAAGATATCGGATTCGGAGATACGGAAACCATGCTTGATGAGTGGAACCTCAGCATAGTTTGTCCGGTACACAAGAACGGAGACCACTGTGACTGCGCTAATTATCGAGGGATAAGTAGGCTTTACATCGCGTCAGATTATCTCTGCAGTTTTGTGCGAACACCTGAAACCATTTGTTAATAATCCGATAAGTATTTATCATTGCGGTTTCCTCACATTACACAGTCCTGGAAAAGATTTAAGATGCAGATCTACTCCAGTCAACACCAGAGACATGATTTTCCAGAGGTTCATACAATTGGTAGCAATTGACGTGATTGGACGCACACAGCGAGCCGTCAATGAGGCGTTTTCTGGCATGGAAGCGGAAGCGGCTAAAATAGGTCTAGCGATAAACCAAGGCAAAACAAAGTACATTCTGTCATCGAAACATCATCGCACAACATCGATGTCTCAAAAAAAAAAACTTAAACAAGCAGGAACACTCATTGTGCCAATATTGACGTATGGATCCGAATTGTTTGCTGACTATGATTACTCTCCTTCCCACAATTTGACAAGAGCAATCAATGCCACAACAAGGTATATTTTTAACCTACCCATGCCTAGGGTGCGAATTAGCTACAGACCGTGCATATTACTCTTCAAAATTATTCACAAGAAACAGCCAAATTATCTTTTTGAAAATATCACTTTCTGTCGATCGAGTCGTAATATTACATTAAGGCCCTCCATTCATACTTGTTTAATGGACAGAGATGACGCCATTGAAACTGAATGATTAAGCTTTTGGTCGTTTTGAGAGAAGAGTTCTGCGTACGATCTTTGGTATTGTTTACGTTGGTGGCGTCCTTTGCGGCTTGTACAGTGGCATGCCTAACTAAGTGTCTTTGGTTCCAAGGCTTAAGATAGCTGGATCATGTACATCGGATGGACACCACAGCTCCGGTGCAAAGAATCTTCTCATTTGAGCTTCGAGGTTCGAGGACGTTCGCCAAAGAGATGGCGCACACGAGTGGATAAGTATTTTAACTTGTGAATGACTTCTGAATGCAGCTGGAGAGACTTTTTGGTTGAGGTTGAGGCCCACCCCGTTAAAGGAAGCAGAAGAAGAAATCACTCTAGTGCTTCAGACAGTAACTCTCAAGCAAACAAAAATCGTCTGTGTTCATCTTTTGTTGTTCTTAGAATTGGCAGAACCTCTTGATGCCAATTTTTCGAAAAACTGAACTTTATTGAGTTTCGAGCTTTTAGGAGTCCTTTTGCATTTCGCAACACCTGGTGTAGTCCCTTCTTGCATGTTGATTCCCTTCAGACTGACGAGAAGCCCGCTGAAGTGTAGTGCAGTGATACGTACCTCACCTTAAGCTATCCAAATACGGGATCGGATTCTTGGTCGAAAAAATGGGAGCCATGATCAGATGGCAGTTATGTATAGGTTCATCAGGTTTCAAAGTTACCAATAACAATCAGCTGTTCAAATATTCAGAAGGGTTAACCATTTCATCATACATCGCTTCACGCTTGCCGAACGTGCGGAAATTATTAATAAATTAATATCAGAATTCGGCGCTGTTGTAAATATGAAACGTGCGTCTCAAGGTCAGTGCAGGCAATTCGTGGCACCGTGGTTTGGTTTTTAATTGAGGTAGGTCGTGAGTACACTCTCGCGGAACCAGTCATAGAGGTTGGTGTGATATCGTATGAAGAACAATTGTCTCTGTATTTGACCAAGCACCAATGTATCCATAAAAGTGACTACCGAATGTGATTCCAGGCACTGGAGGCAATTTCAGGTGTAGAGCGATGTTAACTGATTTCCTGTCGAATAAATGTATCAACACCTTAGAGGTACCCATGTGAATAATGAGCTACCCCATATTCCATCCATGATACATCTTAAACAGTCTGTATGTCATACTCGTAATCTTTTAATTGCATGCATTTTCCTATCGTTATTCTTTAGTCGCCATTTATGTTAGACATATTGCCTTCGCAAGCGACAGACATGCGACCTAAGCCACAGAGCTTCCTACTGTTTCTTCTTCTGCGTGTAGCACTACAACCCGAGGAGGACCTTGTTGAGGTCCTTTTTCACTTCGGTGCGCTACCTAAGCCGCGGACCTCCTCGATTGCGTTGTCCCACTGGCTCGTAGTCCAAGACTCTTAGAGCTGAAGCAAAGTTGTTCTTGTCTTCTACATGGCCCGGTCACCTTGAGACATCTATCCTTAAAAGCCTGACTATTCTTAGTCTCTCAGTGTACAGTCCGTACAATTCATTGCTGAATGTTCTCCTCAGCCTTGAGATAGGCTCTAATTTACTATTGTCTCCCGAGTCCACAGAAAACTGTGTTTAATCTTGTTGTTCGTACTGTTTTATGCGGAACCGAAGAAGAACTTGTCCCTAGCAACCTTGAAACTATAGTTGCACATAGTGACGGTCTGTAAAAGAGGTCGATGTTGTATGTTATTTTTTGAGGACCGAATATAAAGCTCGTTTTGAGCACATTCACCTCCAGACCTATTTTAGTCGTTTCCGTCTCTGTGCCAACAAACATCTCATTGGAGGCGCGCTGAGTTCTACCAATAGCGTACATATCATCGGTGTATGTTAGCAGCTGTACGAGACCAAATGCCAACATGTGCCCTTTGCACGATTCTCCATGATTATGAAGAAACCACATGACATCGCGGTACCTTGTCTAACTCCTTTACACCACTACCCTCCCTTCACTCCACAACGGGCTTACACCTGTGCAAGTAAATGGTGAACATGACCTCTAAAATATAGTAACACTGAACTGTTCCATCCAAGTAAGCCTTTCTAATGAGTACAGAGTCCAAAAGCCAATTGTCTTCAGTAAGTATTCTTTACTCTGTTCTGTTTACTCCATGCTTTCTTTCAAATTATCTCCACGCAAGGTGTTGCTAATGTTGTTGACGTCGCCACTCAATGGCGTTGACTGTTGACACGCACATTCAGTGTTTTTTTTTCCAGAATAATTTGCAATTCCCTTGCACTTTTTCTTTGCCACCGTTGAAACTCTTAGCTCTTCTCTGTCACCTCATTATTCGTCTCCGTTCTCCGTTAAGCTTTTGCATAATATTATGCATGTATTCCGTGTAGTGCCTTTTAAAATGCTCCGAACAGGAAAATTACTTTTTCCAAGTATTTAAGGAGCTGTTCTTTTTCGTTGAATTTCAGAATATGTTCTTTTACTCCTACAGTGGCTTTTCCCTTGCAGTCACGACTGATAACAGCTCTCCGTGCATGTAAGTAAGGTTGCCGCTACTGAATGTAAAATGAGTTTTTTTCCTTCCGAGTATTCGTTGGCTAAGTGGAGTCCGACTTTTGAAGTGCATTGAGTAACTGTCATTTACGTACTTGCTGAGAGTTGCATTTTTTTTCCGCTTAAGTAAGCCAAAAGTGAACGAAACTTAACGAAACTGAACGAAGTATCCGCTTAATTGCTCGATTTCACTTATATCTTCTTACGTTCATCATGGTCGACCAGTAAATTAGAGAAATTTGTTCATCACTACCTTAGCACCATCAATGAGTCGCGAGAGATGGTAAGTTATATATAAAAGTTTTTTGTGTCGATATATGGTACATGATTCGACGAAGCAACCCATTGCGTCACAATGGCCTCTAAATACATACATAACCGTCTGATTATAAATTGTTCCCTGACTCAAACAGTGATCACTTCTTTCATTTATTCCAACACAAACCAATAAAATTCGTTATCGCCGGCACCATGACCTTAACCGGAAGATGATGAAATAGAATCTGTTCAATCATCAGTTAATTCTATCATGGAATGGAATAGACATACCTCTCCCGATACGATCTCCCCTTTAATCAACCTCACCTCTCCTGACCCACTCTACAGGCCAGCTGACCGGGCACAGCTGATGTTCTCTCCCATTGATTTAGTCATCCCGTGTTTTATGGACTCGCTTGGAAGCGAGTTCAACTTATCTCAGATCTGATCTTCTTTCCCAGGAATCACTTGGTCGAAACGATTTCAAACACAGCGCTCCCAAGCATCCCACCGATGTGCAACGACGGCTTACATCATTTCACGTTAGCCTTGGGTTATCTCGAAGTGGATCGGTTAAATCAAACATTTATGTCGAAAATGAATTCCGATCGATGTGAAGACATACCCACTCAATATCTCGTTTCAACGAAGGCAGTCTTTGGAAGATCTGTATCGATTTCGCAATAAACAGATCTAATGATTTGCTAGCAATGTCATTATCTTATCGACATTCCTCAATGGTCGTTACTCTCACACACCTTACCTTACATTACCACTTCTGTGTACCAGTTCCGCCTGAAGCTCCTAGGTGATGCAACGCTGCACAGCCCCACTTACTTTTCTTTGAAGCTTCTCCAGAATTCTAGATTAAACTAACCCTATCTAGAGACATGAGTTTAAATGACACAATGACGCCGATACAACTCCCTGGAGTCAATCTTCTCACTCTGATCTGTTCGGATTGAGAGTAGGCTAAAATGTCTTCGAATTAGGTGTCCTTCGCTATCTTGTTAAAGAGACAGACGGTTCGCTCGAGTCATATGAAGTTGCCTTGTGTGCCTTCCTCGATATCGAGGGCGCTTTCGATAACACTGGCTTCGGCAGGGTTTCAACAAGTGCTATCAGAAGCAGAGTCGACGAATCGGGTAAACATTAGATAAGAGCTATGCTGGAATGTCTATCACTTTCTCTTCTGGCGGAATGTCCTCTTCGTGAAAAAGGGCTGTCCGAAAGGAGGAGTTTTTTTGTTTTTAAAGATCTGCCTACATTACTATCGGTTATGCGGAAGGTCTGTCGATAGTATCCAACGCAATGAAAAATATACTACGACATGTATATTATGATTCAAGACAGAAGATTTATCGATCAATTCTTTTAAGACCGTTTACAAGGATGACGCAAATAACCTTGAAGCAAAAACTTGTGGATTCAAATGCATTCAAGAAGCTATAGTACGAAGCACGCAGCAGCCCTTTGCAACTATATATGGTTACATTGCGGAGAAAAATGCATCAGCAATTACCCCAACGAGGCAATTAGGTGGCCTGAGAATCGTGAGAATGAGAAACACAAGTCGAACGTCTACCTGCGTAGACCCGCAAAATGTAATAAATTAGAGCAGAATTTCTCAACGACGTCTAGCAACGATGTTCATGTCTCTTCACTGAGCAGCGGCAGCAGTCACTATCGAAGTTACCTAGGCAGCCACAACATCAATCCATCCCAAAAGGACCAAAATAGACATACGCTTTTGAACAATCCAATGAAAGCTCTGGACGTTGTAGGATATTTACAACTAGACACCACACTGATATTTTATTAAAAAAGTTAAGTTAAAGAATGTACATCACTTGGGCTTGTATTGTTGAACTAACACCCTGATCCTTAATTGTAAGTTTAAATCGTGCACATGCAAGTATCCGAGACAAGACTGGGCTGTGCATATCAAGTTCGCCGTATAACCCGCTATCTCAAAACTATGGACCAGTAGACGTCTATGCAGAACTTGAGCTGTCTCTCCAACATTGGTTGTACACAGTGACGGTGAGACCTTTAATTACATACGCGGTTATCGTATGCTCGTCCAAGGTCTTACAGATGTTGCAAGAAATTGGTGTATCACCCTTTCAACAGGCCTAGGGGTTATAGTCGGACTAACAGCCTTACCAATATTTAATAAGAAATTAGCTGCCAGATATGCTATTAAACTTCAGCTGAACTTCAGCCAGGCGACGTAACAGAACACCATTAGGATACTGAACTCAATACCAAGATAAGACATGTTTTGTACGAGGCCGGATCATGTGGTCAGGCAGTATTCTTTCGTCAGGTTATTTGTGGTTGGAATATTGGTCACCGTGAATTGGATCAATGGCTTCCAACACTAGACCCTAGAATTCAGGTGTGGTATACAGACGGGTCATAGATGAACTCTGTCCATGGGTCCAACACAAAGCTCGCCGTACCAAACCGAAATCCACACCATCAAGTTCATGTCCCCAGACAGTCAGGCAGCACTCAAGTCATTCTCATCCGACATATTTACGAAAATCCGAAGCGAAGCTACAAGTTACGTAACCAAGCTATTTTGAAAGCGGCAGACCTTGGCAGTGTCGCTGACCTCGTGCAAGCAATCGAGTATGGAGAACCTCGACGCCTGGGACCGTGCGTTTGGCCCGCCGCGCCGCAATGCATTTCGGGAGTTCGGGGATAACGCCCAAAATTAATATGCCAGAGAATTACTGAGAAACACAGGAGTGTGACGGATGCCACTGAGCAGATCTGCAATCACTGAAAAACGGTTATAACGATCAATGTCGAACTATGTGCCCTCATAAACAGAAGACTCACACTTCCATTAAACTCTAAAACGCTGACTCTACTGGGATCCCATGCCAGAGACAATAAAGTGAAGTTCTGATGGGTCCATGAACACAGGGAAATTGTGATAATGAAATGTGGGTAGCGCTACAGCCCGTAAGCGGCCAGGGCCTAACTTGCACCAACTGTACTCGAGTACCATTGTTCTCTCACGAGTGGAGGGGACCTAAAGCCGACTCCGAATGGCTTCCTCTAGACAGAGAAGTACTCTTTAAGCATTACTTGTGACTTGAAAGAAGTGGCGCCATGGACATTATTTTTATTGTACAGACCAGGGATCGAACCCCCGAAGTGCATAGGGGTCAACACACATAGCCATAACGACACGGACCATCACAGGGGAGCTGCTAATAACAAATGGGCAAATGACCACGGGAGGGTAGTTCGGAATCAGCGTTCATAGATTCCGAACCGTACAGCAGAGTCATAAGGCGCAGCTACAAGTTTGATTAAGGAATGAAAAGAAAACAAAAGTCTAGCCCAACCAGTGGACTCGAAGGGCAGCTCCAAAGGTCTTAGGCAATTCGAACATTTGATCATGCCTCCCTTCTATAAGGAAGTACTCAATCTCAACTATTAATGCATAAGATTGCTAAGAGCTTCCTTACTGGACACTCTGGTTTGAAATAGCATCTCAAGAAAATTTACCTGTGTCAAGACTAGGTCTGTCGGCTTTGCCTCGAAGAGGACGAGACATTTGAGCACGTTATGTGTGAATGTCCTGCATTAATCTGGTGAAGGAAACGTATCTTCCATAAGGACATAACAACTTCAATGGAACTGAAGAAATTCACTACTCTTGCATAAGGGAAGTAGTACGTCTTTTGGATTAACTCCAACCTTTCGATACAACAGATACCTTCAGATAGCGACACTTGTACAAAAAGAATCTGGGTCCACTTCACTCCTGAGAGAACACGTACACACACATCTGCTGAAGCGAGCCCCACTAGTCCACCACGGGCTGTAGCGCTAGCCGAGTAACTATATCACATTAATCCCTCAACGCACTGGAATTGGAAAGGAGAGTCTAAGTCTAACACTTCTAAGACCCCCGCGTATGCACAACATTTTTACAAAAAAGAAACTCACACAAATCACTTTTTCAATATAAACTTTTGTATTAAATTTAATTAAATAAAATAAATAATGCGCGAGGTACTGGTACGTATTTACAAAAATGTCATGGGTGTCAAGAATAAACAAATTTATTTGCTTTCGGTTTCTTTCACAGCAACGTGTCAACTGCTTCCCAAAATGATCTTGAGGGTCCTCGCTGATAGTGTCGATGATGAAACGTCACCTCCCTCCTCGTCGTCAGCATCGTCCGGCACCTCAACCTCTATATCCGAATAAATAGAAGTAAACTCCCTGGGTTCCGGATACATTCACTTTTGTTATAAGGATTTTTTGAACACACTAAACGGCAGTTCGGCAATTCTTGAGTGCACGACCTCGGTGCGGGCCAAGTGACAATTGGCTAAATTACGGTAATTGATGGAGAACACAGTCGCTGGAGTACACTTTTCAAAGTTAAGCTTCATGGTGGTATCTATTATTCGACGTGTAGCTTGAAAATGTAACTCCACCGCGAGTCATGGGATATTTATTCGAAGAAACATTTCTAAACATGCGTACTTCTCGCCACCTGTGGCCGGGGCTTGGGCTGACTCAACCGCGTGATTCAGCGGAATACAATTGATGGCCGATCAATGAGATAATGCTTTCGGTCAACACCGGCCATCTGCCAGGCGTGTGGTTGTGGCGATCAGTGCATTTGTATTTCGCTGCTGGTCTCTACACACACAGTATTGCAATTACGCCACGGATAGAAATTCGGCATCAGAGCGGCTGACTCACATCGGCGACCCACTTCTTGACGCAGAAACTATCCAAATCGAGGGGCAGTGGACCAGGTGATGAAACGGCGAAGGTGTTTCCCGGCCAAGAAGCGCAAGTGCAACGTGCTATTAGTCACTGGGGTTAAAGTCTCAAGCCGTTGCGTGCGAGGTCTCAGGCTCTCAGGCCAGGTGTGAGCTCGCTAAGAGCGGTAATTAGCATATCCAGCCTATGAAGCGTAAGCATAATTAATAGTTTTCCCAGATAATTATCCGACGAACACATGTTTGTCCTTTGCGGGCTATAAATAAACTGGGGGCTGGCTGGATGATCACACCTGTGGCCGTAATGAATCCATCATCGCCGCCGAATGGAAGATCCGATGTGACTGAGGCTGTCTCATCGCCAGTCAGATGACGAGATTTGCTAATTTGCACGCAATAATTGCGGGATCTGTGATAAATCGCTCATTAGACTGAGACTAATGACACATTCATCATTCTGACACACGTATGCGGTGGATTATAAATTCAAATAACAATTCCTCTGCTTGATTAAATGAGTTCGCCGAAGTGGAAGTGTGGAACTAATGGGTGCACCTTCTACATGAGCGTGTACAGATTCTTCAATCTGATTGGACCTGGCACTCTACTGAGAAATGCTCATGTTAAGGCTGACCAGATATCAATGATAGCTTTCCTTGATGTTTTGATTCCACATAGAGAGCTGCTAAAAATAACGTCCATTGCCATATCATCATGCGTCGTTTCACACTTGAGGAACGTGTGGAAGGTGTTAACAAATATCGAAATTCCGGCTCAGTTGTAAATACCCATCTTTGACTCAGCGTCTATGACAACATGCCAAATTGCTGTTATCAGAGTGACAAGGCATTAATGCATCCCCAATACGGAGTGGTTGGTGCGGGTTACGGCAGGGAGCGACGTTGAGCGACTTTCAGTAGCCGGAGATCAGCATCATCGATATATTCACACCGTTGTCAAAAAGAACGTGGCACTACATGTTACACAGGGTGTCCCAAAATGATAGCAAGATTGAACTTAAATAGAAAACACTGGTTTTGGCCGATAGATTACTATTTGGCTTCTGTACAAAGCATTCGCCTATTTATGTAACGTAATGCAAATAGTTGGGGGCATGAGCTTATGTACACCGGGTAAAGTTGCTGACTACAGCCAACCTGGGAGGATGCCAGCGCGATCGCTGCTTGTGCATAAGTCAATTTGACATACAGCGTCCACGTGGCGCCCCTGTATAGCCATCAGAACAATCGCTATATGGTGAACAAATGTATGCAGCGATCCCCCTCTGCCCGAGTGTCAAATAATGGGCATTACATTGTAGGTTGTGCGTGATGTTAACTCCCTCACCACGGTTACGAACGACAACATGTTCCGGATACGAACGGATTCACAGTTGACGACCCCAGCAAACGATGAAGGGACAATGGTTTTCGGTTCTTAACGTGGAACACTGCTGTCATCACGAAAGGACGGAAACCATCGACGTCTAGGACAGGAGCGTCATAATGGTCAGCAGAAACTTTGAGGTAGTCAACAACTTCATCAACCTCGGCTCTGGAGTAAACAAGGACAATAACACCAGTACCGAAATCAAGCGCAGGATTGGTCTTGCCAATCGCTGCTTCTTTGGGCTCAAGAGGCAATTGAGTAACAGAAGCATGTCTAGAAAAGCTGACATTATATAACACCCTAATCATTCCTGTCCTGCTCTATGGCGCAGAGACATGGACGCTATTGAAAGCGGATGAAGAAGCTCTTGATGAGAAAAGTTCTGCTTGCGACCTTTAGTCCTGTTTGCGTTCATGGCGTCTGGAAGAGAAGGTTCAACCACGAACTATTCGGGCTGTTCAGCGGCATGCACCGAGTTAAGCGTCTTCGGATCCAACGCTTAAGATGGCTAGGTCATGTAGAGCGGATGGACACCACAGCTTTGGCCCGAAAAGTCTTCGATACCGACCCATTGGGACAGCGCAACAGAGGACGTCCTCGGACGAGATGGCGCACACAAGTGGAAAAGGACCTTAGCCTTGGTGAGAACCGCTGGGGGCAGATGGCAAAAGATCGTGCTGGATGGAGAGGCATGTTGGTTGAGGCCCAGGTCCACCCCGGCTGTAGCGCCAATCAAAGAAGAAGAATGCAAATAGTCTCTATGACTTTACTATGACTTCCACTTGCCACTTATTAAAATGAGTGCACAACTTCGGAGTACTCTATTTATGGAACCCATTCCGTAGAGACCACACCATGATATGGTGCATGAGTACACTCATTAGAGAAACAAATACTGTCGAACATTTGACCATCTTTAGTGTTAGCACCACTTTTGAGCAACCAATAACTAACTGCAACTTTTTCACAGCAGTCGGCTCTCAAATGTGATTTAAACTTCGATTGCAATCCCAACTTGTCGTGCTGACCAAACTGCGATACGGTTCCAAACAGGTATTTTTGCAACACATGCGACTTATCATCACTTGGACACTTTGTACCGGTGGTCGGTCTTCCTCTCTTTCTCGAACCATTAGCCTCGCATACAAAGCTTTTCGCACGACAGCGCATCTCCTTTCTGAAATGCGGTGCTGGTTTTAAACTGCAAAGAGGTCCTAGAGCCGAACTACATGGTGCATGGCGTGGTGCTGCGACCCAACCGGATCAACATTTCTTGGATCCCGAATTCGCCATTGCTTCGGATAGTTTTCGTCAAACATTCTGTCGTATTCGGTTTTAAAATCGATAAAGGGACGGTGAATAACGATTTATAACTTGTTGTTGTTCTCCAATACTTGGCTTAGTGTGAATGTTTGGTTTATAGTCGATTTGCAGTGCCGGAACCCGCACCGGTACGCGTCGATACATGCGGTGCAAAACGGCTTTAGACGTTCGCACAGTACGCTGGATAGGATTTTGTAGGTGACATTGAGCAGATAAACCTCTGTAGATGTTGCAAGAGGTATGATCGTCTTTTTGTGGATGGAGTATATTAATAAAAATAACGGGTGACGCTACAGCCCGTAGGGGGCCTGGACCTAGCTTCTCAGCAACCATTCGTATTGTGCGTGCTATTGTTCACCCACGAGTGGAAGAGATCTGCGGTTTTGTGACGACTCCGTTTGAGAAGCTTTTTCTAGACGAGAAATCTCAACTCTTTGAGAATTGTCAGTGACTCGAAATAGGTGGAGCCGTGAAAATTATTTTTGTCGCACAGAACAGGAATCGCACCTACGACGTCTAGGTTGGGATCGACGCACATACCCATAACGCCACGGGCCACAAGCAGAACCATATGGAGTGGAGCTGATATTCTATTCGCCGGGCATGCTTTCATCCTCACAAATTCGGCAGATGATCTGGTGCATGCTCCCTACTAGTACATTGCCACCTTTGAAGAGGTCTGGGAGTACTGCTTCATGAAGTGGCGTTAGGGTTTCTTGATTCTTTATCATTCTCCCCTGGTTAGGCCCACTACGTTGGTGGTAGTGCTGCTTAGACACATCCACCATTCCCAGGAGGTCCGTAATTAACTTTGTGTTTCCATAAAATAGGTAGTTGTATGGACGGTATGTGGCCTTCCTTCCTAGCAGGCTCTCCTGTTGTGCGTGCTATTGTTCTCTCACGAGTGAAAGAGATCTGCGGTTTTGTGACGACTCCGTTTGAGAAGCTTTTTCTAGACGAGAAATCTCAACTCTTTGAGAATTGTCAGTGACTCGAAATAGGTGGGGCCGTGAAAACTATTTTTGTCGCACAGGACAGGAATAGCACCTACGACGTCTAGGTTGGGATCGACGCACATACCCACAACGCCACGGGCCACAAGCAGCACCATATGGAGCATGCTTTCGTCCTCACAAATTCGGCAGATGATCTGGTGCATGCTCCCTACTAGTACATTGCCACCAGCCTTTAAGAGGTCTGGGAGTAGTGCTTCATGAAGTGGAGTTGGGATTTCTTGATTACCTATGACTCGCACGCTAGACTGGTGGTAGTGCTGCTTAGACACGTCCACCATTCCCAGCAGGTCCGTAATTAACTTTGTGTTTCGATAAAATAGGTGGCTGTATGGACGGTATGTGGCCTTCCTTCCTAGCAGGCTCTCCTGTTGTGCGTGCTATTGTTCTCTCACGAGTGTCATATCATGCACTTACAGCCATCGAGATCTGCAAACAAGTTAAGGGGTTATTTATTCGGCATGACTTAACTTTAAAATGGCTTCGTAGAACACTTAATTATATTTCTTGCAACTCTATCGAGTCATAGAACAAGGGCATGTGCTACCGAGTTAAGCTTCAACCCAAACCACAACCCTCAAGTACACAAATTACCACCGCCATCCGTTCAATGTGCAACTTATTGCGCACACAAGCATACTGAGAGTGAAGTGGATGACGTGAAACATCCTTTGAGCCGTCCGTACCACGCCAACAAAGCCAGCCGTCTGTAATGTGGGTGTGGTATCATGTGCACCATGTTTGCACACATTTGCATTACAATAGCTGTCGGATCTGATTAAGCAGCTTCAGTCGTGTGAGGTGCTTAAACTTATGCGTGTCTCTTTAAGTCGTTTCGTATTTTTAGCATTTAACATCTGGGCTTATTCGAGGCTATTATTAGTCACAACTTTAATTTTGCATGAAAAGTGAATTACCGAACCAACTTGGCGACTCTGACCCTTTATTAGGACATCAGGGGAAATGCATCCGATCATCTCGGTAGTTGTGGAAGGAATGTAAGGAATAACAATTCTGAGGGTTTTGATGATTATAATGTGAGCATTACACTCATTTTAAACAAAATCTTTAATATAGTGTACTTGTAAGAAACGAGTACTCATCTCTATAAATATAACACAGCACACATTTTTCTGCTCTTAAACCTTTTTTAACTCAGCTTCTTCTTCGTTGTCTCCCGCTACAGATCGGGGTGGACCTGGGTCTCAGCCAACACGCCTTTTCATCTAGCCTGGTCTTGTGATAATTGCTTCAAGCCACGCACGCTCAACTTATTCGGGTCCCCCTCTAACGGCGTGCGCCACTGTAGGCGAGGTTGTCTGTGTTGTCCCTCTTGATTTCAGCCAAAGGCTTTTTATGCCGAAGCATTGGTGTCCATTCTCTCGGCTTGACCTAGCCATCTGCGATGAGAGATTCGAACTCATTTGACCAGGTCGACGTCGCTGTATAGGTCGTGCAGCTCGTCGTTCATTCTCCTCCTCCAAACACCATCCGTACATATGGGCCGATGATAATTCGGAGGACTTTTCTCTCGTCCATGCTTCTGCGCCATACAGCAGGACTGGAACTATCAAGCTCCTATATAGCGATATCTTGGCTCTTCGAGACTGGGCTTTATTCCTCAGTGTCCTTCCAAGTCTAAAAATACACCGATTGACCAGCATGATCGTCCGTTTTATCTCCGCGTCGGCGTCATTGCTTGTGTTAACTTTGGAGAATTGGTAGACAAAGTCTTTCACTGCTTCCAAGTTATAGCAGTCTATAGTGACGTTTTGTCCAAGACATTGGTGTTGGTGGATTTTTTCGTAGACAGCATATACTTGGCTTACCCTCATTGACCGCAAGCCCCATCTTTTCCGCTTCCTTCTAGATGCTCACAATGGCCCCACTGACAGCCCGTTGTGTTCTTCGGATGATGTCAATGTCATCGGCATATGCGTGCAGTTGCACAGATTTGTGGAAGATCGTGCCTCTGGCGTTAGCATTTGAGTTCCGCACGATCTTCTCGAGAATGATGTTAAAAAAGTCACATGACAGTGAGTCGCCTTGCCTAAATCCTTTTCTCACATCAAAGGTCTCGGTACAATCTTTACCGACCTTGACGGAGCATCGGGCATTCTCCATCGTCGTTCTGCAAAGGCGGTCGAGTTTTGCAGGACTGCCAAAACTAGACAAGGCGCTGTATAAGTAGTCTCTATAAATCCTGTCATACGCGGATTTAAAGTCGATGAAAAGGTGGTGGGTATCGATTTGTTTCTTCTGGGTTCTCGCCAAAGTCTGCTGTAGTGTGAATATTGGGTCGATGATGGATTTTCCTGGCATAAAGCCACACTGGTATGGACCGACCAGGTTGTTGACGGATGGCCTTAGGCCTTCACACATTACGGCAGATACGATCTTGCATGCGATGCCTAGGAGACTGATGCCTGTATAGTTGGCGCAGTTCAAAGGGTCTCCTTTTTTATGGATCGGGCAAGCAATTCTGAGGTTCCATTCATCGGGCATGTTTTCCCCGACCATATTTTACAGATAATTTTGTACATAATAATAATATAATATGGGTGGCGCTACAGCCTGTAGGGGGCCAGGGCCTAGCTTCTCAGCAACCACTCGTGTTGTGCGTGCTATTGTTCTCTCACGAGTGGAAGGGACCTACAGTTTAATGCCGAATCCGAACGGCTTTGTTTAAGAAGCTTTTTCTAGACAGGAAATACTCTTTGAGCATTGTCAGTGACTCGAAATAGGTGGGGCCGTGAAAATTATTTTTGTCGCTCAGAGCAGGAATCGAACCTACGACATCGCGGTTGGGGTCGACGCACATACCCACAACGCCACGGGCCACCAAATCAACGCCTCCTTACCAATCAACGCCTGCGGCTTTAAAAAGCTCGGCGGGTAGGCCATCAGCTTCCGCTGACTTATTTGATTTCACTTTGAATATGACAATCCTCACATCAACCGGTTCGGGTGGACGGAATTGTTGATCTTTATCGTCCCTTTCATTGGGGTTGAATAGTTCGTTCTGCCTGACAGCGGGCTTTGGTTCTTCGTCGCCGTTATACAGTCTGCAGAAATGGTTTCTCCATATCCTCAGCATCGACTGTGGCTCTACTACGATGTTCCCTTGATCATCCTTACAGGCTTCCGTTCGGATTATACAACCTTGACTGGTTAACTTTACCCTGTGGTAGAACTTCCTTACCTCATGCCTGCAGTAATATCCCTTCATTCTGCCGATCGCGCGCTTCTCATGCTCCTTCTTTTTTCTCCTTTTAGAAGCCGGTTTTCGTCTCTCCTCTTCTGGTCGTAGAGCTCCCGAGTAGCTCTTGTCCTTCTTTGCAGGGACTCCAGGTGACTTATTTTTAATTAAGGAAAAGACACATTCATTGCCAGCGTACAATGCACAGCAATGGATAATGTAGAGTGGCTGTGACAATAGTTATTGTGCTTCCCTCCGATGGTGTGAGGAGGACACTTGATTGGCTTCAATCTTGGTAAGTTCATTTAATTTGAATAAAAAAGCTTAACAAATCCATTTACTATTATTGGACGTCAATCAAAACTTATTCGGTACTTGTGCTGATAATTGGTTGCTCAGTTCCACTGTGAAGGGTTAAGTGCAATTGAATGCATCAAAATTGACAAAGCAAGCAATGAAAAAAATGCAAGTTAATCGACGATGTGCTTCATAACAGAATTGGATTCAGCTTGGATGTCAGTAAATGCTGATGGCACTACCATTCGGGGACGGGCTGGACCATCCACCTACTGTCAACAAGGGCCAAAAAAAAAAAAAAATATGCATACGAGTGGGTGAACGACTGTGTATATGTTTTATTGTGTCAAGCTCGGGGATGGATGCCTATAAAGCATGATGGAACCCTATAAAGCATTTAAAACACTAAAGCGACAGCCAAGAACGGATAAAACCAGTAAAAGTTGACTGAATGGAAAAAAAATCACATAAAATCAATCAGAATAGAGAAGAGCGTTAAATCGACGACCTCACCACTCTGACGTACATGTGGATGTGTGCTGAATAAATGGAACAGTCCCCTTCAATATGCAACAGCCAACAAACCACCCATCCACAGTGCAGTCCTAATGTCTTCCACATACACTAAGTGATGCCGCGACTCAGTTAGTCTTCGATTCATTCCAAAGTATTCTAATTCAATTCATACCTCGAGGAACTTTCTTCTTTACACTGACATGACGGAATCGTACCCGATTTCCCAGTATGTGTCGGCCGCCTAATTAGAGTGCTCATTCGATCGGCACACACTGGGTTCGACGACCCGGGGAATAGTCGTCTCGATCCGAGTGGGGTATCTTATGCTTATATTATGCTAATCAAGATTGAGATCAACGTTTTCTACTTCAGCTTCAGTTCTGTTATTGATGGGATTTTCTAGGAATTTTGACAAAAAAACGATTGAATGAAAGAAGTCACAAGAGCTGGCTTTCGATGCGATGAGTCGATTGGATTATACCCTATGGTTTATTATTTCTTGTGTTTTTTGGTCATGATAGCGCGGTTTTAGTGGCAAGTGCGAAGCGAATTATCTGTGATTTCTGGGGAAATGGCAGGAGATTGGGCTGTTGTTGCTCTGTGAGAGGGTATCTAGAAAAATTGGCTGAGTCATTAGGGTAAACTTGCTTACTTACTTACTTATCAGACAGATGAACCATGAAGGGTTTTATTCTGAGCAATTGCTCTCTTCCATCGGTGACGGTCCTGGACACGCTGCTTCCAGTCATCAAGGGCACGCTGTCTTACATTCTGTTCGGTCTTCCTCTCCTTCACGAACCAGGAGGCTCGGATTCGAAGCCACTCATTGCTGGAGCATTGGTGTCCGCTCGATGTGGTCGAGCCAGTGTATTCGTAGGATTATTGCCTTCCAGACTATATCCACATCCTTGTACAGCTCATAGAGTTCGCGGTTGCGTCTTCTCTTCCATTCGCCTTTCTCGCAAACGGGACCATTTATCCGACCTAGAATTTTTTTTCGAAGGCACTAAGAATCAGCTCTGCAGTCTTACTTAATGTCCAGCTTTCGGCTTCAGCAGGACTGGTAGAATAAGGGTTTTTTAGAGCGTGACTCTGGTCCTTCCACTCAGGAATTTCGAGAACAGAAATACAACAGATATTTTTTTCGTGGGTTTGTTGTTAGCCCTCCACACAACCGCTGGGGAAACGTTGCATGCATTGGTTCACCTCACAACGGGTGTTGTGAGAGCTACCCAGGAGTCGCCGCTTGGAGGCTGCATGTCAACTTGATCTATGCATCGACAAGGATCGTTGATGGCATCACGCCAAGTTGAGAGCGATCAGCAACTTTGCCCTGTGAACTACCCTGTCAGGGTAAGCTGACACGGAAAAACCAAGGAGAGACAAGCGCCAGCTTTTGTCCTTTCACGTATAGAAGGGACCTACACTTTGATGCCGACTCCGAACGGCCAAGTTTGAGAAGCTTTTTTTTTCAGACAGGAATACTCGCTGGGCATTGGCAGTGATTCGAAAGAGGAGAGCATTTGTTGGTCGTCCCAAAAATCGAACCTTGACACGTAGGTCCAACTGAGTGTAGGTTCAACGCCATCATTCACAAAACCACGATTTCTGTGCCGGACATTGAATGAAAACAATTCTTCAACAATCACCTCAAAATTAGGTCATTCTTGTCGCCGCCGCCGCGCCTTCCACCCACTCTCTCTCGCTGAGTATCCTCATCCAATTCCCGAGGCATACACATTTCAAAAATAATATTTTCTTCCCAACCACTCGGCAAATTCTACACACCGACGGCATTGTCTTTTCGGTTACCTTTCCACCACACATGCGCGACAAATTGTAAGGCAATTTGAAGTAACATCTCATGCATAATCTCGATGACGGACTTCTTAGAATCCAAGCACTTCTCCATTCTGATTGATCTCTTTACCGCAAACTACGCACGACTAGGGGTATTCCCTTGAGGTATGACTTCGATGTGCCTCCTCTACAGCCGAGTACACAAAGAGTAGGCAATAACTGAACAAGATACCATCTCTTTTGTGTGCTTTTATATTTTAAGCGTGTTGAAGAGTTTGCGCTTTTTTTTGTGTGTGTTGTAGCCTTAAAGTGTCAAGACACAACACGAGCCGAAGGTAGATCGGGTGAGGAATAGCGTGTGGATTGTGTATCACGTATCAAGGAAAAAAATGCTTTCAGACGTTTCACTGGAGCAGATGTGAGTTGGAAGGTAAACTGAAACAGTGTGATGAATGATTTGAGATATAACCAAGTGATGTCATATTCAATCAGTTGAACTGCATGTTTTCGTCTGAGGTTTGTAATTCTACTCTGGAGCACTCTGAGTCATGAAAGGGTTCAGTGTTAAGGGGTTTCCAATAGGGACTTCAGAAATTTGAATTCAATTTGCGAACGCCCTCTGTCACAAATCATAAAACCGTCACTGTCAGTTTACTTAGTAAGCTCAACATTTTCATCAAGGTAAAGGACACGAAGGAGCAATGGCTGCAAATTATAGAAATTCGGAGTCGTTGACCGCAATTTAAGAGTGCTAACTCCATTTTCTGTTTGCTCATTTTTGGCTCTAGGGGTTGGCCAATAAACCAAACATGCGTTATTAAAAAATCCACATATTCTTCATGAATCACCACCATATCCACAAAAATTCCACTGTTTGGTGCGGTTTGCATGTTGTGGCCATATTTTTACGTCGACGATAACGATCGTCACGTTACTGTGAATGATCAGCATTATCCACCGATTATTTGAGGCTCAATTTGGAAGATATTGACTTGGTTTCAACAGGATTGTGCCACAAACCACACAGCATAAGTTACATTCGATTTATTGAAGAGTAGGTATGGTGAGCGTGTTATCTCAAGTAATGGGAAAGTCGATTGGCGTTTGTGCGATTTATCGTCGCTTGATTATTCTCTGTAGGTCTACGTTAAGTCAATGGCTAATGCCAACAAGCCGACGACGTTGGTAGAGCTCAGAGCCAACGTGGAACTCGAATTGCGCTTAGCGGTCGTTCCGGCCGAAATGTGTGGTCGAGTCGTTGAAAATTGGGTCCAACGAATCGACCGTTCAAAACGTGCCCGTGGTGGCCATATGAACGAAGTCGAGTTGCATTCATAAATGTGTTGATCGTACTTCTTTGAAATATCTCAAATGATTTGCGTTTTATTTTAAAAAAAGTTATCAAGTCTTTATTAGAAATCCCTTTACAACCAAGAGGCAACCTACATCTCTAGAAATTGCATGGTTCTCCGGAGGAATATCAGGAGGATGCCTGTGATAAGAAGCCATCATAATAAGCGCTCACCACATCACCACCGAAAACCGGCCACCAGATTCGATCATAGGCGGGACAGTGACCTAGGAAGTGCGCTGCAGTATTGTCGTCTTCTTCATAGGCGTCGTAGAGGGTTTCGTCGCTTAGGTCAAGCACACTTGAAATGTTCGACGGCGCTGTAGTGTCTGGTTAGTTCGTCTGCAAGTCGTCGGCAGTCATTTTCATCAAGAACTAACAAAAATGCAGCGGGGTTCCTACAGACGTTAGGCAGCATGCTCTTGGTCTGAAAGTCATGCCATGTCCAATAGTTTTCTCGTGAGGCCAAACCATCCATGGAAGATCTAACCAAACACGCATGTAATCCCAGTGCAGGTTCAGGTGGCGTGAAAATCTCGTGGTCACCCGGGACCCTGTCAAATCTGCCGATGTGAAATTCTTCTACAGCCGATCAAATTCCCGATGGAGTTGCATTCCTGAAATATCCTGGAAATGGTTAAAGCTATAAGCAAGACCTTAAGTGCAGCTTTGCTGACACTTCAGCAGCGTATACTTCACCCTACCACCCGTTCTTCACAAAGTAGTTCGTGATCAGTAGGTTCGCATAGGTTTACACTTGGAAACGCAAATGACGCAAATTTCCCCAATGATGTGTGCAGTCTAAAGTTGTCGCCCTCCACGAAGGCACCAGCTCCAGATCCTTCGATGGCTTTGGAGCCATCAATGAAAACTCTACCATATTCCACACATTCTGTTCATAGCCATTTCGGAGTGCAGGGCAGTCAGTCTCAGTCTAATTTGAAGGTGCGTTCCAACTGGTGACCGTACGTTAGACAGCATAGCCATGGAGTCAATTAAAATGCGGTGATCAATGTCCTGGAAACTGCAGTGCGTATTATACCAATGGGCCTCCTCTTTAGATTGAAGATGGCGTTGAGAGTGCACCCCATATGTTAATATCAAATGGTGGTAGATTCAGCAGTGTGTCAGGAACAGAGACAGGCGTGGTACAAAAGTCTCCTGTGCAGCCGAGACAAATTACTCTTCGAAACTTTTTGAAAGCAGCATTTACGTATTTCCGTGAAAGCTTGTTCCACCAAACGACCGATAGGAGAGAAGGGGTCTTGTCATAGCCGCAATGACTTGGTCTTTAAATTTCTTGAACTAGAAGATCCTAGCGCTTGATGTGGCCAAGTCAGTGGAGTTTACTTGCTTCCGGATTACATCCACATTTTTGTACAGCTCCTGGAGTACGAAGGGGACTTATCTTCTCCTTGATTCACCTTCCTTGCAATTAAGACCTTAGGTTAGGTTAGGTAATTGGGCTGCCAGCGAAAATGCAAGCACACTTCTACCATTCTTTGTCCATTGTGATGCCCATTGCCGTTAATTTGAACCCAACAGCATATGGTGATCGGACCAGATTTAAAAACCAGACAAGAGCATTTCAACTTTGCCTTTACTGGAATTCGAACCAGGAACCCCTGTAACGACGGTAGGCGCTTAACCATTTGGGCCAGTCAGCCGTTTGTATGAACTTACGTCAGATGCAGATTGGTTTTATTTTTAAGGCAGGTTCCGTTGTATTGCCCCGAGTCATCCAGAATGAAAAAACAGACATAGGGAATATGAGTTTTCTCTAGCATTTTTGTGAACTTTCAAGTCAGGAGTTTTGACCCAAGTTTTTGTCTTTAAACCGGTGTAACACAGTTTGCTAACTTCGTCCTAGATTTATATCACGTTGAAGTCGGCGTCGAAGTCGAGGGCTGTTGTGGCGTTGTGGATATGTCCGTCCAACCTCAGTCTCGATAACGCCGACGAATGTGATATGCTCAAGGAATATTGCTGTCTATAAATTGCTTCTCAAACTTGGTCGTTCGGATTCGGCGTAAAACTGTGCGTGCATTTCACTTATGAGAGAACAATAGCATGCACAACACGAGTGGTTGCTGAAAAGTTTGATCCTGGTCCTCTACGAGCTGTAGCGCAACTCATATAAATTACAACCGGGATTGGACCTAACCCTGAGCTTCAAACAACATCGCTATCAGGTTATGTACGTATGTTCGACATAGACTTGTACCTACTCTTTTGCGTTGTCCTACGGGCTTAGAGTCGGGTGAAGTTCGTCTCAGCACCGTACTCTCGATATGCTCTACGTGGCAGAACAGCTTTAGGTGTTGATGCCTTGGACGACTGGCAAGACTCTTGTAGCTTTATGGCTAAATGTTTTCCAATTAACTTCGATCCATGCGCAATGTTTCCCTTGAAGAGACAAATGACTTTATCCACTTTTGACATTGGTCCAGATCCTACACTCCATAATAGATCAGGTTCAGAAAGACCACTGTGGTGTATGTCAGAATGGTTCGTCGAGATGGGACTCCACTTATTGGATGTATGTTGGTAGTACTGCTTTTTTTAAAGTCCAAGGACCTTGACCTGCGGATGGAATTGTTCGTCTCCTTAGAAGACTACCTCGATGTTATAGCTGTCAATTTGAACTTGTTTGTCATGAAATTAAAGAACTATGTGATACCCGAGGGAGACAGTTGCGATGCTTGTGTTAGGAAAATCAGATTTTTTCTGAGAATTCTTAATTAAGGTACGAAGACAGCCACTTAATTGCAAGTCTATGCACATTCCTGGCATACGGGCATTCCTGTCCAGCAATAAAATTGCTGTCATTCCTCGTTGATTTAAACAATTAAAAACGAAACAAAGAGCCTGTTTGACACAAAATCGAACTCAGCGCAAATTTCAAAAATTCTATTCTTTGACCCCACAAAGGCATTCCAAAACAATTCCACACAAAGTGACCACGCTCACATGACTAAATGGCAGTCAATGAATCCAATTAGTTACACAGATTTTTGCGGAAGTTAAGTGCGTGGAACTAAAACTCAAAGCAGACGTGAAATTTGTAGGTTATTTGCCGTATGTACATAAGTCATGAACAGACATCGTTTGTTGTGTGATGCAGGCAACATGTGAGCAATGTAGAGTACCCACAATCTGACATCAGTCTCAACTGAAGGCAATTGAAAGCTAAACGATACCAAATTATATACATACACGGAATGTAGTGCAGGCAACTAACAATGATTCACATCACTCCTAGCCGTCAAATAATTGGATTAGTTCATTGGCCGCAGTTGATTTGAAATGCAAACTGGTATTTGCTTAATGATTTTAGCGTGATTTTGCTAAGAAGTTCAACCTGGATTATGGCCCTGACTGTGTGCTTGAATTGTTAAATTGTCACGGATTTGCATTTAAATAGCACATTCGTATTCTGAAAATATTGGAAATTAAATATATCGCTTGTCTAATGTCTCTTTGCACTTGTAAGATCAATTATGGACATGGTATGGTGCAAGAACCCGCAGTGGACTTGTGGCCAGATCTACAGCAACCACTGGGGTTTTAAGCGCCATTGTTCTCTTATGGGACCTTCAGTTGTATGCCGACTGTGACTATGTTTGAAAAGCCTTCAGGCAGTCGTATGCTCTGAATTTTGCCAGTGTCTGGTGAAAGGTGGAGACGGGTACTATTTTATATAGACGATGAGCAGTGAAGAAGATGGGACACATTCATCAACCACGCCATGGTCGGCATTAGGTTTGTATACCAACAAGTATATGTAAGAATCGATGGCATAGCGATTAAAGAGGCGCCTTCATTGCTAAAAAACAATGTGATATCATCATCTGTTCCGATAGTCAGGACGCTATAAAATCCCTTGACAATGTCATGTTCTACTCATAAAACATACCTGAATTGCAGACTGTCTCTTAACGAGATGGCTGAGCATTTTAACATTCACCTCATTTGGGTGCCGGGACACTGACACAATACCAGGAAACTGCAAAGCCGATGAACTCGCCAGGTGTGGTACAACTTCATCCCTATCAATAGCAGGTGTACCATCTTTCATACCGATCGCTACAGTTGGTTCTTCTTAAGACCCGCACGATTAGAACCACTAATGGAAAATGGCCGGAAGGCACCACCTGCCTTAAAACAAAAAAAAATCTGGCCATGACTTAACCTAAAACGGTCACTCAGTCTGTACAGCCTCAGCAAGCACTCATTAAGGACCTCATAGGGGTCTGTGCAATTGGCACTCATGCTCGCAGGATGGGTGCCCCATATAATGACTTCTGCAGAAGCTGCATGGATGAAGAGAAGAAAGCAAACACTGCTCGTGCAGCGCTCTGGCCAGTCGTAGGTTTCTGTACCTAGGGGACTACTATTTCAATAACCTCAATGAGCTAAACAGCGCCAGGCTAGAAGCACCAACTGGTTCCGATGTTTTGAGAAGTCAATCAGCGTCGTATCACAATGGGCCTAAGTGTGACTGCCTTTTGCAGTCAGTAGATTGATGGCAATGCCAAAACCTATGCAAAAGCTACATAACAATTATGTCTGGCGATAAACTAAAAGTCTTGTCAATTTGATGCCGGCATTCAGGGGATTTTAGTAGAATCTATGGATCCCATAATAGTGAGGGCTGGTTTGAATTAAAACTACAGGAACACATCCGAGTAAACACTCATAAGCTCGATAAGGGAATACTCAATTTGGTGTCACTACACTCAATATATGTGTGGCGCTACAGCACATAGAGGGCCTTCTACAGCCTTCTAGACCACAATGCACCTACTAGATCCAATAGTGGGTTCATTAGACCCACTCGAACATCGACGTACCGTGTCCCCTTTGTCCGTGTTTTATCGTTAATTTTACAAACGATACTCAAGTGATCTACTCAACTGCATTCCCCCTCTCTTTGAAATCGCCCGCAAAACACGTCCTGCCAGGAATTCCCATCAGTTTAACCACAAGCCTGCTATCAGACGCAGAGTGAAATTCGCAGACTCGTTTTTATCCGCCCTACACGAGTATGGGCTGCTCATTCCAATATTTCAGCCCAATATTTCCCATGGACTACAATCTGCAGATATTTATGACCAATGCAGAGAGGGGGATCTTTCTATACCCACAGTGCTTTGTCTTGATCCCGGACATTACGATTATTAATAACCGTTTATGCACGTGGAAATTATGAAAGAAAAACCACTCCCGTTGCACGTGTCATTGTTTACTCACTAGTGGAAAGGGCCTACAGACTTATGTCGACGCCGAATGGAATAACTCTTTGAGCCTTGTCTGTGACTCGATAGAAGTCCTTCTTTCAGAAATCGAAGCAAGACACGGTAGATCCAAGTGATTAGAGGTCGACGCACATACGCCACAGGCCACCACAACTGCTCTTTATTGTCAATTATTTTACAGAAATCTTCATGGGTTTTTAGTTATATTGTTTGTTGGTTGTTCTGAGTTACAGAGATATTATCTGAGGACATTGGTATCTCTTAAAAATATTGAATCACCCATCGATGCCACCGCGAAGTTGCAAACACAATGTTTGATTTCTTACATATCCTGCGGACGATGTGATGATGGGTGTCTTCGTAAACGGAGTCTTCTACGAAAGTCTTATCGTCTGCCTGCTTTTTGTCAACAAATGGAACAAATATTCTTACTGCACGACGGCGTGAGGCATGACAGTGAAAAAGGATTGTTTTGAGATCACATGAGGAGGAAATATTGAGACCAGAAAAGTAAGTTTTATTATTGATGGGAAGCAAAAAACAAAGTATTTCCATACATTTTTTTGACAAATTAAATGTGCCTGCTTTTCAATCTTGCCCATCTGCCCGACGCCTACTTTTTTTTACAGCGTATTGTTGCCGTTTACGAATAGGACATATGATGGTCGGCCTGCGTTATTTCGATTTAATTTTGGGTTTATGAAAACAACCAACGCAGGCGGACGTTTACGAAGACGCCCGTTGTCTGGTACCGGCACCCTCTTTAGGTTAGGCTTTTAGTACTTTTCGTCTTCGTAGACTCACTGTGGCATCCATTTGAATGAATAGATTCATCTTGACCGCTTTCTTACATCCGTTGTATTGTTTCTTCTACTGAAATTCAGTTCTTAATCAACCATGTCTCCATAAACCTGCAAAGAGATCCTATAAGTTTTAAAAGAAGTGCTCTTCCCTTGTTTAGATCTCAGTTGGCAGAGGGTAGGATAGTGACGAAGATAGTGAGGAGTGTCATTTATTTCTTCTTAGTTGCCACAGCTCCTGCAGATGTTCTCATGAGTAAATCCAGTTTAATATTCATGTGACTTCAGATGTTTAGGGCCAGTAAGAGCGCCGACTACCAGCCTGATCAGCGTGCATTCCAAGAGTCAATTCTTGCACTTCGGCCATAATATTCGAGTGGCCTCACAGGTGGTTCGACATGTTCACTATTCACCTCCTTTAAAAAGAAAGCAGTATACAAGAACTGCAGGACATGCCCAACGATTGCAAAAAAGAGCCGAGGAATTCAATGAGGAAAGCTAATAGTTCCAGTGGTGACTACCAGCCTAGTCTGGTGTGCCAACGCAGTCGATCTATTAGTCTAGGCAACTACTTCAATCGCTGCACCGATCTAAGACACTTTAAGCGATGTCTTAAGCCCTATGTTCCGTCACAAAATTTCTCGAAATTCTCTTAAATTTAAAACTCAATTAAGCCTGCCAAAAGTGAGACCTGGGCCATAGCGGATATTTTCAATGTTCGATGACCTTTAATTATTATTAAACATGCGGGACGGTCCCAGATGAGACTGGAGCCGAACTGGTCTGAACTTTTAGATTTCACTGCGTAATGGCAATGCAAGCAGACAGACGCTGTTGACTTTTAAACGTGTCGTTATGCCCGTTGCAGCCAACTCCTTTCGATTAAGTTAGGAAAAAGCCCGCACTTAGGTCTTCGTAGAACTATTAGGAAATCCAATTGAAGGAACAGATTCCTTTTGACCACTTTCTCAACCCGTTGTGATACTTCTCGTCCTGATTATTCAGTTTTTAACCAGCCATAAGTCTTGACAAACCTGCAAAGAAATCCTAATGGCACGACGGTTAGTTCGTATAAGTTTTGAAAGTAGTTCTTTTCACTTGTTTAAATCGCAGTTGGCAGGGGCTTGAATAGTGACGAAACTCCCCTATTTCTTCTTCGTGGATGCAGCTCCTGAGTAGAGGTAGTCTTGTGTAAGTCCCATATTCATATTCAGGGACTTCTGATGGTATTGGCCAGTAAGCGCTTCGACTAGTAACAAAGATAGTGAGGAGTCTGCTCTCTTTCCTCCTCGTCTCCACAGCCCCTGCAATACCATTTTATATTCATGTGACTTCAGATGGTTATGGCAGTAAGCGCGCCGACTACCAAGTTGATCAGCTTTTTAACGCACTCCAAGCGTCGGTTTTTGCACTTAGGCCATCATATTCGGGCGGCCATAGAGGTGGTTACACAAGTTCACCTATCGCCTCCTTTAGAAAAGGAGGTATGGGAGAACTGTAGGACATAGCACACATAGTCATCGAAAGAGCCCAAGAGCCCAAGAGGAATTCATCCAGAAATGCAAATAGTTCCAGGAGCGACGTCCGGCCTAGTCTGATGTGGCAACGCAGTCGATTGTCTTGCCTGGGTGATACATAACCACCTCAATCGCTGTACCAAGCTAGGACACTTTAAGCCATGTTTTAGGACCTATGATCAGTGACAAATTTCTTGAATTTCTCTTTCAAACACAACTCTCATTTGAAACTCTGTTAAGGCTGCCAAAAGTGAGACCTGGGATAGTTTCAATGCACGATGACCTGCAAAATCCAAGCATTCCCCACGGCCTAAGGACTAAGGACTATTCCTAAGCCTGACCGACACCTTATTTGTCTTAAATATGCACTAAGTACACGCAATCCACATTGTCCACGCAAAGGGCCACTTTTTTCACCTTTATTCCCCAGAATTGTGATCTCCATTCGCACGCATTAAGCGGCTTCATTTCTGATTCAAATTTACTGCTCATAAAGCGCCGCACTTAGGCACCTAATATTTAGGGTGAGCATTCAAAAGATTCCATCAACTGAAAGGCAGTCTTTTTTTTCCCTTCTCCTCCTTCTGCTGTTCCTTTCCATTCGAATATTTCAAACATCCATGTGTCGCGATAATCGGCAGGCATCTTCACTGTCCAACACGCGATATCGGGTAACATCTTCGCCGAGCTTATGTGCTTAATGAAACCTTAACACACTTTCATCCGCAGTGTGTGTGTGCGCCTCGCGACTATATGCCGCACACCGTACGGCGTTCTTTTATATCAATCAAATCCAACAGCAACCAACCATTTAAGCGAAACCACAAAGCTACGGCTACACAAAGATACACCAACAACAACGAGAAGCCTAATCGACTTACATACCGACCGCCGTGCGCGTGGATGTGTGTACGCGACTGTAACTAGCCACCACTTCTTACCATTCCGGCGCAACTTGAAATCTTCCATACAAGATGTCATTTAAAGAAAAAGATACAAAACAAAACAAAAAAAACACTCCACAGATTTTCATCTTCTCTCTCGCTCGCGCCCTCGGTCTGTCTCGCCCTCTCGCTGGCGGTCGGGCGGTCGGGCGGTTGCTCCATCATGCTCCGTCTCTGTTCTGTACGTTGTGCTTATGTTGTTGTTGGCGGTGCTTAGCTTTTTAATCATCTATAATCAGTATTCAGAGACCCACAGTGGTGTGTATAAAAACACGACCCAAAAGAGAATGCTTCATGTATTATGCAATTTTTTGCCTAGGCAAACAAGTATTCTTCTACTTCCCAGCGCGCGCCGTTTCTGTTTCTTATATATTTCTGGTTTCTGGTCAAGCGAACGAGAACCGGTTGAAAAACAAAATATTTGACTTTTCTCAGCCGCATAAACAGTTCCAAAGTTGTAGTCAATCGGTACGCTCGATCGAAATGTTGTCTCAGAAGAATAAAATTGTTTTCGCTCTGGCCATCGGCTTTTTGTGTGTCGCTGTGCAGTGTCGTCCTTACGCGTCCTCGGAGGAATCATCATCGGTGGAGGACTCAGTGGAAGTTAGTCCAGCTGTGCCAGTGGTTCCTGTTGAAGATGTGAAGCCCGAAAGTCCTGCCGTTGAGGCGCCCAAGGAGGAGTCGACAATTTTAATTCCAGTTCCCGCCGCCGAGACTAAGGCCAGCGCTGAGAGTAGCTCCGAGGAGTCTGGCGAATCGAAGGAGAAAACCGTCGAGGAAGTGAAGCCTGCACCTGTTGCAGAGATCTCAGCCGCCCCGGAGGCAGTCGCTCCAGTCATGGAAGCTGTCCTGGAAGCCGAATCGGCCCCAGTGGTCATTGCAGTCATGGAAAATGTTGTCGAACCAGTGATGATGGTTGCCGTTGCACCCGAGGCCGTTGTCGCCGAATCGGCACCCGAACCAGTTGCCGTTGCTGCCGTCCCCGAGGAATCCGCACCAGTGGTCGCCGTCATGGAGATTGAAGTTGTGCCCGAGGTGAAATCTGTCGAGGAACCCGCTGCAGTTGCCGCACCTGCCGTAGCAGATGCCGAGACATCGGCTTCCGAGCAATTGATCGAAGTCGCCGTCAAGGTTGAGGAGGAAGCAAAGGCGGCCGCCGTTGAGGAGAAAATCGCTCCAGTTGTTGAGGAAGTCGCTCCAGTCGTCGCTGATGTCGCCCCAGTGGTAGAGGAAGTCGCTGCAGTTGAGGGAAAATCCGCACCTGTTGAGGAGAAAATCGATGCCATTGAGGAGAAAATCGCCCCAGTTGAGGAGAAGATCGCCCCAGTTGAGGAGAAGATCGCTCCAGTTGAGGAGAAGAGCGCTCCAATTGTCGAATCTGTATCAAATGTCGTCATCGTCACCCCATCCGCTGAAGCCGTTGCCCCCGTTGAAGTAGCCGACGCAAAGGAACCAGTCGTCGCCGCCGCCGCCCCCGCTGTCGAAGAGATCGCCAAGCCCGCCGAAACACCAGCCGTCGAGGAGCCATCCGTAAAGGCCGCCGAAACCAAGGAACCAGAGGCTCCAGTCGCTTCGTCATAAGTCAGTGTTCACGTGGTTGAGATGGACGGTGATGATTAGATCTTTAACGAGTAAATTTAGGTTCGTAATGCAAATCATCTTGTGTAGTTGTCTGCCTCTCTAACTGCAACTGGGTGACGTGTGAGGGACGAAATTAAAAGAATACATATTTTTAAGATCACGCTGCTGAATCGACTACATGCGATTCGGGGGGTTTCATACGTTTGACTGTACTTTCGCTATAAGAAAATTTAAAACGAACTAATTGAAAACGAAAAAAATAAAATAAAAACAAAAATAAACCGATTTTATGTGTATTTTTTCTGTTCAGTTTGTTGGTCAGGAATTTGTGCTGCTGTGTGAATTTGGGAAAAGTGTTGGCAGTTAAGCCGACAAAGTGATAGGTCAGCGACTGCCCTAGGGACAGAAGAGGAGTCTTGGCCTTTTCTGGGTTCCTAAGGCGGTTGTGCGGTTTTTCAGTCATTTTCACAGCGCGTGGAAAAAAAAGCTCAGACAGAACTAATTGCATCGCCTTTTTGAGCATTGTAAGTAGAAAATGGGCACCTTTGGCAGACGACTTTAAGCATTCGTGCAATTCAGGGAAAAAAATACAAGAGCCACGTAATGCATGAGTGAGCACGCATCTGCTGGACTAAATGAAGGAAAGTTGCTGAATATGGAAGCAGACCGCAGAATACCGAAGCAGACTTAGAAAAGAAAAGTAACTAACTTTGGGAACAAAACAGTTCGCACCAAGACCAATTTTAGACAAATTATAAAATATTCAAACACAAGGCACTTGTTTGATTGATTCAATTGTGTCACAGACCACCGATGAATAAATTCGTCTAGTTTTCTTTGGCTGTGCGACTATGGATGATCAAACGCACACTGAGTACATCGCCTGAGTGCATATTTGTGTTTTATTGTTGACTTCAAGAAAATGGACTGAAACGTATTTTGAAGCAGCTGGGAAGATGTGCAATCAGGAAGACCGAGTCATACTAGCGGTTCTCAAATCAATTTTAATTCTATTTCTACCCATGAAATTACCGAAAGAATAAGATCGCTAATTAAAGCTGCTGAGATGAGATTTTTTTGTGCTCGCCGGATCGGCGTGGGAAACACGATATTGTAAGGAACTCAATCTAGAGCAGCGATGGATCGGTCACGTGGCACGAATGTCTACACCATCACGACTTGTGAAAAGTGCCTGTGTGCTTGTCCATCAGGTAGAGCACCACTTGACAAACCCACGATGAGGTGACTAAACCAAGTGTAAGAGATGGCGTTGGAGGCAATGGCAGAAGACCAGATCTCTTGTGCATTATTTTTTTATCTCTCCCATTTTTTTCAATTATTCAGGATGAATAATGATGATGATGAATAATAAAATTTTTTCTAAACTGATTTTTCAATTGAATGGTAATGCTTGCTACGAGACAATTTTCTACATTAACTAATAATATAATATAATATGGGTGGCGCTACAGCCCGTAGAGGGCCAGGGCCTAGCTTCTCAGCAACCACTCGTGTTGTGCGTGCTATTATTCTATGGGTGGCGCTACAGCCCGTAGAGGGCCAGGGCCTAGCTTCTCAGCAACCACTCGTGTTGTGCGTGCTATTATTCTCTCACGAGTGGAAGGGACCTACAGTTTTACGCCGACTCCGAACGGCCAAGTTTGAGAAGCTTTTTCTAGACATCAAATATTTTTTGAGCATTGTCAGTGACTTGAAAGAGGTGGGCCGTGAAAATTATTTCTGTCGCTCAGAGCTGGAAACGAACCTACGACGTCGAGGTTGGGGTCGCCGCACGTACCCACAACGCCACGGATCACAACACTCACTCTATATAAGTCTATATGCAGATCATTTGTTTTTATTTTCCAAAAAAACAAATAGGCTTCAGTTTCATGACAATGAACGATTTTTCGCCCAGCGGACTTTTATTGTCCATTTCTTCTTCTGCTTCTTATGGCGCTACAGTCCGGCGTGAATCAGGGCCTTAGCCAATAAGCTTTTCCAGTTGGCACGTTCCCTAGCCAACTGCCTCCAATTTTGCACGCCAAATTGGTTGAGGTCCGTCCACACTTGTGTGCGCCATTTCGTTGTCGTCCGTTATTGCGTTCGGATTCAAAGACTCCTCGTGTTGTTCATTCGCTCTACATGGCCTTGCCGTCGTAGGCATTGAACTCGTAGACGCCTGGTTACACTCACGTCGCTGTGCGCCCGTACAGTTCATGGTTGAATCTTCTTTTCCAGAAACCTTCAACGGAAAGAGGACCAAAGATTAAACGCAGAACTTTTCTCTCGAATATACCAAGAAGACGCCTTCATCCGCTCCTTAGATAGCCATATTGTCATCCTCGGAGGAGTAAATGAATCGATTTTGTCCGTAACTCGGAGACCACATTTTATTGAAATTAATTTGAATACTATTGAATATGAATACGAATTGATATTTCGACCAGGGAAAAATTAAATCGTCTTCAAATTATTTTCTGCCTCAAATTAAAGCATTTATTTTGTGCACATCATTAAAAAAAAGTTTGGTCTGTTTCATAAAATCATTCATATTGAATTACTTAACGCTTTGGGAGTATATGCGTTGACCCCAATGCACTTGAACCTCTACGTCTGGTTTCGATCCCTGATATGTACGACAAAAATAATTTTCACGGCCCCACCTCTTTCGATTCACTTTGTTAGCTTGAAGAGATTAGAATCAAGCTCCCCAAACTTGACCGTTCAGAGTCGGCATGAAGCTGCTTGTGAGGGAACCATAGCAGGCACAGCACAAGTGGTTGCAGAGAATCTTGAACCTGCTTCCGTGCGGGTTGTAGGGCCACCCAGATTATTATTGTGAAGGCTCTTATATGTGTCGAAAACAGTATTTGATAACAATTCTCAGAAGTAATTTAGTTGATATAGTTTAGTACCTAACGTCAAGCTACATTATGAATAAGAAAGTAAAAATGATTTCAAAAGAATGAAATGTAGTCCAGCGACACACATGAGCACAGCCAGGCGTTAGAGAGCGAGATATAAGCAGCAAAGGACACATTTTTGGAGTGGAGCACATGGGTAAAGGAATCTCCACTTTATCCGCACAGTTCACTGGAAAGGCTGGTTGGTTCTTCCGGGACTACACGGCCATAAAAACAAGAAAAATAAGTTCAATTATAATTACGGGGGCTTTTTCAATCATCCTACGTTTCTTAAATTGATGGAAGCGAACGGGTCTAGATATACAAAAGTCTGTAGTTCACAGGTTATATTCGGACTTTCGAAAAAGACATAAAATATCAAGGCTTAACATAATTTTTTTAAGAATTAGGGAACAAAATTACCCAATTATGAGCAATTTCAATTGCTAATAACGCACTGTTTTCTGTTACAGCTGATTTGACAGTGTTCGCTTGCCTCGAGGCTAGTCTTGTTTCGAAATTTATCCAAAATTGACTCACGCCGAGAGCTAGGTGATAAGCAGTGAGAGGTTGACCGAAGGACCAAGTTGTTGCAAACGCAAGCCGCCTTGAGGTTGATGACAGAAAACAACGTCAAGCCAAGACCGTCAATAATGAAACGTAGTTAGCCATCAGGCTCAAAATGGACTGCAGACTTGAGAAGAAAGTTTAACAAGACTCTGTCTGGAACACTGTTTATAAACAGTTCATAGAGGGCCAGGGCCTAAGCTTTTGCAACCACATATGCTGTGCGTGCCAATGTACTGTCACGAACGGAAGGGAACTGGAGGCGTGAGGATCGAACCTAGACGTCGAGTCTCATGTGCATTTGGGGTAAGCACACATGCCCACAAAGCCACGGGCCTTCACCACCAAAACATTCTTTAGTTTGAGAAATTGATAGTAAAGTCATTTTATCTAGAGAGTCACCGTTTCGAGCCCTTTAGCTATCGGTGGACTCATTGATTGCACGACCACATACTGAAGAAGTATGATGTTAAAAATAGTCCACAGTGGGTAGGTACTGCAGAGACATGGTTGCTAAGTTTTTCTCCAATATTCGACGTGTTATTCCCAGAGCACTGTTTGATGTACTGAGAAGAGTGTGTGAAACTGCGAGCTGTGGGTCAGGCCAAGTCCGATGATATACGATGATTGAATTGCAATCAATCGTTAATGTCATCAAAATATTTGTCAAATGAATTTTGTTTTATCGATTTTCTGGTTCTATTTCCATTTCAAGCTATCCGCCTCTAAACTGAACACCAATTACATGCTATGGTCTAAGATCTTTTTACAAACTTCAACCAGGTTTGTTATGGTTTCCCTTTCAGCATCTACTTAAGCTTCTACTTCTTCTACTTGTACACACATGCATTCCTTTTCACAAACTACAAAGTTTGCCTAAGCTGACGAAACCCTCGTCTCTATTCTCATTGTTTGTGGACCAACCTCCTCGGACTTCAATGAAATTCAGGCTGAATTTCCAGTTGTACTCCCCCGACAAATGCTCCACATTCAGCGTGCATACAACTCCCACCGACCTCCACAAGATCTGCCCCGACTAACTCCTCGGAATGTGTTGCTGAAAAGTAAGAAAATAAACCAAGGCTGAGCGATGTAGAAATCAAGTGAATTTTTTCGCTGATGCACGAAGATTTACGCCGCATATGCTTTTTGCAAATTAAATGATTCGAATTTTTGGGTCATTAACTGGTTTCTTCTTCTTATCGGGCTGTGCTAATCTGTGGAGCGTGTGTGGTATTCCGATCTTGTGCCCCGATAGTGGACGCATCATTAATCAAAATCTCCACAGCCTTCTAAGCGACCTTCGCGCCTGTCGCAAGGAAAGTGTTGATTTTTGCTCCATTTTGAGTAAGTGTGTAAATAGTTCATCGTGGCTGGTGGGGCTGTCTGAATTATTCGATGTTTTAATTTATTGAGGGTGACGGGTGGAGGCGTGGTGCGGTGGAGGAGATGATGTGTGTGAATTGAAGGTGTACGAGGGAGGGACGAGAAACTGCAGTCACCATCGTCCCGTCGTCACCCTCCTTGACACTGAAGCTGCTCGTTTAACTTGCTGCGACCAAAACTTGTTGCTTCTAGTGCCTCCACGTCTGAGTAGTTGACGCCTTGAAAGAGTAGACAGTGTCTCGAAGACGCTTCATGAACTTCTCAGTTCGAAGTCGGTTGGTCCCCCTCAGTCGTGATTCCGTTCATTACGCCAAGTTTCTTCTGCAAAAGTCAAGAATTTAACCACGATTTCATGCTTCGCCGATGGCCTCTGAATCGTTTGCATAGCAGAAGCCCACACTTCTTTGTCAGTGCTCTCCGACTCACTGGCCCTTCATTTAGAACATACTACATGCCCCTCCTTCATTAAGTTGAAAATCTAGTCAGCCGACCCTAATAACCAACGCAGCAGCTTCCCTTTACCATCGCATGCACAAGAGGGAAAACCCGCTTTGGTATACATAGATCTCTAGAACGACTCACGGCATCGCCGCACTGGTTCTTGATTCACTGCATTTATCATTCCTTTGTTAATTCTTCCCAGCGTGTCACCGTTTCTGTTTCTTCGGACCTGTTTCGATGCTGCATCCGATTATCTGGGCGCAAAAGCTGGTTTTCTTGTCGCCCGATACATCTTCACCTTCACCTGCATTTGCCGGAGAAACTCTAGATGTTCGCTGCCCAATCAAGTGCAACCGCATCTGTAAATAACTGGACGCTGGAACGCTGCACGTTGGACGATGATTTTTTACTCAACTGGTTTGACCTTTGTTGCAGTCACCTCTGGCACAATCGAATGAGTCACGCCGCCAGTTGCATGTGCAATCGCAGCGAATCAAGGCAGTTCACAAATTCAAGGCCGACCGTGTGTGGCGAGAGCAGAGCATTTTTATGTCTGTCTGAACAAAAAAAAACACCGATCATAGATTCATCCTAGCGCGGTACATAACAAAACCACAAGTCCGCTCGTTAAACACTTGATCATCAGATTTCGATCTGAGCGAGGGAATTGACCCTAAACCGCCGGGGACGGTGGTGTATCTCTCGGCACCAGCTCGCTCGGAAACCAGCCAACCGGTCGATGAACCATCCGAAAACGAAACAAAAGAATATACATGTAGCTCTGCAAACTCCGCTGGCGAGGCGTACATACGTTCGTAGCACACATGGGCGTGCCGTCATGAGACCAATAGTCTATTTATGACTCGCCTTAGGCCATGAGCACGACGACCGGGACGTGTGGGTCGTCGTTAATCTTTAAGTGTTCCAGAGCAGTTTCTACACGTGAAATTGTATCCAGCTCACCCCCGCGCCGCTGGATCAGTGCGCAATTAACATTGCAAATAGCGTTCGATATGGGTGTTGCACAATACATCCAAGTGTTGCCACGGCTGGCATATAGGAGGACCCCGGCAGACTAATGCGCACTCGCGACTACTGCCGGCTGCCACAGTGGACGCTGGCTACCAGGAACTCGAGAATACCAAGAAACAACTCTAATTGTTCGTTTCAAGGTAAAATTGTTCTACATCTCTGTGTTCCATTGAGCGGGGCTGGGCGACTGTTTACAAGCAGCTCGTCGCTCGAGCACGTTTGCTTTTCTCATGCTAGAAAGTGAATTCTGTTTCGATTCACACATTCAATGGAATGCCTGTGTAAACCGCTTTAGAATACTTAAACGAGAGCACTCGCAGGTTACAGCGCGCCAACTAGCCGCAGCTCCCGACTCAAGGCTACCGAAACCACCTCGATTCAATTCGAACCGAGCTGAGCCGAGTGGTAAACTATTTAAGGCTGGACGCGGCGGGTAGATACTTAAGCCCAGACACTGCATACCACTGGCCATTCATCGGCGAGCCGCGTGAAAGCGTTTCAGGGTGCCAAGTCGGGCGTGAAATGAGTTTAGAACTTCAATGGAACGCTGGTGCTGGGTGTTATGTTAATTAAGCTGTACACGCATGAGCTCGCATTCAAGGTCTTTCTTGCGTTCGTGGTCATAAATGTCGACTGGGAGTGGGGTGGAGTGTGACTGGTCGCGGCTTAAGATCACGGTGCCGGTGTCCTTCTCGACAGCCTTGTCATCATTTTGGGCACTAATTCAGCATCATTAGGTGGTTGGTGGGGCGTGTGTGAAAGTTGCTGGGACCACTATCACGGTCTGCACTTTGTGCGTAGTTAGCAACGTACCTAGGTTTGCTAATTACCTCCGGCGTCTCAATTCAGTCAGCGACTCTAACCTATCCTAACTTTGTAGTTTCGACACCAGGCATATAAATCAGAGGATAAATGGGTGCTTTTTTGCTGGTTTTTCTTCTGCACCGAGTCTGTGAAAAATGTTGTTTCTCCAATTCGACCATTTTACAGACGAAGCATCATTTCTGCTTGACTGCGTAAGCTGGTAAACAAAGCTGCCGTATATTGCCCGATGAGTAGCTTCAGACATTCCAACAGCTACCAGTTCACGCCTTAAAGCGCATTGTTTGGCGAGGTTGCGGTGTTTCCGGCAGAATAAGTGGCCCGTGTTTTTTCAAAGATGACTGAGAACAACGTTACCGTCAATGGCGCCCGCTATAGTTTTTCTTGTTTTCTTTTGTTTTGCCCACAATGCACGAGGGGAATGCCACTCGAAACTAAACTATTAAGCCATTTGGTCAATATATGAGGCATGACGGTGAATAGAGATGAGCCTGTTGGACAAAGATGTCGATGCATGCACCATTGCACGCTAATTGATGAACCAATTAAGAAATTCTCTGGCCAGGGCCCCCGAATGCGCCTCGCTCATACAAAGAGACTGCCAACTCAATGCGAGGATAAAGGTAATCTGCTACGTGGCCCTCATATAGCCAATGCTCACCTATGGCTGTTACGTGTGGTTCATCGTGAGTGCAAGCTTGATGGAACGGTTTCGGGTGTTTTAGAGGGCTGGCCATCGCCTTTACAGAACATCAGAGTCACAGGACATAACATTCTACTCCAATGAGATTTTATACAACAGGGCGCACCTGATACGAGTGCACAATTTCCTGGTGAAGCGATGGCCTCGGTTAATAACTTGATGTCCAGGGATTACTACCTCTATCCACAGTACCACAAAAAGGTACCTCACAGTGGCTGCGTCCACCCCATTTTGATAAGCACGGTCTGATACAAGACAAGAATGCTTTTTCACATCGGTCGTTCTACTGTGGATGGGCAACTCAACACGACCGTTCCTCCGCACAACGAGCTGATCTATGCCAGTATAGTACAGCGGTCCCGAATTGGGATGTGTGAGATGTTGCATTGCAACATCGTATGGTCAGAGGGCTGGGGAGCAAAGGAACTCCAGGGTCGAACCCTTTGGACGACAAGGGTAGTGCGTACCCCTTATAGGGCGCAGTCGGTTTCTGTTTTATAGCCGACTTACCAGGTATACCGGTATGAAGCAAGTGTCAAGATACAAATGTCTCGATAGGGAACATTTTTGTGAACAAGCCCTTATTTTTTGTTTGTTTGCTATGCCATCTGTGAAAAATATTTAGTATACATCAAGTCATTGAACAGACAAAATCATATTTTTTCATCGTGTTAAAAATGTCGAATTTTGTACCGGAAAGTGCTGATTTGCGGAAAGCATTAATTTTTTGTTTTCATTTGAAAAAAGTGCTGCAGAGTCGCATCGAATGCTTGTCGAGTTATATGGTGATCATGCTCTATCACAATGCAAAAGATGGTTTCAACGGTTCGGAAATAATGATTTTGATGTGAGAAATGAAGAACGTGGAAGACCAGCAAAAAAGTTTGAAGACGCCGAATTGCAAACGATATTGGATGGAGATGACACTTTGAGTCAAAAGCAAATGGCAGCAGTGTTAAATGTTGCACAACAAACAATTTCTGGCCGTTTAAAAGCTATGGGAAAGATCCAAAAGTGTGGAAAATGGGTGCCACATGAATTGAATGAAAGACAGACGGAAAACCGAAAAAACACTTGTGAAATGTTGCTTCAAAGATACGTAAGAAAATCGGTTTTGCATTTGATGTAAAATGCATTTATTTTAAGAATCCTAAACGGACAAAGTCATGGGTTAATCCGGGACAAACATCAACATCGACTGCAAAACCAGATCGATTCGGCAAGAAGACAATGCTGTGTGTGTGGTGGGACCAGAAAGGTGGGGTGTACCACGAGCTTCTAAAACCTGGTGAAACCGTTAATACTGATCGCTTCCGACAACAAATGATCAATTTGAACCATGCATTGATCGAGAAACGACCAGAATTGGCCAGAAGACACGGCAAGGTAATTTTGCTCCATGACAATGCACCTGCACACAAAGCAAGACCGGTTCAGGATCAAAACACTTGTTTGGAAGCAGCTACCCCACCCGCCGTATTCACCAGACTCGGCTCCTTCCGACTACCATTTTTTTTCATCGATGTGACACGCATTGGCTGAGCAGCACTTCGATTCCTACGAAGAAGTCGAAAATTGGGTGTCTGATTGGTTTGCTTTAAAAGACGAATAATTTTATTGGCGTGGTATTCACAAATTGCCAGAAAGGTGGTCAAAATGTGTAGAAAACAATGGCCAATACTAATTATTAATAATTAGTGTTTTATTTAAAGAAAAAAATTCATTTCATACCGGTACACCTGATACATATCGTACACACATGTTTTTTTTATTTATTTAAGGTAGTTTTAAGTTATTTTAGGTGGAATGTAAGTAAGTTTATAAGTAACCCTTTCGGTAACAATTTTTTTTTAATTTTACAGTTAAATTCATTTATTTAAACATGTGTGTAGTAAGGACATAGGACATAGGATACAATTAAGATTAGCTTATAGTGCTTGCCAGTGCCATTTTTTACGTAAGATTACTATGAATTCGAAAAAATATGAATTAAAATGGAAAACGAGGTTTATCATTCCCTGTTGCTGTGGAGGTTCGCGCAGGGAATGTTAATAAAGACGTATTTTTTGTTCTATTGATAGGCCACCACGAACCCTCAGATAGTTCTCACGTGGAGGATGGCTGGCTTACAAACTTGTATGTCACTCGTCTATGCCGATTAGCCAGCGTCTATTGCAGTATTGAATAAAAATATCACACGCCTCATTATCGGCACACCAGCCAGGAGGCGCGTACTTTGATGCTTCGTCTTCGTAAAATGTGGACGGATCCACATATCGGTACTGCCAAATACAAAATATATCCAATATTTATATATCCAAAACAATATTTCAAAAGGTGACTCTAATATGCCGTGAAAGTGCATTTGGATCCATCGTTACATATAAATTGTAGAGGAGATGCTTGCTCTACCTGTTCGCTGATTGACTCCAAACGGTCTACAATTGCCTGTCGATGGCTATTTACTATTTGTAGATACTGAACAGCAATTGCTTATAAAGGCTTTAAAATTTTAGAAGGCAGCAGGACTAAGGAGCGATGTATTTAAGTATTCAAAGAATTACTTAACGAATTCGTTGACTACAATCAATCCTACTCGATACTTCCATATGCTTCTGAGAGTTCTGCGAATCGAACTGAGGGACACCACTACTGCGTCTTGTGGAAGTGGAAGCGATACATAAGGCGCCACTCACGTTGAGAGACCAAACGTCAAAATCGGTCAAGATATACAGACAGAGTGTGGATATCAGTGAGATATCCTTGGTCACCCACCGTTGTTGGGTACCGGGTCACATTGTAATAGGTGAACAGCCTTGCAGATAGTAACTGCTTCATTAATAAAAAAAGCTGGAGGACGTATAGAGCCAGAACTCTGGACATGCGGTACTATGACTTTTGTAGAAGCTGCAGAGGCAAGAAAGATTTTCCACTTTTGTGCACAAACTCATTCGAGAACATCCTCTGTTGCGTTGGCTCGGAAACGACGACTCTTCGGGCCGGGGCTGTGGTGTCCATTAGCTCTATATGACCTAGTCACCTTAAGCGTTGGATCCAAGGACGATTGACGAGGTACATGCCGCCGTACAGCCCGAACAGTTCGTGGCTGAATCTTCTTCTCCTCTTCAAACAGGACCAAAGATAGCACGCAGAAGTGTCTCAAAACGACCAAGAGCTTCTTTATCTACATTAAATAGCGTCCATGCCTCTACGCCAGAGAGCAGAACATGGATGATCAGAGTGTTATATATGAAGCCAGCTTGCTGTTTCGAGAGACAGTTAATTCTCCGCTTGATCCCGGTACTGATGTTGTTGTCCCTGTTTATTGCAGATAAGGCTTCAACAAAGTCGTTGATTACCTCAAAGTTTCTGTTGCCCACTATGACGCTCTGTCTGAGACGTCGATGTTGTCCGTTCTTTCGTGATGACAGCATGTGGTTTCCCATAGAGACATTGTATCCGCTTCCGCTTTAATCCCAGCAAACGCCTCATTGACGACTCGCTGCGTTCGTTAAATCACGTCTATTTCGCCCGCGTACGGATTAAACGCCTAAAATGAATAAGCCATATACTAGTGTGCGTGGATAACATTGCACATGCCCGAAAAATCTTCGACTCTGAGCCTGTGGGACAAGGTAACAGAGGACGTCCACGTACAAGATGGTGTACAAAAGTTGACGGGATCTAAGCCACGTGTGCGAAACTGAAGGCAATCTTAACAGTGCTGTGTATATGTACATAGTTATATAACTCGCGGGTACGCTTAAAGTGTGTTCTTGGTACTGTTTTACTGACACTAACGATGCTACTACCCCATGTTAAGCTAGTCATTAGCTTGACGTTCTTAAATTTAAAATTCCTTCTTAGTCATTTCGTTTGTAACTTGCAAGAATATTGGTTCAGCGCAGCTCAATGAATAACTCGACCATATCACTGTCTAAATATCGATGCTGCTGGTAATGATATTGATAAACCCTAAGGTGATTTTGCATCTATTCACCGCATTCGCCTCATCCTCACATCAACGAATGTACGTTCTTTGGAAACTGTCTGCCTTGATCGGAGGTGTTAAGAACCAAAAACTCCGTGTTAACGATTCAGTACGCATGCCAACAAAGGTTCTTCGCATCACTTGCGGTTAGGGCTCCAAGATCTGGGATCGCTTCCAGATGAGTCATCTATTTGAGATATCTGCACCGTGTACAATTTTTAACGCGGAATTGCACCCGATGAAGATGTTTATGTTTTGAACTCATTAAAGAATCCACTTATCACCATTTTGTATGTGAACGCATTTATTTCACAGCTAAGGAAATATTTCACGGCATGAATATTTATCTAGGCAATTTTTCAAGGATTTCTGGTTTCTTCTAAAATCGACTTCAAATATGTCCCGCAATAAATTACGAACAGCGGTATAAACAAATATTTATTACGACGCTTTAAAATGTTTTATGACACCGTTTATATGAAATAAACGACGCCATGTGTCTCCAACTTAAACTGTTGGATTGCTCATTTTTATCGCATTTTTGTCATTGATGCGCTTGCCTTGTGCGATAGTAGGCTTTGTAGTACATCCGCTACTCGCTCCACCACCCTTGACGCATCTTCACAACCAGTCTCCCGCAATCAAGCCGCGTGTGGATAGAACTTGTTATGTAGAACTCAACCCACTTAGGCGTAAGCTTTACGCATCTCCTGAATTTTTGTATTTTACTGTCTGTTTTTTCGATCACCATTTAACTATTCAAATTAGCTTGGGTAGGAACGGCGGTTAATCTGGCTTTCTGTTGGAGAGCAATACGCACAAACAACATACAAAATCATGGGTTTTTGTGGGGCTATGTGCGGTGTGGGTATGGAATGTTGGTTTTATTCTGGAAGCGAAAGCAGTTCAAAACTCCTGTTTCTTCTGCCAGTGGGTCTCGGCATGTACAGTGAACATTGGTGCTCTATTGATCGAGAACGGGGATGAAACAAGGTATATGCTTCCATTGTGGGTGGTTTTACCGAATCTTGTTTAGTCTAAAACATCAGCCTCACACATATGTGCTCGCGCCGCTACCGACAAGGCGGAAGACTCCATCGACTAGGTCTAATACAACCTCTTGGACGATACTAAACGAGCGTGCTGGAGTGCAGTGCAAAAACGGAAGGCGTCAGGAAAACCTACGCACGGAAGAGTGGATATATTTAAGCCGCACTTACAACAGCTGCTTAATGGGACTGACCAGGAGAGTGTGCTAAGGAATCAGGAGATCCCAACTCCAGTCGATGTAAGGGCCTTGAATCTCTCTTTTGGCTTTAAAGATGTTGGCGCAGCCTTTAAAAAGCTGAAGAGATACAAAGTCGAAAGTTCAGGTGGATTGCCATTAGAGGTCCTCGTGACCGGTGGCGATGTTCTCGTCGGGTTCATGCCTCAGATTATCTGATGGTACATAGAAGCAACATCGACGACTCGGTCAGAACGTCACCACAGGCAGCTACAACTTCGAGGTAGTAAAGAACTTCATCTACCTTGGCTTCCAAGTTAATAGTGCGAACAACATCAGTACCGAGATTAAACGCAGAATAACTCTTGCCAACTGCTGTTTCTTTGGGCTCAAGAGGCAATTGAGTAGTAGAGCCCTCTCTCGAAAGACCAAGCTCACGTTATAAAAGACCTTGATCATACCTGTCCTGCTGTATGGCGCGGAAGCTTGGACTATCTCAAGAGCGGATGAAGACGCACTTGGTCTCTTCGAGAGAAAAGTTCTGCGTTCAATCGTTGGTCCTGTTTGCGTTGAAGGTTTGAAGAAAATTCAACCAGGAACTGTATGGGCTGTACAGCGACATGAGTCTAGTCAGGCGTCTACGGATTCAATGTCTAAGATGGCTAGGCCATGTAGAGCGCATGGACAACACTGCTCCAGCCCGAAGAGTCTTTGACTCTGAACCAGTGGGACAACGCGAGGACAATCACGAATCCGATGACGCACTCAAGTGGAGAAGTTCCTCAACTAACTTGGAGTGCGAAATATGTTGTGTTGTCCAAGGCTCGGGTTCACCCCGGACTGTAGCGCCCCAAGAAGAAGAAAATAGAAACTTACTTGCACATCTTTATCTTTTGTAAATTTGTGCCTCTCAGAATTTAAGTGTGTGTTCTAAAATTTCATTAGATTCTGCACATAATCTGCAATGAACTTCTTTTGACGTCCCTGCCGTCCTTAGGTGCCCAGTCTGTAGTGTCTAGGTGAGGTGATGTTGGGTTATTGTAATACCAGCGAATTCGTCAGCACACTTTGGCCATTGTTGGTTCATTAGGCACGTTCACTTTATAAAACCAGGTTGAACGCCATATATAACCATCTGCTCGTAGAGACCAATTTGTAGCAGGTCGTAAAAATCTGAACGCTCCGTGCGACGGTCATAACGATGGTCGTATGGAATTTGTTTCAAATATTGCAACTTTTTCCTTTGGTCGCACAGCACATTGTACAATATTAACACATGGTACGGCAGCAGTACACATTTTCATTCTGTTTTGGATTTCAACGAGCGAGCATCAGCGGATGTATGAAAATGATATGGTTTCCGAGTAGAGTTTGCTCATTTCTTTTTTTAAATTATTTAATTTACCAACAGCGCCATCCTGACGTCTCAAGCGATGTTAGAAAGCACATGCCTCAAACCTCTTCCGGTTATACTGACCTAAGTGTTTCTTGGCCTGCTTCATCTTCTTCCTTGCGTGGCGCTAAATTCCGGTGTGGACCTGGGCCTTAGTCAGAATTCGTCTCCTCTTGGTCTAAGCGCCTTCAGTTTCGTTTACTCTTCTCTTGGTCTAAGCGCCTTCAGTTTCGTTTACTCAGCTAACTAAGATCTCCTTCTAGCTGGTTACGCCATCGGATGCGATATCTTACTCTACCACGTTGTCCCTCAGGGTTGGCCTTCGGATCCGGAGCCTTAGTGTCCACTCTCTTTACAACACCAAACCATCGGAGAAGACACAATCGAATTCGCTTAACTAGGCCAATGTCGTTGTAGAGTTCGGCGCTCATTCTTCTCCTTCAAGCACCTTCTTCGTAAACAGGACGGAATATGATTCGAAGGATTTTCCTCTTGAATCGACCAAGCATCTTTTCTACAAGCATTACATAAACTTTAATCCAGGTTTCTATCCGGTTCCTTCTTTCCAGTTCCCTAAATCTAATGCAGAATGATTCGGGCCAGGGGCATCAAATGCTCCCTTTCTAGCTAAGGAATCGACATTTTTTCTTTGCTTTCCATCCCCGCGTACCCAGGTATCAGGCAGAATTGTACTTGTCCTCCTACTAAGTGCTTTTAGTTTCTGTAGGCATTCCAACGCGAGCTTGGATTTAATGATGTAGGAGTATTGCACCCTGGCAGCAGCATGACTGTCCGATATTATCACTATCTTGCAATTGAACGCATCTGTCTATGGCATACAGTTCTGCCTGAAGGGAGGCTGGTGCGTTTCCCCATGGGTTGGAAGTACTTGGTTCTGGATCGAAATATCGTTTTTTTTATCAGTTATTCATCCGTATGTTAACCATTTCAGCTCACTGCTGCTCAATCCGTGAGATTGAGATTCCTTTCTATAAAACAGGAGGGCAGCGTTAAAGACTCAACAAATTATCTTTCTTCAAGTTTGCTAAGACGTAGTATCAGGTCCTCATCCCTTTCCATGATGATCTTACTGATCGTATATGACTCTGGTGCATACCACCACTCACCCTGAATCGAATGAATATGCGTAAGTATCACAACAACCAAATAAACAATTTCATAAGGTCGCTCCACACGAAATGTTATTTACGAGCACACCTATGCTCTCCATTGATCCAACAATTTTGTTTGTCTTCAGCCAGAATTGGATTGAGTAGCACCACCGGACATGTGGTTCCTGTAAGACGTGCTGACACGGATTGTACCCACTCTTTGACCTTCTCTCTTTTCCTTTCTCCCTGCGAACCCGCAAACCACACACAGACATAATGCTCAACATTTGAAGTTTGTTTTTCCCTTTTTTTATGAAAAATGTCCCCAAGCCACCACGCACTTCCGTAAACGAGTAGAGGTTTCACAAATACATCATGCTTCATAAACAATCCTAAGGGTCATATAGTTGATCAATAAAATTGTATTTCGTTTAAAAGTTACTAAAAACAAACGATGACCTACATTATCCCCGCAAGCACCACTCGGCGCGGAGTGCTAAAAGCGCCCTCCAGATTTGAAACTATTTAATCTTATGTGACTTTAAACTTTATGCCCTGCCCGCGATGTCTATGGCCGGATACCCAAGAGTTTGGCAAATTTCCAATGCAGCGGGGGTAGCTGTGTAGTAAGGCGGTATTATCCCTTCCTGTATCGCCTATTATGCAAATTAAGGAATGCGCCTGTTGTTCAGGCGAGTTTCGTTCTTTTGTTGTGCAAGAAGAGGTATAGCAGATATTTTATTGTCACATAAAAACGAGGAGCGATACAATGCTTTAATGCAGCTTCTCCTTTTTTTTGAGAGAGTGTCCTGTCAGCGAAAACGAGTTTGTGAAAATCAGGATGTGAAAAGGACTCATTCTCTATTTTAATTTGAGGAAGAGCATAAAACATTATAAGGGTGCCCACAGCTGTCATAAAACTAGTTTCCTACAAGCTTAAGCCGATTTATGACGGGCTGGGATGAACAGAAGGGAAATGGGTTTTGGCGTAGGGTGCAATTCAATTCGAGTGGGGGCTTGCCTTTTGGGAATGAACCTGGATCTTATGTTGTGCTTACTTCTTCATTTTAAACATCAAGATCTGATGTCTGATCTGATCTCTGGGAATATTAAAAGCTAGATGATTACAAAGATGAATTATAGCAATTAAGCAAACAGCAGATATGTATGTGGAACCTAATGATGCTAAGGAACATAATAAAGAGCAGATTGTTGCAACTCGCATATTTCCAAAAAAAAATTCTACGTTCACTAGAGCACTGGTGGAAGTTTTTCGGATTACAGTGTTTACCAGTTAAGGCAGGGGCCGAACTACCGTGGGTTCACTATTCATGCACAGAAGGAAACAACGAGAGGGGCAAGTAGATCACTTGCCACCAGTACCATCTCATGAGAAACAGAAGTAATACTGATCTCTAAATGGCTCTAGAACGGGCTTGAGCAGATCACTTACCCTTGGCAGAGCCATGACGAGGTGGCTGGACCAAGTACAAAAACTTGCTTGGTCGCGCCTGGGCATAAATCCACAGGAGTTAGAATCGATGGTGGGGGATCGAGTGGCCTGGAGATCTCTCGTGTGTGCCTTAATTCCGCGACCCCTTTAGTGGATCATCAGCATTTCCTGCTTCTAAGCCTCACGAACGGGCTTGGCGAAAAGAGATTGGGGTCCAATGAGAAGCGCCAATTTTGAAGGCATAGTTGGAGAGAGACACCATTTTTTGAGAGCATATATCATTTTGAAAAAAACTTAAACGTGGTTGCCTATATGCAACAGTGTATAGTTGAACTTCTAGGTCCCGACATTTTTTTCCAAGATTTTTTTTCCCAGAAAAGCTTGTTTTATAATGGCATTGCTAGAGATCGCTGTATAATCGATCTGTCTAGTTTCAACATTCCTGCCGCACTCGTCAAGCTGTGCAGGATCACGATGGGGAACTCTCAATGCTCCAACAAGGTCGGTAACCAACTCATCAAGACCTTCAGGCAAGGCGACAAGCTGTCATTTCACTTTGTCAATATCTTAACCGAGTAGATCGTGCGAAACGTAAACGTAAACACCAGAGTAGCGATCTTCCAAAAGTGTGTTCAATTGCTTTCTTACTTGGACGAAGCGTGGACGAGCACAGCGACCCGTCAATGAGGCGTTTGCTGACATTAAAACGGAAGCGGCTACAATGGATTTTGCGGCAAGCTAATCATCACGAAAGGACGAACAACATCGACGTTTCGGACAGAGCGTCATAAAGGGCAGCAAAAACTTTGAGGTAGCCAAGTACTTCGTCTACCTCGGGTCTGGAGTAAATAGGGACAACAACACCAGTCACGAGATCAAGCGCAGAATTACTCTTTCCAATCGCTGCTCCTTTGGGCTCAACGGGCAATTGAGTAATAGACCCATTTCTCAAAACTCCAAGCTGACTTTGTATAACACTCTGATCATCCCTGTCCTGCTCATGGCGCAGAGACATGGACGCTATTGAAAGCACTTGGTGGTCTTGAGAGAAAAGTTCTGAGTGCGATCTCTGATCCTGTTTGCGTTGATGGCGTCTGGAGGAGAAGATTCAACCACGAACTATACGAGCTGTACAGCGACATGAGTCTAGTAAGGCGTCTACGGATTCAAAGCCTAGGATGGCTAGGCCATGTTGAACGCATGGACAACACTGCCCCAGCCAGCCTTCGACTTCGAACCAGTGGGACAACGTAACAGAGGATGCCCTCATACGAGATGATGTACACAAGTGGACCTCAACCAAGTTGGAGTGCGCAGCTGGCGGCATCTGGCGTGCTGGCTGGTGAGGCAGTTGTGCGTACTATTGTTCTCACGAGTGGAAGGGACCTATAGTCTTACTATAGTCTTCCGAACGGCCAAGTTTGAGGAGCTTTTTTTCTAGACGGGAGTACTCTTTGAGCATTTTCAGTGAGTCGAAAGAAGTGGGGCCGTGAATATTTTTATGTCGCACAGAGCAGGAATCGAACCTACGACGTCGAGGCTGTGGTTGACGCACATACCCACAAAGCCTCAGACCACCACCACATTTCACACAAATACGGTGTACTTTGGTAGGTGCCCCCAAACCCTCGTGGTAACAATTTCTAAGTGCCTTAAGTCATCGTTGCTTGGATAGGGAAGATAATTAAATGCTCTCCGCCATCTGGGTGCCTGACTTAACAACGTGTGCACTGACGAGTCTGTTTCTTTTTTCCTTGACAATCCCCGGAATCAGCATGTCCCCTGTTCAGTGTCTATGTTTAGTGAGTGACTGGTAGCACTGATGACGTGGAAGCACAATGGGACCATACTCAGGTTCAATTAAATGTGAAACATTCTAAGCGCTAATTTTGAACGAGTATTTTTACTTTCGCCAAGATGTGGTACCGATAAAAATTGCAAATCCTTCCAGCGCCCGATAACTAGATACACTTTCTAAATCCTTACCAATTCGTCTCGTGAAAGATTTCGCCCAATGCGACCCGCGATCTTGCGGAATGGCAAGCGATTCTCGGGCGAACGTCAATGAAATTCCCGCAAAAAGAACGAACGAACGATTTGATTTTAATTTATTGTAAATAATTCCAGTCAAATTTATGTCTATTCCAAATCAATAAATCGTCTGATTAAACTTTTGGGGAGAAAATTACGGATGAATATTTTAGAAAATCGTTGACTTGTACAGCGGGCGCATAGCGTTCGCCGCTTGCCGTGTGTATGTGATTTTTATTAGGATCAAGTTTCTCGAAGCGCCATATTCCAGAAAGAACCCGTCTCCTACAAGGCAGAGCATCTTATTCATGTCACAACAATGCGAATTAATAATTCAATGAATTCATGGTCATTGCCTTAGACTTAGTATTCAAATCAGTTGCTCGGCCATAATAGATTCCTTAGTTTGTCTTATCTTCTTTTTTGCTTAAACTCTCATTTAAATGAATCAATTTGCGTGACGTGGGGAGCGAACGAGTATCCTTTGCTCGCACATATTATGAATCCACGCGCATACATTCGCCGTTGGCCCGTTTCTCGGCGCGAATGGGAGCAGAACATTTACATATTCATAAAAAGGAAAAAACATACTTTCGCTCGTCTCAGACAGAGGCAACTGCTTATGAATGGTTATGACATGCACTTGGGATGCCTTGGGTTATGTCTCGGGAATCTTTATTGCACTGTTCATAGATTAGTCGCACTTAAAGTTGGAAACGAAATTAATTCTCGGCTTGTGTCTGGCCGGATGATGGGATAGCATTTTATCACGAACATCTCGGCGGGCGTTAAAGTTAGTCATCAAAATAGCTATCGGCTGATGAAAGGAAGATAATGTCAGCAGTTACCATTCTCGGCGTGTCACCACGCCGAATGGCACATCTACATTCTGATGATTTCATCGCTGCTGCAAGTGTTGTGGGAAAGGAAGAGTGAAATAGGGCTGCGAGATTACATACCAATGCTGGTTTTGTGGAGCGAGCGAGGTGAATTGAAATTCTTCGTGCGCCGCCCCGAATCCACGGTCGAATCCAGCTCGAATACTGAGCGTGATATCGACGGACATCATCTGGAGCCGGCAGTCGATGTGCGTTTCACGCTGGAAATTGGGTGTTTTTCTGGCACTGAATTAATATATATTTTTTCTTGTCTCCTGCCATGGTTGGTCTGGTGAACCAAGAGAGAGCTAAATCTGACGCACTCCTGGATCGATATGGGCGCATGCAATGCAATTGCTTGTCACTCAGTGAACGAATGACAGAAAATGCAAAATAACAGCCAGAGACCCACTCTGGTACGATACCAATTTATCACGGATCATCGTGGCACAAATGAACGGAAGTCACGTCTCGAAAGAAAAAAATCAACAATTTGGGTGCAATGCATAAATTTGGAAACAGACATACACCTGGTAATATAGTCTCAGCCTTGTTCCATGCAATTGCGCATCAAGTCGCTGTCAAGACTGAATCTTGATTCCGACCAACAAGTCCTCAGCCAGCGTGTTGTGTTGGTTGTCTGAATTTAATTCCACACAACAAGGTTTTTAAGGCCTGTCTCAATATACCATATAAGAGGCACTTTAGGAACGGGCGTGATTTGCTACGATGTGGCAAAGGCTCTGTGTTGGTCATTATTCGGGATAGAGTAAAGCTGCCGGCGGTCTTTACATGGCCCTCCGCCTTTTTATCACATCACGTCACTGCACTTCTTCCTCTTTGGTTGCCGCTACGGTCCGGGGTGAACCTGGGCCTCAGCCCACATGCTCCTCAATCTAGCCCAGTCTTGTGCTAGTTGCTTCCAGCTACGCAAGTTCAACTTAGTCAGGTCTCCTTCTAGGTGCGTGCGCCACCGGAGGCGTGGTCTTCCTTTACCGCAGAGTCCCTCAGGGTTGGAGTTGGACTCATTCCGGGCCGGAGCATTGGTGTCCATTCGCTCGATGTGACCTAGCTCGTCGTTCAGTCTCCTCCTCCAAGTCGACGGTAAGATCATCCATATCCGAGGCTTGTTGTTGCTTCGTAACTAATAATATTAGTTACCCCCACGCGTAACCACCGAACCTGGGTGACCGGGTCCTAGATTAAGCCCCTGGACAAGGGACCGCTGCATGCATTGGTTCACCTCGAAGCGGTTGCTCAGAGGCTATCCTAGGAGGCTGTATGTCAACTCGACCTGCGCATTTACAGGGATTGCTGCTGGCATCTCCGATGATGAACCCTGCAGTTCGGTTCAAAAACCTCTCAACCGTTCGAAACCTGCACCGAATTTCGGCAAGCAGATGCCCAGTCGTGTGATTTCTTCAATACGGTACTGGAGAAGATAGCGCGGCGGGAAAAAGTCAACACGGAAGGCCGTCCAGTTTTTGGGCAACGCTGATAACATCGACATTATCGTGCGATGCCAAAGCGCCGTAGTGAGAGCTTTCACGGCAGTTGAGGAACAGGCGAAACGAGCTGGTCTAAGGTCACGCAAATGAATATATGCTGTCAAGCAAAAAAACGATCCACCGCACACCACATAGGCCAAAACGTTACAATCGACAGCTGCAATTTTGAGGTAGTAAAAGAGTTTGACTGGGAGGGCATGGGCCTGTGCATCCAGGGCAAAGTTGTTGATTGCTCTCAACTTGGCGAGATGCCAGCAACGATCCCTGTAAATGCACAGGTCAAGTTGACATACAGCCTCCCCGCGGCGCCCTCTGGATAACCTCTACTGCAGCCGCTTAGAGGTGAACCAATGTATGCAGCGACCCCTTGTCCGGGGGTTTAAACCAGGACCCGGTCCTCCAGGTTCGGGGGTTTCGCGTGGGGTTAACTTCCCCACCGTGTAAAACTCGCAATAGTTCAGAGACGGCAACAAGCCTCGGATACGGATGACCCTACTGCTGACGACCATGGACAACGAAATAAGGACAACGATTTTCGGTTCTGCACGTGGAATGTGAGGTCACTGAACAGACCACGTGCAGCCGATGAACTTGCGGAGGCCCTAGAAGCCTATAAGGCTGACATCACCGCCATCCAAGAGGTGCGATGGGATGGGCCGGGCAAAAAGAGGATGAAAAACTGCGACATATATTACGGCGATTGCTACAAAGAGCGAAGGCAGCGCTTGTTTGAATGCGGTTTTGTTGTTCGAGGAAGACTTAGGCAAGAAGTCTTAAGCTTTAGATACATAAGCGAACGCCTCACAACAATCCGCATCAAGGCAACATTCGGCAACATCAGCCTAATTTGCGCCCACGCCCCAACGGAGGACAAAGACGATGATAGCAAGGATGACTTCTATGATCTCCTAGAAAGAACATACGATCAATGCCCCAGCTACGACACCAAGATCGTTCTAGGAGATTTTAATGCAAAGCTGGGCAAGGAAGAAATCTTTGCTAGAGTCGTCGGTAAACACAGCCTACACGACAACACGTCCGACAATGGACTCAGGCTGTTGGACTTCGTGACGGGGCGAAACCTCACTGTAGCCAGCACGCGGTTCCCTCACCTCAACATTCACAAAGGGACCTGGCGGTCCCCTGATCAATCAACCGTCAACCAGATTGATCACATTGCGATCGACGTCAGACACTCCTCCTGTGTCCTCGATGTCCGAACGTTCCGAGGTGCCAACATCGACTCGGATCATTACCTTGTTGTAGCCAAGGTCAGAACTCGGATATCGATTGTACAACGGAGTAGAGCAAGACCAAAACAGTTTGACGTTGGAAAGCTACAATCGCAATCGACAGCTGGGAACTTCTCCGATCGAGTCTCCCTGAAGCTCTCAGAGAGTCCAACCCTGCCAGGCGAAACAATCGACGAACAGTGGAACCGTTGTCAAAACGCCATTAGAGAAGCTGCCTCTGATGTGCTGGGTTTTAAAATGCCACCTAGAAAAAACCCATGGTTTGACAACGAGTGTCGGCAGGCGCATTCAGCGAATCTAGCAGCATATAAGGCGACGCTGGATAGAAGGACGAGAGCGGTTCGTGAGCTCTACGAACTTAAAAGAAGGGAAGAGCACCGGCTTCTCAAAAAGAAAAAGAAGGAGCATGAGAAGCGCGCGATCGAGGAAATGGAGAGGTGGTACGGCAGAAATAATGTCCGAAAGTTTTACCAGCGGGTGAAACAACTATCCAAAGGGTACAAACATCGGACAGAAGCCTGTCGGAACGAAGAGGGGCAACTCGTAGTAGAGTCGCAGTCGATACTGAGAATCTGGAAGGATCACTTCTGCAGACTGTTAAACGGCGAAGAGGACACCAATACCGCTGTCAGGCAGAATGTTCCACTCCACGCAATGGACGACGACAGAAGAGAATTCCGTCCCCCCGATCTAGACGAAGTCAAGATAGCGATATCGAGACTGAAGTCGAACAAAGCTGCTGGAGCGGATGGATTGTCCGCGGAACTGTTTAAGGCAGCTGGAGATGATCTGGTTGGGCGCATGCACCAGCTCGTCTGTAGGATATGGTCGGAGGAAAGCATGCCCGACGAGTGGAATCTTAGTATCGTTTGCCCGATCCACAAGAAAGGAGACCCCTTTGACTGCGCCAACTATCGGGGGATAAGTCTCCTTAACATCGCCTACAAAATCTTCTCTGCCGTTCTGTGTGAGTGCCTGAAACCATTAGTCAACAACATGATAGGTCCTTATCAGTGCGGTTTCAGGCCTGGGAAGTCCACTATCGATCAAATTTTCACATTACGGCAGATCCTCGAAAAAGCCCAAGAGATGCAGATCGACACCCACCACCTATTTGTCGACTTTAAGGCCGCATATGACAGTGTGCATAGAGACGAGCTATACAACGCCATGTCTAGTTTTGACATCCCTGCCAAACTCGTCAGATTGTGCAGGATGACGATGGAGAACTCTCGCTGCTCCATCAAGGTCGGTAACGAACTCACCGAGACCTTCAATGTCAAAAAAGGTTTTAGACAAGGCGACGCGCTGTCATGTGACTTCTTCAACATCGTGTTGGAGAAGATCGTGCGAAACTCACACGCCAACACTAGAGGCACGATCTTCCAGAAGTCCGTTCAACTGCTAGCATACGCGGACGATATTGACGTGATTGGCCGAACTCAGCGAGCCGTCAATGAAGCGTTTGCTTGTATTGAGACGGAGGCGGCAAAAATGGGTTTAGCGGTGAATGAGGGCAAAACAAAGTATATGCTGTCATCAAGAAAGGACACACAACATCGACGACTCGGTCAGAACGTCACCATAGGCAGCTACAACTTCGAGGTAGTGAAGGACTTCGTCTACCTCGGCTCCCAAGTAAATAGTGCGAACAACATCAGTACTGAGATTAAACGCAGAATAACTCTTGCCAACCGCTGTTTCTTTGGGCTCAAGAGGCAATTGAGTAGTCGAGCCCTCTCTCGAAAGACCAAGCTCACCTTATATAAGACCTTGATCATCCCTGTCCTGCTGTATGGCGCGGAAGCTTGGACTATCTCAAGAGCGGATGAAGACGCACTTGGTCTCTTCGAGAGAAAAGTTCTGCGTTCAATCTTCGGTCCTGTTTGCGTTGAAGGTTCTTGGAGAAGGAGATTCAACCACGAACTGTACGGGCTGTACAGCGACATGAGTCTAGTCAGGCGTCTACGGATTCAACGCCTAAGATGGCTAGGCCATGTAGAGCGCATGGACAACACTGCTCCAGCCCGAAGAGTCTTCGACTCCGAGCCAGTGGGACAACGCAATAGAGGACGACCACGAACCCGATGGCGCACTCAAGTGGAAAAAGACCTCAACCAACTTGGAGTGCGAAATTGGAGGCAGCTGGCTAAAGAACGTGCCAGCTGGAGAGGATTGTTGACCGAGGCCCAGGTTCACCCCGGACTGTAGCGCCACAAGAAGAAGAAGAAGAAAAGAGTTTGACTACCTCGGAGCAAATGTAAAATCTCCACAAATGACATCGTAGTGGAGATCCGACGTAGAATCGCCCTTGGCAACCGATGCTACTTCGGTTTGTTGAAACAACTGGGCTCGAAAGGCCTGACTCGAAGGACCAAAGTCATGTTCCACAAAACCCCTATTCTGCCAGTCCTGCTTTATGGAGCTGAAAGCTATGCAATAAGCAAAACTGCAGAGCTGATTCTTGGTGTCTTCGAAAGAAAAATTCTGCGTCGGATATATGGTCCCATCTGCTTGGAAGGCAAAAGGAGGAGTAGACACAGCCGCGAACTCTACGAGCTGGTCACCGATGTGAATGTAGTCCGAAAGGCACTACTACACTGGCTCGGCCACATCGAGCGAATGGACAACAACGCTCCAGCAAAGAGTGGCTTCGCATCCGTGCCTCCTGGTTCAAGAAGGAGAGGAAGACCGAACCTCCGGTACAGAGACCAATTCATCGCAGATGTAAGACAGGTTGGCCTTGATTACTGGAAGCAGCGTGCCCTGGACCGCAACCGATGGAAGGCAGCAAATGTGTCGTCTGCCTGATAAGTTAGTAAGTTGTCTCTCATTTACATCACCAACTATTGCAAGCAATATTACAGAACAATACACTGATCCAGTGACTAACTGACGAACAATATAATGTAATTTAGCAGATCTAAAATCACCCTGCTACAAAATCGTCCTCAACACAACAGCAAACACCAACTGACGATCGTTTTCATCCAATCCTTTCTACTGCCTACAGGCAGTGTGTGAAGATAAGCTTCGCATATGCGTCAGAAAGCATCCTCCTTCTCGTAAACGACATAGACCAAGTCACGGACGTAAGACAGCTTGGTCAGAAGAACTAGAATCAGCGTATCCAGTACTTTCATTGATAAAAGACAGCTATTGTTTAGGCTCCATGTATCGTGCGTCGGATTTTTTTATTTTTATTTATAGTTGACCACATCCGTAACATAATTAGTTTAAAAAAGTGACTTCTATACCTCTCAAGGCTTGCTTTTCGGTCATGTCACTAGTGATTAATTGAAGGGTGTAGGGGCTTCGCTTGGAGCTACCCATTGCGATTCAGAACTCACTAGTTCGTGTTTAACTCTTGGTCATACCGAATGTTCAGCCCCGGTACGGTTGTCCAGACAAGAAAATCGAAAGGAGTCTGCACAAGGATAGGAATTGTGTTTACACGCTCCATCGGTCCATATTGTAGATGCCCTTCCGCCTGTTATCTTTGTTAGTTTTTGGTTCAGCCTCGATTATCATCAAAATACAGTGCACGGATGTCTTTGAACATACTACTCATATCTTTCGAACTCAGTGCGTGGTGTGAACAATTACTTTCTCTTTCAACGCAACATGAACAACAGCCTTCATGACGTCAACATCTTACCGTGATTTACTGAACTAACAACCCGCAACGGTGGTGTCTTAGTTCATGTATCCGCTCACGGTCACCAGGTTGCCACGGAGATAAACAAATTCAAGCAATGTCACCAGAACCACACCCATCTGTCGAACAGCACAGCGCGACACTGTTTCAATCCATCATAATCGACTATAGTCATTCGCCGATACAGCCATGACAAGCACAAAGAATGTACCCTTGGTGGTACATTCTTCCACCACCCCAATCGGTGTCAGCAAGTTCATACAACAAAGCCTTGGCTACTCTGCGCCACCACAACGAATTAAAATTTAATCACCTCGGCTTTGAATCAATTGGCAGAGATTAGAGACCATTCGCGCGAGTAAAATAATTAAAAATAATTAATTAGAAAAAAAATCATCAGTCTTACTCCAATGGGTGCAACGATCGAATGTACATGTCTTGTGCTTCGATTGTGATATTAATAGAATTGTGGACAACAATGGTGCGATGGTGCATTATGTACTTGCTTGCATTCGTATGATAGCACGTACATTGTATTCCAAAGACTGAGTGCCTTTCTCGGCGTAGAGGGTGGATTCAACAGCACTTACCGGAGTAGACCAGTACGATGAGGTAGTTTGGCAAATTCTAAAATTATGACTCGTTGCATAAGGGATTCCCATTATTTCATCTAAATTTAAAGCGTGTCTCTGGCAACAAAATGCATTATGCAACGATTAATGACATCACCTTACGTTACGGTCGCCAAATGTATTCTCGCAATAAATTTTGCAATAAAGTCAGCCACTAAAACCAATGACAGATTACAATCTGACGAGTCGTACTAAGGCGGTCGTAAAATGAAGACTGTTTTAAAAACAAGCCAGTAATATGCAGCTTCCGGGTAGATACGAACACCAATTAATAAGAACCCCTTTATATTTTAGAGGTGTAGTTTAACATTTAGAATGAGGCAGAAATAAAAATACGAAGCTATCGAGCCGTCATGTTGCGATGAAGCGATGGATCGAGATCTGATGAGGAGTAACTAGGAGCACCACGTAGGAACGAACTGTTCACGGTGTCCATTCGATCTTAAAAAATTAGGAAGACTTAGAGACTTGCTATAAAACAATGAGAACAGGCTCCGCGGGAGTTGTGTCTGAATGTAATCCTACAGCAGCGACTGGATGGCACAGTTGATTGAGTACCTGCCCTGAATTTCAGTGAAAGCTCGGGTTTTATATGCTTTTAACTAATTTTAAAATCCGGTCCAGTCACCATTTGCGTTGGATTCAAATCAATGGTACTGGGTGTCACAATGAACCAAGAATGGGTGTGGTGCTGTCAATTACGTTGGCAGACCAATACTTACTTACTTATCAGGCAGACGAACCATGAAGGGTCTGAGCCTGAGCAATTGCTGCCTTCCATCGGTGGCGGTCCAGGGCGCGCTGCTTCCTGTAATCAAGGCCAAGCTGTCTTACATCGGCGATGACTTGGTCTTTGTACCGGAGGTTCGGTCTTCCTCTCCTTCTCGAACAAGGAGGCTCGGATTCGAAGACCCTCTTGCTGGAGCGTTGTTGTCCATTCGCTCGATGTGGCCGAGCCAGTGTAGTCGACGGATTTGTGCCTACCGGACTACGTCCATATCCTTGTGCATCTCGTAGAGTTCGCAGTTATGTATTCTCTTCCTATCGCCATCCTCGGAGACGGGACCATACATCTATCGACGCAGAATTTTTCTTTCGAAGGCACCAAGAATCAGCTCTACAGCCTTACTTAATGTCCAGCTTTCGGCTGCCTTAAGTAGACCTGGCAGGATAAGGGTTTTGTAGAGCATGTCTTTGGTCCTTCGAGTCAGGAGTTTCGAGCCCAGTTGTTTTGACAGACCGAAGTAGCATCGGTTGCCAAGGGCGATTCTACGTCGGATCTCCAATACGATGTCATTCGTGGAGTTTTTACGTCTGCCCCGAGGTAGACAAACTCCTATACTACCTCGAAATTGTAGCTGCGGATTGTGACGTTATGGCCTAGGTGGTGTGCGGCAGATCGTTTTTTGCTCGGCAGCATATTTTTTGATTTGTCCTCGTTGACCTTAAGACCAGCCCGTTTCGCCTGTTCCTCAATTGCCTGGCTGACCAATAACCCATCCTAACATTGTCTTTGAAAACTATTTCAGTTGCTGCTTCCCATCTAGTGTCGTGAGAAAAATGATTCCTCATTTTGGGAGAGTCCTCTTTTCGTAGGTGTATACTTGTATACTGGAGCTGTCTTGTTCACAAATGTCAAATATGATTGACGCACGAAGCCACTTTCAAGCATTATAACAATTTCCGATAGGATGATTCCTTGGCGCCACTTTGCATTTACGTATTTTTTTCATAGAAAGTTCTACTGGAAAGACATCAGAAGATGTCTGAAAAGTGGAGACTTAGTAGAGGTTGCGACAACCTAGAGACGGGAAGTGCTGGCACCTCCTATAATGAGACGATTGTTCTTTTAGTTCATTCAATACACTCTTTCCTTCTACTTCTTCTTAAGCAACAAGCCTGTCCAACCATCACATCTTTCACCAGCTGCATCGAGTTACGTACCGCAAATTGGTTGAGATCCGACTCAAATTTTGTGTGCCATCTCGTCCTTCGTTGCTTGGCCAATGGCTCAGATTCGAAGACTATTCGGGCCGGAGTTGTGGTGACCATGCTATGATGATGACGTAGCCGATGCAGCCTTGATGGTGACTGATATCGTTGCTCTGATAGAAGGCTTGTAGCTCGTTTTTAGACGTCGTTGAGAAGTTCAGATTTAGTGGGTTGAGATAGAGTTGTTCGGAGAATTCCGCCTCGCCTTCAAAACCCACGCTCATTTACAATGACATTCCAGCTGTCAGCTCGTTAGACAAGGCCAATCTGCTTGCGGCGCATTTTGCATCCAGCTCAACATTGTCGGATTGTAATGTCTCCACATCTGTACTCGAGAGCGCTGGTTTTCCTGGTACAGTTGCAGTTTTTAAAGGTCTCGACGTGCACAAATCCACTGGCCCGCAAGTTATTTCGCCAATACTTCTGAAGAAGTGTTCTTCTTCGATGGCAAGACCACTGTGTAAGCTTATTCATCTATCCTGCTCTTCAGGTCTATTTCAGAGTAGATGGAAAACAGCATTTGTCCAGTCCGCCCGGTCCGTCGTCATCCACCTCGTACCGATCCGGAGCACTTATGTCCTTTTTTTCTAAGTTTATGCTGATAAATAGTCAGATGAGATGGCTGGGTCATGTAGAGCGGATGGAAACCAATGCTCCGGCCCGAAAAGTCTTCCAATCCACCCCCGAGGGACAGCACAGTAGAGGCCGCGAGTCAGGTGGCGCACGCAAGTGGAAAGGGACCTCAACCAACTATGCGTGCGAAACTGGAGACAGCTAGCTAAAGATCGAGCTGGCTGGAGACGCGCTTGTTACTTGAGGCCCAGGTCCACCCGGACTGTAGCGCCACCTTAAGTAAGAAAGTAGCAGATCTGCATATATGTACGATCGAATGATTCGTTGTACACAGAGTAATGTTTTTCATTTTGTGGCTCCACTACTGACACACGCACTGCCTTCCTTCGGGAACACTGCTCACAGTACATATATTTCTACTTAGTAGAAGTCTATTCAACACTACCAGACCACCTTCCATCGATGTTGTGTCTTGGATTTTTTCTATAATTTGCCCGCAGTCCTTACGCTTCAACTCAAAACTTTGATGAAGTTCTTAAACATCATAAACTACGGAAAAGTAAAGCAGTGAACTTATGAGCATGCCACGACGTGCGGGAGTGCGGGGGACAAATTGCTTAAACGCCGCCAATAATTATTCTAAGACGTGCAGCCGTGTATCCAGTCGGATGCGTATCGTGTAGTTCCCACGGCATCTGCAGTCAGAAACTTCGCCGTTCTTAGGACGCTGATAAATTCTTTAAGAGAGCTGCTGCACTCTTCGTGTTGTTATAATCGAACTTTGTCTGAATCTGCATTCCTTGTAGCACTTGGTTAATGAAGCCGATTATACATTCAACAGACCTTGAGATTGTTTAATGTTTTGTCAATAGTCTCTGGTTTAATTCGTGTTATCCTTTTGCATTATTTGTCTATGGAGCTTGCAGTGTTGTGCAAGGCTGTTTCCACCGGTTCTCGTTCACGTGTTGTGGATTTGCATTTAATTTCTTGAACGTTATCCTTCATATATCGGCAGCAAACTTTCTAGCCCTTTGGTGGAATAAAAAAAAGGCTCATGGACCTTTAATCCTTGGATACTGCTCGTTATATTTCAGCTCAGAGCTACGGTGTAATGTGCGTCACGAATTAAAGATGACACAGCTTGAGTTGTTATGGTTGAAGATAGACCCTCGTCGGTAAGAAAGTCCTTTGGGACTGATGATGTTCAACGTCTTCACGGCCGATCAACAACCTCCACAAAAGTGTGAATTGCTGTCTATTCGTTGATGACTTACCGACTTATGCCAGAAGGTAGTCACTACTAGCCGCCAAGAATGGAGTCGAAATTCCAAAAAAAAAAAACAATTGAGGTATTCACAGAAACGCTGGCATCGGGTACTAATGATTGGGGAGACAATCCCGCAGTGGATACTGGTCAACAGCTTACTGTTTGACCATAGGGGAGAGAAGGCATAGCCCAAAATTTGAACAGATTGCCTAGGAAACGAACTGGGTTTACAAACCGACGTGAAGCAAATTAAAAAAATGTTTATAAACACTTCGCTACTGTCGCTACTGGGGTGCATGTGCTTATAAGACAGGGCACAGGCGAGGCGGTCTATTCCACAGGTGGGTTTTTGGCGCCTTGGCTATAGAAGCGGTGTTTGGATTTAGAAGATTCTTGTGACGATATTAATTAATGATCCAGGATGACAGGTAGGTTCTTACATGGAACCCATAAGATCCGCTGTTAATAGTGCACGCAATGGTCTTAGTACGGTAACGAACTCACCGAGACCTTCAATGTCAAAAAAGGTTTTAGGCAAGGCGACGCGCTGTCATGTGATTTCTTCAACATCGTCCTAGAGAAGATCGTGCGAAACTCATACGCCAACACTAGAGGCACGATCTTCCAGAAGTCCGTTCAACTGCTAGCTAACGCCGACGATATTGACGTGATTGGCCGAACTCAGCGAGCCGTCAATGAAGCGTTTGCTTGTATTGAGACGGAGGCGGCAAAAATGGGTTTTGCGGTGAATGAGGGCAAAACGAAGTACATACTGTCATCAAGAAAGGACACACAACATCGGCGACTCGGTCAGAACGTCACCATAGGCAGCTATAACTTCGAGGTAGTAAAGGACTTCGTCTACCTTGGCTCCCAAGTAAATAGTGCGAACAACATCAGTACCGAAATTGAACGCAGAATAACTCTTGCCAACTGCTGTTTCTTTGGGCTCAAGAGGCAATTGAGTAGTAGAGCCCTCTCTCGAAAGACCAAGCTCACGTTATAAAAGACCCTGATCATCCCAGACCTGCTGTATGGCGCGGAAGCTTGGACTATCTCAAGAGCGGATTAAGGCGCACTTGGTCTCTTCGAAAGAAAAGTTCTGCGTTCAATCTTTGGTTCTGTTTGCGTTGAAGGTTCTTGGAGAAGGAGATTCAACCACGCACTTTACGGGCTGTACAGCGACATGAGTCTAGTCAGGCGTCTACGTATTCAATGTCTAAGATGACTAGGCCATGTAGAGCGCATGCACAACACTGCTCCAGCCCGAAGAGTCTTCGACTCCGAACCAGTGGGACAACGCAATAGAGGACGTACCCGATTGCACACTCAAGTGGAGAAGGACCTCAACCAACTTGGAGTGCGAAATTGGAGGCAGCTGGCTAAAGAAGGTGCCAGCTGGAGAGGATTGTTGACCGAGGCCCAGGTTCACCCCGGACAGTAGCGCCACAAGAAGAAGAAGAAGAAGTGGTTTTAGTAGCGTTCAGGATGAAGCGATTCTGAGACGACTGGAAGTCATCATGAGCTACTCGAAGTGTGGCACTATTCTTTTTCAGGACACGGCTGTGCGGCAGTAACTGGGGCAGCATACAACTTCTAAGGAACGGCATGTAACTATGAAAAGCTACTTGCTGCATGGCCCTCATCCGGCGTACGTTTGGTGAGTTTGGACCTGACTTTTTAGTCTTTGAATACGAAAAACGGACTTATACAATGTGACACGCAGTCACGGGACTGATGGCCAGTAGCTGTAGATAGTGCCAGGTGCCAGGCTCATCGATCCCACCTCTTGCAACAACTTCAGATGTGTACATCCCTGCTCAGCATGGCCTACAAGTTCCTAACCAGAGTACTGTGTGTATCCCACCGAAGGGCAGACGCCAGTACGTTCTCCGGCCCGCCAATCCACTCGTCCATTACAAGGCCATACATGGGAGTGTGCACAGAGTGGCAGCAGATGACGACTGCGACTAAGTTGACGCTCCCAAGCGGAGGAAGACCTCAACAAATTTGGCGTGCGAAACTGGAGGCAGTTTTTTCGGGCTAACAGCAGACTTTTCTTAGCCCCACGGCCACCTCTAACAGCAGCGCCACGCTCAAAATTTGTTTATTAATTATACTCAGCAATCTTCTCATAATAATTGAACAAGGTTTTCTTGAACTGGTGATACTCCCGAAAAGCGGTTGACAGGCTTTTATGAAGTTGCTACATCGATAGGGACTTTCGGTGCATAACCTCCAGTTTCCATCAACAAAGGAATTATAGCATCTACGTCTGTTGCTCCTGATTAGGCAGACATGTGCTCGATCCTGAGCATATGCAACCAAGGCCTGACAAGCTCTAGTGAAAATAATAATACACATAAGACTTTGTACCATCTGAGAAATGGCCATGACTATCTTCTAACCTTCGTAGCAAACTGCAATGTATTCATGAACCTTATAAATAAATCTCGGTTATACTTTATCCATATGATAAGTGATCTCTGTTTCCGTCAGACCACGGTTATACACTAGGGTTAAGGAACACACACCCTTCCCCACATTTTTAAATTTCCGAACATAGAGATGGAAGCGACATACATTTCATTGAAATGACAGTTCGTTAGCATTTTAACAGGTGTCCGGTTGAGTGGTTAAATTCACACTTTTATCGAATAGAAGCCACTGGCAGTGTTGCCACTTGTGGATATTGTTTTCCATTTTGATATAAGATTCATATATTTCTGCAGTCGGTCTGGGTGTACATGCATGTGATTCCTTTACAGCGTTCACTGTAGGGACATTCAAACAGCAGCTCGTTAACAAAAACGAAGGCCACAAAGGAATTCACACAAAAAATTGTGTTCGTAGAACTGTTTCCATTGAGTCCAATGCGACGGCAACTAAAGTTGCATTTTCCAACAATTCCTCGGGAGAATTCACCAGATGGCTGCTTTCGCTTTGACTTCCAGTAACTAGAGTTGAGCAGCGTGGCGGAACCACCACAAATGTCCTTGGCACAACCGCTACAACAAAGCAAATTGGAAACAGACGTCAAACTCTTGGCAAGGTTCGAATGAACCAAGCGCTGATATGGAAAAATATTCACAGGAAAACTGGATTTGTGGAAATACTGGTCCCTCGTCAATGACGAAATTCTTCTGAATGTGGCACTGTTGCGGATGGCGGAGGAGTTGATTCAAACGAACGATAATGCAGCAAAACACTTCTGAGGAAGCAAACCCAGATGGCAGATAATGCACCAGTGAAATAAGGAGCTTACGAAAGACGAAGTTCTGAAAATATAGGAGGGGAGTGTATTTATAAATAAAACGGGTTCGGAGGAAGAATAAGACGGATTCGTACTACCGGGTCAGAGGAACATTACTCACGCAATCATGCACTCCCTACTTTAAGATCACAAAAGCGACAAGTTTGTTTGTTAATCCTAGTTGGAGTAGACTTAATGCGTTGATCAAAAAAACAAATGCAGTCTGAAAATTGGCAAGAAAATATAAAATAGTCTTTACTTAATTACCCATGACCTGCGAATCAAGGATGGTCGAGCTCATGCCTCTTATTCATCCATCGCTGGCGACACGCTATTTCCAGTCGTCAAGATCAAGTTGTCTTGCGTGCACGATCACTCAGGTTTCCCACCAAAGATTAATGGCCCGGAATTCCCAAACTCTTACAGTTCATTCATATGGAGTCTTGTCATTCGCAGAGGACTTCGGATGCAATCCGACACGCCACTGCGATTTTTTTTTTTGTCGCGGAGGTTGTGGATTGCTTTTGCTGATCATGAAATCAGTTTGCTCTTCCTATCCAGCGTACTGTGTGAACGTCTAAAGCCGTTTTGCACCGCACTAATGGGCACGTACATGTGCGGCATCCGGCCCGGCAAATAGACTATAGACTAAATCTTCACGCTAAGGCAGATCCTGGAGAAGACCAGCGCGTTTCAAATTGATACTCACCATCTTCTCATCGATTTTAAAGCCGCATACGACAGTTTTCATCGCAAGGAGCTATTCGAAGCGATGGCTGAATTCGGAATCCCGGATAAATTGATCCGGTTGTGTCGCACCACGCTAACACTTATGCGATGCACCGTGCAGTTCGGTTCAAAAACCCCTGAACCGTTCGAAACCTGACCTGGATTTCGGCAAGGAGATGCGCTGTAGTGTGATTCCTTCAATTTGGTACTGGAGAAGATAGTGCGGCGGCGGAAGGCACCATCTTCTACAAGTCAGTCCATTTGATGGGATACGCTGACGACATCGACATTATCGTGCGGTGCCAAAGCGCTGTAGTGAGAGATTTCACGGCAATTGAGGAACAGGCGAAACGAGCTGGTCTAAAGGTGAACGAAGACAAAACAAAACATATGCTGTAGAGTAAACAAACGATCCGCCGCACAACACCGAGGCCTAAACGTTACAACCGACAGCTGCAATTTCGTGGTAGTAAAGGAGTTTGTCTACCTCGGAGCAAACGTTAACTCCACGAATGACATCGTAGTGGAGATCCGACGTAGAATCGCCCTTGGCAACCGATGCTACTTCGGTCTGTCAAAACAACTGGGCTCGAAACTCCTGACTCGAAGGACGCTCTACAAAACCCCTATTCTGCCAGTACTGCTTTATGGAGCCGAAAGCTGGACATTAATGTAAGGCTGTAGAGCTGATTCTTGGTGCCTTCGAAAGAAAAATTCTACGTCGATAGATATATGGTCCCGTCTGCGAGGATGGCGAAAGGAGGAGAAGACACAAACGCGAACTAAACGAGCTGTACACGGATGTGGATGTAGTCCGGAAGGCACAAGTCCGTCGACTACACAGGCTCGGCCACATCGAGCGAATGGACAACAACGCTCCAACAAAGAAGGTCTTTGAATCAGAGTCTCCTTCGTAGAGAAGGAGAAGAAGACCAAACCTCCGGTACAAAGACCAAGTCATCGCCGATGCAAGACAGCTTGGCCTTGATGACTGGAAGTAGCGTGCCCAGGACCGTCACCGATGGAAGGCAGCAATCGCTCACGCTCAGACCCTTCATGGTTCGTCTGCCTGATAAGGAAGTAGGTAAGGTGGCGCTACAGTCGGGTAGCTACAGTCGCGGGGGTTGGACCAGGGCCTCAACCAACAAGCGTCTCCAGCCAGCTCTATCGTTAGCTAGCTGTCTCCAGTTTCGCACACATAGTTGGTAGAAATCTCTTTCCACTTGCGTGCGCCACCTGAGTCGCGGTCTTTTTCTACTGTGCCGTCCCTCGGGGGTGGATTCGAAGACTTTTTGGGCCGAAGCATTGATTTCCATCCGTTCTACATGACCTAGCCATCTCAATCGTTGGATCTTCACACTTCTGGCTAAGGCGATGTCGTTGAACAGCCCGTATAGTTCGTCGTTATATCTCCTCCTCCACTCACCATCTGTGCAGACGGGACCGAAAATCACACGAAGAATTTTCCTCTCGAAGCAACCAAGACCAGCTTCATCCGCTTTTGACAAAGTTCATGCCTCCGCGCCATAAACCAGAAGTGGGACAATTAAGCTCTTGTAAAGCGTTACCTTGGTTGTTCCAGAGGGGGCTTTGCTCACCAATTGCTGTCTTAGCCCAAAGAAGCAGCGATTGGCAAGAGTTATTCTTCGTTTGATTTCAACGTTAGTGTCTGACTTTATAGCGGCTTATAGGTAGACAAAGTTTTTGACAGCCTCAAAGTTATTTCTGTCTGCTGTGACGTTCTGACCGAGACGTCGGTGTTGGGTGTCACAGCATATACTTGGTCTTACCCTCGTTTACCGCTAAACCCATCTTCGCGACCTCCGTTGCAATATCCATCGGTGACTCATCCGTGTCGGAGAAGGGTGTGCCTGATGTTTTTTTGGTCAACATTCCCAGCCATCATTTAGCTAACTCTCGGCGTTATCTCTGGTCGTCCGGGTCCATGTTATGGAGTCAGCTCAATTATATCTGAAAGAAGGACACACTGTCTGTCCCCAATTCTGTTTGTGTGTGTGAACGAGGTTATCATTGAACTTCTGCTATCACACGCTTTAATCAAGGAGTGCGAAGGATATTCGCCCACTTTCATTTTGAATTGGTGAAGTGCAGCATATTCCAATGTGCCTCTAAACGCAAAGTTATCCAAAGGATGTCATTAGAATGTCAAACTATTTGCTTTTAAAAAAAATATTCCACTATTTATTAATCGATTCGTCATCCAAGCGATCTGTATTAAACCGGTTCGAGATGATCTAAGAATTCAGGCCGGCAGGCACAATTATCGCAACACCTTGCCGTCACCTCCTATGTAAATGTTCTAGCGGATAAAGCATGCACGACTCGGAGGTGCACAGCTAGCCGGCTAACGCGTGATGCGATAATCTATTTGCACTTGAGCGCCTATCATTTGCAACACGTTTTACACTCCAACGTCAGCGGCAGTGGCTTACCCGTATCTGTATCACGAACTGGTATTAATAATGCACAACAATGCGGAATTATTTAGCATTCATTAGGCGACCGGTTCGGCCACAACTTAATTATAGAGGCTTACATAAGGATCAGATGCTTTCGCGAATGAAGCGCCGCTCCGAGGAGTATCGCGTAAAAGACAAACAACTAGAGAGCATAGAAAAAATACATTTTATTCACAATTCAACTTGATAACATACACTATCTGCTTGCTTAAAGACTAGTCCACCTTAAACTGAACTTAATGCTATCCGGTGAGGCCCGCCACCAACTCGGACGTTATCTGCACACACTCGCCATAGGAGTCCTGATACTTGCACTTGCCCGACGAGGATTCCTTCGGTGCTGGTGGTGATGCGGCCAGCTGCAGTTCACCCTCCTCCGGACGGGGGATAATTAAATTCGATGCAGTCGCCCCCGCAGGATAACACCATGTGACCCCGACAAGTGCAGCGGCGAGGAAGATGACGGCGATTACTTTCACCGAAGCCATTTGACCGGATATTGTTCACTTCGTGTACACACCTCTTGGCAAGCAGCACCTGAGTCAGAAACAGAATAGACACTGTCGTTTGCAATGGGACGACGGGTCGTGGAGTGGTGTTCGAATGTTTCTGAGTAAACCCGTTTCAGTTTTCACGTTCAATTAATCTTATTATTGTCGATATGCAAATGGGCTGTGTAGTCTCGAAGACCAGCTTGTGACCAAATTAGCAATGAGAACTAACGCGTATTTAGTTAGTCTAACTATTCAGCGTTCACAGTAAAGCCAAGAACGCAGACGAAACAAATCAAAAAAAAAGCACAAAAACAAAGCACTTCGCCTGCACCTAGCCGGGATCAATAAAACGTCTTTGCGTTCTCGTGACTAATATCTGCTGCTGGATGGCTTGGGGGAATAACAAAGTTTTGCGCACCTCCGCGAAGCTTAAACGAGTTGTTGTTCTCGTCAATTGTGGTTCTTGGATTTTCCTATTGTGTCAGGGTCAGTCACGTAGTTAGAGAGCAAAGCTCAGTCCAAAGCTTGGGGGAATCACAATCACTTTCCTCTTGTTTTTAACTCAGACTGTGATGTGTTATTTTTCTTTGGATTCTGATTCTTGTTGTTTTTCGAAACCCTAAATGTTCAAAAAGTTGTGCTGTCTATCAGTCAGTTGCACAGCTTGTGGGGTTTCTTTAGAAGTTCATTGCTTATGTCGGCGCTATTCACAACATACATCCAACAAGTGGTTTAAGTTTAATTTATACAGAAAAATGACAAACATTGTGTAAGCTTGTCGATGGGGAACAGGTCCGCACGTTGATGTGTGCCTTCAACCCTTCGACCGGGACTACGCACCCGACCGGCAGTCGCTCGAGGGATGTTGGTCCGAGAAGACGGGTAATAAACGCGGTCTATGTGATACACCCGCTCTGAGCTTACTTACGGAAAACCTGTAAAAATATCCGCTGCGGTTCTCTTCCGATGAACCGCCTTTCTTTTGCAAAATTTTTCTTTTAAGTCTTGGTCAGTATTGCATCGGGTACACATCTTCTTCTTGTGGCGCTACAGTCCGGGGTGAACCTGGGCCTCGGCCAACAAGCCCCTCCAGCTGGCACGATCCCTAGCCAGCTGCCTCCAATTTCACACTCTAAGTTGGTTGAGGTCCCTCTCCACTTGAGTGCGCCATCGGCTTCGTGGTCATCCTCTTTTGCGTTGCGGTTCAGAGTCAAAGACTCTTCCGGCTGGAGCAGTGTTGTCCATGCGCTCAACATGGATTACCCATCTTAGGCGTTGAGTCCGTAGACGCCTGACTAGACTCATGTCGCTGTACAGCCCGTATAATTCGTGGTTGAATCTTCTTCTCTAGAAACCTTCAACGCGAACAGGACCAACGATTGAACGGAGAACTTTTCTTTCGAAGAGACCAAGTGCGTGTTAATCCGCTCTTGAGATAGTTCAGGTCTCCGCTCCATAGAGCAGGACAGGGATGATCAAGGTCTTATACAATGTGAGCTTGGTCCTTCCGAAGGTGGCTCTACTAATCAATTGCCTCTTGAGCCCACAGAAACAGTTTGGCCAAGAGTTACTCTGAGTTTACTCTCGTTACCAATGTTGTTCGTACTATTAACTTGGAAGCAAAGGTAGATAACACCGTCCTGATCAAAAACCTGGTAGGTCGTTGACAAAACGACATTGAAGCTCTTGTACGCGATAATAAGGAGGCCGATCCGTCGATAGTTGGCGCAGTCAAGGGGGTATCCATTCTTGTTGATCGGGCAAACGATACTAAGATTCTACTCGCCGGGCATGCTTTCCTCCGACCGCTCCTACAGATAAGTTAGCTCATCTCTAGCTGCCTTAAGGAGTTCTGCAGACAGTCCGTCTGCACCAGCACCTTTGTTCGACTTAAGTCTCGCTATCATTATCTTGACTTCGTCTAGATCGGGAGCACGGAATTCTCTCATATCGTCGTCCATTGCGTGGAGTGTAACATACTTTGCTTATTTATTTCCCTCAGTCTCTCGGGGGACACAGGACGATAACTACGCCTGTCGTAAGCTGTGAGGTCGTTGCTGGAGCTTGCGAGACTCATACTGGTGTAGAGATCGTTGAAGCGGTTCCTTTTCCATCTATTTTTCTTCTTCATAGAAAGAGGTGATGTACGTCAACGGCACTTATGTACCGAGTGCCGTTCAACTTTCTGCAACGCGTTTGGGTTCTCACCAATTCTCTCCACCAAGGCTAGGGCGTGCAGCTTTTATGCCCGTGAGGACGTGAGGCTTATTTATTTCGTTGTTTCCAGCCCACTGCCACTCTCTCGTAAGTGTTCTCCTTCCTAGTGATGTTTAAGCTTCTCAGTCCGATGTCAGGTACATTGCTCGTTGGAATACAGTTCAGCCAAGATCTCTAAACCGTTTTCCTCCGTGTAGGACGTTTTTCCTCCTGCAAGTTTCGAGTGGTATTGGGGCCCACTTTCCGGGTTCTGCATCCATAAAGCAAAACAATTCTTCGTTGAACCGAAACAGCGGAATCTTGGTTCCTAAGCTTGCTTTTCCAGATCTTGAAAAGCGTTCCTAAAGCAGAAGTAAATATCTGCTGCAGGTATCCAGTTCTGTACCACCACTGTCCTTCTCAACCTTCTCGAGGGCTAAAGGGTTTAGTTTTTGATGTATTTCTACAGAGACCCACCTTGTTTGACTTGGCTTCTAGATTGTGCGTCATCAAGTGAAGGTCCATTATCATCCATTATCCAATGCGAAATTACAGAAACATTTCAGCCTAGACGTCAATCCATGCAATCCATGATGCAAGCCATCGTGGACGGTCAAAGGCACGCTGCTTCCAGTCATCAAGACCAAGTTGTCTTGCGTCCTCTATGACTTGGTGCTTGACCAGGAGGTTCGGTCTTCCTCTCCTTCTCGAACCAGGAGACTGAAATTCAAATCTTATCCACTCGGTGTGGTGGAGCCTGTGTAGTCGACGCATTTTCGCTTCCCGGACTACATCCACATCCTCGTACAGCGCGTAGAGTTCGCTGATGTCCTTCCTAATTTGAAATTTTGCCCTTTTGACCCAGTTGTTGCAGCAGACCGAAGTGACATCGGTTGCCAAGGGTGGTTCTACGTCGGATCTCTACTTGGTTGTCATCTGTAGAGTTTTCCTCTTCACTACCTCATAATTGTAGCTGTCGATTGTCATGTTTTGGCCAGGATGGTGTGCGGTGGATGGTAATCGTTAGCCGTTCGTAGCTTCCGTTACCTCTTTGGCGGCAGAGCGGCAATGCAACCACACATAGTTGGCGTACGTCTTCGACGTATGCATACCAAAAAGTCCTTTGCTTAATCGCTCTTCGTAGGCCCTGGCAATCTCCGTCGTGCTTAGGCGTCTAATGTGAAAACTTCTCTTTGTCGGCTGGTGCAGCCTTCTGACATTGGACAGTCGAGCGCTGAATCCTGTTGTCACAAGAAAGTGGTCAGAGGCGACGTTTTGCGCCAATGAATGTGCGTAAGTCCAGGATTGACGCATGACCAACCTAATCCTATGGGAGAGCATGGCACCTCACTTAAAGGTGATATGAACTGACCACGGGTCGTTTTATGGGGGTTTTTGAAGTTGCAGGACTATGCACCACAACATCAGTCAAATTCAGCCTGATTGATTGGACAATCAGGATGAGCCTCCCACGATGTGATATTCGATACAGAATGATATTGATGGCTAAATGAAAGCCTGCATCAATGGGAGTTTTTTTAGGTGGAAATCAAAATCTAAGTGAAAGTACAGTGTTCTTCCTCACCAGAGTGACTATGTGAACGTATCCATCTATCCACTGCATCGTCAGCTCGATCATGTGGCAGTAATCCTTTTCAAAGTGAAGTTAATTTATTCAACCCTAATGTTTGCAAGGACAACCGAACATGGGCCAAATTTGACCTACATTCTAGACTCATCGCAACAAAACGTGACCACTCGCCGACAATGAGGATGCCATGGCAAATTAATTACTGAGAAAAAGCCAAACAGCGGCCGTCACGTGTGTAAGGACACACGAGCACGTCCGCCTTGTGCACAAGCAGTGCCCGTTAAATACCATTCAATTAAAATTGCGCCTCCTCGTCAGCACTGATCGATGAGCAGAATAAATTGACGTGTTGTCCTTTGAGCTTCCTCTACAAAGTGGGCGATTTAATTAAGACTTTCTTGGTCTCTTCCGCGAACCTTTGACAAAGAAAATCCAATGTTCAGGGAAGAGCAAAAGTTTCCGGTTACTTTGCAAAAAGCAATCAGCTGGACTCCAGATGAATGGGTGCGGGAATGTTCTCATTCTTGACTCAGACTGCTGCGATGACCCTGAGCATGGGATGTGGTGTGGTGTGACTGAGATTCAGACATGTCACCCTGTTCCCTTGAATTTATATTTATGAGTTACTTAGGAGGACGCAGATTGGATTGTAATTCATGGTAATTAGGAGCAGATGCTAATGGGAGTTGCGCTGACGAGACCTGGAATTGACACTGCTTCTGCCAGACACGGTTCTCCGGTGCGTGGGATTTCGGAATAAACGAAAATTAATTTCGCGTAGGTGCCAGGTGCCACCAGTCTGTGTGTGCTTCAAGACAATCACCTACAGTGACACACTAAGAAGTATTCCTTCATTTCGCGTAATTAGATGAAATGGTATTATTCGCAATTGACCGGCTTCGTTGTGACAGTCTTGAAGCCAGGGGGATGGCAATTTGGAATACCTCTCCTATTGCCAGTCGAATTATGTCGGAGAGAGAAAAAATAAAAAATACAAACAATGCAGGCAATTCGGAGATAATCAGATTATCTTGGCTTCAATTAAACTGTCCGGAAATTAGAAAAGAGGACAGTTGTCCAAAAAGGAAATCCATTCAAGCGACTTACGTTAACGCGCGAGGGAAGGAAATTAGGGGATGATTTATTTTAAAAGACTGTCCTAGGTGGACAATGATAATTGCGGAACGTCCAAACAACCAGATTCCAGTCATTCGATATCAATTTAATGGACTTCTGAATGTTTGTGGGGATAAAGGAAGTAATTTAACTGCTGGCATTGAGGACAATTGGCTGGGAACGGTCTAACTACGGTTGGAATTGATGGGACATCAAATGGATTGAAATGAAATTGAATTTGAATTGGTTCAATTGATGGAGTTCGGCGGGGTTACAGCTTAAATTCTGGAGTATCCATAACTTCGTTCATGTGTAAGCCAGAACACTTTGCGACTGTTTTTTTTTTTTACCGTAAACGTGTTAATGCGGCTATAGCTTACACTTTAATACGGTGTGTCCGCTTTGCCCTCTGAATTGAACTGAGAAAAATGGAGAGAGACTACACAGTCATGTAGCAGCGCAATCGATCAATATAATGTCTTCGTAGGTACCTTGAGAAAAGTGAATATCTCTTTCGATGGAATGTCCTCGTGGTCTGCTCTTGTTAATGTGACTCTGTTAGTTATTTCATATCTTATTGGTGTTACATTTTGGCACTCGACTAGTAGGTGTTCCATGGTATCCGTTGATTGTTCGTAGTGTCCACACTTTTCTCAGCTTCTTGTCGCATTCTTGTGTAGGTTATAGTTGCAAGGATCTCTGGTCTCAGATGGCTAGGTCACTAAGAGCTAATCAACACCAAGGATCCGACCCGGAAAGCCTTCGACTCCAACCCCGAGGTTAACTTCGGTAAAGGAAGACCACACCTCCGATGGTTCACGCAGCTAGAAGAAGACCTGAATAAGTTGAACGTGCGTGGTTGGAAGCAACTAGCACAAGACCGAACTAGATGGGGAGGCATGTTGGCTGAGGCCCAGGCCCACCCCGGACTGTAGCGCAAGCCAGGGAAGATGTTGGGTGGATAGGTGGTGCTTCTGGGATCAATTCTCATGCATTTTTTAGATTGGATCAGCGATGTGCCATCTCGAAACTTTTTTTTAACTTGAGTTGACCCGAGTTGAAATTGTAGTGTTGCCACACGTTGCCGTATCCCCAGATTAATCTACAACAAATGAGTCTCTTTTGACTCTTTAATGCCACTCTGGTAACACTGTATGAGATCCCATAGAAAAAACAACCCTTAAACAAAACAGACACACAAGAGAATATACAAAAAGAAAATAAAAGGTAGAAACTTGCCACATGGCCCCGTCCACACGCGTCTCATAACAAACAGAACCGAAACCGAACTTCAACTAGGTATAGAATGTGAGGCAGTACAACTCGGTCTCCTTGACTGAACCAAACAAAACGTATTTTGTGCGTTGTGCTGTGAACGAACGTCATCATATGTCATCGAAGTGTAGCTATATGCCTACTTTTCTCATTTCGGTATAATGATGTTGTATTGCTTATTGAAATCCCTGGTGTAGTTAAACTTAGTTAATCCTGGTTCATCCTTGTTTGTTTTGGAGGCTGTGTCGTACCTTTGCCTTTAATTGGGTTAAGATTGCAATCCCAAGAGTACAGCGAATCAAATATTTCCTATATGCCAGAGCTCTGGATTATAACAGTCAGTCGGTTATTTAAATTAGGCCTCTCCCAGTACGGCAAGTTCGAATCTTAGTTTCTAAATGAGCAACTAAACATTTATACCTCGCTATATGCTGTTACACCATGTATTTGCAAAGTTTCTATTCATATCATTTATCCATCAGGAGTATTCGTACTCCACGCCCAACTTGCATTGGCCAACATAGACCTTAATGAGAAAATTGTTACCGTCGACCACCGCTTGTGGGTTCTAGTTCCTCTACAACAGTTCGAACCAGTTACGGTTCGCACTTCTAGTGAAGTACAACACGTACTCCCCCTACTTTTACTACATGGAACGGCTCGGCTCATTTTGCCCCCATTTATCTATAAACCTATATTAGCCGCCGGATTCAACAATGGCTCTACCTGTCAGACCATTTACGTCAATGATGTCCGTTCACGCTCGATCTTACTCTTATGTTGGCGAGTGCATTCTTCACTATCGTCACCAGACTGATGTTAAAGAAATCAAATGACAGCTCGTCGGATTGCCCTGATCCTTGTTGACATTGAAGGTCTTGTTGAGTTCGATGACGACCTTCGATTTCGTTATCGACACACTCCTTGCAAATGCTTACTTCAATTATTGTTACATTCAATAGTGGTGGCCCGTGGCGTTGTGGGTATGTGCGTCGACCCTAACCTCGACGTCGTAGGTCACTAAAAATAATTTTCACGGTCCTCTTTCGAGTCACTGACAATGCTCAAAGAGTATTTCCTGTCTAGAAAAAGCTTCTCAAACTTTACCGTTCGGAGTCGGTATAAAACTGTAGGTCCCTTCCACTCGTGAGAGAACAATAGCACGCCCGACATGAGTGGTTGCTGAGAAGGCCTAGCCTTGGCCCTCTACGGAGTGTAACGCCACCCATATATAGTTCCATTATTTGAACAAGGGATGCTCATATGAACATTGCCAATTGTATCTCTTTCCATAATCCGATATCCATCTTCAAACACACTGACCCATCAAATGTGGTTGCACTTACAGGGTAGGGTCATCAATGAGTCTGCTATACGGGCAGGAACGTTTTGGTATTTTTCAGGCACTGCACAAACAGGGTTAGGATATCAAATTTCACTCCATCATGTCCAAGATTGTACCAAACCCAAGAAAAATACCTTAGTTTGAATTATAAAAAAGATTATCAGTTATTGCACTAATGTCTTATTTGGAAGCGTTGACAAGCATTTTATGCAGGCACAGGCGTGTCTGTCAATGAACTCCTACTCCACGTACGTGGTGAAATCCGCGAGCCGAGCACATTTGACCAAAGATAATGTACCCACCCCCGTAGGACCTCATTTGCGGCTGCTAACGAAAAAGGGGGAAAGTGATTGAGTCTGAAACAGGGCTCATCTCTCCTTGCGGATATTGCCGGAGGAGGAGTTCTTCTCAAAGATTCATAATTTATGTTCTTAAAAAGCAACTCACTCTGGTTCGTTTTCAGTAAAAAGAAAAACACTAAATGTATCTCTATGAAACTGAACGCATCTGTTTTGATGGCAATTTCGTTGCCTTAATTACGTACATTAACTCTTACATTTTGTCTGCTTACGATCATCCAGGCTTTATCTTAAGATCCGGCTTGGGCAATGACACACTACTTAGGAGTTTACTTTTGCAACAATTGATGCGTTTCAAGTTCATACTTTTGTTAGATTGGTTGGTGCAGCTGGTATCTAATAGCCTGCTTATCGAAGTTCCATGGCTGAGAGATAATGAGGTACAGAGACATACGACTTCTACTTCTGTCCCCACTTCAAATTTTCACAAGTTCTCCTGGAGAGGCAGTGTTCATGTCCCTGTATGATAAGCGGGTAGCTTCATGAGTGCACTGAACATGCCAATGGATGATGGATTGGCTGTTGTCTTTTCACTCGAACACAACCAATTTGTTGTATAATGTGCACATACTACATTTGGATGACTTGCCTGTTGTATATAGTTAAGGATCTAGATAAGTGTTGGCAGACTGCTTCAGCAGATGAACTGTTACGTAGACAGACCTCGCATTCAAAACAAGGGACCATGTAGTACATATACGACACTAGGTCGACGTCTCTGGTTGTAGAGGTGCCTTGGTAATGGCCCGGTAGTCAAAAATAATCAATAATCATGTATTTCGAATTTTCAGACTCCATCTTCAACCGAAAATATACAGATCACAAAAATACAAGAAAAACTCAGGACAGTACGAAAACAAGTTTGCTTAGAAAAATGATCTTATTTTATTATTTAACATTTTTTACATACACATTTCATTTCTTTTCATTTTCAATTCATATGAGCCTTAAAATAAAATTTAGCTACAGCAAGAAACAGCCATATTTTATACGAAATTTAATTCCTTAACAAATTTCGTGTTTTTTCTTTGTTTTATTTATTTTGTAAATAATTTAGTTTAGTTTTCAAAAAATTCGTTATCTTTAAGGACATATACACGTAATGAAAGTAATTCTCTTATGCTTGCTCTTAACAGTACACCAGTTGAAAAATCTCATTCTTATTTTAATCCCAACAGTTTTTTGCTGTCGTTTTTTTCACATTTTTTTATATACACTTTAAGAAAAATTTACAAATTGAATATCCTTAATGCAAGAGTTTTTGTTTTTGTTCTTTTTTTGTATATTTAGAAACCCATTATCGCCTCGGTCTATTTTCTTTACAAGTCCACTTTCAAGCTCTGTAGATTAACCCTTAAATAAGAAGAAAAGACAGAAATGATTGTTTTCTTTTTGTTGGGCAAATTGAAGCAACGGTTGTAATTAGTGCGGAATTAGGACATAAATTATATATATAAAACATTAATACAATACATATATATTTTAATACATTTTAATGCACCAATGATTAAGTTTAGTTAATAAATCGTGTTAAGTAATTTGAAAAAAACTATGTTTTTATGGAAAACAAAAGCAGCCAAATACATTCTTACACTATTCTGGACTTCTGGAAATCGCTGAGTTATTTAAGGGTTGTAAGCTTTGCAGTTTTAGACCGGCCTTCATTCCTATCAAGCTGCATGAAAGTAATTTGAAACAAAAGGATATGTTATGTAAGCAGGGAGGTTTCTTTTCACAAAAAAAAAAATAATTGTTGTATGTAGGAAAACTGATGTGAAGTGAGAACGAATCGTTTGGAAAAAGGCAAAGGAACTTCTCCCTGCATTGCTATAGTTTCAGCGTTGCTAAAGTCAAAGTATACTTGAAAATGACAATGCAGTGGACACACAATCCGTATTCAATTTCAACTTCTAAGGCAGCACTCAATTGTAAGGGAAGCGTCATCAGAACTTCGACTCTGGAGAAAATCATTCAACATGGCGGTGTGGTGAGGCAGTGCGGTTTATCTCTCGTTTCTTAACAATGGTTGGGAAGAGGAGCGGTAACACGTCCGGTCATTGCTTAGGTGTTATGCCTTGGAATCTATACAACCTGTTGTACGCGTTGCATTCTGCCACATGTACAATGACGGAACATGTGCTCAGATCTAAAGTTATACTTTGACGAGGGCGTTAACAATTATAGCTTTGCTGGTGTCTGCCCTTGGACTACTCTTATGTAACATCATGCACTACGGGATTCTACGTCTGTTGGTACCAGAAGGAATCAAAGTGATAGGCTTTTCTGACGGTAGTGAAGTGGTCACAGTTACCAAGCACAATCACGAGATGGAATCTGCTACTAATGAGGAGATCGACAAAATAAAGGATTGGCTTGAGTCTGCTTGTCTTAAACTAGCTGCTCACAAGAATGTGGGTGTATGCAAACTTCCGGATTCCGGTTTCCGGATCGGACATCAGACGATTTGACCAAATTTTGGTATCATGATCGACAAAAGACTTGGCTTCAAGACCCACTTTGAGTACTAGAGTAAGAAGGTACCGATTATGCAGACAGCATGCCGAACATCGGTGGCCCTAAACACGCTCTAGGACTCTCAGTCGTTCTGTACGTTGCGCTGATATGGGCTGACGCAATTGCAATAACTGAGTGCAGGATTAAGCTGTCGGCGCAGTCCAGGCTCTGCGCAATAAGCGGCTTCTGAAGCATGTATGACTTTGCAGCATGTGTTCAAACTGGAATGGTCTCCATTAACCTACTCGCAGACGAGAGGCAGAGTGTTAGCTGAGGCGCTCCTTGAATAGTCAAGAGGAAGGAAGGATAAAGGAGGAAAGAGCAGTATCGATGACACTGCGGCAAATAAGTTGGGATGGCTCCACAACGGGCATGTGATTCCATAGGCACTTGCACGTCTTTGAAGTATGAACGGAGAGAAAAATAGGAATCTGCACATATGATCGTATTAGAGGGAAAGAAACACAATAGATCAGTTGTTCCTGGGTGAGCAAGTTTGAGTGAAACAATTGAGTGATTGTGTATTGTAAGACCTAATCCTTCGTTTTATGGAATCTGAATGGTAATGGACTCTATTGATTGCATTACGTCAATCATATTTAAAATTTGTGAACAAGACAATACAAGCTTGTATTGAAACGGAGGCGGCAAAAATGGGCTTAGCGGTGAATGAGGGCAAAAAAAGTATATGCTGTCATCAAGAAAGGACACACATTATCGACGACTCGGTCGGAAGGTCACCATAGGCAGCTTCAACTACGAGGAAGTAAAGGACTTCATTTGCCTTGGCCCCCAAGATAATAGTGCGAACAATATCAGTACCGAGATTAAACGCAGACGCTCCTGCCAACCGCTGTTTTTTTTTGGCTCAAGAGGCAATTGACTAGTAGAGCCACCTTCGGAAGGACCAAGCTCACCTTATATAAGACCTTGATCATCCCTGTCCTGGTATATGGCGCGGAAACCTGCACTCAAGAGCGGTTGAAGACGCACTTGGTCTCTTCGAAAGAAAAGTTCTGCGTTCAATCTGTGGTCCTCATTGCGTAGAAGTTTCCTGGAGAAGAAGATTTAACCACGGGATGTACAGCAACATGAGTCTAGTCAGGCGTCTACGGACTAAACGCCTAAGATGGCTAGGTCATGTTGAGCGCATGGACAACACTGCTCCAGCCCGAAGAGTCTTCGACTCCGAGCCAGTGGGACAACGCAATAGAGGACGACCACGAACCCGATGGCACACTCAAGTGGAAAAAGACCTCAACCAACTTGGAGTGCGAAATTGGAGGCAGCTGGCTAAAGAACGTGCCAAAGGAGAGGATTGTTGACTGAGGCCCAGGTTCACCCCGGTCTGTAGCGCCACAAGAAGAAGAAGAAGAAGTAGACCAAGACAGACAAGCAATGGTACTCCGCACTCTCCGGTTTTGTCAATTTCGCTTGGCCAGCAAAATCCATCAATTTAACCATCCCATGCCCTTTCATTGGGGGTACTTGAAATCGCGGGCTTATGTCAACAAGCTTTAGATAATAGCAGCCCTTAAAAATAGTCTGTATTAATGTTTGGTAGCAATTTCTACTATGTTTTAAAAAGCCGATTGTATAGTCAAAAAAAGTTATAGTACAGCGGGCTCTCCCTAAGTCTAAGTGTCACTGGCTACCAAAATGTGTTCGCACTAGAGAGAGGTCGACTTAGAGATGTTGAAATGCTGAAATTTCATTTGCAATGAGGTATTCAGCATTTTTCACATAGAATAAAACTATGTTCCGTACAAGTTAGTCTCACCCACATGTTACATCGAACACTGTAAAGAGTTGCGTTCGGAGATCAATGGGACATCTAATTCATTTTTTGTGGTTGGCAGATGAATCAATATGTTGACCGGTGGTGGTGGTACTTAGACCAATGATACCAAACATCAACATGTAATAACTCTTCTGCAATTCATCAGGACCCCATGGCGACAACAATTATTTTTACGGAAGCTAGAGGAGAATATAGCCCAGTGAGCAGAGAGCGTTCGATTCGACAGCACTACTATTATTAGGGCGGAATGCGGACATCGGAAATCATGCCAAAGGTGCAACAAAAACGAATATACCAGGGTACCGATATGAAGTGAGCGGCAAGTTGTTGTTGTGAACGAGCCTTTAAATTTTTTTGTTTTTTCGTTTGCTATGACTTCTGTGAAAAATATTTAGTATACATCAAGTCATTGGACAGACAAATTCATATTTTTTCATCGTGTTAAAAATTTGTACCAGAAAGTGATGATTTGCGGAAAGCATTAATTTTTGTTTTCACTTGAAGAAGTCGCATCGAATGCTTGTCGAGGCATATGGTGATCATGCTTTATCAGAAGCAACATGCAAATGATGATTTCTACGGTTCATAAATAATGATTTTGATGTGAGAAATAAAGAACGTGGAAGACCACCAAAAAAGTTTGAAGACGCCGAATTGCAAGCGATATTAGATGGAGATGACACTCAAAAGCAAAAGCAAAAGCAAATTGCAGCAATGTAGAATGTTGCACAAGAAACAATTTCTGGCCGTTTTTAAAGCTATGGGAAAGATCCAAAAGTGTGCAAAATGGGTGTCACATGAATTGACTGAAGGACAGATGGAAAACCGAAAAAAACACTTGTGAAATTTTGCTTCAAAGATACGTAAGAATATCGGTTTTGCATTTGATGTAAAATGCATTTATTTAAAGAGCCCTAAACGGACAAAAATCATGGGTTAATCCGGGACAACCATCAACATCGATTGTAAAACCAGATCAAGAAGACAAGATGCTGTGTGTTTGGTGGGACCAGAAAGGTATGGTGTACCACGAGCTCCTAAAACCTTTTGAAAGAGTTAATACTGATCGCTTCCGACAACAAATGATCAATTTGAACCATGCATTGATAGAGAAACGACCAGAATTGGCCAGAAGACACGGCAAGGTAATTTTGCTCCATGACAATGCACCTGCACACAAAGCAAAACCGGTTCAGGATGCAACGCTGGGAGCAGCTACCCTACCCGCCGTATTCACCAGATTTGGCTCCTTCCGACTACCATTTTTTTTCAGCAATGGAACACGCATTGGCTGAGCAGCACTTCGATACCTAGGAAGAAGTCGAAAATTGGGTATCTCATTGGTTTGCTTTAAAAGACGAACTATTTTATTGGCGTGGTATTCACAAATTGCCAGAAAGGTGGTCAAAATGTGTAGAAACCAATGGCCAATACTTTGAATAAAATGTTTTTACTTTCCCATTACAAAAAAACATTTCATACCAGTACACCTGGTAATCTTTTCTACGTAACGGAAAAATTGTATAGGTTCAAATAGAGATTTCAACCACTCAAAATCATGTAAAAACAAAAAATCTGAATTGAATGATTATTGCGCCACCTTGTAGTATATGAGTTCGGGGCTCTAGAACGCAATACTGCACCGAGTTTTTTTTTAAATCTGAATATATGGACAGCCAGCTTCAATTCTTGGAAGCATCTTACAGCTGATACTTTTATGTTGATTCAATCTAATTTCATATCAACTTTGTATAAGTATTTTTTTTCTAAAGCGGTCAATGTTGCACAATTATTTTTTATAAGTTTTTACTGACGCAGATGGTAGTAAGTGCTGCAGATGTAAAAATGGAAAAAAAAGCCGTCCAACTTTTCTTGATGGACCACAATATTTTAGTAATTACTGTCTCAACTTTGTTAAGCAAAGCCAGATTGGATCGCACGTAAGTTCAACTTTTATTCTTGGCCGGACGACTTGCCTTGCATGTGGGCACTTGTCGTTCGGCTTCGGAGCATTTTGTTACTTTTGTCTGTGATTTCAACGAGGGCAAGTCAACGCGAGTGGTGCCCCGTAGCGTTGTGGATACGTGCAACCTCGACGTCATAGGGTCGATTTCAGCGACAGAAATAATTTTCACGACCCCACCTCTTTCGAGTCACGAACAATGTTCAAAGAGTATTTCCCGTTTAGAATCAGCTTCTCAAACTTGGCCGTTCGAAGTCGGCGTAAAACTGTAGGATCCTTCCACTCGTAAGAGAACAATAGCATGTACAACACGAGTGGTTGCTGAGAAGCTAGGCCCTGGCCCTCTATGGGCTGTAGCGCCACCCATATTATTTTATTATTATAAATCAACGCGAGTTGACCGATATGAGGCTGTGACGATGCGGTTATGTGGATCGACCCCTACGCGCTGAAACCGACGGTCTCTAGGTTCGATTCCTGATAGAACAAATATAATTTCCATTGCCCCACCTCTGTCGAGTCACTGAAAATAGTCGGAGAGAATTTCTGCCTAGAAACACTTCACAAACTTATCTAGCTACTAAGCTGTGTCTGAATCTCATCGAAAATGACAATATACGCTTTCCATTTCTGTACCTCTTAAAACACATTAAAAAAACATGCTCATTATCCAGAATCAGAATAGTGTTTAAAATATATATATGTATGTGAATGCAGAGGAAAAAAAATATTCAAATTCAACAAACACGGAAATATAAATAATTATTGACCAAGCAACGCATGCATCGAGAGTCGAAAACTCAACAAACATCAGAGATACTTTTATTCACTGTAATTCGCTTTCAATTCAATTTTAGATTCATTTTTTTTCAATTTAAATGTATTTTAAGATAATCGCATGTAAGTTCGTAAATTTTTTGTGCGTGTTTTTTTTTTTGGTTTTAGATTTTAGCGGACTAACGTTGCGGATCTTAGCTTTGGATTGGTATACATATGTACTTAAGCGCTCACCCTCTGGCAGCACACAGTTCGTTAGAGGGTGATAGTAGTTTCAGTTTTGTAATTTGTTAAGTTTCGTAAGGATGGCACACGGTTCACGCAACGGCAAGTGAGGTAAATGAAATAAAAACTACTTTTCTTGCTTGTGTGTAGTAGGTACTTGACTATCAATGTTGATACATAAAATGCGCATACTCATTCGTGCTAGCGAAGAGAGAGGAATGTGTCTGGTTTTATTTTTTGATTTTGTGTGTGCGTGTGTACATTTTGTTTGTTTTTTGTTGGTTTTTTTTTTTGATGTTTTACCGCATCAATGTCGTTACTTCCGTCGACATTGGATTCTCGGTCAAAGCTACCGAATCAGTAACGCGTTGTCCCTCAAGCAATTTAAGATCCCCCTTGGTAATGTTGACGTGTTTTCGCCTCCGACGCGTTTGTCCTGTCGTACCATTAAGAGCAACATTAGTGGGTTCTTTATAACGGCATAATAATTCTTGAAATTCTTTACGGAAATTATCGTTCAGCCATCCATAGAGTAGGGGGTTCGAACAGGCCGAACTCATTCCGATCATATGACAGACAGCGTATCCGACGAGCATCGCTTGTGTTACGGCCGATCTCCGCATGTCGGCGTACAGATTGAAGAAATTCAACGGTAGCCACGATACGCCGAATATGACTGCTATGCTGATAAGCAGGCAATTTGTGCGCTTCATCCGTCGACCGCGTTCGACTTTTCTCTGCGTGGTCTGTACAGCGACCACTGTGATGCGACTCTTGAGCTTGTGATAGATGCCGAAGTATGCACCTGATACTATAAGAATCGGCAACAGATACTGGACGCAGAGCGAGAATATTGAATAGTAAAAGCGACCGTGGTTCAGGGGCCAGTCTTCTATGCAAAAGGATATGCCTTTGATGCCGATAGCGTGCAGAACAATGGGAACTTCGGCGTTTATCAAACGTTTGAAGATGAACATCGGCGAGGCCAGCACTATCGCGAGAAGCCAAATGCCCATCAGGATGGAAACTGCGCCCAGGAATTGCAGATTATCGCGTGTGGGATAGACGATGACCTGAAACGAGAAGAAAAAATGATTTATTGTCTAAAAGTGTGTGAATGCGTTCTATTAAGTTGTAGATTCCATGACTAAAGTTTGTAAGCAAAATGTCACCCTTACTTCAACAAGAGGGAATGTGTGAAAAGGATTTGTGTGCAATTATTTGGTAACCATGAACCATTCATTTTGTAAGATATAGCCTGACCATGGAGGCTTCCACTCTCACCAATCTAACCGCTAACAATGTGAACCCTCCATTAAGGTCCACAAAGCCATGTTCACCACAGATGACCTTGCTCCAACCAGAGCCACCTTGTGGTTAGTAAAGAAGAAATTACCAACTCTCTCTCTCTCGTATCATTATCTGTGAAGAAGAAACGAACGAGCAGTCCTTGTAAAAGCTAAAGCAACCACGCTGTGTAAGATCACGTGGGCACTCCAATCGGAGCCGGACGCTTTTACGTGGAAACCGCGCTAAGGTAGTGATACGTGAACGCCCCAAAGCTGCGCTGGAGAATTGAACAGGGCCTGCCCAGTTATTTTGTGATACGTTGGGTAGACCTCGTCGTATGGCTTGTTGTTCAAAAGTTGGTTGGCGCACTTCCTCTCTTCTGACAACCAGCGTGGCGGAAACATCGCGTACATCATTGAAATATAGAAAGAACCTGAAAAACTTTAAGAAATAAAGCTAACGACTGTCACACAGTGTTTAGGTGTTTCATTCAATCAAGGAAGTAAGAACTCTTAAATATAATTATATCCTCTCTCCTAAGTCAGTGGTGATTGACTCTTTATATCTCATTTGCAATGTCTTAAAAGATCCTAAAATACAATGTTTACTAGACCACCAGTTGTTCGTCTTCGAGGCTGTGCGGCAAAGCAATACATAACACAAGCCGTGAACGACCTCACTTAGCTGGATGCCCTTAGCACGAGAGAGCCGTGTAGAGAGAGGGTTAGGCCACTACAGATGGTAGAGCCACACAGAAGTAGAAGAAGAAGGTGCGTATGCGTATGCATTTCAGGTTTCTGCATATGGACGAAGGAATCGAAGCTTAGAAAGCCTTAGTCTTAGGACCTCACCAGCGAGCGCGTGTCAAGAGCTCAAATTTTATTAACACGTAGCATGTATAGGGTAACTGACGAAAGCCATATATACCCCTCTAACCTCTTCAATCATTGAGACTTTTAGAAAGAAAAGGTCCTTTCAATAAAGGAATATCGATTGAGCTAGGATCATGAGTGGCCACTGTATTCTGAAAACTTTTTACTGATCCAGTAAATTAGGTACACTAATTATCCCGATTTTCTTCGCCTATGGAACAATCGTGCGAAAAGGGCCACTGAATGGAATCTGAAAGAGTGGCAGCAGAGAATCAAGATGATGCCACGGTAAGAAGCTTTCATGAATTCGTAATAAGTTGAGAGCAAGCCAAACAAACTCCTTAAACATCGATTATTTCAGACTACAAAATTGCATTAAGCCTGTTGCGTCCGAATTGTAGCGTCAGCCAAAGACGAATACGACTTTGGATAAGAATTCAGCGACCACTAGACATTGATTTCTGCTTCGTATCGATGGTACCGCTTTGCTTGCTTGTGGACATGATGTTCTGTGTTTAGAACATAACGGTGAGACATCGCAGATACATTCCGTTGTGGTTATGAGCATCGACTCATATCCACTTGATCTTACCGTCTCTGGGCTTGATTTTTGGTACGACAAAACAATTTTCACGCTTCCCACCTCTGTTGAGTTACAAGCAAAGATCAGAAATGCTCTAACTCCCGTTCTGAGTCGGGATATATGTTAACAACCAAATTGTCACTTTGTAAAAATTATTTTTGTTCACTTGGTTAATTTTCCTATTTTTCTGATAACTTTTATGTCAAGAAAGGATTTAGACAAGGCGGCGAGGCACACAATCATGCGATATCTCTCTCTCGTTTTCGAGGAAGTCGTGCGGAACACAAACGGCAACAGATTCACGATCTTCCAAAAATCTGTGCTCGCATATGCCGATGACATCGACATCATCGGAGAAAATACGACGGGCTGACTGTGGGAAGCTTGGGAGCATCGAGAAGGAGGCGGCAAAGATGGGTATTGACCGCAATAAGGATAGAAAAATGTGTATACTGTTCACAAAATATCGTCCACCAACACTGTCGTCTTCCTAGGCTTCGAAGTTAGCCAATGCAAGCATGACACCACAGCGGTGTTAAAACGAAGGATAAGCCAAGTCAATCATATGTTCTTGGCATGAAGGCAATTGTGAGCTTAGGTCCTCTCTCGGAGAACCTAGATATTCCTATGTAAGACCTTGGTGGTCCCAGTAATGCTTTATGGCACAGAAGCATGAATACTAACTAAAGCGGACCAGGAGATTCCTGGTTCGAGCACCTTCGAATTATCTGTATTCCCGTACATACTTGAAAGGAGTTCGGCGATAAGCTGCTAAGTATTCTGGCAAACTATTCGTGAATAGAGAAACTATTATGTGCTTAGGCGTTTTAATTGAAAGAAAGGGAGAAATTTTCAATTTTATGGAATGATGAAAAAGAAAATAAAATAAATAAAAAATGAAATAAACCTACTTTTGAAATGTTACCGCCACAGAAAATGTGTGCGTTGCTAGTGTGCACACTTTGGGCAATATTGAAAGTGCAATATCGCGTCCTGTGGGAAAAAAGGTATAAAGTGAATGAGTCGACTCTAAAAATTAAGAGTCACCGATTCAAGCTTAAAACAAATCACTCCTTGGTCCTTGTGGTAACACTGGGAGGAAATTGAACACCTTCGAAGGAGTCAAATACTTTGCAACGAGGGGGATTATCGCGCAGAAGAAGCGAGCGCTTTTCGGCGCTGCCCAATTCCGAACAGGGCACTAAGTCTGGCAGACCTGTGGTCTTGAGTACGGTGGAGGAAGTCATTTTGAAATGCTTAAGATAAGGGGTAAAGAGGGAGTTTTATAACTCTCTCGTGTTATTAAGGTGTGCCTCGAAGCGTGGCGAGAAAACTAGCGATTAGCAAACAGGGGTGATTGTTACTGCTTTCAATAATGGGGACAAAAGACAATGCTTCAACTCAAGAGGCATATCTCTTTTAAGTCACCCCGGTAAAGTCTGTGGGCCAGGTCCACCGCTGATCGTAGCACAAGGCAAAGAACAATTTCGCTATTCAGGCCATTATCGTGTGATTTTGTTTCATTTTTAGTTCTTTTCGAATTCACATTTGTTGAAATGCCTTATTCTAAAATACAATAATTTTAAAGCTACATACTTAACTTTTGTTGTTGTTGCTGAAGATTTCGGCTTAGTGCTGCCTTTGGGTCTAATTAACACTTTGTTTCGTCCGTACTTAATAGTTTGTCCAGAAGGCACTTGTCAGAGTCAGTGAAATGTAAGGACTGGATCATGACGTTTGTTTTTTATTTAAAAATTTGCTTGTTGCATCCAGTAATTCATGCATGTATGGATCTGATGCAGAAGTTAAAACAAATGTGTTCAAAGATTTCTCGGTTATTCCAGTTTTTGCATTCCTTACTGTACAGTGGGAGTCTTGCCACTATTCGTTCTCGAAATTTTCAGTCCAAAAAATTGCGGTCGAAGCACAGTGTACAGACGCCACGTCTATGAAGTCATATAACACATAGATGGCGGTTATGACAAGTTGTCTATCACCATGAATAAGTTCTCTGAACACTCCGGTGATATGTCTGCTCGAATGTCGTTTCGTCAATCGAGCACATATCTCTCTTGGGCACGTCAATAGTCCATTTAGTACTTGTGAAGTTCGATTTCCATTACCCAGAGGCATGAACTGCTGTCTCCAATGTCATATCGTCTAGCGTCATGCCACGTTCACGCTCATTGAATCGGTATAATTGGCCCACTCTCCTTCCGAACGGAAAAAAATCCCTTATAAATCTTATTTCGCCTTCAGGCACTAATGGCTAATTAATTCAGCTGATATTTTGCGTGCAATGACTTCTAATCTCGAATTATCTTGACAGTGTCAAGCACGAAATCACAAATTGCCCGATCAAAGAAACGGGAATGTCCCATAAATACCTTAGACGCCGGCTTCACATGCGGAACGGATGTCTGACGGGCGCCGGCAAAGAATGCTCAAACGACAATCCGACCAGGAGCACACACTATGTGCGTACAAGCACGCATATCTGTAAGTCACATACGTGACCGAGCAGCATTCATTCAATGGCACAGGGCACAATGAGAGTCAGGGCGATACATGTAGTTGCCACCATGGAAATGGCTACCATTCAACGACTATTGGAGCCCATTATCTCTCAGCAGGTACATCCTCGTGAGTAGGCCTTAATACTCTCCTCTTACTCGACGGGACACGGGAACGTCCTTGTCTGCTTTATTGGTTCGACAATTTGACATGCTTAGATGGTACCGAACCTAGTAGTACGCAGTGCTCATGGTGTTCGTTGCTTAGGGGATGTGTTTGTCGCATGAATATCAATGCGAGATAATTTCGTCGGGAATTTGGCCAGAGTGTCCTTGAGAGCTAAAGTGAGTTTTTGTTTCGAATTCGATACTTCCACGAACGTGCTCACTGAGATTACATTGGAATGCGATTTGAAAACAGTTTTAAGCATTCGAGGCACAGATCTGACACGTACTTAAGGGAGAAGAGCACAGCAAATATCATGCATTTATTAAATGTGAACAAATGAAATGCTGCCGAATGGTGGAAGGCATGGCAGTGTAGGCCAACACATCCCAACACTGAATCAACCTGACGATACATGAAATTGTTGATCACAGACACTTGGATCGTTCCAAGGACTACTGAGTAGCTCAGTTATTTCGTTTCCTGTTCTCCCATCGTCCGAAGTGAAAGTTTTCCAGCTGACTGTTCGACCGCGAGTAGATTTTGAACACAAACAAAATCCGTGTTGAATTAATTGAAGTTTATGGGGCCTTTGCCTCCGGTAGCTAGCAATAAAATGTATCAAATCAAATTAATACATTTGTTATGCGACCACTCCATGCTCCGGAGTATTGAACTCCTTCGAATGAGGATCAGTGATTTTCGATTCAAATGAGTGGAGAGTGAAAGTGACTGTGAAAGTGTTCCATCTTTAAATTACATCAGAGATGTTCACAGTTTATGGGATGAGACGTTTGGTAAGAGTGGTCAACGAGAACATTACCATGGGAGGGTTTTGACTACAGCATCTGTACTCTTCGTTAATGCTGTATTCAGGAAGTATTGAACGAATTTAAACTGTTTCAGTTCTGGTTACTACAAACTTAAACAACAACCAATAACATTTCGTACAACTGAAACGAAAGGAAAGGCATGGGGCTTGAGAATGACTAGAAGCCCGCAACCAGGAGTTTGTGAGAATGCACACGAAAAAATAAAAAATCAAATTCACTTAAATACAAGCAAAGACTACTTCAATGACTTAAATTTTCTTATACTTCAATTCGGCAATTCGGAGATTTTTTCTCCTTACTACATACTTATCAGGCCGACCACCCATGAAGGGTCCGAGTCTGAGCAATTGCTGCCTTCCATCGGTGACTGTGCTGGGCGCGTTACTTCTAGTCATCAAGGTCAAGCTGTCTTAAATCCGCGATGACTGGGTCTCTGTACCGGAGGTTCGGTCTTCCTCTCCTTCTCAAACCAAAAGGCTTGGATTCGAAGCCACTCCTTGCTGGAGCGTTGTTGTCCATTCGCTCGATGTGTACACTGCATCGGACACATCGAGCGAATGGAGTCGACGCTTTTGCCTTCCGTGCTACATCCACATCCGTGTACAGCTCGTCGAGTTCGTGGTTGTGTTTTATCCTCCATTCGCCTTCCTCGCAGACGGGACCATATATCCGACGTAGAATTTTTCTTTCGAAGGCATTAAGAATCAGCTCTGCAGTTTTGCTTAGTGTCCAGTTTTCGGCTCTGTACAGCAGAAAAGACAAGAGAATTTTTGTCTCTCGCTTAAGAGTTTCGAGCCTAATAGTTTCGACAGACCGAAGTAGCATCGGTTGTCAAGTGCGATTCTATGTCGGATCCTCACTGTCATTTGTGTAGCTAACGTTTGTCAACAACCACTCTTCGCGTATTTTACTACGTTCAGTCTCGGATGTACATTGCAGGACCATGATGACACAAATACCGTCTTCAGGCAAAGACGATCTACACAAGCCCAAAGTAGCAGTTCGAGACATCAGGCTCAAGGTCAAGGTCAATGTCTAGAGTTGTTCATGTTCATCATGTAGTCATCAAAAAGTTGATTTTGACCTTCACACAAACAAGAACATAAAGATGGATGTACACCGTTCGTCGTAACGTGGGTAAGTCAATAAAAATAACAATAAAAGCCTGGCGCTAAATTTCGATGTGAACCTGGGACTGGCTTCAGCAACAACAACAGAGAATGTAAATGTATAAAGTTTTCTGCCTACTCCGGACAATGAACTGGGGAAACCTCTATATTTTGAGCATTCATTGCATTTTTCAATTTTGGGCAGTTCAATTAAGGAACCTAACTATTCTGAGACAAGTTTTAGCACACTTTAGCACATTTTATATTTGTGCTCCATGCGTGAAGGGTTGGAAAGTCTCCTTGTGGGCATGTGCGTCGACCCCAACTTCGGAGTAGCAGGTTCGATCCCTGGTATATGCGACTAAAATAATTTTCACTGCCACCTCTTTCGAGTCACTGACAATGTTTAAAGAGTATTTCCTGCCTTGAAAGTGCTTCTCAAAATTTAGCCATTCGGAGCCGGCCGGCCGACTGTGGGTCCCTTCCACTCGTGTGAAAACAATAGCACGCACAACAAGAGTGGTTGCTGAGAAGAATATTATTATAATTTTTTTTTCTAAATGGATTCTTATTTTTAAACAATCTTTTGTGTGAACATACAGCATCTTTGGTCTGCAACCCAAGCGAGTGCTCCAATGCAGCCGTCTAATCTAAACCAATATATGCCTTTCGGCTTAGTCTACTCTTTCTATGACTACTCTTTCCATATTCTAGTTGACTTTGTGGTGGCGTATCACCTTCAGCAGATTCACCAGCAGGTCAAATCCAGCTGCAGCACCGTCGACCAGAGCCCCTCAATGAACTCCGTCCCTTCAATCGGAAGGCTGGCTTTGTAGGCAGCATTTCCCACTATAGACCAATCCACAGGAGTCAACTCTGGCAAATACATCGAGAAGTATGACCGCAGGTACTTTTTAAGCGGACTCACGCTGTTCGAATTCTTCTTACCCGGACCCAAGTAGAAGCAGACCTTCACGAACTTCTCCTTAGGACAGTCGTCTCTGAAGTCCACCAATGTCAATGGCAATGATTTTATTGCTTTCGGTGAGAGATGGGGTGTCTGATGCCGTGCAAGTGGCTTACCAGCCGAGAATACCCAAGTGTTACTGAAGTTTATCGATAATGTTCTCAGAACCAGAGCTGCCTGAGTCCGTCTGATACGGGATGTATCACTGATAGCAAGTGGACTGCGTCTTACTTACTTACTAAGGCATCAGACCTGCGGGCTGCCGCATGGAGGGTATATGCCTGATCTTTCGCTGCCTTCTTTCTATGACATTGCTGAACACGCTACTTCCATTCATCAGTACTTAGCTTGCGTTCTCTTCTTTTTCTTCTCGAAGCAGGAGGCACAGATTCGAAAACCCTCTTAGTAGGATCATTGGCTATTTTGGTACAGCTCTTCGAGTTTTGAGTCTTCTGCTCCATTTACTGTCCTCACAGACGAAACAGTAAATGGAGATGGTAAGCTCACAGGCGACTTTAAGCAGATATTTCTCAAGTTGTTCGGTAAAAGGGTTGACGTGACGATAGCCCGTCACAAATAGGTCTTTTTTCGATCCATTGCGATGCTAGTTGTTGCAGCATTGCTTTTATTTCGCTGAGTTCTGCAAATGATGTAATGCATGCTCTCTACAGGAATGTTGCTAAGCTGCTCTAATCTTGCAATATATTGGACACGAGAAGCCGTCGACTATAAACAGAGAATACGCCGGATTGAGGCCAGTAAGGGTTTAAATTGGTCTGCCTCCAGCTGTCCTGGGAAACCTCGTTTTAGTGAGTAAATCACAGAACAGTCTGTCTCACAGAGTCATTACGAGTGCAAGATATTCAGCAAGTGATGCAAATAAAATAACGTTCATTTGTGGAGGACTCCTTCTGAGCGATATGGCGTCGTGATTCCTCGTAGTTTCGATGGATTTCACAACTTCTTCAACTGGACCGGAGATTACTTACGTAAGTAAAGTCCTTTAACACTCGGGGGGCATAGGGCGTCAGCCGCGCCTGCGCGCCAACTCCTTCGAATTTCTGCAACTCGTTTGAGCTCCCTTCAACTCATTCTTAAAGAACTCGATTCCTTTGCAACTGTTCTGCGCCATGTTTGGCTAGGGCGTCCCGCTGCTCATTAGCGGATTCCACTGCGATAGCGTACTTCGCAGTGGAATTGTCTTAGCGCCGTAGGGTGTGCCACTTTCTCCTTCGTATTGTGATGTTTATAAGTTCCTGGCCCGTTCTCAGGTACAATGGTTCGGTAGAGGTACGGTTCGGCAAAAAAATCCTTAGGATGTTTCTTAAGCATCTGCTAACGACAGATTGCAGCTATCGCGTGGTAATGGTGTCCACTTTCCAGGTACTGCATCCATATAGCAGCACCGACTCTACATTGGAGCGAAACAGTCGCAGCTTGGTTCTTCAGCTGATGACATTGCTTTTCCAGATCGTGGATAGCATTCCGAAAGGATCTTTAGCCTTCCCGATTCTGTTGCACACGTCCAGTTCAGTGCCACCGCGATTAGCCGATACCACACTTCCTAAATATAGAAGGGTGTTCATTTTCTCTACTTCCTGTCCGGCAAATTCAGTTGGGCGCGGTTGTCCGGGGATTGGATGGGATAGACACTGCTTGCCCTATCACTCCCTCTTGGTCATGCAAGGTTCCGTTCATCAACAGGAACCTGTCTCCATCCATTTTTTTATTGTTTTTCACAAAATTACTGATTTTCTCTTATTTTCGCATGTGCCCCTATATTTAAGGACTCTCTCGAAGAGCTTATCATACACACAAAAAATGGCCTTCATAAACTAGGTTACACATTTCATTCGCTGCTAGCCACACTCCGAAATAAACAATAATTGGAAAAAAAGAGAACACAGCAGCAGTTCGTTAACTACGACATTTCGGCGTGTGACAGCTCATCAGTCACGTAGATTTCCCAGCCTAAGTCCACAGGACATCTAGTCACTCGTATAATAATCTGACACAAGTGCATAGGATACGCTTTGTATTGTGTTCCTCATGTCCTGCTGATGGCTTGATGGCCTTGAATTGGTTTTGAAGATGGGATTAACCGATTGAAGGAGGATAACAAATTCCATCAGAGTTCTAATTCCTTGCGAATAGTTTGAAACAAACAGCTACAGTTGTGAATTGAATCCCGCGGACAAGGCGAACAAACGTTTCCTCTCAGTGATGAGGTATTCCATTAAGTCGAGAAAAAGAGATGATCTCTAAATCTGCTGACAAATGCCATGAGCGATTCCATTCGTCGCCGAGGACAACGCAAATCACCACCAAAATATCCCCCGACAGTCGCTGTGTCGGCGAACACATTTCATCGTCGACAGGAATAGACAACGATTAGGGAAAACGAAGAATTATTATCACAATTCCTGACAGCACAGGATTTTCCTCAAGTCTGACATCCTATACAACGCGCAGGGCTTACAGGATGTCACATCCATCCATTTTTCGTTTTTTGCGAACATCCAATAGTCGAATTGACTCGCTGGCAGAGGATAAGGTCAGAACACGCACCTAATCGCTGGCTCAGGGTAATCCCTGCAGAATGTACTATCAATCCCCGAACATCTGCATGCACTTAGCGCTATCGCTGCAAGTGTTTACATGTGTTACCGCGGCATATCGATAAGGATTACGCACGTTAGCCAGCCACTCAAGGGGATTAATTGTCTGTCACACAATAACACTCGGATACATACCTGATATCGATCGAAGGCAATCGCCGTTATCGATATCGTCGACACGAATATGCTGGTCGCCTGGAGCATGGCAATCATTTTGCACAGAACCGCACACGTCCCAAATGGCCAGAATTTGGAGAGCAGCTCCATCAGAGTCAGCGGCATCGTCACCAGGCACAGCAGCAGATCTTAAACGGTGACGAGAAGGTAAGAATGGTAACAAAATATAAGACCCAGCAGTTGGACCATTTACCTGATATGGCAAGGTTCAGGATGAAGAGGTTCCTTGCCGTGCGCATCATTGGCTTCCGTATCACGGCGATGACCACAAGCGTGTTGCCAACCGCCCCGAACACTATGAGGACGCTGTACATTGCAATGAGGATGTAGTACCATGGCGCGTCTATGCTGCGATTCCGTGTGAATTGCTCCAGCAGGAGTGGGTCCAGCCGGGGCGCTGTGCCATTGCTGATGTCGTTGAGCCGTTGTGTGTCCAGGAAGTCTTCACTGTCATCGGTGTCGTTCATCTTTATCTGCAAGTAACCGGAACAAACGATGAGTATTTCTCTACGGTCAATTACACTCGACTGGGGAGATAAATGTATATATAGAGCCTTGTGAGGGGTGTTCCTCGCATGCTTCAGTTAGTTTCATAGCAGGGAGGCCCGAACTCAATGAATCCAGAAGAGCGCGTGTGGCAGTCATGGACATTTGAAAAGAAGCATGCTTGCTGTGTCTCCCACTGAGCACTCATCCGTGATATCTTATGGTTTTCGGCACAAAAGGAAGGAACTTTTCAAGGGATCCCAAAAAAAAAAATTGACAAGCACACGTGGTGCTGAATAGATTTTCAGTGACTCAACTTCACATCAATTCATGTCGATTTCAGAATTCTTTTATGACTGAAGGCATGCTTGGGACAGTAGCAAATGATGATAACACAGAGCAGTCGTGTCAAGTGAATCGATTTTCAGTCGAAAAAGGAATTTCGGTGACATATTTATTGGCTTGTTCGACGACTTAAAACGACCGTAAATGCTCCTCATTGAGTGTCAACAATCGCTGAGGGAATGAAGAAGAGAAGTGGTTGTGTTATGCTAGAGCACACTTTTTGATTACTTATAAAAATTTTGCTGCATGGAATGACAAAGGCCCTTTTTAAAGATGCAAGAAAAATCTTGAGAATCTGCTGCCCTGAAGCATATATATCCCTACTCTGTTGGCTTGTCCTACCAAATTAAAGTCAAACTAATAACATAAGGAGCTACATCACTCACAAGGGTGATAGCGCTTGTCTCTGTCGGAACACTGTTCGATCGGAGTATTTAATGAAGTCAATTGTAGCGTTGTTCGCGTTGGCAGGACAGCAGTTGCTGTATAAGCAGCTTTGAATAATTATCATTCGATTGCATTACTCTAGATTACATTCCGATTAAACTTGCAAACACTTGCATCTTACGTTCTCTTGTCGTCTAAGAGTGAATATGACGTGCATTTAAGTGCAGAATCGGAACGGTGGAGTTTGATTCAGCGATTTTCCTTAATTTCGGGTAAGGCAAAAATTACCCATACGCCAAGGAACAGATTCTAATGAATACCTATTGCAATGTCCGCCAACAAGGACACGCACTGAACTGTAGAGGCAGCACACTTTAGAACATCGCATACAAGATGAAGATAAGCCAGTGTTATATGAGCGGCTAATGTCATTTGGCGTGGTGGTCCGTGGCGTTGTAGGTATGTGCGTCGACCACAACCTCGACGTCGTTGGTTCGATTACTGTTCTGAGCGACATAAATAACTTTCACGACCCCACCTCTTTCGAGTCACTGACAATGCTCAAAGAGAATTTCCTGTTTAGAAAAAGCTTCTCAAACAAAGCCGTTCGGATTCGGCATTAAACTGTAGGTCCCTTCCACTCGTATGAGAACAATAACACGCACAACACGAGTGGTTGCTGAGAAGCTAGGCCCTGGCCCTATATGGGCCGTAGCGCCACCCATTATTATTATTATTAATGTCATTTATCAACAATCTGGTCGGTTCATGCCAATGTGACCATCATCGACCACACAGCGGCAAAAAAATCTTTTCATCAATTTTGTGGTATGCCAGAATTGGTAGATGCTAGCCATGTATGTCAGAGGAATGCCTAATTTTGACATCTCTACCAAACCCGTGCGTTTGTATGGAACTATGATGGACAATGCAATTTGCTCCATCAAGGCCGGTAAAACATAGCCGAGACCTATAATTTAAAAAAACACCGAGGCAAGTCATTTGACTTCTTCCACATCATTCTTAAACAAAAAAATGTTCGAAACTCGTACGCCAACACGCCAAGACTTCATCTTTGAGAAGTCCGTCCAACTACTCGCCGATATATACATAACTGGAGGAAGGCACCTTGATGTCAATTGGACTTATGTGAGTATTGCGCTAACAACAGGACAGGTAGTCCTGTTGTTAGCTCAGACAACAACACTAATGCTGCTTCGTTGGGCTAAGAAAGCAGTCGATGTACAAAGATTTTAATTCTTAAGACTAGCCAAAGTTAGCCTCTAACGAATTCTAGTTGTCCTTGACCTGGTACATGTCGCAGACGCATAGACTTTTTCAAAGCGGATGAGGTTGCTCCTGGCGTCTCTAAGAGGAATATTTTTGGGTGATTTTCCATATCTTCTGCATAGGTGATGAGTGAAACAAGAACTTCGAATCAAACACCTAAAGGCAGAACAGACGAGGAAGACCGCGGGTTAGATGGCGCACTCCAGAGATATGAACCTTAATCAACTATGGGTGTAGGAGGCGTTTGTCTTTTCCAGTCCAAGTCCTACACGCAACTATTACATCGCTGTTCTTTATTCTCTTATGAAGGAGAAAGGATGCATTGAAATATGTTTCTTCTACAGAAGCCGATCAGGGATTGAACAGCTAAAGGCCAAAACAGTAAGTTATGCATTTAGAGTGGAACAGTGACCACTTTTGTAGAGGTTAGCTATTTAGTTCCCTTGCGTTTATCTTATTTATTTAACATTATGAGCGAAATGGAAGAACGGGATGTGAACAAACAGTTCAATTATGTGAATAAAATCGGTTAGACTTGGTCTATGGTGGCCCGTGACCTTGTGCGTTGACTGCTACACACTTGAACGTCGATCTCTATGTTCGAGTTAGTCTGTACGACAAAAATAATTTTCACTGCCTACCTCATTTTAGTCGCTGACAATGTTCAAGGCATTACGGCAACAGCACGCACAAGTCAAGTAGGGCCTGGGTCCCTGCCTACGTACAGAACGTACATTGATCAATGGGAGATCTTCGTACATATTAATGAGTCAAAATTAGGCAAATTACTGTGAAATTTAAAGCAAACATTTCTTGGAAAATAATCGGGAATGGCTTGTGTCAATACCAACCAAATGACATGTTGAACGAATAATGAAGTTTTTCATACAGACACCTCCATGTGTCCACGGATGACTGAATAGAGTAGAAGAACTTCTCCACACAATTCATCGAATCCCTCACTCCTTCATAGGCTGAAACCACACCGTTTCCAGCTTCCTCATCTTCTTCTAATGCCGCTATAGTTCGGCGTGAACCTGGCAATCAGCCAACAAGCTCCTCCACGATCTATGGCCAGCTGGCTCCAGTCGCGCACACTGAGTTGGTTGAGGTCCACTTTTGTACGCCATCTCTCTGTTGCGTTGTCCCAATGACTCGGTATCGAAGACTCTTCAGACAGAAGCTGTGTTGACCATGCGTTCTACATGGCCAAGCCATCTTTCTGGTTGAAACCGTTGACGCCTGACTAGACCAAAGTTGCTGTACAGCCCGCAGATTTTGTGGTTGAATCTTCTGCTCCAGAAACCTTGAATGCAGACAGGACCAAAGATTGAACGCAGAACTTTTCTCTCGAAGAGACCAAGTGCGTCTTCAGACGCTCTTGAGATAGTGCAGGTTTCCGCGCCATATACCAGGACAGGGACAGGTCTTATATAATGTCAGCCTGGTCTTTTGAGAGAGGGCTCTACTACTCAATTGCCTCTTGAGCCCAAAGAAACAGCGGTTGGTAAGAGTTAGTCTGCGTTTACTCTCGGTACTGATGTTGTTCGTACTTGGAACCTGGAAGCCAAGGTAGATGAAGTCCTTTGCCACCTCGAAGTTGTAGCTGCCTATGGTGGTGTTCTGACCGAGTGGCCGATGTTGTGTGTTCTTTCTTGATGACAGCATATACTTTGTTTTGCCCTCATTCACCGCTAAACCCATTTTGCCTCCTCTGTTTTAAAACCAGCAAACGCTTCATTGACGGTTCGCTGATTTCGACCATTCAAGTGAATGTCGTCCGCAAATGCTAGCAATTGCGGGATTTTAGAAAAAATCGTGCCTCTAGTGTTGGAGTGTAAGTTCTGCACGACCTTCTCAAGCATAATGCTGAAAAATCACATGACAGCGCGTCGCCTTGCCCAAAACCTTTTTTGTCAAAGTGTCGGTGAGTTCGTTGCCGACCTTGATGGACCAGCGTGAGTCTCCATCGTCGTCCTGCACAACCTGACGAGTTTGGCAGTAATTTCAAAACTAGACATGGCGTTGTATGTCTCTATGCACGCTGTCATATGCGGCCTTAAAGCCGACAGATGCGTGGTGCATGTCGATCCGCATCTCTTGTGTTTTTTCGAGGATCTGCCGCAATGTGAAGATTTTTTTCGATGGTGGACTTCCGAGGCCTTAAACAGCACTGATAAGAGCACAAATTCCCACACACCGCGTATTACCTTACAGAAAAATCGGTTGTTTTCGAAACAAATCAATTCTTCATGGCTAATGTTCAATTTATTGTTCAACATTAAAGTATATAGAAGTTGTTATAAGCGCAGCAATACGTACGCATTCCCGTAATCCAGATTCCAGAGGCAACCAATTTATAGCTAACCGTGTTATGAATGTACCCATTTATCACTGGGAGAGAAGAACATTTTAGTATGCATTACATGCTCTGTTCTGACATTCCCTGGGTCAAGTACAAAGTGCGATAAGCTGTTGAAATGTTTGTGTAACCCTCTCGTATCCAATCTGAAAATCGGTTATCCCTCCTTAAGCAACACGAAGCGCCCTCATCGCGAAGCTATCAGCTGTAACCCTTTTTAAGAAGATTTATTTCGTTTTCTTCGGTATTCGTAGGTACACTGAATGCGGTTGAACGTGTAGGTGGTAGCTACGCAAGTGCCAGTTCAAGAGTTATTTTCTGATAAATCTGACGATAAAATCGACACTAAGAGCTTGTCTACGGTTAAATGAATGTGTGTACGTCGATGGGGTTGTGGTTAAGTTGTGAGGGAAAATTTATGTGCACGTTCCAGTAAGAAAGTGCGGAGAAATGCTTGTGCATTGAGAAGGGTAGTGATAGTTGGTGACACAGTGATTTTAATCTGCATTCAAATTGTCACTAGAGTAAGGATAATACTTATTTATTTTTGAAAAGGATTGAAAAGGTTATTACGTACCGACTGTCAGTACGTAAATGCTCAAATAACAAAATAGTTCTTACAAGATTATGAATGTTTACTAAGCAATAATACATTATATAACTATGTTTATAATTTTACTGCTGCTGTCGGCGCGTCCGAACGAGTCCATGGCCAAAAAGTAAGAGAGAGATAATTGGTCCATGGTACTTGCTGACACTCCTGTAGACAGAAGTCGGTTGGAGCTGTGTGAATTTGTCCAAGGCCCAGGATGTGTTCGTGGATGGTGTTTGTTGTTCGGAAAGGAGTTTATTGTGGGTCGCCACAGCACTCCCCCTTACGAAACAGCGAAGCGTACCGCATTTTTAACCGATCTCCGAGAACGTGTGGTGCTAACTATGTCCTCCAGATCTCCATTTGTGGAAAAAGGAACGCGGCGCAGTTCCCTGGTTTGCTAAGCTCCCAGCCTCACTGGCCGAAGGACTGGAAGCCTCCGAAGCTGGTATGTGGCTTCACAGCTGGCTTCTGGACGGTCGACTGGAAGCCTCCGAATGCGGTTTGTGGCTTGATGGTGCCGACAGACACGGCGGGCTTCACAGCTTGCTGAGTATATTGGTTGACTGTCGAGAACACTGGCTTCTGGACGATCGACTGTTGTAGGCTGATTTCAGCCGTTGAACGGAAACATATGCGTCCTTAGACGGCAAGGCCACATTAAAGGCGTGCGGCTGACGATCCAAGACTGCATATGGGCCGCAGTAGGGAGGCTTCAGTAGTCGTTGTGTGCTGTCCACATGCATTTTACACATGCTAAGCAGTTTTCAGACTTTTTGGAATAAAAATGGGTCTTGTTTGGATTCTTGATGAGATAGGTGACGTCTTCCCAAGCGTCTCTCTCAGCTCCTGAAGAAATTCTATTGGCTCGTGTACGTTGGTACGTTCAGCCAGCAGGTCACCTAGCAGTCCAAGTTCGAATACGAATACGTAGTCTTCTGATACGAATTAACAGCATTTTGGCGATTTTGTTTTTTTGCTGTCATTTGTAGGTTTTCTGACCGGTCAAGACAGTTGACGATAAACATGAACTATGATGCCAAGACTGCAGAATGTTGACATACTCAAAAAAGCGCTTCACCCTCGTAGAGTTATGGCAAACATGGTTGAGGTCTTTTTCCATTTGTGTGCGCCATCTAGTGCGAGGACGTCCTCTGTTGCGCTGTCCCAATGGCTCGGTATAGAAGATTCTTAGGGCCGGAGCTGTGGTGCCCATCCGCTCAACATGACTTAGCCATCTTAAGCATTGGAGCCGAAGACACTCACACCACGAGCTTCTTCATCCGCTTTTGATAGTGTCCACGTCTCTGCGCCATAGAGCAGGACTGGGATGACTGTGTCATTGCACATGTTAAATTAGTTAGTTTTACAATAGATACGATTGCACAAAGGTGATGGCACGGCAGCGAGAAATGTTTCCCCCGCCTAAAATCAACCCAATTGCCAATCGTGACGTGGCATCGTGAATGTATGCCCGAACGGCTGGACGGCGCAGTGGGTTGAGCGGCTAGGTATCACAATGAACCAACAATGGTCTAAGTGTGCTGGCAATTTTGCTGGCAGTCCAATAACCTAACCAAGCCTTAATGTATACGTCGACTTCTAAATTGGGTGATGTGGAACGTATTGTATAATGCACGTCTCCATCTTCCAGGAGCATCTGATAAATGCTCACGAAGTCTTGCTTTCTAAAAAACAATTCGCAGTTCGCATTCGGTACAGAACTGTAGGTCATCTCGTGTTGTGAGTGGCACTCCCATCAACTCCCACACCCAATTTGTTGTATATAGCAAGTGTCTTACCAACAGCCTCACAAGTGGGACAGAAGACCCAACGAGAAGGAGAAAACCCAAGTTCTGGTAATAAAAGGCTGCAAGAACCACTGTATTAGGAGAACCCATACGCACCAATCACGAATTAGTAATAAATATGAAGGGGGAGACAACATCATGAAGTACTCATGAATTACTTTTACCAGTAACTTTCCAATTCTAAAAAAAAAAACATCTCCAATCTAACACAGAATGTCAGAGTACAACTTAGCAGCTGCCATATGGAAACCCAAACAGTTTCCACAAAGGTAAGCAAGATTCTGTACAAACAGACAATAAGACACTCATCTTATGGGTCCATATAATACCAAAAAAATGGAGGCACTCCTACTTCTGGTGATAAAGCACCATCAGCACACTGTACGAGATGGACAGGTCGCCGCCTCTCTCTAAGTCGAACTCCCCCTAACACTAAATTTCTTCTGGCCATATTTTGACTCTGCCTCAATTTTCCATTAAAAATAAACATCCTTCAACTCAAACTAATTAGTATGTCAGGTGAAAATTCGAGTTCTAGATGGAGGAGACTGTAATTAAAAAAAAATCATGTGCTGTGGTTTCGCAGCTCATATAAGACAAATGTAGAAACCCACATTAACACCGATTCCAACATAAAATCCATGCAAATACGAAAAGTCCACAATTCAATTAAAATGCTTACAGATTAGACCACTTCACAATCGATTCAGCAACTATTCCTGGAAATTAATTACGAAATCCTTCGTCGGTATTCGCGGCTATCCAGACTAAACTAATGCAGTGCCCTTCCTACGTACTTATCTCCATGATCAATAGGATTTATTGATGTTCAATCAAATTGTTGTGATTGGAACTAAACTGAGGAAATAAGAGGATCTGGAACAAAAGGGTGAATATTTCATTTAACAAAGTTGATTGAATTGAATGGTTGCTAGGAACCATAAACTAATGCGATGGCAAATGATTAAACTTATTTCTGTAATTATGTATTAAGTACTCGGTAAGGACGCATCAGTATCGATTAAACTTCGTGTTTGCTGGTTTTATTGAAGCCGGTTATGTTCGCATTTGTTGAGTGAATACTCAGATAAGCCGTTTTTGTAAATGAATCTGGCGTGATTAAATTATCCTCCAATCGGTTCGTGCAATGTTAATTAAAATTGTTTGTATTCATTTTTTTACGCGTTTACGATTTATTCATGCACTATAGGCAACATCAGTAGACAAGATGCAGTCAGTTGTTGAATAGAAAGAGCTACGTGCTGACTTATTTGCTGAGATGAAATATTTTTTAATTTTTTTCCAGAAACGAACTAAAGAACCTTCGCTAAGCATAAATATAGTTAAAGGCGTAATGTTTAAATAAATGAGTATGCTATAGCTTGCTATTTTGCCAATAGGGTCTTCCGAACTGTGGCGAATGATAGCGGCCATATTAATGAAACTACATTTGTCAAATTGGCTGTCATTCTTTAAGTCCGTTTTACCAAATCACGATGGACGGACGTGGCGTTAAACAACCCGTGTAGTTCATAAAATTGTTCCATCAAAATTATTGTAATATTCAGTCAGCGATTCGCGCTCTTGGCACATTTACAATTGATCAAAGATGAGGTGCGACTGGATGAATTGTCGTATTTCAGCCGATACCATAACACCGCGTGCCATTGTCTTTCTATACTTTTGTGAGAAAGACGTTGGCCATTTTAGAAACGGCCTTTAGAAGCTTAACTCTCTGTCTCCTTGTATTTTCTGTTGTCGAACTTAATTGTGTCATTGTACGTAGCTCTGTTGTGGTATATCATGTCGTTCTGCTCGGAAGACAATACTTTTATTAATCTATTCTTGAAATTCTTGATATTGATGGTAAACAGGAAGACGTGCGTGTCGACTATTAATTTTGTGTAATAGAATGCGGAACTGTGTTCCATTCCCCGATTTTTGAAAATGCTATGGCTAAGCGGAAAAATTACCACGCCATTCACCGTGCACTTCGGTTGAAGAACATCTGTAATGTTTCCAACCTGCACTTCTCATTGGCAAGGATATTCGCTGTCCTGTGCGTTTGTCAATCTGGCACTGGAGAAGTTAGTTCAGAGGGCTATTAACATGAAAGCCACTATCTTCTACAAGGCAGTCCAGCTGATGGGATATACGCAGATGACATTGATATAGTCGCGCTGTGCCAACGTGTAGCAGTGTAAGCTTGCACGGTATATATATTTCATAAACAGTCAAAACGAGCTGGTCTTAAAGTAAGAAATGCACCATTGAATAATGTGGACCGTGAAGTCATGCCTTTGCACTCAGTCGACTTTACAATGACATCTGCAGGAGCAGAATATAAAGATTTCGACTGAGAGATGACAGGCTAGGATAGCAGCTCACCCAAAACCGTAGTGCCTGGTGGAATATATGTACTTCTGAATGTAAATACAGTTTGAGTTGAAGCTGTTTTTTTTTTACGCCATATCCCTCTTTCTCCAACAAGTAGGTCGCTGTCGTCGAAGGTAGATGTCTTAGACGACCAAATAAATACAACATCAGTTAGCACTCACGCAGTGTAAATTAGGAATTGGCTGATCAGGCCCTCTCTACACTGCAGGCTGCATACGCCTGGATAGCAACAAGTATCTTGTCTGGGGAGATTTATATTTAATACCCATATCTATTCGAATTAACCCAACCTTTGGCTTTTGATGAATGGGACCAGTCACGTCAACGAATCATTTATTTTGCTGAGAGCTCCGATGTCCGATGTCCTTGCTGGTGAATTCTGCATAATTGGAAAACTGTCACAAACTTTGTGTTGCCTGAATTTATTGCCCAATAGTCTATGCATCAAACTGACGTTAAGAAATGCAAGCAAAAGCGAGTTCAGCCATTAGCATAATTAAAATGCCCTTTCAATGTGATTAAAAAAGTTTTTTGCAGTTTTGTTGAACTCACTTGCAGTAAAAATGAAAAGAAAATGATATGACGTGGTATCACCAAACCTGTGTTTCAGACACTCTTTAAAAGTTACGATCTGACGCCTATAACACGCCACAGAGTCCGTGTGGAAATTCAAACGCCAGTTACCCCCGACACAGTTTTTAAAAAATGTAAACCTCTCTCCAAAGCATCACGAGGTCAACGCGGGTGCCGATGTGTGTCGTTCTCATTAACCAGGCTTCTAGAAAATTTACGAGTGAAACTTGAAGAGTATGAGAGGCGATAGAGTAACACTCATGCAAGGGAGATTGTATGTATATAAAGCAACCACCGTAAGTTCCGCCAAATGAGATCATTAAGGATATTCCATACTTCAAAGGAATATGCCACAAGTGCTTGGGTATCATGCAGGTATCCTACCATGTATCAACCCACATGAATCGCGCACCTTGCCAGTGTGCTTGTCCGGGTTGTTTAGAAAGCAAAACTCTTTTAATGAAAACTTGAGTAGAATATAAATGCGACACAAAATCAGCTGGAGTTCCTTCAGTTCACGGCTAAGAGTGATTAAGCCATGTGTCAAGACTAACACACTTTTTTATCAGCGTTGTGATGACTTGAGGAACATAATTTCTTAGTACCTATGCGTGTAGGTGTATAACAAGGAAGCTTACTCCCTCAAACCTCAGCCAACTTTCATAATTCATGACGCCGCCTCTTATAAGTCTTAATGTTGGTTAGTTTAAAATGATTTATGTGAGGTGAGGTATGAAATTCAGTAGCTCTCCCTGATTTTAAGAATTACGTTCATTTTTTCTATTGAGTTACAGTTTAAAAGTAACTTCAGTTTACTGTAATATGTCCTATACTGGAAAGACTGCGCTTCAGTTGCAAATTGTATTTGGTTGGCCCAAGACTACGAGAATGTATGTATCTATAGTCGACATCATTCTGCTCTGTACTCATTTACAGCCGATATCGATGTGCCAGCAAGTCGCAGTCAGACAACCGGACACAAATTATCAAACCATTGCCTGAAGGAATAAGCAGGGACAATAAAGGGCTTTAAGACTAGCAACAGTCACTTTTCGAGCTCAAGATTGTAGCTGGCTTACCCACCCAATCACCTGTATCTATATTTATCTAGAATTTGTATTAGCTACACATACTACAGACAATGCCCCTTCCAAACGTTCACCACCCACTAGTTGAAAATGGCAGTTTTGCAGTTCGTGGAATAGAATCGCATGCTTCTACCTGGAGATTAAAGAAATCACTGCAGGTGTTACTGGTAAAAATAGAGTCGCCTGCCATGATTACATTCCAGCAGACAGCACAGCAGTGACTGACAAAGAGCTAGTATTGATCTCGGAAAAGAATTCTCTTGTTCATGCAAGAGAAGACGATTACCCTTTGCTTGCAGGGAGAAATTAAATACCGAGTGTAGTTGCTTTAGCCACACTTTTCTTTTGCTTAACCCTACATTAAAAACCATGCTCAACTACCGCGTCATTTAGAAAAGCCAGCGTTGGCGCGGATTGGTTTCGGTGTAACCACCAGTAAAATTGCCGTTCTTTGGCAGACTCTCTCCTGTCTCGAGCAGGGATCGCTCTACTGAACAGGAGGAGATAATCTTGATTGCGAGCGACATCGTATTGAAGTCTCCTGCCCACTGTTCGGCCTACGACATGAAAGATTACAGGACATCCGCATGGATCCTGAATTAGGCCATTTGTGTCGAGGAAAGAGGAACGTCTCAGGACAAATAAAGCCGGTAAGTTGCACTCGCTCATGGTACATTTAGTTGGGGTAGTAAGTCCCAAAGATCAGACTGTTGGAAGAAGACATAGCCCGTGAATTTTGCCGTCTAATCAGCTTAATAATAAAATGATCACCTCACCTGTTCAAGTTTGCCTCGTTCGCAGACACTATGGGTGGCACTGTTGTTTCCAACATTTGGCAACTAAACGCTTCTTCTTGATAAGCCCTTTGAAAATGTCATGTGGCAACACTGAACCAACATTGGCTGATTTTGAAGCGGAAATCAAGCCCCACAGTTCCCATGTCTTCTGCCACAGAAAAACATGTCTTCCGGTGTATTGAAGTTGAACACGATGTATTTTGTAGCCGCACTTCGAAACATATGTGGCCCCCACTGAATTCAAAGCCCATCACACTTAACATGTTCAGAAGTAGCAGGTGTGTGGTTGGAACGTACCACAGAATGGGCGATCGGATGGGCAGTCACTTAAACTTATTTGAACAAAAACTATACAATTGGTCTGGGGTTGGTTCAACAATAGCGACCCAACGGATGTACAATGCTTACAAGGTTACAATATTTAAAATTGCTTATTCATCAATGACGATCTTTAACATCGATGTGTTCAATTCCGTGTGTCCTTGTTGCTCCTCTAGGGATGGGGTGGTGGGAGGGTGGTGACTGCTATCACTGCTTTGATAGAAGTGATACAGTCCGTTGCATGATGTCCTTCCAAATGTCTGCTGACTTAGCACATTCAAAGCGTTGAGGAAATGTTGTCCGGGGCTCGAACCTCTCAAAGCCCTGATAGCCATGTTTGGATGGTTGCGGATGTCGTGTAATTACCTCTGGAACAGTGTCACTAAGTACTCTTGTATGGGGACGATGCGGGCTTCTTCGTAATGTCTCTTGTTGCCGGGATACTTCTGTGGGTCCCTGTCATAGGTGAGACCAGTGCATATTCTCATTATCCTCCTCTCAATTATCGAAAGCTTTTCCATGCTGGTCTTGGATATGGTATGCCATATTCGGAAGCCATACGCTATGATTGGTCGAATGAGTTGCTTTTAGAGTAGCAACTGCGTCTTTTGGATTAGTCCATTTTGCTTTCGCATGAGCAGGTGGATCCGATGAAATCCAAAACAGGATTTTTTGAGAGTCAGCTTCGGGTGGTTGTTAGATTTTACTTCTTGTCGAGCCATTGCGAAGGACAATCCTGATGCTCCGGCATTCTCTTAGTGATCTGCATCGTCCTCCTAATGGTCTTCGGATGGACAAGAGTACCGACTTCCCGGCATTTATTTGGATTCCTCCATAAGGTGTAGTAGTTGCTTCATTTCTTGGTTTTTGACTCTCCGTGCTGCCATTCGTGGTGACACTGATGTGGCGTATGTTAGGGCGGAATGGGCTTATGTGCACAAGGCATAGCTGCTGACTGCACCCAACCTGGTAGGATGCCAGTGCGATCCCTGCTTGTGCATAAGTAAAGCTTCCCTGTGGTGCCCCTGAACAGCCACCACAGCAACCAATGTGTGGTGAACTAATGTATTTCCCCTCTGCCAGAGGTTCAAATAAAGCTCCTGTCCTACCAGTTGTTGGTTGTGCGTTAAATGAACCCTCTCACCACGTAAACAAAACACGGTTACGAACCGACAACATGCCTCGGATATGGACGGATCCACAGTCAACGTCCACACCAAACGCTTAAAGAATAATGAATTTCGGCTCTGCACGTGGAGTGTGAGGTCCCTGACCAGACCGTCTTAAGCTTTGATTATATCAGCGAGCGCCTCATAACAATCCGCATCAAGGCTAAATTCGGGAACATGAGCCTAATTTGCGCACACGCCCCGACGGAGGAGAAGGATGACGACAGTAAGGATACGGCTCTGCACGTGGAGTGTGAGGTCCCTGACCAGACCGATGAATTCGCGGAGGCCCCGGACATTACCGCTGTCCAAGAGATGCGCTGGGATTGGCCGGACAAAAGAAAGATGAGAAACTGCGGCTTCTACTACGGTGATTGCTACAAGGAGGCAAGACAGCACTTCTTTGGATGCGGATTCGTTGTTCGAGGCAGACTTAGGCAAAAAGTCTTAAGCTTTGATTATATCAGCGGGCGCCTCATAACAATCCGCATCAAGGCTAAATTCGGGAACATCAGCCTAATTTGCGCACACGCCCCGACGGAGGAGAAGGATGACGACAGTAAGGATAACTTCTATGATTTCCTAGAACGAACACAGGATCGATGCCCCAGCTACGACACCAAGATCATTCTAGGGGATTTCAACGCACATCTGGGCAAGGAAGAAATCTTTTCTGAGCAGAAGCTACACTGATGAGCTGTCTCAATCTGTCTCGCAATCCAGGGACACCGCATCAACTTCAAAACATTTGATTGAAGTCGGGCTACAAGCATGGCCAATTAAAATCAATCACTTCCCCATCAACAAGACGTCCATTCACAATTTCGCTTTACTCAACCGAAAGCACATTTGCGGCAGACAGCCATTTATCTTTTCGCTTTCGCGCACAAAGTATTCGGATTATGTGAGGAATTCAATCAGACAGCCTGAGCAGAAATGACCAAATTAAATTGCTTTTCGACGAAATCTAAACCCCGGCTCACGTCAAAGTTTGATTAGAACCCATACGCATCCTCCCACGAAGACCAAACGAAAGATTATGGTGAAATTTTGGAATCGGTTGACGATTGTATTACGATCCCACACAATTAAATGGATTTTCGAAGAGCTTACCCGAAACAATGTGCACAAGGACTGACAGTATTTGCGGGTGCACACGCAGCGCACTCAATGTGATGTGAGTGGTATCTGCACCCGGCAGGCGCTCGATTCGGTTTTGCATGCGAACAAATACGTGCATGCGAACGAAAGACGTGCTGTGCCTGGGTGTTGGGCGATTGCATGACACTCCATTAAATTGCTTAGATGACAGGGCGGTTCGGTTTGATTTTGACTCATGAACTATGACAAACCAAGGACACACTGATTCACCTGACCTCACGATGTGCTTGAATGGAAACTCTGCGTGGGGGATTTGCACAAAAGGAAATTATTACGACTGCAGCTGGGGTAAATCTGACTCTCGACGAGAACAAGTGGAGTGCCTACATGGCTTGGGAATGCAATGGGATGCATGTACAACATAATTCGAAGGACCCCAGTTTGTGAACCCATTGTCTCTGGGGCACATTGTATGGAAAGGGAGGAACCCTACAATGTCCAGGGCGACCAGATAAGAACAATGGGAAGAGGATTTTGATTAAGACAGCGACGGTGTGAGGCATGAAATTGACTCTGGCTTCATTTTGAAGCTGCATTCATGCCATTATATATGCAAGGGCACCTAATTCAAATGTGGGTTCGCTTCGACTTCGTTTGCAGAGCTTTAGGTGGTCTGTCCAATTTGTGTTACCTCGGTCTTGTTCGTGTACGTTCGGCGTTATTTCGGCAATGCCGTCTCGGATGTTGACCTCGAGCTCGTACAAAGTGCTCGTTGGGGCAGAGGAAGGACTTCACATAACTAGAGAAAGTAGGTCAGCACCAGTTGTTAATTGGAATGGCACCTACGTTCTTAAAATATCTTAAGAGTCAAGTAGCTTGTTTGGCATGTAGTGTCGCCTTTTTGGGTGAATTGGGGTGTTGAGTTCTAGCCAGAAAATGTCGGGTAACATCCCTCTTTATATGGCGGTCTCCTGCCTCACTTCGAATGAAACAAGCTCGGTTGATGCAGCCAAAACCTGCACGAGACACGTTATCGTATGGAATGCTTCTTGGTGCAGATTGTGTTCGTTGCAATTAAAGCAATTTAGTTGTTTACAAAGCCACTGACCAACCCACTGCCGTCGGTCGAGTGATTTTCTGTGCGATTACCGGATATCCGGCAAATATTTCCAACGACCAATAAGCGAACTTATGACGCAGTTGGCGTCAATTTTTGCGTCTACACAATCTTGCATGGATGTGCAGAGGTTCGAATCCCGCCTCAAAATAAGGAAGATCGACTCTCTGGCGAGCTCAATAAGTTAGTATCGGCGTCTAGTCGACTTTTCTGGGAATTCTTCGATAATGGCCGCCTGTACTTTACATACTCATCAGGCCGACGACGATTTAGTGCATTATTCAATTCACCAGAATCCGACGATTGGTTCAAGCAGATAATACCGTCGCGGTATGATCCGGACTACATACTGCTGAGCTTGTTCACCGAAACCGTTCATTACAGAGTATTTTCGCCAGTGGAAAGTGCCTTACGAATCAGCCAGCATCGACTGACCCGGCGAGAGGAGCTCCCAAGGAGGAGCCGGTGGTTGAAGCCAAAGAAACTGAAAATGTTTTCCGAACAAATTACATTGAGACCAATGCAACTGCCAGTAAGGATAACACTTTGCTTCATAATGTACTGCGGTCGGAGTTGAAGGGACTCGAGGACACGCTGGTGTCCTACCTCTTCGAACTGTTTCTGAGGAAACAATTCACGAAGTCGGGAATTTCGGTGAAAATCAACAAGCACCAGGGTGACTACAAAACTGAATCGGAAAAGGAACACTATCCAAATGAGGACATCTTAGAGAATAGCTTGAAGAGATTCGCCAGAGCTGCGGTGGTCAATGTGGCCTTCCCAGAGCTGTAGAGAAGTAGAACTATAGCGACCCGTCATGTTGATTACAGATGCTGTAAAGTTTTGTAGTAATCGTGGGTAACGATCCAAAGTGTTACCCAGCGTAGAACTTGATGTTTTGTTCTGAAATGACTACCTAACTCTGGGGTTTCACGGAGTCAGAGGTAGGCATACTTCTACGTTCCTCCCCAACATCTCTTCGTACTTACTTACTGACTTGTCAGGCTGGCGACTCATGAAGGGTCCTGAACAATTGCTGCCTTCCATCGCTGAAGGTCGTGGGTGCGTTGCTTCCAGTCATCAAGGCCAAGTTGTCTTACATCCGCGATGATGTGATCTCCATACCGAAGGTTCAATCTTCTTCTCGCACCAGAAGGATTCGAGGACCCTCATTGCTCGAGCGTTGTTGTGCATTCGCTCGATGTGGCTGAGCCAGTGCAGTCAACAGATTTTTGCTTTCCGGACTACATCCACATCCTTGTACAGTTCGTGGTTGAGTCTTCGTCTCCATCAGATGGGACTAAAAATCCGACGCAACATTTTTCTTTCGAAAGCAGCAAGGATCAGCTCTGCTGTTGTGCTTAGTGTCCACCTTTTGGCTCCATGAAGCAAGATAAGAGTTTTGTATAGTAGTTTCGAGCCCAGTTGTTTTGACAAACCGAAGTTGTATCCGTTGCCAAAGGCGTCGGATCTCCAATACGATGTCATTCGTAGAGCTTACGTTTGCCCCGATGTAGACAAACTTTTTTGGTTTGGTTTGGTCTAGGTGGTGTGCAGCGGACCGGAAAAAAAACATCACTATATAGCTAAAACGTCGAAGTAGCGGAAGACTTTGTCTGACTAGGCTCGAAAGCTTACGCGAGCAATGACACCACAGCGAAGATACATCGAAGTATCTGTTCCTGGGCTTGGGAGGCCATTGAGGAAGAAAGGTCTTTATGGCGGGGCCAAGATAACCCTATATATTTCCTTGATAGTCCTAGTCCTGCTGTATGCCGCAGAAGCATGGACACAAACAAAAGCAGACTTAGATATTCTTGGCCGATTCGGGAGGCAAGACCCAAGACCACCCCCTACTGTATCGCCAGTCAAAGAAGAAGAAGATGTTAAGATCACATTATCCAGACAAGGATAAAAGGAGGTACTCTATGGACCCGATCCCACGTTGGGCCTACCCGGGATGTCGGTTGGGGCTTCCAAGGATGGTTCAGCTTCTCGAGAGCACAAACGGGGATGGCATGACTCTTCAGGATGTAGACAAACCAAGCGCATGCTTCCAAACGTTTGTAAGAAATCCAAGCTGAGCGATGAAAGTCTCTGCAACGCCTGTGGAGAGAACGACGCTGTAGAACTCTTCCTCTGCTACTGTCGCTCCTTTACTCATGTTAGGCGGCAGCTACTCGGTGACGATCTGGTGAGAGCTGATGATGTAGGCTTCATATCACAGAAGCGCCTGCTGGTATGCCTCCGCCAAACCAGGAAATTTCAGTAAATTTATGTAGGTTGCTGCCTGGCAGTATAATTTTGCAGTTTTTAAGTCTGAGTGCTCCAGTGCATGATGCAGACTAAACTAAAAACCTGTATGACCCTAATGACATGAACCATTCTGAAACTCAAAGTCCGACGTACATGTAGATACATATTATGATCAAAGTTAAAAAGCTTGAACGAAGCATTTATTTGCACTGTACTTTCCAGATTCATTTATGCGGGATAAATTGACTGACTGAACGTTGCAGTCCTTTGCAACAGTTGAGTTAATTTGGAAAACTCAATTGTTGTGAAAATAATTTCATCGTGGCTATGCAGAGACACAATTAACTCCCATTTAAGAACTTTACCAACGAGCACACCGCGGGGAAGCACCGAGTGCTGGAGCAAAGTTGAAGCATTGTTTCTTGTTGCTGAATTTAATTTGTTGTAGAACTTTTAGTACGGTTTTATGATTTCCGTAATTTTAATGGAATGCTCTGTGTCCTAAAGGTCGTTTGACGACGTATCTGGCGTTTAATCACCCTTTCTTGTGAACAGGCTTTTGAATGGTGTTTGTTTTGGGTCCCTGTGGCGGCGGCTGGGGGCTTCTTTGAGAGGAGAGTGGCTTTCATGTTTCAGGCTTGTGATTTCTTAAATAATGTTTAAGAATGTTTGGCTTGAGGTAGACAACATCGATTGATCAAAATTGTGGTTCCAACAAGACGGTGCTACATTCATAAAATATAATAGTACGGTGCTACATTCATAAAATAGTAAAACAGGAACTTAGCGACTTGACCATCTGAAGGCTGGCGCTGCGCTCCAACGTCAAGCCGTTTGTATACGCTAACAAGCCAACGACTTTGGTTGAGCTGTAAGTCAACGTCAATATTCGAGACGCTATTGCCCGAATAAAGTCGCATAAAGTGAACCGACTGCTCAAAGATAGAAGTGACTGCTGTGTGCAGTGCCAGTGAAGCTTGGGAAGGAGCTGCTATTTCGTAAATAGAATCACAATTGGGCTCAGTTCGAGGAGATCAATCGGGTCAATATCTGCTTTTCAAGCCAAACTGTCCTTGGCAGCCTCCCCTGATGCCTGTGTTCGCCATGAAACAGGGCTGCCGATTGCCAAATCGGTCAGGAAACCAGTTCTAAAAAAAGGTGGAAATAGGAAATGCTAAGAATGGCAAAAAATGGTGACAGCGCTCTTCCGCCATGTGGAAGAGAACCACATCCAAAATAGTGGCAGCACTGGCTAGATTCAGTTCGGCCGATGACGCACGGTGTACTTGTTATCTAATGGATGCAGCTAGATGGCGCAGTTGGTTGAGTGTCTCCCATTGGTTAGGGGGGATTCTCGGTTTGAATCATAGTGAAAGCAAAGTCTAATTGCTTTTATCTGGTCCGTCTTTAATTCTGGTCAAGTCACCATTTGTCGTTGGGATCAGATTAACGGCTTTGAAGTTGTTGATCAGTGGTGAGACTATGGGTATCACAATGGACCTACTTGGTCTAAGTGTGCTGGAAATCTCGTTAGTAGCCAAGTAACCTAACCCAACTTACCCATCTTTTGGATGGGAAACTGCGTATTCGATTGCATTCTGGAAAGGCCACAGCGTTATATCCAGCGATCTGAAAGATAAATGACCAAAACAAAGCGAGTTGCGTGCAAACATTTCGCTACGGGAAACACATCTTAACACAATTATGAGCGACTCCACAATTCGAGGTGAACTTGGGACTCATCTAAGAACACCCTCCAGGGAGGGCTACTCTTCTCCACTAGTGTTGCCTTTTTATAAAGCTGACGTCCATTGTTGCGTTGTTCCACGCGAGTACTCTACTGGTCAGACCCAAGTAGTTCATGCGATTTACGTGGTCGAACTACCTTAAAAGTTGGAATGTTTGATTCCTTACCATTCTAAGCATCTTCCAAAATACTCTACGCTTCTTTAGAGGCTAGTGTCCTCTGCTGGGTTATCTCACACAAACGGCATCACAGACTATTGGGGACGGAGGCCAGTTGCGTATGCACTCTACATGGTCGTGCTGTGCAATCCTTCCAGATTCCATCAACCACTTGTGGACATTCCGAAAAAATGACGCGATTAGGAAAGAGGACTGAAGGAATGAGCCCATAGTCCACAGACTGTGCGGAATTGTATGTAGTGTAGGCATTTAAAAGAAATGTTGGCAGCGTTGTTTACGGAGAGAGTACGATCTTTTTGGCACCACGAATTGGTGACTGGAAGACCACTCCTTCTGTAGTAAAAAATGCTTGCTCTCTACCAAAAACAGACCCCTCTACCAAAAACAGAGATCAAACTTAAGCCATTGTCGCAACACCATTAAACACAGAAAAAGTCACCTTTTGAACAATTCATATGTGATCTCTCGAATAAACTCATTGCATGAATATCAAACTCAATGTGCTGTGTTTAATTTCAATTCAAAGTTCGCCGCTCCGATGAAAAGCATACTCAGCTCGAAGCTCGACACATAATCAACCAGTCCGCGATGCCCCACGGCGCAGTGGGTATGTCCTTCGACTCCCACGCAGGCTGGTGTTTGTTTTTCATTTCAGCACACCTTTACATTTAGGGCTTTGTCGATTGCACCTTTAAGGCAGCTTGGTCGGTCTGACCTTATAGCTGCTCGCCGACAGCATGCGCAAGGCAGTGTTTACGAGACTTTAATTGAAAGCTTCCACCTCCAATGCGTACTCCGTTAAATAATCATTAATCACTTCATTGTTGGGAGTATTTACAACACAAGCACTTCAATCTGTAATTATGTACTACCTGCAGCAGTCATCGGCACGGGACACAAGCAACCTCCGCCAAAGCACCAGGAGCTGTCCAATTATTGATCGATTGGAGAAATGCTGCGAGCTCCCTACCGTCCGATTGAAGACGGCAAAGTTTCTGACTCGCTAAAGGGACGTCTCGTAATGAAATAAATGTCACCCCCTATCGATTAAAAATAAATCATGAAATGCCATTTCTCGCTTATCGGTGAATCTCGAGTGTCGTTGTACCACTCCAAATGGACCCATTTCCAAGTACAACGACCTTTTGGCGAAAATATTTATTCGTAAAGGACATCCTGAGGCAATGTAATTGATACCTATCCCCGACCTGGTTAATGTCGAATGTTAAGTGTTACAAATGATTGTCAACAGCAGACTCAGATATGCAGAAGCACTTTGATAACGACAAAAGTTCGTCCTTCCCTGGCGGGCACTGCGCGGGGTGAGCCACAATTCAATTGGAATTGTTTGCAGTGACTAATGTAATTGAAAATGGGCCAACAAAAAGCCTCATCGTGTGGGTAGACGATTGTTTCTCTGAATCTGAATAATGGCGTATCCTCGCATGATGTTTTCACGGCCATGTGTGAAGGCTCATTGCTGCGAGCCATTTGTCAACCGCTGAACACAATTGCACCCGAAATATGACATTAAAGGGAATTACTCGAACAATGGATACGCCGCACTCGGATACATCACGTGGCGTACAATTTTAATGGTTGACTGAATTATGTAAGTCTAGTGTGAATTTCAAGGGCGCACAGAGCGCGTGGTCTTTGGCCGTGGTATCAGGAGCAATGCACACATGGGGAGGCAGTTTCCTGTGGCCTTCGCATGTCGATAAAAGCCGATTTCGACTGTGGGCGGGTGGGGATTTATGTGCTTCACACTTCATCCAATGAGTCCATGTTACACTCACATCAATCCAGGCAATAATCAGTGATTATTCTTACATTGGCCAGCAATTATTCTGAAGATTGTGTGTGTGTTTGCTTGTGGGCGTCGTTAAACGATGTCGATTCTTACATCATCAGTTAGAGGGTCGAATTTAGTACTGTGTGTGGTTAACCCAAGCTATAAGTGTGTGCTAATGATTTAATGAAACACTTTGGTCTTGTAGGTGGATCCACGTGGATTTTGAACCAAGTCTGTTATGAATCTACGGACCGTTCGTGAAGTGAGCCACAAGACCACTCTTGAATCAGTTTATCAACAGAGGTCGCACAATTTGTTACTGTGACACACTTCTAGGATTGGCGGGTAGTGCTCTAGTAACGTGGAAATGGGGTGAAATAGTTTTGGACTCTGTGATGGAGACTTGTCTCTTTGTTAAATGTACAATATACATGCTGTCATCACGAAAGAACGCACAACATCGACGTCTCGGACAGAGTGTCATATGGGCAGCAGAAACTTTAAAGCAGTCAAGGACCTCGTCTACCTTGTCTCTGGAGTCAACAGGGATAATAACACCAGTACCAAGATCAAACGCAGAATTACTCTTGCCAATCGCTGCTTCTTTGGACTCAAGACAAAATTGAGTAACAGAGCCATCTCTCGAAACACCAATCTCCTTATCACCTTATATACCACTCTCATCGTCCATGTCCTGATCTATGCCGCGGAGACATGGACGCTGTTGAAATTGGATGACTAAGCTCTTGGTGTTTTGAGGAAAAAATGTCTGCTTACTTTTTTTGGTCCTGTTTGCGTCGATGGCGTTTGGAGGATAAAATTCAACCACAAGCTGCACGGGCTGTATTGCGGCATGCACCTAGTGAATCGGCTTTGGATCCAACGCTTGTGATGGCTAGGTCATGTAGGGCGGATGGACACCACAGCTCCGGCCCGAAGAGTCTTCGATACCGAGCCATTGGGACAACGCAACAGAGGGCGTCCTCGAAGGAGGTGGCGCATGGTGGAAAAGAGACTCAACCGATTGGATGTGAGCAGCTGACGAAAGACCGTGCTGGCTGGAGAGGCACGTTGGTTGAGGTCCAGGTGCACCTGGGACTATTGGCTCAAAAAGAAGAAGCTGGGAACATGTTTACCATATGGTGCGTAGTAAGAAAATAACTTGGAAGTCAAACGAGATTCAAACTCGCTTTAATTTGAAGCAAGCTTCAACTAAGATCTCTCCTGTTCTCTCTTCATCTTGTTAATCAACGAATTTAGAAGAGGACTTAAGATTGCTGAAATTAACATAAAACGTTTGACTTACATCTTCTTGGCTTACGAACAGATGACAATAGCACAATAAGAGCCTCGAGTAAACTTAATCTCATGTCAGATCCAGTTGAAAAGTAGTCGGAAGCATTAAACAATTTTTAATCGTCCATAATTGCTTCTGTGAACGTTCAATACCAACTGGGACTCTTTCCGATTTAATAGTTTTGAGGCTCTGTTCGTGTATCAATTTAGTTAGAACCATATTAAGAGTGAGCTTGTAGGGATGTTTCGACTGAACTTATGTACACACCACGTACACTCACCCACCACCAAGCCGTCACGAATTGCCACTCTGAAACAAACAGTTTGCTATTCATGATTGAATTTTAAGAGCCGATGTTGAATGTGAACCACCGAAACAACTTAGAATAGGAAGCTATTGTATGCTGGGAAGGGTGCTCGAAAAAGGAATAAAACATCAACATCAAAGACAGCCGCTCGACCCTATTCACTGCAGAGTCTTGTACTGATAATGTTAAACTGCTAAAAATGTTGGAAATAAGTCACTCAATCAGGAAGTTTCGAAAATGCCCGGTAAAAGGCAGTGCTGAAAGGAAACAGTACTATTTTTCCTGTTCCACGTTCAAAACCGACCGATCTTAATTATTGATCACTAAGTACTCGTATTCAATTATTAGGGGTGTTGCTGAAAAAGAAATTATGAAATAAGTTCTATTAATTGATTGTCGTGTCTAAACATTGGATCAAAAGCGAGTGTTCTAAAAGAGATCGTCATCGGTGATCTGTTTTGGATGCAATCATGTACGCATGAGGGTGAGAGTCCATGCACGGTACAAGTCATTTACACACGTCCATTAGATCTTGACATTCCACTTATCGACTTCAGTTGAAGTTGCAGTGACGACAAGAAATATAATCTCTTTGACATTTCATCTAACAGTGAACAGCCCTAGCAAAGAAAAGTATCCAATTTCTTGTTTCTATTATTTTGCACGTGGAAGATATATAGGATTGAGCTGAGAGTCGGGCTGAGATTGGAGAAGTGCGATTTAGCATGCACCCAAGAATGAGATGACGCAATGCAGCTACTTAGCGTGCGAAGTCAGATGAAGCTGGCTTAAAATCGTGCTAGAGAGGATCGTTGGTGGAGAACTAGGTCCAATACGGATTGTAGCCCCACTAAAGGAAGAACATTCCTTAATCTGCTCTGTGATAAATGGTTCTGGAAAACACTGACAACAAACTTCGTGGGTTTACCTTGCTAAAATCTATGGTAAGCCGAGACGTGTATATATAGTTCTGCTAACACTGGACAGACTGGATACAAATTTCGTAAAATCAAGACATATGTGGCGGTGAACTAGGAACAGGATTCAGGACTCTGGTCTTACCTATAGAAATCCTGGGAGGAAGGATAACAAACAAGACATTACATATCACGTGTGAGGACTGCTGTTTCTGCCGGAATATTTCATATAAACTTTATGAAAACAGGGTGGTTGTTGTTGTTTAAGGGCCGATGTTGAATGTGAACCACACCCAAACGTCAAGTTTTTTCTGCATTTCATTTGACTTTTCTGGATTTGAGACAACTCAATTTGACTCATGGAAAAATACACAATCGAGCGCGCCACGCATCAGAACCATCCATCTTCGAAATGCACACTCAACAGAGTATGTGGCTGCCTTTGGCAAAAGTGTCGTCGATGTTAGATATTTCGTTGTTCGTTGCAGTTACTGATGATAAGCTGTATTTTGACTGAAAACGACATAATTAATTTGACCGCATCTACTCAATAGCAGATCAGTCCTTGAATATGTTTTTTAATAGTTATCGTCACCACGCCAATGGCAAGTTACATCACACATGTACGGCTATTTTATCAGACTCCTGTTTGAAGGATTTTCGCCCCAAAGGTTAATACGTCTCACCCGTCTACCATTTAAGTTAGTTCACTTGAAATTTCCAGCTCATTTTGTAAATCTGAAAACACAAACTTTCTTCGTAATTTTATAGCAAAACAATTCCGAAAAGACCAGTGTTCAGTATTGTTCAAAAACGCACGTCTCTACGTGAGCTGCGTGCGTGAACTCATGCAGTTTTTATAAATACGTTTAAAAATATGCTCTGATATTGTTTTTATAAACAGAGGCGTGTACATCACCACAGGCTGTCAACGCTTGATAACTAATTAAATGTCGTTACTGCCACTGTGGTATAATACGCTCGATGTAGAGTTAATTATAAAATAACACAATTGTTTATGAAACATCCGCATATACGTTTTAATAAAATGTGGGGTTAATTCGGCTTTATTTTCATTAAGTCGCTCAAAATGCAACGCATATTTATTTCATTCATTCATGTTATTGTTTTTCCTCATTCCATCGTAGGACTCGCAAGTGTTTTGTCTATTAAAGCCTCAACATGACCCGAAAGCTGAGAGCAACAGAGCACAGAAAATTGACCTATTTATACAAACACCGCTTGTGTCAGCATTCACAATGTTGACAGGTGTCAGCTGTCAAGCAGATTCAGTCATAATCTATTTATTTTACACGCTTTTTCATCTTGCCTTCACTCTCTTGATGTCACGAGCAATGTTTCAACTTGATGAAAGTTCAGAAGCTAAATTAACACGCATCACTTGGATGTCCCGCATTCTCCAAAAACCACAAATATATTCAGCAGTTTACCTCGCGGTAAACACAAGAAATAAAAATTAAATACTCGTTAAGATCAGCTGGAAACACCGGCGACGCAGTAAATGATAACGATCACGGGAATTCTTTGACCTTCTTTCGCGTTGTTTTTTTATTAATCTGAAACGAAGTTTAGCAACGTACGGGCATGTACAACATGCGTGGTTGGCAAACGGCGCGGCGTAGTCACATGTGGGGGTTCATGAGAACCCACAACCCATGCACGACCAACTGTTAGACAATGGATAATAAAAAAACAATTTTTTCTGTTTCGGCCAGATAGCTTGATTTGGTCGTAATTTTTCTAGAATTTTTGCCTCGTTGATGTAGCAGTCAATTTGATCGCACGATTGAAATGGGATGCGATTTAAATAGGATCTGATAGGTTAGGTTAGGTTGTAGTGGCTGACTGCTACGGACAGTCACACTTAGGCCAGAGTAAGGTTAAGTAAGGTCTCCTAACATCGGAACCAGTTGGAGGTAGAAGTGAAGCGATTTAGCTGGCCTATGCTGGCGCTGTTGGTGATCCGTGGCGTTGTGGGTATGTGCGTCGACCCCAACCTCGATGAAGTAGGTTCGAATCCTGCTCTGTATATTTTGCTTATTGACGAACCCATTGATTCAAGAATGAGCCTCCTGATGGAAGGTTATTTTGCAACAAAGTTCATCATCTTGGCGTGTTGCTTCAAATGCTTTGTCGGCTTCAATTCTTGAGTCAACTTGATCCCGTATGTGTATAACCCAAGATCCTCACTCAAAATACGTCGTAATGTGGTGACTGAGTGACGTACACGTCTCAAGAACGCCGCTGAACTGACTGATTTGGTTCGTTTGCTACGGATGCCTGAACGCCAGTGATATTTTCAGCACTTCGACCAACTCGTTGTCGCACTCATACGGCAACATCACACAACGAATATGTAAACTCAAATTTGTGCACTAAGCTTGCTAAATTCTTGCCCTAGTAGACAGGCACTAAAAGCCTACTAGGGTTGAAGTTAACGCACTTCAAATTGCGGTCACCGGCTTGGGTGGAAAATGTGCAGACCTTGCTGCTGGTGGTGTATTTAACCATGATGAATATGGTCACCTTACTGAGAAATTAACAGTAACAGTTTGATGAATACTGAAAAAATACTTTCAGAAGTTTGATTTAAAGTTGCCAAGTCCCTTGCACTTTTTCTTAATCTTATTGACCGCAAATCCCACACGCAAACGCCCTACTAACAGCTCGTTGTGTTCTTCCGCAGATGCCAATGTCATCGGCCTATGCGAGCAGTTGCACAGATTTGTGGAAGATCGTGCCTCTGGTCCTTTGAGTTCAGCACGATCTTTTCGATGATGATGGGAAAGAAATCGTATGCGTAACATTTAGTGAATAAATTTACTCAAATTTAGGCTAGCATGCTGACGACAGACTGTTCAATACGTTCTTCTCTCTTCTCTATCATTCGTTTCTCGTTGGCCTGCTACACACTAAAAAAAAGAAACGAAACTACGAACAGACGAGGATGTTTTCTGGTTGATATCCTCCTGTTCTTGGAACAACCCAGTCAGCTGTTACGACGAGTTCAACCGCCTGCAACTTGTAGTATTTCCGTCAACCCCTCGCGCGTAAATGGCAGACTCCAACTGTTAGCGCAGCGCTCAATCTGTGGCGGCCGTCCTCTCACGATCAGCAAGCTTTTTCAAATTAACCTGCTGTGCTCTCCAGGCTTAATATAGAAAAGATGAAGTAATCACCCGTGAGAACCACCTGAACAGCATGACAACAATTGCCACGATAATTGCGACGTTGGGAGAGCCGAGTTCGATTTGCTGATTGAGTTTTAATTATTCATGTCAGGCTACTCCCTTCGCAGTCAATCTGCCCGATTCTATAATCAGCCACGCGGCTTTTGTGGTTCAACTTAGTAAAGCGATTAAAGAGGCGTTGCCATGGCTTAAAATGATAAGGGATATCACCCTCTGTTCGGACAGTCAGGCCGCTATAAAATCGCTGGACAATGCCATGTTTAACTCTCAAACATCCCTTAATTGGAGGCTGTCTTTTAAAGAGATGACTGAGCATTTTAACCTTAATCTCATGTGGGTGCCAGGACACTGTGTCATACCAGGAAACTGCAAAGACGATGAACGTCCTCCCTTCCAATGGCAGGAGTACCACCTTCCATGTCGATCGCTACAGCCCACCACATCTTCTAAAGATTCACACAATAAAAACCACGAAAGGCAAATGGCTAGAAGGCACCACCTGCCTTAAAACAAAAGAAATCTTGCCATCACTTAACCCAAAACGGTCACTCAGTCTATACAGCCTCAGCAAGCACTCATTAAGGACCTCATAGGGGTCTGTGAAATTGGCACTCATGCTCGCAGGATGGGTGCCCCATACAATGACTGCAGATGCTGCATGAATGAAGAGGAGAAAGCAAACACTCATCACATACTCTGCTTGTGCAGCGCTCTGGCCAGTCGTAGGTTCCTAGACCTATTGGCCTACTATTTCAATAACCTCAATGAGCTAAAGAGCGCCGGCGCTTCACTAGACGCATCAAATAGTTCCGATGTTTGGAGAAGTCAATCCGCGTGGTATCACAATGGGCCTACTCTGGCCTAAGTGTGACTGCCCGTAGCAGTCAGCCACTACAACCTAACCTAACATAGTAACTGAAAGTTCTAAATGGTCTATGCATCTATGCGGCAAAAACGTTGTCTCACAACCGAATACAGTAAAAGCACTGTTCTTAAACGAATTTAATCCAACTGAAGCTGAAGGTGGAAATATGAAGAGTGGGACAAAAAGGATTTTTCCAATCCCTCGCACGGGATTAGGTTGGTATCCCACAGTCAAAAAAATCCTAATGGTTCCGAAGATTATCTGGCGTCTCTGTGAAATGAATAATGACGTCCATGGGGATCTCGTTGCGGGACGACAAAAACTATTAAGCACAATTTGATTGGACACATATCTGTGTGTGTGAATATTTTCCCACCACCTCCTGCCCGGCATCTTGCTTGCCTTTTTTCCATCATGGCAGAGTGATAAGATAAAATAATTCAACTGCAAGTGTAAACTCTGTTAAATCCTTAAACGATTTACAGCAATCTTCAATCTGCCATCGTGGGGGATAAAGAAATTTAATTTATTCTGCGAAAGACATGGGATCTGCATTGAACGAGACCTTCTCCTTGAAAGCGCTCCGGCAGAGGTGGGCGCGAAAACGATTTGAATATAAAAGAGAGCACTCGTGGACACACTCGTACACACTTGATTATGACGGTGAGGACTCGTTTTTATTGAAAGGTGACTCGAGTGTAAAACGATGTTATTGAAGATGAGAGTTGCGTTGTTGCTCGTGGAGGGTTATTTATGGAATTTCAAATTGAAAACCAGGGGATTCCGACTGGCATTGTAAATAAATAATCTGTAATTAGGGACACAAATGGAAAGTGGCAATGGGATTTGTAGGAATTCTGAAGAAGTCAACCCATTAAATGATCTGTCTGTCGGGTGTGTTGTACATATCAAATCTCGTTGTTATGGGTGATGAACAATTGCAGGTCTTGCTTCGTGGAGTGCTTGAAAAAAGCAGCCCACTCACTTGTGTGGAACACAAGCACACGTCAGTTGAAATTATGAAAATTAACGTGAAGGTGTATGAAGCACAATGAATGCAAGCTTAGACTTTGACTTTATTTTTGTCTCTAAGTCTGGCTGCTGGATGGTCAAGGTTTAGATCTGACGTTGGGTTTAAGAGGTGGTAACCAGCGGATATGGTTCAGCAGATGTGAAAGTTAACAGGGCCATCCGGCTGTCATAACAGTTGGTGCCCTTTAATCAAGCATCGTTGCCCAAGTCCAAGTCCGCCAAGCCCGTGAAAATTGTCAAAACAGTTGTAAATTCGCATTTTAGTCAGCAGTCACCATGGGACTGCATCGTACCGTGAGAAATGTTGCCCAGAGTTCGAAGCGAGCTGTGAAACCTTCAATGCATACGTGTACGAGTTCATGGCGAGGATTCTTTTCTGTTAATTACCATTAAAGAATGACTCGTTTCAGTGGAATAGTTCGTTGATCTAGATACAAACTTATCTCGTACTCGTACTCTTAATTGTCAGTATTTTTGTATAGTTCCTTATCGAAGTTGAGTAGGTGTTCGAATGCTATCGACTTTGATCTAAATGCATCGCATTTAATTAAATCAGCTTGCATCTCTGTAGCAGGCAAGCACAATCGCATTGATCTTCGGATGTCATCTTCCCTTCCATACAATTGGCATTGGCTCATGCCCTTCACACCGGCGACATGCATTCGTTGTGATTGCCTTTCACTTGCGTTGGCTAAAGGTTGACTTATCATTCATCCCACTGGATTTTTCAGCTGGTTTATGCATGTATAACGCGTGAGAAGGTATTTCTCATTTACGTTTGTCTTCATCCGGCTATCTCGATGTAAACATAAACAGGTATGTATGAGTTGTCTGAGATGGACGGACATTTACAAGTGGCACCCAATGTGCGCTGTTGTTCTTTCAGGGCTGGATGCGGAGTTGGCTGCGTTGCAAAAATAGGTGTCATAAGTCAGTCATTTTGAATAAACTTTTTTTTTGAAGATAATCAGATCCCCCGAAATAGTCTCATCGGTATATTCAGTCGATCGCTTATCCGATTCTTTTATTCGCTCCAAACAAAGGCCTTTCTCAAGGTTCTTACATAAGTTCTTTCCTTGAGCCATGTTATCGTCATTTTGAATAAATTTTCGACTCAAATATCTTCCCTCTGTCATTTTTGGGAACAGGAAATAGTCTTAGGGGAGCTGGCAAGCAGACAATACCACTATCAGGTTGTGGTCGCTGCGTGTCTGGAAAGAGCTTCAATCTGGACACTCCACGATCCTCGGTAGATATACTTCTATACCTATGGTCACGAACCTCATGGCACCTGAACCCCACTTCGAGAAGACCTTGTTAACCAGCATCTTCCCTAGGTCTTACTAGGAGTCTGAAGATCAGATGCTGGTGGGTCCACTGCGAATTTTCACAAATGGATGGATCGAGGATGGAAGCATGAATGTGGGCACTGGGGTCTTTTCCAAAGAATTCAATATTGTGCTGTCTTGCCGATTGCTCATGAAGCGTCTTATCATGGATTGAATTTGAATGCACATTCGTCTACCATACATAATCCGACATGCAACAAAAATTAAAATATCGCAATGCCTGCATGTAACGCAAGATGGCCGGAACTTTATTTGAAACGACGGTTGTTAAAAACGTATCTCGGTGTGACATTGGATGTCAATCTTAAGTTACAAAAGGGGCACCCCACCAGGAAGTGTTTTCTCTCCCCTTGTTTGGAACGCAGAGGTAAATTAACTGTTCTTCATAATGGAAGAGGTAGGATGCACAGTTATTGCCATAGCGACATCTGGCAAATTCGTCTCTACTCTTAGAGACATAAGAATGCCTTCGACAAGCTACAAGCAGGGACACAAACATGCGGGCTCGGCGTTAACCTACAAAAAACGCTGAAAACCCATTGAACTCCGCTGCTTTGTGGCACTATATTACAGCTAACTGCGAGTGCGAAATTTCTGGACTTCACGATCGATAACAAGCTAAACTGGAAACTCAACATCCAGGATAGGGTCAAGAAAGCCTCTTCTGCCCTATTTAGCTGCGAAAAAGCCATTAGATGCAAATGGAGCTTACAACCACACATCGCTTACTTGGCTTTCATCTCGATTGTCAGACCGACACTTCTGAATGGAGTCTCAGTTTGGTGGACAGCACTTAACAAAGCTATCAACTGCAAGGCACTCAATCGAGTACAAAAACTGGCCTGCTTGTGCATCAGCGGAGCCCTGAGAATTACTCCGTCGGACGTACTGAATATTCTCCTCCATCTGCCATCACTGGAATTATTCGGAAAACAAACAGCAGACAGCACAGCATTGAGACTCAGAACACTCCGATTGCTTTCCGAACTGAACATCGACCACTCAACCATTCTCAAGGAATTCAACTTCCTTCCTAGCGACACTGATTGGTGGAAACTGGTGCTGTTTGCGTTGAAGGTTTCTGGAGAAGAAGATTCAACCACGAACTATACGGGCTGTACAGCGACATGAGTCTAGCTACGCGTCTATGGATTCAACGCCTAAGATGGCTTGGCCATGTAGAGGGCGTAGACAACACTGCTCCAGGCGAAAGTGGATAAGTGGATAAGGACCTCAACCAAATTGGAGTGCGAAATTGGAGGCAACTGGCTGAGGTTCAAGTTCACCCCACTCTGAACCACAATCTGCCAGACCAATTCAAAATACAAATGTCGCCCTCTGTTCCGACAGGCAGGCAGCAATCACAATCTCTGAGCTCAGTCACATACGACGGTTAGGTTAGGTTAGATTAGGTTATAGTGGCCGACTGCTAAAGGCAGTCACACTTAGGCCAGAGTAGGACCATTGTGATACCACGCGGATTGACTCCTCCTAACATCGGGACCAGTTGGTGTTTCCAGTGAAGCGATTTAGCTGACCTATGCTGACGCTGTTTAGCTAATTGGGGTTGTTGAAGTAGTAGTCCCCTAGGCACAGGAACCTACGACTAGCCAGAGCAATACAGGAGCAGAGTAGGTGATGCGTGTTTTCTTCCTCGTCTTTATCCATGCAGTTTTACAGAAATCATTATATGGGGCACGCATCCTGCGAGCATGAGTGCAAATTGCACAGTGTCCGGTTATGACTCTTATGAGAGTGTAGACTGTGTATAGTAGACTGAGTGAACGTATTGCGTTAAGTGATGGTCAGATTTCTTTTGTTTTAAGGCAGGTGGTGCCTTCTAGACATTTGAAATTGGTGGTCTTAATTGTGTGAATCTTTAAAAGATGGTAGGCTGTATGTATGGGCAAGGAAGATGGTACCCCTGCTATTGATGGGGAGGAGATTTTACCACACCTAGCGACTTCATCGACTTTGAAGTTGCCTGGTATGTTACAGTGTTCCGGCGCAGCCATCTCGTCAAGAGACAGCCTGCAATTAAGGGATGTTTTTGAGTATGAGCCATGATCCTGTCTTCTAACAAAATGGCGAAGTATTTTAACATCCTAGTGATGTGGGTGCTGCAACACTGTTGGATTCCAGAAAATCACAAATCAGATGAACTCGTTAGAAATTGTACAAATTCTGCACTCTTTCCGGATGGCGACACACCATCTATGTCGATAGCTTCTGTAAAGAACCTACTACCTACCTAAGCTGGACACGCTTCCTCAAGCAAATCATAGATAGTCAGCGTCAGACGGAATCCAGAGGTCAATGTGGGGCTTAATTGGGCCGCTGTGCCAAGTGAAAAATGAACACCAAAATCAACTGAAATGCCTGGCTAACCATTGTCGATATTTTAGGTGAAAAAATTGATGTCGTCGGAGGCACTCTATCGTCTCAAAAATAATTAAAACAAGTGTAGGCACATGGGAAACGGTGTCCAGAGGTCATCGGGGACCTGTAGCTGTGGGAAGATCAGCTCGAAAAAAACCGCCTGTTTCGTACTAATCACTGTCAATTTTTTTTTTTTTGTGAACATTTCGATGTCGTCGGATGCAGTCCGTTGTTGGTATCTATTGCGATGCTGCTCATGTCGGTATTCGTATAATATGGATGCTGGTGACTATTTCTGGCTTGATGACTTCACTTTGGCGACTAAAATGTGCCGCTTCTCTTGTCCTATCCCCAATTCAACTGAGCACGGCAGACCAATTCTGTTTTAATGAATAATTTCCATGATAAATGTATGAGTTGATGGTGCAGAATCGAGCTCTTACTTAAGTTCGGCGTTGGATTTGTTTTTGCACAAAAAATTGTGCACTCACGATGTCGCCCCGAGCCGATGAACTTGGCAAACAAGGAACAACACTCAACTGTCACCGTTCCTGAGAAAAAAGACAAAATAGCAACACTCCCCCAGAACTCCGAGGAAACAATAACTGCGACTGGGCTCCTACTTGGCTAATCATTCCACAGGCACGTGCGTTTCACCTGTTGCATCACACATAAGCCATCATAAGTAGTTTGAGGGCTACCAAAGGAGAAATAAACTAAACGACGAACTTGAACTCCGCCGCAATGTTTCTTAATCGGTTCCCTAGGCAACTATAACTTTGATTCGCTCGTGCAAAAGCCATCAACCAGAAATCCCACGTCATCGTCAGCACAGCAAACTTGTCTTCATTACGCCCTAGTTAGCGGAATAATTACCTGCCAACGAGGGAACGGCATTCTAAGTGCAACACAAATCTCAGCCCAAAACTCGGCTCCGTGATGAGTACTTCAATTAAAATAGCACCGCCTTTCATCATCCTCTGGCGGATTTGTTCAGTCTTAGATAGATGGGCACACAAAATAATTTACCCTTTTGCGAATGGCCATGCGATCCACTTCCAAGCGAACCTTTCGAGCATCCATTCAGGGCGTCGTAGTGGCCCGTTGATTTATTGCAGCCGCAGAACGTGTTTTTATTTCTCTCTCGAATTACCCCGATAAACAGTCTTCCCGACAATGTCGGCTTGTTTATTGTCACTTCAGCGTTTGTCCTCCAGTGGGAAATCAATAGCGGCACACAACTTGTTTCTGCCTGTCCCCAGGACGCACCTGGAGACTTCACGCTGACGGAAACCATTATTCGTCGAGGGACGGGGACGATATGCGTTGCTTCCATTCACTGAGGTACGTTGCGTTGATGTGAATTCTGCTTTCTGGTCCTTCTTCTGATGTGCGGTTGCTCAATGTATGCACACGTACATATGTACATGCGTGAAGCCAGCCTTCAGTGGAAAATGTGCGGAGATACAAAATTCAGCTAAATCATTCAATATCCTGAGAGGCAGAGGAACTGTGTTTGCATGGGAAATTTCAAACCACTTGGTCTCCTGAGAGCTTATCTAAATGATCCCGCGCATATCGTGAGAGGGGTTATTTATTGAATTTCGCCATCATTAGAAGGGTTGGAGGTAGGAGCCGAAAGACGGAGTGTGCTTTATCTTACAGGCGGGCATCTATTCTGCCTTGGAGAGCCGTGCCGTGTGTAAGAGACAGGAAATTAGGTTTTCTCAAAAGAAGGGATATGCCGTACAATGGATGAGTTGGAGCTCGCCCGGTTGAAGGCAGGTTGACAATGGAAAATGCTTCCCCGAGAAAGTAATGAGTTTTGAGAGGGACTGGAATGGGACATCCTAGTGGAAAATGCGGGCAGTAGGTTCCAAGCCGGTTGGGTGTCGTTGTGGGACGGGGATGATGTTCAAATCCCGCTGTCTGCTCAATGGCATTATTGAAAGTGAAATCAAACAAGCGGCTGGTGCGGGCGGTCAGATTAAGGATAATCTGTTTAGAGGCACTAATTGGATTTTTTTTAATAATAATAGAATGATTGGCGCTACAGCCCAATGAGGGACAGGGCCTAGCTTCTCAGCAACCAGTCGTGTTATGCGCGCTGTTATTCCCAGAATTATCTCGAATTCGTTTGGTCTGTAAAAGTGGTCTATTTTGAGAAAATTGAATGCTTCGAGAGAGGTAAATGGTGAACGTTGTTCGATTCGAGGATTGAAATTAGAAGTACAATCGTATCCACCTAATACTGGCCCCACCAAGGCCGTGCGTCCGATTGAATAAGCGTTCACAAATTGGCCATAAAATACATAAATCCTTTTTTAAAGGATCAGGCAAAAGTTACTTGATAACATTGATAGCAGTGATCCTTAAGAATTCAATTAGAATTCGTTATGTGAGATTCGTTTTGAAAGACTTTGTTTTCCTCAAGTACAGCATTTAACTTAATTCGTGCTGTTTCTTTTCAAAAATAAAATCTTTATTGAAAAAACATGATGAAGGATTGCCCATCTGAATGACGATGACAAGTTTCCAATGACAACTTTTTACATTGACAGTAGCTTTCCAACGCAAGTTCCAATGGAATAATGCAAGTAGCGCCATCTCTAAGCAAACCGTGTGAATTAATTTATAGAATATACAATTTAAAAATAATTGACGGAAATTCGCAGTCGGTGACCGCCAATGGGCACAAACTGTCGGAACGAAGAGGGTCTCGTAGTAGAGTCGCAGTCGATACTGAGAATCTGGAAGGCTCACTTCTGCAGCCTATTTAACGGCGAAGAGGACACCAATACCGCTGTCAGGCAGAATGTGCCACTCCACGCAATGGGCGACAATAGAAGAGAATTCCGTCCCCCCGATCTAGACGAAGTCAAGATAGCGATATCGCGACTAAAGAAAAACAGAGCTGCTGGCGCAGACGAACTTTTTAAGGCAGCTGGAGATGAGCTAGTAGGGTGCATGCACCAACTTATCTGTAGGCTATGGTCGGAGGAAAGCATGTCCTACAAGTGAAATCTTAGTATCTCTTGCCCGATCCACAAGAAAGGAGACCCCTTTGACTGCACCAACTATCGAGAGATCGACCTCCTCATCATCGCGTACAAAAGCTTCTCTGCCGTTTCATCAGTTTACCTTCGGCCCGTGCTGTGTCTTGATCCCGGACAATGAAGGGTATTAATAACCCCTTGAGCATGCGCAAATTTAAAAAGAAAATTGAGTAGAATATATCTGCCCTGCTGCATGGCCGGAAGCCTGGACTACCTCAAGAGCGGATGAAGACGTACATGGCTAGGCCATGTAGAGCGCACGGACAACACTGCGAATCCCAGGATTTTTCGTGCACATGCAATTCGGTCAACCCCCCTTACGTTTCACTTCCCTTGCCAATAAGAAACAATCCGTTTGTGACAAATTCAGTTCGTGTAAACGGGGCCTAACTTTTGTTCTAATGGATTTCCAGTGTACTTGGATAGTACAGTTTAAAACTGTGCAATTCAATTAACTTCCCACAACTAAATTAATTCAGTTTGATGAAGTCGAACAAAATAAATAAAGGATGAGTGCAAAAGCTTGGTGTTCAATTATGCAAATGAAAGACCTCAGCCTGAGGTTGATCTTTAACACGTACCAAGCATCGCAATTCACTATGCAAGACCCTCCCAACACCACTGCAGTGTAGTTCCGAACTTTAAGACCACCCCCTCCATCGAACCGAACCGACCGGCCACAAAATGGACTTTTCGGCTGCGGGGGGTACTCTTCGGATAATAAACTTCTTCGAATTAATCCGCCCTCCGTCCAACCCAGTCAGACGAGGAAAATATTTTCAATTCATCAATCAAAGCGTCCGTGGCAGGATGATCCCTGCCACTCTAACTTTTATTGGCAATCATTTTTTATCCGCTTGCTTGACTTTCGCCCCGCACCCGAAAGGGATACCACCCGAATCAATCATAAAACGATGTACCTTCGGATTGGACCTAAGAACATTCCCGGCGTACACACCGGAGAAAAGCAAACACCGGGGGCCAAACTAAAAGCTTCTCATTGCTTCCCACGCCCACAAGCATTGCACGAGTAAACGGGGAATTCCGATTAAATCCATCCCTTCAACGCCTACAAACGCCCATAGAATTTAATGTACACCTCTCTTCGTGTCTGTGCCCGACTGTGGGGGGAAACTAAACATTTTAGTTAACAGTTTTGTTGAGTTCACTTGTGGCGTTGTCCAGGAAACGGATCCGGCTTTGGCTTCATAAGCTGAAAATCTCTTGGTGTGCGCCCACGGAAAACAATTTGTTGACGTCTCGCGAAGCGTTCCTAAATCCTTCGATTTCAAAAGTCCTTTCATTCGCAACGGCAGCTACAGCTACACAATTTATCAAAATGATGTCATTTAAATCCGACCAAATCCCCTAGATCGTGTGCGGCTCGAAGCCCCCAAGCGGAGCAGCGGAACACGAGGTTTGTTCGGGAAATTCAAACTTCAATTTGTTCTGTTCCTGAATGGAGCGTTTGGCCCTGTTAACCAGGAGAGCGTGTAATTTTACACTCAACCGCGAGGGCGACTGGCTGTGGAATGTGCACGTAAGCGCCCGCACGAACACAGTCACATATTCAAGGATTCAAGGATGATTTGGGTATTTCGCTTCCCTTTCAGCTCATAACATGACCATGAATAGGGGATTAGCTGGCGCCGGATGACTTGATTTTTGTTTCATTTCTGTTTTGTGACGATGTGTACCTGATGATTGGCTTATAACGCTGAGGGGAGTGTGCTGGAGGGGAGGGGAATTCGAGGAATTTCGATGAGTCCGAGATACATCGAAAATGTTTCACGTTTTCCTGGCGTGTGTTGACGGGATGCGTTGAGCGTGGGAACAGTGAAGAGAATGACGTACTTTATGGTCACAGCGTTATTGCCAACGTGTCTGACTTGTGACGACAGTTGGCTTTTATCAGTCGGTGCCTCATTAATGGCAGATGATTGGGAAGGGTGTTAGTATTATTTTTCCTCTGAATTCCTTCGGCGGAGCACTTAAAATTAATTAATTGCATGCATTTCCGTTTCCGGTTGTCTGGATCCTCCTGTCTGCATCAACGACATGCAATCTAGTCTCAGGAGGATGGCATCCATTTATCGTGGTTACGTTCCATGAAACGCAATTCATCAGTCTTAAGGCGAGCTCGGCCAGCTCAGAAAGGCTTTGCAGCAGAACCGGCAGATAACTTGCTTTGAAGTACGATTTCAGTCGAACCGGATATTAACCGAAGAGTAGCCAGTCCAAAAGCCGGATGCTGTTCAGTAACAATGTCCGGTTCGATTGGTGCAGCTCTATGGCTGGAGCGCATTAATTGAAGGGCGTTCCAGGAACCAATAGACATAATTGAGCGACGCATTTAGGAAATACAGGAGATTTGCCATGCATGTCGGACGGGGCTCTATTCATTTGCCAAATTCACATGAAATGTGTGGACGAGTACAGCAATGGATGGAGGCTTATCCCGTCCTCGGGTGTGTAGCTGGTGCAGTTCACATTTGCATTCAATGACAGAGAATTTCCTTATGGTTCCATTCGAATTTCGTGGAATTGCATAATACGCAGCTTAATTTAGACAGTGATATGGCAATTGAATAACACTCCGGTTGCAATGGTGGCAATCATAGGATGGATGTCAAAGTGATATCGATTTCTGAACGATTAAGTGATCTAGGACGTTGGATCCGAAGAACATCACCAGCGGTCGCTACAAACATAAGCTCCGCAAATCACGTCCTAGTGGAGATTCGACTAAAAAATGGACTTGGTTTACGTCAACACTTGCGACTCAGAGGACTCTCATTTTGCCAGTCCCAGTGTATGGAGCTCACAGCTTGAAGATAAACTGAACTACAGAACAGAGTCGATATTGAAAATCGACTCCATCCATTTCCAGCATTTTCGGGCGGAGTATGCTCAGGCAATGAGCACTTTGCCGATTGGGTTTCCGGTTCAAATGTCCAGAGATCCCTAGGTTGCTGCGATTATTTCGCGAGAGAAGAGGAGAGAAAAGAGATAAGCTATTTTTAAGCTTCTGTCAAGGCGCCTTTTTTGTGTGTTGCTACAGTACCTAAGCCCAACCGACTATCTCTTCCAGTTGAGCACGCCGCGTTCGTTGATATTCGTTTTCAACTGTTGTGCGCTTCTTTAAAGCCTGGAGAAGCTGGCTTATCGCACACAGACAGAATCACAAACTATTGTGGAATGAGCCTCTACATGGCTTATCTATGCAGTCCATACCTTTTCCTTCAGATCCCATTAACCACTCTTGGGTTAATGGCCGAAAGATAACGCTATAGAGAAGGAGGACTAGAGTAACGAATCTTCAGTCCACAGACTGTTCAGAAATCCGGTAGAGTGGTATACAGACGGATCATGAATATCTGCAAACACGCCAGTATCTATGCCATAGACAGATGCGTTCAAACCAATCTTCACTACACCTCAATGTGGCATAGCAAGAATGTTGGACAGGCGAGCAGCTATCATGGACCTAGACTCCAGCACCATTAAGAACCGAGTAAATCTCTGCTGGTCAGCTAGTCACATGGGAAAGAATGCGATGAAATTTACGACTTATTAGCTAGGAAATGAGCATCGGAACCGTTTACAGGTCTCGAACCATTCTGCGCTGCAGGATATCATGTCGTCAGAGAAGAATTGAGAGAGCTGAAAAGAAGGAACCTGGAACAAAGCTAATCGCATAAAATAGGCCAAGAAACAGAATAAACTGAAAAAGGTTTGAGACATGTGCCCAAATTAACAAAACATCCTCCGGCTCCTGACATACTTTCCTACAAGACACTGTAGTCTCTCGTAGAACTTAAGAAAAGTAGAAGTATGAGAAGAAGGTTAGGTTAGAATTATGTGATTGCCACAGGTGAAGCAGTTGTGGCCAACTTCGATTCTGGTTTAATCCAGTATGATATCACTGCCCGGAGGTTTACGTACCGGCGCCGGCTCTTAAATCAAGGACCAAATAACTTCTGTGAATTACCCGGTATTCCAGTGTTCTCTTCTGATGATCCACTTCGTTGCTGGGATACCGCAATGTTTTTCTTTAAGTATGCTTATATTTGAAGGTTCTCTTAATTCATTGAATGAATACTAGCGGACTTTTTTTTGGTCTTGCAAGGGCTGCACAAGTGTGAAGTAGTGGAGCGTCATTTCTTCTTCCTTCTCGACTCTGCAGCTCCTGCGGAAAATGTTGTATGGAGCTCCTATTCTTCTGGTGTGTATCCAGTATGCAATGACCGGTTACAATGTTCATGACATTTCCAATTTCATTCCCGTATGCTTTAAGGAGTGTACTCAGGAAATGGTCTCGCCATCGTTCCCTGCCCTATTCACGGTAGTTCCTATAACTTACCCAAGACTTATTGCGAGACGATTGTTTCTATTGCTTGAGCGTTTCTTGGGGTTTAGGACTCTGGGACGAGAACAATCGCATGTCATGATAATTTGTTGTGCCATATCGTCATTGCACTTCTGTTCAAGGATCGAAAGAAGAATCAGTGACTCACATCAAGACAGTTTTTCTTGCAAAAGTGGACCTTTCGCCCTCCAGACTGGACTGGATGTCCACCCTCTTGCTTAGGACGTTCTCTGCATTTATACATTAATGTAGTATCCGAGATGCAGGAGCTGGAGCAGAATACTATATGTCAAAGGAGAGAAAACGGCGATGGTATCCAACGACATTGCTTCCTTGCACAATTCCTCCCATAAACAGGAGAAATTGATCTACAAACACATCACGATAAACGCATTTATCGCGTTCAGTTACGAAACCAATGCGTGGACTAAAAATTAATAAGCCAGATCCTCATTAGACATGAAAAGAATTTCACCACACCGAACAACGTGGTCATAACTCAGCACAAACACCAAATGGAATCCAAACAAAAAAACCCTGTCATTGATAACTTTCTCCCAGTGCCCTTTATTGCCTTCCTGTGCGTGATAATAAACGCAATCGTCTGTAAGTACTTGATGAGACCGCCAGTTAATTACAGTGCCTACATTATTGCTTCCTCATGCGACCTGATATGTGACGTTATAAAACCTGTCACCAATGCCTGGTGTGTTGAAAAGTATTGGCAAGTGCGTTGATGTGCGATATCTTTATTAAACGAATAATTGAAGTAACCGAAATTGTGGTTGATTATTAAGGAGGCTCAGCAAATGTCGGGTGATTGTGTCTAGAGACTAATCACATGCTGGTGGCTGCAATGACCGGTCTGATGTAATTAACGCAACTCAGTGTCAGATTAAGAAGGGTGTACGCAGCTTCAGAAGCTGATCTGCTCAGCCCTATCGAAATTCTTCGCAAGACGCTCTGGCAAATCTATTCTCTGTTGTTTTCATTTACATTCTCGCTCAAGGAGTTTTTTGTCTAGAAAAAGCTGCTCAAACTTGGTAATTCCACACTTCCACTCATGGGAGAACAATAGCACACACGGTACGAGTTGCTGCTGAGAAGCTAGGCCCTAGCCTTCTACGTGCTGTAGTGACGTAGTAGTTATCATTATTGCGGCCAACTTCCAAAAGAATCACTTTCTTTAGAAATCGTCAATCTTGGTGGATCCAACTTATGTACACTGTTTGAAGCGTGGACGAATGCCAAAAAAATCAATTAAAGTGGTAGCCATGTCTTTCAGAAGTTGTTATACACTGGCTTAGAGCATTATCATCATCATCATTTTCTGACTCACATGAAAGCATGTAACAGAGATCTCCACACCATTCGATCTTCCGCCATCGACTCTAACTCATAGTGATTTATGCATACTCGCAACTAAGCCGGTTTTTGGACTTTGTCCAACCACCCCGTTCTGCGTCCGCCAAGGAAGCTCCTTTATGATTGAGTCGCGTTTAAGGCACGCCTCGGAAGACGTGATGATGAGGGGAACTTGTACGACGTGTCCCAACCTCTTTCCATTCGGAGAAGTAGTTGCTCAAAATTGAGTTCCTCGCATACTGCCGTGTTTCTCACCCCATCCCGGCGCATATTCTGACATTCGAACAGAGCTCGGCCTTTTTGATTACTGACCTTAAAAGTTGTTTCAATATTGATTCCACTTGCCTAATCGTGCAGGAAAGCTGAGCAATACTTCTCCCATTACTTATGAAAAATACCCCGAGATACTTGACCTTCTCCACCTGATTCAATGGGACTCTTCGTACATGTAAAGCACATTGAACTGGCGTTCTGGAAATCACCATAACCTATGGTTTCCCCAAGTTAACCTCCAGCATCAATAAAAACTTCTGTAGTGCGCCCTGGAGTTTCAGCTGGGAGGGTATAAGGATACCTAAATCAGGCTTTTTTCTATTCTCAATGCTCTCTCAATGTGGACAAATGTCAACAAAAAAAAACAGCATTTCACCACACCATGGTGGGTATGCTTCCTCTTCTTCTTGTGGCGCTATAGTGCGGGGTAAACCTGGGCCTCGGTCAACAATCCTCTCCAGCTGGCACCATCCTTAGTTCAGCTGCCTCCAATTTCGCACTCCAAGGTGGTTGAAGTCCTTCTCCACTTGAGTGCGCCATCGGGTTCGTGATCGTCCTCTATTGCGTTGTCCCACTGGTTCGGAGTCGAAGACTCTTCGGGCTGGAGCAGCGTTGTCCATGCGCTCAACATGGCCGAGCCATCTTAGGCCTTGAATCCGTAAACGCCTGGTCAGACTCATATCGCTGTACAGCCCGCAGAGTTTGTGGTTGAATCTTCTTCTCCGAAAACCTTGAACGCAAACAGGACTAAAGATTGAACGCAGAAGTTTTCTCTCGAAGAGACCGAGTGCGTCTTTATCCGCTCTTGAGATAGTCTAGGCTTCCGCGCCGTTGAGCAGGACAGGGATGATCAAGACCTTATATAATGTGAGCTTGGTCTTTCCAGACGGGGCTCTACTACTCAATTGCCTCTAGAGCCCAAGGAAACAGCGGTTGGTATGAGTCAATCTGCGTTTAATCTCGGTACTGATGTTGTTCGCGCTATTAACTTGGGAGCCAAGGTAAATGAAGTCCTTTACTTCCTCGTAGTTGTAGCTGCCTATGGTGACCTTCTGACCGAGTCGTCCATGTTGTCAGTGCTTTCTTGATGATAACATATACCTCGTTTTGCCTTCATTCAACGCTAAACCTGCCCACGTTAAATCCATCGGCGAATGCTAGCAACTATACGGATTTTTGGAAGATCGTGCCTCTAGTGTTGGCGTGTGAGTTTTGCCCGACTTTCTCAAGTACAATGTTGAAAAAATCACATGACAGCGCGTCGCCTTGCCTAAAACCTTTTTTGACATTGAAGGTCTCGGTGAGTTCGATACCGACCTTGATGGCGCAGCGAGAGTTCTCCGTAGTCATCCAGCACAGCCTTACGAGTTTGGCAGCAATGGTAAAACTAGACATTTAATTGTATAGCTCGTCTCTATGCAGGCTGTCATATGCGGCCTTAAAGTCGGTAAATAGGCAGTGGGTGTCGATCTGCATCTCTTGGGTTTTTTCGTTTCACACAAGTTCAGAGACGGCAACAAGGCTCACATACGGATGACCCATGGTGGGTATTATTGGATGTTTTTTGTAACCTACGTGCCCGAAGCCTCAGAAGGGCAGGAGAATATGCTGGATGCTGGTTTATATTTCCTGTCGAAATATTTACTTAAAATGTGTTGTAATGCCTACAGCTGCCATAATAATATAATATTGGTGGCGCTACAGCCCGTAGAGGGCCAGGGCCTAGCTTCTCAGCAACCACTCGTGTTGCATGTTATTGTTCGCTCACGTGTGGGAGGGACCTGAAGTTTTATGCCGACTCCGAACGGCCGAGCTTGAGAACCCCTTTTCTAGACAGAAATACTATCTGAGCATTGTCAGTGAATCGGAAGTGGTGAGGCCGTGAGACTTATTTTTGTAGCACAGAGCAGGGATCGAACCGACGCTGTATAACGCCACGGGCCACCACAGCTACCATACGCACCTCAATTCTCAGATCGTTCAATTTTATTCCATGGATGTTATCGACCATCGCTTTGGGGACTCCTGTACGTTCAGTGTCACTTGTGCTGGTCCGACCTTTACGGCACTTATGCCCGATCGATCTACACAATCCTACACTTAGCTAAACCACCAGATAAGGTTGCACTGCAAAATCGGGTATTAGTAAGCCACACAGTTATCCATGGTGACGATTGCTCATATCTCAAGCTTTTTCTTGATTTCTGTGACGATTTTCTATCGTCAAAAATGAATGCTTGGTCTGAACATTTTATATCATAACCTCACCATTCTCCAGTAAAATTGCTCGTGGAGTACGCATGTCTAGGAAAGTCTACCTATATGTACTCTGTGGTTCTAGGATGGAAAAAAAAAACTCTTGGTCCCTCTCCTCGTGGGGAAACAATGTCGAACACAACGGAAGTGTTAACTCCCCGCTTAAATTATTACGAGGGAATTTCTATTTTCGGGTCTGTTTAAATTGACGCAAAATTCTTCGAACCAGCGTCCACTCCATCCTTATGGGAAAATTAGGAAATATCTTCCGGAGGAACTTTTCCCTTTCAAAGAGGAAAAACATATTTGAAATTGTTTCTATTCTGGGAACATCAAATAGTATCGTCTTTCTACGTGTATTCACTCGAATCGCCTGGCAACACCAACTGACAGTGCTTGACGTCAAGTATAGATATGATTCAGTTGTGTCCCGGAGAGAGCTTTTGAAAACTTATTCAAATCATCCATGCCCATCCGCAGCCCTTGACAACTCACACTGAATTACATTCTGTGATCCCAAGACAAGACATCCGATCATACACCCCCGGGAGGGATTTTGTGACAGAATTTCAAAATGGGTTCGTTTCGTACTCGTATCAGAGATTCGGCACAAAGAAGTCGCTGTGAACAATGCCATTTCCCCGAACTGAGTCCTCTGGGCTAATTTTTGCCATGAATACACCGAGTAGTGTGAGGTGAAATGAAATTCACAACAGTACACGATGTCCCGGGCGAAAATGTGGGAAACTTATGAATATTAATGTCAAATAAATGGCATGTCGTCCTGAAAATAACACCAACCCGTCCGTCGCCCGGAAGCAAATCAGCCCCACATCCCGGACCGCATGTCATTATCTTTCGTATTTATTTTTTGTCTGTTACCCAAATAAGTTAATTACTATGCAGGAGTGTGCATTTTGTTATGCGGTCCATGTAGGAAGTAACTTTTTTTGTCGGGGGATGTTTATTAATTCATTTTAATTTAAATTAGATGAAATTAAAATTGCTTGACGGAGCACTTCAATCACGGACCACGGAGAAAGTTTCTTTCTTTTGGGTTTGATTAAATTTGCCTCCTTTTGCAGTGCACTGTTAGGAACTCATTAGAACTCGTTATGCGACAGGCAGGGGTATTTTGCCACGAGGAAATGCCATTCTAGAGCAAACAGCACGTCCTTTGTTATCATATCGCGTTAACCATAGGGATGATGATGGGTGTTGGAGTTGTGACATAACAGTGTTGTTGCTCTTCCATGAAAAAGAACTCAACACCGTGCTGGGAATGTCAGTCCCCACAGGGGTATAAACTTCATCATGCCCTTTTGTTGCGTGTAAATTGTTACCTAAACTGTCAGTGGACATCATATGAGAACACACTGTGAATTGAAGCTGATAATTGAACATTTTTCGACGGCAAGAAAGACAACACAGCTTTAGTGTCACTGTTTTAAAGTTAGGTCGGTAGCTACACGTTGAAATGACATTTATCAGCTGTATTTTGACACACTTACTTACTTATCAGGCAGATGAACCATGAAGGATTTAAGCCTGAGCTGCCTTCCATCGGTGACGGTCCTGGGCACGATGCTTCCAGTCATCAAGGTCAAGCTGCCTTACATCCGCGATGACTTGGTCTCTGTACGGAGGTTCGATCTTCCTCTCCTTCTCGAGCCACGAGGCTCGGATTCGATGGCCCTCTTAGCTGAAGCGTTGTTGCCCAGTCGCTCGATGTGGACGAGCCAGTGTAGTCGCCGGATTTTTGTCTCCCGGACTACATGCACATCCTTGTACAGCTCGTAGAGTTCGCGGTTGTGGTTTCTCCTCCATTCGCATTCCTCGCAGACGGGACCATATATCCATATATCATTAGGAATCAGCTCTGCCGTTTGGCTTGGTGTCCAGCCTTCGGCTCCGTGAAGCAGGACTGGCAGAATAAGAGTTTTGTGGAGCATGTCTTTGGTCCTTCGACTCAGAAGTTTCGAGACCAGTTGTTTTGACAAACCGAAGTAGAATCGGTTGCCAAGGGCGATTCTACGTCGAATCTCCACTACGATGTCATTCGAGGAGGAAACAACACAACACAACAAATTGTAGCTGTCGATTGTAACGTTTTGGCTTAGGTGGTGTGCAGCGGATGGTTTTTTGCTCTACAACATATATTTGGTTTTGTCCTCGTTGAACTTTAGACCAGCTCGCCTGTTCCTCAATTGCAGTGAAAGCATCCACTACGGCGCGTTGGGACCGCGCGATAATGTCGATGTTATCAGCGTATCCCAACAGCTGGACTGACTTGTAGAAGATAGTGCCTTCCATGTTGACTTTTGCCCACCGCACTATCTTCTCCAGTACTAAATTGAAGAAATCATATGGCAGCGCTGATTTCGAACGGTTCAGAGGTTTTTGAACCGAACTGCACGGTGCATCGCGTATGTGTTAGCGTGGTGCGACACAACCGGATCAATTTTCCCGGCATCCCGAATTCGGACATTCGGACATCGCTTCGAAGAGCTCTTTGCTATGAATGCTGTTGTATGCGGCTTTAAAATCGATGAAAATGTGGTGAGTATCGATTGTTGCATTTGTTTAAGAAAACTCGTCAAAACGCCCGCGAATGAGCCAACCTGCCAAATATCATGCACGAGATTATATTGCTTTCAGTTTTACGTATTCCTAAGTGCGTGTGTTGGAAGCGAAGAGTCACTAGTCTTATTGTCTACTCTTAGATAAATTGAAGGCACGAATGATCGCCCTTAAGAGAGTCAAAATGCAGACAACCAAAAAATTAACATTCATTTATATACATTCCGAAAAATCGGCACGTATGTATTTGAGCAGACCATCCTGATTGAAGCAGGTCAGCAGCCAAATGTGCCAGCATAAACATCGCAGCCAACGGTATGTAAATATCAACCCACATGAGGATCAATTATCTTGGCGTTGACTTCATGGCAAGTTTGAAGTTCAACAACCACTCCAAACTGATCCCTTAGAAGCTAACTTAGGCACATATCTTTTGAACTATACTATATTAGAATAGAAACAATTTCAAATATGTTTTTCCTTTTTGCGACAAGTGCTTCCTGAAACTGGGAAAATTCCTCTTCCAGAACCTGCAAGCAGTTGCAAATATTCCATTAATATCTATTTGCTGGTCTGTCAAGACCACCGGAGAGTTCGAAGGAACAGCACACCATCTGTAATTAGGAGCGCCCACGACTGTTAACGAGTATGACAGGTTTTCACACCCATAGGCATCAAAATGCGTCCAATAGAACCTAAGCGAGACGTGGTCCCACTGCGACTACCCACTTACCTAACTTAACCTGCTGCTCTACAAAGGGCCAATACTGATGGTCTCAACGCACGGGTTCTCAATATAACACACCATTTCTGAGACTAGAATGGAAAGGCTCTCAATATTCAAAAGGAAAACACTGCAAATTTGTACCGGTGTCGCATGCGACAGAGACCTCACTCAGCAATAAGAAGCTTTACAACGGCGCACGAAGCCCCTGCCAAAAGTACAAAGTGACAGAAGAAGCTGCCACACATCAGCAACTATTTCTGCTTTTACACACGTTAATTTAGACAGGATATTATTTCGAATTCTCTTTTTTGCCACAAGGCACACATGATCTCAACCGAATTCCGATTCCTAGATTTTTCCTCTCTCTGCTATTGAAATTAGCGTGTGTAAAAGCCCGTTTCAACAAGTCAATCGGGAACCTCGAAAAAATAGCGGCGTTCATATTGTACTGCATGATGTTCAACCGAATCGAATGACCAACAAAATTTACATTTTGCTGGGCACGAATCGTGGCACAAAAACACAACGTGATAACTTTTTTCTGTGTGTGTAATCAAATGGCAAGTTGGCTATTCAATTTCATTACCGGAAAAAGAATTTGGATAGTGCAGTAGTACCATGCTTCATTTCCGTTCAAAGGGAATCCAGGTAAAAGTTTGGCGGCACACCCCCGAGTAGGTGGACTTTCTGAGGCTGGTGAACATGTTTGACGAAGCTGAAAACATTGCATAAAAATTGAAACAATGAATGTAGCAAAATTGGTGCGTCAACCTGTACTAATCCAACCGCCAAATTGAACGACAATAAGATCTATCGGGAAAACACATCATTTTCATCCATCTGCTCGATGTTCCCTCATTGAAACCGAAAACGAGAATAAAGATTGGTACTACGGTCTTACCACTAGTGTTCACCATTCATACGACCTTCTTACAGATGGTTTACACCTGTACGACTGAGTCCTAATTGGTCTATCCGACGTGGTAGTTCGAACCGGTGGAACTACATGTAGTACACTGTGAACGCACCTAATCTGTGGTACCTCAACAGGCCATTCTGCTGAGTGAGCAGAACTTACCACCGGAGTCTAATAACGAGCACCATGGCTTCTACAAGAGCAGCTATACTAGTCATCATCGAGGATAAATCGTCTAACACACGTCTAACACCACCCCATCCCAAAAAAAAAAAAAAACAAAACCAACATGGGCACAGAGATTTTAACAAGGCGATGTGAGCACTGGACATTGTAGGGTATAAAAAACATTAACCTTTCACTCATACTCTAATCTTCGTCTCTTCAACCAAAAAGCCTCTCCAAGTAGCGCGATCTCTGGCTAGCTATCTCCGGTTTCGCACACCTAGTGGTTGAGGTAATTTTACACTTGGGTGCGCCACATTAAACGCGGGCGTCCTCTGTTACGTTGTCCACAGGTTCGCATTCAAATATGCTCATATTCTAATACCAAATGTTAAGCTAATGGGTTGGGCTCCTACTGTTTAGCCAGCTCTAACCGTCGGTTGTAAGCCTAGTTGAATTCTCGAATTCTTAAGAAAATATTTTCGTTCACAATGCCGCCAACTAAGGCTACACATCAGCCATCATCATGTGCTGTGGGGCTATTTCATTATAGCTCGAGACTTTTAATTCAGTGCAAACATTATTCTTCTAGACGCACGTGATGATGCAAATCCTCGCGTTGTGTCCAAAAATGTTCGCTCCTCACTGTACTTCAACTGTTATCAGAATGGAAAACAAATCCTTAACGAAACTACACCATTTGTTGCCGTTTCAAGGCGTGCCCTCCCCGAGGTCAGCTTCGAGCTCAACATCAAAGCATGTGCAAATTGCTTCATTGGGGATTCAAGTCCCGTCGGGGTATAGCAACGACCCTTGTCAGTCTTATCTCGGCCCATCTCCATTAAGTTGCCGCCAGATTAGGCACGTAATTCCCTCCGGTCAATATCCGCCCTTCGCTGCGCCGCTGTTCGGGGCCGGCGATAATACGTTTTCTAAATGCTCTATCCAGGATTTCAATGCACAACTTTAAATATCATTCAACTCCATTAGCGCGTAATGTATTTTTCCACGGATACCGATACGCCATTAGACAAATGTGTTCCCGACCGAGGCAGCAACAGTAATCCGGAAGGAGTGCTCTCGCCTCCGAGCACTCTGCCATGCCAGCCAACCTCTGTGCACAGGGCAACCCCCCCTGACAAGAGTTTTCCTTCGGAAAATGTGTGTAATTTTCCCCGGGTACCCCTGCCGGCAGCCAGCTTTTCCCGGAAAAGAACAGAAGATCATTTTTATTACGTGTTTAACTTTTCTTTTATTCTGTGGTTCAGCGTCTGCTTTCGCATGCCACCCCATCGACAAGATGCGGAATAACTTCCGGCACTCGGGGGATGTATGTGGGGTGTGGAACTTTGACCGCCCAAAGCTTTTCTTCTGCGGTTGGAGCTGATACTCGACGCGGAGAATGCTCATTGGCACGAAGCAAACAAGGATATCCAATTCAAAACAGCGGAGTACTTAAACGGAATTTAAGAAGGTATTCTTGCGCAATTTCACCCCGAAATCCTGGGTAGAGTTGGCGTGTGTTTGTCCCGAGAGCAATACGATACATCCTCTCGAAGCCGGGGCGACGTTTGAGTCTATTCATCGAAAGTGGATAAACAAATTATCCCTTTTAAGCGCGTATGTATTAATGTCCTTCGCCGAGGATATTCGGTTGTTAGGCTATATCGGTGCACAAGTCCACTTACGATTCTCCTCGAATAGACATCATCAATCTCCCGAAAGGTCAGGCAGCACTGATGAGGCGTAATGAAATTGAATTCGTTTCCGGAGCCTAAAGTGCTCTGTATTAGAGGGTGTAGATGTAATTTTCTATCTGATTACACTCATCAATCGGCGGGAATGGTGCTCCCAGATTGAAGGGGGGAGCTGTGGTTTTCTTTTTTTAAATCACTACGGCTTTAAACCTTCAAGCGCTGAGGGATGAATCCGCTGAAATGCTCTGGAAGACTGCTTCATTTGAGGGGGTAGGCGGCCGAGTAATAAACAACTTCACTGCGGGTACTGCCGTTCCTGTGCGAAGCGCTTGTTATGCATAAATCTGCGCTCAGTCTGTATTTATGGGAAGCGAACGATGGCGGGCAACCGGAATATTTATGTGGGGAGACATTTAAAATGATTGCTTTATGAATACGAATACCTGTCGTCAACTTCACCTTGTTAAAGCCGTACGGGGAATACATGGGAGACTGTTGGTTTTTATAATATGCCCCCGCTCAGGGATTTATGACTACCCTCATAATGAGGTAACATAAAGCGAGCGGAAGGGATCAGTGAGAGGGACTGGTGAGGGAGATTGGTGCCGACGGTCGAGTGGTGTAATGGAGAGCGCATGTGGTAGTTAAGTCTGTGTCTCCAGTTTCTAAACGGTTATTGGGTCTTGCGTAGGACACACGACACCACATTATCGTAAAAATATTATGTTTCAGATTGAGCCATAGGTCGCTGATTCATATCCGGCTCGAAGGACCAAATGTTCGCACTTTCCTTTTAGGTAATTTAACATCGCCCAGCACAAGGACTACTTTAAAAATTGGTCGAAGAAGAAATTATACGCAGGTCTTTCAACTACAATTTTTGGCCTATTAATGACAAAAAAGCTACTATTTCACATGTGAATCGGTTATGTCAGGTTTGAAGCATTAAATGGACACGTTTGGCAAAATTGATCTATAGTACTGCCACATGGTTCAATAACACGGAATTTGGATAGCAGTGCTTACTATGACAGCTAACCAGTTTTGTCAGCGAACTCCAGTCTTAATTTCACTGTTGTCGTGTTGAGGGCAAAACGAAGTATATGCTGTCCTCAAGAAAGGACATACAACATCGACGTCTTAGAGAGAGCGTCACAGTGGGCAGCTATCACTTGGAGGTAGTCAAGGACTTCACTTACCTCGGCTCCGGAGTGAATTGTACAAACAACAAAAGTACCGATATCAAGCGTAAGATAACTCTTGCCAACCGCTGTTTCCTTGAGCTCAAGATTGACTAATTGAGCCCTCTCTCAACGGCCGAGTCCTGCTATACGACGCGGAGGCATGGACAATCTTAAAAGCGGATAAAGAAGTCCTTGCTCTCTTTGAGACAAAAGTTCTGCGAGGGACCTTTGGTCTTGTCTGTGTTGACGGGTTCTAAAGGAAAAGATTCAACCACGAACTGTACTGGCTGTACCACAACATACGCCTAGTTTGGCGTCTACGGATCCAACGCCTACGGTGGCTAGGTCATGTAGAGCGGATGGACACGAATGCAAACCTGTAGGGCAACGCAACAGGCCCATGTTTAAGATGGCGCACCAAAGTGGAGAAGGACTTCAACCAACTTGGTATGCGAAACTGGAGATAGCTAGCCAGAAATTGCTCTAGTTGGAGAGGCACAGATTACAGATCACAGCTCGTGTAGAAGTCATACGCAGACTTTTTGTGTGAAGACCTGAAAAGCAGTGTCCGGTAACTATACCCAATGCTGATTAGGCTTTCTGATCTTTTAATATCAAGGTTGGGCCAGATTTGCTTAAAGGTGTGGCATGTGGTACCTGTTTTTTATCAGGCATTTACCTTCGGTTTGTTAAGAGGATCGAGCTGTAACTTGAAGATTTCTAAGGGAGTACGTATGCCACAAGAAATTTCTACAAGTGGCAGTCTTGTGGAAAGAATTAACTTCTCGAAAGAATTGTTCAAAACTCGAACAAATCGGAACAATCTTTCAGAAATCCAGCCAAATCGTCGCATATGCCGATGAATGAATATTGACATTATCGGAAGAACGCAGCATGATGTCAATGGCACTTTTGTGGGTATTGCAACGAAAGCCGCGAAGATGGGTTTATCGGTGAGTGAGGGTAAGACCAAGTATATGCTGTCAACGAGAAAGGACACCCAACACCGACGTCTCGGTCAGAACGTCACAGCAGACAGATCAAATTTTGAGGTAGTCAAAAACGTTGTCTACCTAGGAACCGCTACCAATTCAGACAGTGACACCAGCGCTGAAGTCAAACGAAGAATAACTCTTGCCAATCGCTGCTTCTTTGGGCTAAGAAAGCAATTGGTAAACAAAGCCCTCTGTCGAACAACCAAGGCAATGCTATACAAGAACTTAATCGTCCCAGTCCTGCTGTATGTGGCGGAGGCATGGACTTTGTCAAAAACGGATGAAGCTGCTCTTGGTTGCTTCGAGAGGAAATTCTTCGTGTGATTTTCGGTCCCGTCTGCATGGATGGTGAGTGGAGGAGGAGATATAATAACGACCTATACGGGCTGTTCAGCGACATCGACTTGACCAGAAGAGTGAAGATCCATCGATTGAAATGTTTAGGTCATGCAGAGCGGATGGAAACCAATGCTCCGACCTGCCACCGCGACTCAGGTGACGCACGCAGGTGAAAAGGGACCTCCACCAACTATCCGTGCGAAACTGGAGACAGCCTTTTACATGTCGTTTGATACCAGACTTTTGTCATTAGGACGATGGCACAGTATCCCAGTGCTAGTGACTGGAATCAATGTGTAGTTGATAAGTGTGTGTCGCTTTGTCAGTTCGTTTCCTACTCTCTGTACTCCTGTTAGATAATCTGATGTCCTTGCCGAAGAGCCTGCAAAACATGTGTCATTTATCAGTGAAACGAGTCAACGGCCTGCTGAGTTGTGGTCAGAGATCCGAGGACTAAAACCCAATCGCCGCTTACATTGCACGTGCGTATGGATGAGGTAAGGCTAAAGGTATAGGTGAAACATGATTAAACTGAGCATCAAAATCCGAACAGAAAGGAATGAAATCATATGATTTTCTCTTAACCCTGCCAGTGGCAACTCTTTTATGCGAACAGTCCATTTCATCTGCACCGAAGTTGATCCGAAAGGACAATGGTATTGGGCAACACTTATTGTCATTATTTACCTCGACCTTTTTTTTTTTTGTGGAAATGGCAAATTAATTTTAGATCAATTTGTCCCATGCCCGAAACCCAAGACCGCCAAGGGCACACAGGCGCCCGCCATCGAAACACAACACAAATAGCTTTTATTGACCACTTTATGGCTGCTCGATTGGTATCCCTTTTCGGATATTTGCCCAGGGTATCATTCCGGTTTAATATTGTCATTCGCCTTCGGGTTTCCTTTATTGTTCCAGTTGTCGTTGGTGTTTGGCCATCGGCTACCCTTTCGGGAGTGATTTTTTGATGGAAGCCAGATGGAGGTGCTTAATTGCGAGGAAACAGAAATAACAGAGAAATATTAAAACCACAAGATGTGCGTGCGGTTGATGTGGTATGCGGTCATTAAAATATCATCTGGTATGTGATTCTCTGGTTACCGAGGTTAACGACATGGAAGGTGGGAGATAGTCCCGAACCACGAAAGAGATCGGTTGTTACATTCGATTTACGAAGTTTCAGAGTTAATGGAGTGGTCGAAGCAACAGCATTTAATATCTGTCTTGCCGTATGGAAGGTAGCAGATGGAGATAACAAAACGATTTTATTTGTAGAACATACCAGCATCCTCAGCTGATTCGTAATGGTTTTGGTTTAAGTGTCCACACATTCTGGTGGACTCGCAGCACAGTTGTGCCATGTGCGCAGCGTGTTAGCGGCTTAATAGGTTGACACCGGACAATAGTAATCAACGTTTCTATCATTGACATTGAAATCATCACGCTCCACGCGTCGTAGTGGATGCTTTCTCTGCGATTTAAGAACAGGCGAATCGAGCTGGCAATAGTGATTATGACTAGGAGACGATGTACATAGACCTACATGGTGTCGAGTATGAATCACACTAAAGTTTGTCTTCGGACTCGAGCCCATGGTTCGGAATGGGAGGTCGACTGAATCTCCGCTATAAAGACAAAGTCATAGCAGACACAATACAGCTTGATCTTGATGGCATCACTATATCCAGGATCGTCAGCGTTGGTAGGTAGCTACTGCTCAGGTTCAGGCACAATACATGCAAAAAAAAAAAAATCAACGAACTACCTGTCTCCAACACTAGCTTCGGAAAAATCTTTCGTATTGGGAGAATAAATGGTAACAGCAGATTGGAAACCCTCCCTTTATACCGACGGCTCACAAGCGAATACGGGCACAGGCGCATGATTGACCCATTCGATCAAACACTGACATAAAAAGACGAATCCGGGGTCTTTCAGGCTGAAGTTCCTGCGATAAACGAAGCGGCACTCGCGCTACGAGAACTTACGAAGCGATCTCTATCTTCTCCGACAGACAAAGCACAAAAGCCATAGCATTGGGCATCTTGACATCGAAACTTGGCAGCTTATGCAGACAATGCAATGAACACGGTGACCCTGTGCTGTGTCCACAAGAAATGAGACTTCTTTGACTGTGCCAACTATCGAGGGATCAGCCTCGTTGACATCGCGTATAAGATCTTCTCTGCCGTTTTGCTTGAGCGCCTGAGGCTTTTCATTGACAATCTGATACGTTCTTATCAGGGCGATTTCAGGCTTAGGAAGTCCATCATCGATCAAATCGTCACATTATGGCAGATCATCGAAAAAATGTCGAGATGCAGATCGACACCCACCACTTCTTTGTTGCCTTTAAGGCTGCATATGACAGGCATCTTAACCTCGAAACCATTTATCTTATGGAGACAAAGCATCAGTGAGATATCATTGGCAACTATGGTGACCCTGTGCTGTCTACCTGGCTATACTGGCACCCAAGGCAACAAAAAAGCGGACAGTGTAATGAGGAATACGCGCTCTATTAGGAGAAGAAAACTAGATGACTCAGTGTGGAATGTGAAGGGATTAGCAAGGGCCCTGTGATGAATCAAAAGAAATCAAAATCACTAATCAGTTTTAGTCGCAATGATGTGCGTACACTTATAGGGGTCTACACGGGACACTGCATCACGATTGAACCTATCTCACAATGACTTATCACCGCAGGAGCTCCAGAGATGAACCCCTGGCAAAGACGTGGAAACAGTATTTGCGTAAACACTAATTTGCTGAGCTGTAGGACTTATGCGGTGAACAGTTGAAAAACAGACGCCAACAACAAAAGCACGATCTTTCACCAGAGTCTGGAGCTGCTAGCATGTGCCGATGACCTGTGGTATGTTAGCATTGTACTACCGGGTAGTACGACTTATCGAACGACCAACCAATGCTTGGCATTCACGTACTACGCAGTTGAGGGACTTCATTCTTTAAGGTAGTTTCGTGGCTTCAACATCGGAGTGCATGTTCTTCTGTCAGTGATGATGATGTCCTAAATAAGATCACGACTCGCTGGTGCTCATCCGTTGAAATCCAAAACAGAATGAAAATTTGTATGGCGGTCGTACCCACTAGTGTTCACATTGCAGTACTTGCCGTCAACAGCTACGACCGAGGGACAAAATTTAAAAAGTTGAAATTCCATACGATCGCCCATACGACTGTCGTACACATTTGTTCACATTTGTGCGACCTAGTACAAATTGATCTACACGACCCGGGCGTTCGACATTTCGTACCATCCGATAGTATAATGTGAACGTACCTATTGACATCATCGGCTGTCACTGGGGTTTTGCCGGGGAGATAAGACGAAGGATAATTCTGGCCAATCGCTATGTTTTTGCACTTAGGCGGCAATTGAAAAAAATATCTGTCTCGAGGAACCAAGCGGTCTCCTATAAGACCTTGACATTCCCAGTCATGCTTTATGGCGCATAAGTATGGACAATGGCCAATGAGGACGAAGAGATGCTTGGTCGCTTCGAGGGAAAAACTCTTAGAATTATATTTGTTTTGCGAAGGAATTTGGAGGAACTCTACTAACTACTGAGAAACGAGTTCGATTGTCTCGACTCAGATGGCTAGGACATGTAGAGCGAATGGACCATGAGGGAGAACGAGGTAGAGGAAGACATCGCCTTCGATGGCGAAACCAGCTGGAAAAAGACCTTAATCAACTGGATGCACGAAACTGGAGTCGCCTAGACCAGAAGGAACGGAATGCTTACTGAGGCCGAGGTCCATACCGGACTGTACCCACAGGCAAGTAAGATCAAAAGTTGAACAACCTTCTAAGGCTTTCCAACGTAGTAAAATGGTTTTCGTATAATGAAAGTTCTGTTGGTAGTAGTACATCCAAAATTAAGGGCAAAATGGACCGAACATGTTGATCTAAGCGATCCCCTGCCGCAAGGACGCCTATACACCTACCTACCTCCATCAGACCCATCATCATTCATCTTGGACGTTGATGAAGAAGGGAAATAGATGATTGAAATAATGAGTTTCAAACGCGCATGAGTGTTTGAACGAATACACCATCGCCCATAAGAACGATTAGTCCTCGAACAACTTGGAACATCTACGAACACGAACAAGCATAAAGTTCCAAATGGAAGCCAAGTGAATATAGCTCATTCGCAGTTCTGAAGGTATCATACCATCATCAGTCATCGCGAAGTAACAAACAGGATTATTACCCTCAAATGGGATCGCCATCGGAAAGTATATGTTACTACCTCACAACTTGAGGGGAGCCTGCAGTTTTATGCCGACTCCAGCAGCTTGAAAGTCGTAGACTCTTGAATTCGCAAATTTGTTTGTGTTGGATATTGAACCCATAATCGTGAGTGTAGTTAGCGCCAGCCAGTTGCGGCAGACATGTTTACTCGAGTTGCGCTTAAATAAATCTTAGGAGCACCATGTCCTGGATCCAAGCAATGCGAAGTGTCACCCGCAACAAAATTGAATCACATCTTCTGTAAGAACACTTGGATGAGATCACTGTGTTCCATGATTGGCATAAGCTTTGCATATCCACAATGAATACACAATTTCGCTCCAAAATGAAATGCATTTTGAAATTGAAAATTCACAGTCCTGCCAGCTCAGGTTTCGGATTTTCGCGTTAATGTAATCCACTTCTGGAAAATCACTTCACTTCGAAGAAATAAAAGCGGCATCATCCAATTTAATGTCTCTCCCTCTCCGACTCCCACTTCCACTCCAGTCGTGTTTTCCAGCCGCTCTTCGAGGAAGTGATATTTGCATTTGTAAGGTCGAAACGTTTCAAACGTCAGCACTGACCTTGAATAGGAAACAAAGCTCCTAGCACCAGGTATTCAGTGTTTTTTCCTGAAATCGACAAAGAGGATTACTTCACGTAATGTGTGCGGAAGAGTGTCTTAAATTTGAAAAAAAAAAAATTCGCTTCCAAGAATTTGCGCTCCCATCCACCGCAAATACTTGGTACTCGGAGGGGACATTGAATCCTTTTCAGGCTTCCATGAAGTCATAGTTCACCCGAACACAGAGCAAAGCAACCCGAACACAGAGCAAAGCAACCCATCCCCTACTTCACACATAAGATATTCAGTCTTCGCATCAACAACTCGCCCAGACAATGTAATGCCTTTGGTCCTAGTCCTCGCAGTCGCGGTGGGTCCCTTAAGACTCGGTTGGCGGGGCAACGAGTTCTCCGAAAATAGTGCATGCGTTCGAAATAACTTTTCCAATCACACAGGTCGCCTGCTTTTGGCTTCCCTCTTAGGGCACCAGCCGAACATTTGCCACCCACATGCAGCGTTTCCAATGAATGTCTATGTCTTCTGATGAAACAATGAACTTCACTTAAGCAATTATCAGAAGATCGAGCGATGAGCACATGCCTGACTGAAAAACGAACCGTGAAGCCTTCAAAGTGCCAAAGAGCGTGTGCTCTCTGATTAATTTGAACATCAGCACGGTTGACAGACCTGGCAAATTGATTCACATGGCTTGCCATTGAAATGCTTATCAGGAGACGAAAATAAAATTAAAAGCAAAAAAATGTACATGTACGGAGAAGTCGGCAGCGGGGGCGTATGTGTGGTATTTTTGGTGACATCCACATGGCTGAAGTGACGATGCTGTCATGTTCACCGAGTCAATCAAAGGAAATTGATTGGCTGGCATGTTTGTTGATGTAACACAATCTGATCCTGGGGGTATTGTTATCAATAACTCTGTCATGTAACCCAGGACAATTAAGCACCTGAAACCACTGGAATGGGTGGCAGTAGTAAGGTATTGTGTGTAATAATCCGAGAGGGTGGGTGCTTCCCAGAAGACCAGTTTGGGGCGGTATGATAATGTTATTGAATTCGCACAGTCACTGCTGCACATTGTGTATGAACTGACCATTAGAGTGAGTGGTTATTCATTTTCGCTGTGATAAAGGACCACTGGGAGGTCAACAGAAATATGGGACAGTCATTGGAGCGGAAGTGCAAGTCAACTGTGTAAGTCAACCAAATTGGTCGGGAAGCCAGAAGGAGATTGAAACGACGACATAGATAGAGACAGCCTTCTTATAGAAGTGTGGCTTTTTTAAGAATTTTGAATGTTGTCGTGTTTGACTGGTAGAATGGTGTAGCCCATATCTCATTTAAGAACCACGCAACGCACTCAGACCACAGGGGGCTGAGACGTCGCTCTCTGTGGCGTCCTACACACTTTATATTGACTTTCGAAATAAAGCAAACTAGACCTCATTACCATCGCAGAGACATGACGATTTTCAGCAAATCATGTAGAAATCAATTGCATCACAATATGTAGTTTCGCATGTGCGTTGTAAAATTTAGGCAGACAGTGCTGGCGAGCTTTTCAATTTTGACATGATTTGACACTGAATTGATGTGCTTGTAAAAAAAGTGAAAAATGAGAAAGCACGGCGAGCAGAGACTCTTCGAATAAAAAATTTGCTTTTGAGTGAGTAAAAAATATGTGTGGCGACAGTATGTTCTGGAACTGGATTGGGAAAGTATACACCCGGCGGGTGTATGTATACCAATGCAGTACTTACTTAATTAAAGTGGCGCTACAGTCCGGGTTGGACCTGGGCCTCAACCAACAAGCGTCCCCAGCCAGCTCGATCTTTAGCTAGTTGGTGGAGGTCACTTTCCACTTGCGTGCGCCACCTGAGTCGCGGTCTTCCTCTACTGCGCCGTCCCTCGGAGTGGATTCGCAGACTTTTCGGGCCGGAGCATTGGTTTCCATCCACTCTACATGACCTAGCCATCTCAATCGTTGGATCTTCACCCTTCTGGTCAAGTCGATGTCGCTGAACAGCCCGTATAGGTCGTTATTATATCTCCTCCTCCACTCACCATCCATGCAGACGGGACCGAAAATCACACGCAGAATTTTCCTCTCGGAGAAATCAAGAGCAGCTTCATCTGCTTTTGACAAAGTCCATACCTCCGCGCCATATATCAGAACTGGGACGATTAAGGTCTTGCATAGCGTTGCCTTGGTTGTTCGAGAGAGGGCTTTGTTTACCAATTGCTTTTTTAGCCCAAAGAAGCAGCGATTGACAAGAGTTATTCTTCGTTTGATTTCAGCGCTGGTGTCATTGTCTGAATTGATAGCGATTCGTAGGTAGACAAAGTTTTTGACTACCTCAGAGCTATATCTGTCTGCTGTGACGTTCTGACCGAGACGACGTTGTTGGGTAGTAATGGGAACTATCGAATAAAAACTATCTTTTCTTCTTCTTCTTTGTGTGGCGCTACAGTCCGGGGTGGACCTGGGCCTCAACCAACATGCCTCTCCAACTAGCGCGATCCCTGGCTAGCTGTCTCCAGTTTCGCACACCAAGTTGGTTGAGGTCCTTCTCCACTTGGGTGCGCCACCTTAAACGCGGGCGTCCTCTGTTGCGTTGCCCGACAGGTTCGGATTCGAAGATTCTTCGGGCCGGAGCGGTGGTGTCCATACGCTCTACATGACCTAGCCACCGTAGGCGTTGGATCCGTAGACGCCTAACTAGGCTCATGTCGCTGTACAGCCCGTACAGTTCGTGATTGAATCTTCTCCTCCAGAACCCGTCAACACAAACACGACCAAAGATCGTGCGTAGAACTTTTCTCTCAAAGAGACCAAGGACTTCTTCATCTGCTTTCGAGATTGTCCATGCCTCCGCGCCGTATAGCAGGACTGGGATGATCAGAGTCTTATATAGAGTCAACTTGGTTCTTCGAGAGAGGGCTCTACTCAATTGGCTCTTGAGCCCGAAGAAACAGCGGTTGGCAAGAGTTATCCTACGCTTGATCTCGGTACTGATGTTATTAGTACAGTTTACTCCGGAGCCGAGGTAAGTGAAGTCCTTGACTACCTCGAAGTTATAGCTGCGCATTGTGACGCTCTGTCCAAGACGTCGATGTTGTATGTCTTTTTTTGAGGACATCATATACTTCGTTTTGCCCTCATTCACCGCCAGACCCATTTTAGCCGCTTCCCTCTCAATGTTAGCAAAAGCCTCACTGACGGCTCGCTGAGTTCTGCCAATCACGTTAATGTCATAGGCGTATGCTTACAATTGCACGGACTTCTGGAAGATCGTGCCTCTAGTGTTGGGGTGTGAGTTTTGCACGATCTTCTCCAGGACGATGTTAAAGAAATCACATGACAGCGCGTCGCCTTGTCTAAAGCCTATTTTGACATTGAAGGTCTCGGTGAGTTCGTTACCGACCTTGATGGAGCAGCGAGAGTTCTCCATCGTCATCCTTCACAGCCTGACGAGTTTGGCAGGAGTGTCAAAACTAGACATGGCGTTGTATAGCTCGTCTCTATGCACGCTGTCATATGCGCCCTTGAAATCGACGAACAGATGGTGAGTGTCGATTTGCATTTCTTGGGTCTTTTCCAGGATCTGCCGTAGTGTGAAGATTTGGTCTGTTGTGGACTTTCCTGGCCTAAAGTCACACTGATATGGACCTATCAGATTATTAATGAATGGCTTCAGGCGGGTACACAAAACGGCAGAGAAGATCTTATATGCGATGTTAAGAAGACTGATCCCTCGATAGTTGGCGCAGTTGAAGGGGTCTCCTTTCTTGTGGATCGGGCAAACGATACTGAGATTCCACTCGTCGGGCATGCTTTCCTCAGACCATATCTTGCAGATGAGCTGGTGCATGCGCCCTACCAGATCATCTCCAGCTGCCTTAAATATTTCAGCGGGCAGACCGTCCGCTCCAGCAGCTTTGTTAGACTTCAGTCTTGATATTGCTACCTTGACCTCGTCTAAGTCTGGGGGACGGTATTCGCGTCTGTCATCGTCCAGATTGAGTGGAACATTCTGCCTGACAGCGGTATTTTGGTCCTCATCGCCGTTTAACAGTCTGCAGAAATGATCTTTCCAGATTCTCAGTATCGACTGCGACTCTACTACCAACTATCTAGTTATTCGATTATTGCAAACTATTCATTTATTCGATTGTCGAAAATCATTCATTCATCAAATTGAATCAAAAAAATATTCAATTATTTTTACTTCTTTAACTTTCACACACGCTGATTTTGACAGCAAGTTTCACCTTTCTGCTGAAAATTTAGCTCATGTAAAAAGGGTTGTATGGCTGGTTGGACTGAGTCAAACGGTTGGCATGGCAGCTTCTCTGAGAAAGAATTTTGTGTATGCATACACACATTGCCAAAATATTAGCATGACAGATTGTTCTATGGTTTGGTTCGAGTCGATAGTTCGACTCAGTTAAGAGATTGTTCGAATGGTTTCAGTTGAATGAATGGTTTTTTCGTTCGTTTGGACTTTGGACTATGGGGTCCTATGAACGATTCGTTCAGTTGTATGATGCAGAAATGATTGAATGGATTTAGTTGTATGAAGAACAAATCGCCTGAAGGGAGTCAAATTTAATCAAATAATCTTCCTTAATAGCATTTCTGGCCGATAGACGATGGAAGAATAGCCAAACACCGGAATGTGGGATGTAATTAGTTAGTAACTTAGTACTATGTAATGAACTTTGTATTTTATAAATGAAATGAATTAAGTACAAATGATGTATTTATGTATGCATTAAATAAAATAAGAGTGGTATTTGATTTTGTATTTCGTTGTGAGAGGCAAAGGGATCTCACATGAAAAAAACACTTTTAGGGTAAGAGACGAGGAAGTTTTATTTTTTTGTTTTATTTTTTGTGATATTTATATATACTGAGGATTAGCCCTCCCTCCCCACCCTCACCACCACATCAAGCCGGCGTGTATTGTTTTAACAACCCAGTCGCTGAATGAATGAATGAATAAAATTATTCGATAGTTAAAATCATTCAGTTACAAACTATCGATAGTGCAATTCATTCGATAGTTCCCATCACTAGTGTTGGGTGTCCTTTCTTGTTGACAGCAGGTCTTACCCTCGTTTACCGCTAATCCCATCTTCGCGGGCTCTGTTGCTATACCCACAAAAGTGCCTTACCTATTGAGTTTTACCTTCAAGAACCTGGACATACGTTTGTTTTCGTGGGTTCATCTTCATATGATTATTTTTTATTTTTCTAATTGTATGGCGTGACAAAGTATGTAAGTTCAAGGTCAAATGTTTTTTCTTCTTGCATTTTTTTTTGCAATTATTGATTATTAGCTTACAGGGTGATTGTGAGTGGCTGGGATTACACAACAAAAATCTTTAAATAAAGAATTATACTAAAAGTTTGCTTTGATGTGAGTAGATTCGGTGACGGGGTTATAGTGAACTTGATGGACAAGCCGAATGTCTCCTTTGATCGGTGACGAACGTAAAATTGCACAGCTCGTCAGGGCTGTTAATATGCCCATTGCTTGTGGCATATTAACAAGTGTACCTTTTTTTTCTCATATGGCCTATTTATGACACCATGTGCGGAAAAAAAAATGGTAATTTGGATTTTGGATCCGTCTGCTAATAATAAAAATTTTATGAGTGGCGCTACAGTCCAGAAGGAAACTAGTTTTGCAGCAGAAACTGCACATACACATACTCTTATAAGTCTACATAGAAAGTAAACGGAAATGCTGTTCCTGCATTGATTACGAACGAGTTGAGCTCAACGCTCCTTGTTCGCAGCCTTTGCTAGCAATGATCATCAACGGAAGGCCTTAAATGTCGATTCTGAACATTCATGGCGACGCGTGTCGTTTTCGGTGCGCAGATGAACGGAGCATGAAGGGATTTGAAGGCAAAGTGGATTCATGCATAAATTTGGACTTGTGTTCAACTTATGCAAGAGATTAGGTTAACAATGCAAAACTAAAATAAGTAATCCTTGAGCTGTTGTTCGAATAATCTACAACAAAAATATTCCAAGTCACGTGTACACCAAATCCTTCCACAAATACCGCGGTAACAAGTAATAACTCCTCTTGTAGAAGCATTCTGCAAAGCAATTATACTTCAATTAGACAAAACTCATTGGCTGGTAGCCTCCCGAATCCAACTTCAGCTAATTCTGCCTCACATTTTAACTTTTTCCTTCTCTCATTGCGTGTCTTGCATCCTCCACCACAAATAGTTTAAATTAAATTAATTTCTTCTCAAAACTCTGTAAGCTCATCGTTGTATTTAAAGCAACTCGGATTTGATTTCGGTTAGGCTCCCTCGTGGCTGTGCCGTCGTTTCCCCTGACATTGAACATAATTAACAGCAGTTCTTCATTACCCACTGAACGGCACTAGCTTCACTTCCCTGTGGAGAATTTAATTGAATTCCTACTCTCAAACCACTTCAACAACACGAAACGCCCACACAACACTAAGTGAGTCGGCGAAAGTGTTGTTATTCAATGCGACCTAACTTTCAGCATCCAATTTTGTTCTGCCAAACATCAAAGAAACATGATTTTGCCCCACAAATGAAATTCGAAACTTATGTTCAATGAAAACTTTGAAAATTAATTTCGAAGTCTACTCCCCCATCGATGGGCTTGGAATGTCTGCTAAATCCCCCTCTCTCGAGAGAGAAAAAAGCCAACAAGTTTTAAGAAACTTTTACAGACCCTCTCTGTGTATCCGACTTACCTCAACAAAGTCCCGAAACGACTTTTCGATCGCTTATGCCGTAAGTCGCCTTGTAGGCGGTCGTACATCCTTTCATCAGATAAGCATTCATGTTTTACAGCCACTTTCACACGAGAGTTCAGGTGTGAGCCAAGGGTCACCGTGTACCATATGTACATTTGACGGGGGTTCTTCTGTGCTGTTCATAATTTCACGGCTTGTTTGCAGGGGAAAGTTTAAGCGGATTAAGGGGCGAGCGTCTGTGAAGGGTCCTCTTTATCCTTCTTACTGCAGTCAATCTGGGGACGTGATGGAGTACGTTAAGCGAAAGAAAGGGGCGAAATGAGTCGTCGATTTATTTTTAGCAATTTTATGACACACGCCGTAACAGGCAGAGCACAGTGCTCTTGGAGGGAGCGTATTGTGCAAGTTGGTAGTAGTCAGATGACAGGTATCAGTTCGGTTTATTCTGAAAGACTTTTAAGACTCCAACGTGACATTCAATCCTTGCCCTTCTCCGAGGTTGTCACGAATCCGGAAGAAACTTTAACTTTAAGCGTGTTAATGTTTTTCTTTTTTTTTTTTTTGCGTCGGGATCATATTTGGTTTCCTTTAAAAGAGTTGACATTTATTCAGTAGGAATGTGATACACTCTCGGATGGAACCCCGAAAATGTCAAGGGATCTTAGCAGCAAACTCTTGCTGCTCTTGGCTCTTGGTGGGGGCTTCCAACTGGAACTGAAATAGAATAGACTACGCAATGTGTCTATGTACCTTGCAGGCATCACTGTCTTCGCATCGGGAGAAGACTGCCAGGTATTGCTGTGAAATAAAAAAGAGAGTGACCATGCCCATAGCGGCGTGAGATATGCAGTTTATTTTGGCTTTATTATCAAGGATTTTCCAATGAGGACTCGACACCTTCGAATTTTATTTGTGAACACACTCTTTCACTAACCATCATACTGTCACTGTCAATTTTATCATTTCATCATCCGAAATTCGGAGTCGATGACCACAAAAGCGCTAACTCCACTTTTCGGTTTGCTTATTTCTGGCTCAATCGGTTCGTCAATAAGCAAAATATGAGTAATTGGTCGGTTGAAAATCCACATTTGCTTCATGAATCACCTCTTCATCCACAAAAAATAACTTTTTGGTGCGGATTTCATGCCAGGACCATATTTTTTCATCGACGATAACGATCGTCACGTTACTGGTCAGCGTTATCGCTCCACCATTACCCATTATTTTTGGCTCGAGTTGGAAGACATTGACTTATAGGATGGTGACACAAGCCACACAGCACACGGTACAATCGATTGTTTGAAAAGTAAGTACAGTGAGCATGTTATGTCAAGTAATGGACCAGCCGATTGGCCGCCTTGTTCGTGCGATTTAACGTCGCTTGACTGTTTTCTGTGGGGCTACGTTATATCATTAGGTTATGCCAACAAGCCGACGGCGTTGGAGGAGCTCACAGCCAACATTAAACGCGAAATAGCAGCCGTTTCTGCCGAAAAGTGTGGCAGCGTCGTTGCAAATTGTTTCCAACGAATCGAACGCTGCAAACGTGCCGGAGGTGACCATATGAATGAAGTCGAATTCTATTCATAAATGTGTACATCAAGCCGATAATGGCTTGAGTTTTATTTTGAAAAAAAGTTGTCCAGTCCTTATTGGTTCCTTTCTATGCATATTTATTTCATTTAAGCTGAATTCATTATATTATTATGCAGAGAGCTACACGTCGTTCCAATGGCCGAATCGACTTATCCCGCAAAACTGGCGGTTAGTGTACTCTTTGCTGAATCTGCCCAATGGTTAGGTTGGGTTAAAAGAAGGTGAGTTTGATAGTTGACCATCACTTTCACTCGAAGGCGAAAGATTCCTTTGTAAGTCACTTAAATTGTGGAGTGTACAATTCTTCTAACCGGTCATGTCGCGTAGTGGAAACCACAAATATCGCATGTATCTGAATTCGCAGTCGACTGCTCTATGGACCAGCGAAGATAGGCGCCGATTCTTGAGTTCTCGACAATAGCAAAAAATATCGTTTCGGTTTCTTCCTCGTAGCTCGAGCTCCGGCAGAGATCGCTGGACTTCTGGTTAAATTTCCAGTGCACTACTCCAATCGGCCAGTTTGCTCTAATCGCTCCTACGAGCATACGTCGAGTCTCGGTTCAATGCTATAGCCTTCTTTGTTTTGCCGATATTAAGCTCTGGCCAAGTTGATCTTATCGTCTGACAGTCGTTTCTTGCAAACCAAGACGAGCTGACTTCTTTTGTTTTTGTGTTACGTATGATCCGGTAGAACGTACTGATCAGTCGTTTTCAGTGATGTGTTCCCTTCGTAAATTTCCATTTTAGATCATTGTCTGGCCAATTCGTTCACTCTTTTGTGTTAGTTGCGATTGAGCTGTGGCCCGGGGCCAGATTAGTTTGACCATTTGGTGTCTGAAGGACCTCAGTTAGGCGCGACATTTCATGACAGCCTCGGTGTAAGAAATCCTATTAACTTCAGTGCCGCTTGGACTTCTGTATTGCAAGGTTCTCTGCTTGTAAAACGCTACTCATATCGTGAAACCGAGCTCTGAATGAATGTTTAGGCAGTGTCCGAGTGGAATCCGTCCTCTGTCAATTTTCGGTCCTTCGCCGAAGGGGGCTAACTCATTATCGTCATTAATGGCGTTCGCTACCAACTTGTCGAGAAATATTTTGAAAAAAGAAGTCAAATTGAGAAGATAGATAGTTGTACGATGCTGTGAGCCTGCATGTTTGGTCCCCAGATCATCTGCTATGCACTTTACAGCCTTCTATGCATAAGTCCAGAGGAAGGAGATGAAGTATCATGTCTAACCCTGCTTGCTTCATGCTTCTTATAGCTACCGTTGTACAAACAGCGTTTAAGCTGTGTACTTTGTTCACCATGTTCATATAGTTTTGTGTGTTGCTCGAAATCTACCAGATAATAGTTGCATCGCCATTCCTGCAAAAAAGGCTTTGGAATGTTGACCTCGGGATCATGCAAAGTGGTGGACCTTAATAGCGTGGACTAAGGACTTGGCGTCGAGAGAAAACAAGCGAGCGGCGCCAATTAATGAATGCTCGAATTGACACGGTCTCCGACTTTTCCTTTATCTTCGTCTATAGCTGCTTAGCTTGTGGCCTTGCCGGTTTTGTTTGAAGCACCGATGTTGTCGATCTCTGGCCACAGAATGTCGTCTTACATCGACATATACCTTGGACCATTGACGGTAACGATGTTTTCTTCTTCATTTTGAATCGAGTAAGGTCCAATGACACCACCATACCTGAAACCCCACCAAAGTGTCGGTCTGTGTGGATGTAATGGTTTTGGTAAGGCCAGTGGGTAGACGTAATGGGGCCACGACTCATTTAGGTCCAGTTGGATCCATTGTGATGCCCACTGATATGTATTAATGCTTGATGTAGATTGTATTCTTCACATCTAACAGCAACATTATAGTGGATAAGGCCACTGAGCCATGAATGGGCCTTGTCCAAAGAGACAAATTTTTGGTAAGGGCCGGCCAACATTTGGAACGCCCGTATAGCAATTCATGACGTTCTCCATGGTCGGCCGACTTCAATTCTTGGTGATGTAATGGTTTGAATTGATAAATTTGACAGAAACTGAAATGTACCAACTGGAAAAGCAACCTTTGCTGTATGCTTATCCTCCGCTCCAATTATAACCATCGGCGGGCCTGCTGACAACTATCTCCTAATTAGTAATGATTCAGATTGGAATAAAATGACATCTCAACATCAACTAAGCGCTCGCCGCCAAAGGACATGATTAACGTCATCCATGCTCTCATACTGCTTTGATGCTGTCCTGAATATGAAAACATGGGGTCATGGATTCATCCAAACAACAAAAAACGCCACTCATGCACTTTTCCTCTACTCAAACACAAGCACAACTTCCTACTTGGAAGCGATTGGAGAACTGGTCATGTAAGTCCGGAGGAATAGCATCAGTTCTCGGAAATAGATTCCATCTCCTCCTCGTTCAAATACATTATTCTTGGTACACAATCTGCAGTCAATACCACTGAAAGTTAATTAATTTTGAAAAGTATACCCAGACTGGCAGACTGGGAAGAACTTTGAAAAGTCTCCTGCAACTTCGTTAATTCAATTAACTGGAACTGACTTGCTTTGTCGCATTTTTTAGAAAATATCATAGTGCTGGTTGTGATGGAGTGTTACTTGGATACCATTGCATTGATGTGGTCAATGTGAAATTTAATTAATATGTTTCGAAAAAAAAAAACCAAACTGAAGTAGACAGTCAGTAGCATTGACAGCAGCTTTCGTTTCATTTGTTGAGTAGTTTACATCGCTGTTCATATATATGCTAGTGGGTCCTGGCTACTTGACAGAGCCAGAACAAGGTAGTTAGACAAAGTCTCAAAAACTCACCTGAGTCCGCCTGAAAGTAACTCCTAATGAGTTGTAGATCATAGAGTTGGATCGAGTAACGTGGACACTTCTCGGGCGTGCTTTGCCCACCAATGCGACTCATTGAGCGGATCATGCAAGGCACTGAAGATGGAAGATGACGATGAAGGCATAGTTTTGCTGAATCTTAATTTTTTTGAAGATAAGCGTGTTGCTTGAAGTTTCTGCGAAGAAGAGTGCGTTATTGATCCGAGACATGAAAAAAAACTCCTGGCATCCTGGCAATAGAGTTTGTTCTATAGATGGACAATTTGAAAGGGGGCTTTGTTCTTTCCAAAATGACTATGGTTTTGTGAGTACTGAGCAGTTTCAACCGCACCAAGACGAAAACTTATGCAGGTTTGAACATTATCTGCAAATATTGTTCATATTTGAAATTCGCATTTGTCGCCCAATTAGTGTATCAGTAGATCATTAATGGGCATTGAGAATAGCAAAGGACCGAGGATGGAACCTTGTGATACACGATTTTGAAGATCACAAGGTTGCGACAGTTTTGAGTTGTATAAGACCGCTCGATGTTGTGACGTTACACGCTACCTTCACTCGGAGCCCCCTACACTATGTTGGACAAAGAGCGGCTCTTAGTCTTGGCTGTAAGAAGCGCAGTTCGTTGCTAGGGTAACAAGTCACTGACGCATTAATTTGAGTAACGATTTGTTTAACGATTGATTTTATTTTTCAAAACTCCGACACCCCAACATTCTTGCCACTAATCTATATGATTCCTATGACCCGCATAATGCATAAAATGCATACATGAACTTAACTACCCTCTTTTGGGCATCAAGTAAAACGTAATGGTTTTGTGCGCTTTCTTTGGACCAAACTAAAATGTTATCTGTAAGCAGATGTTATCAAAATTCTTCCTTTGAACGGGTTCAAGCCAAATAATCGCTTGTTTTGCAACAGCTTGTTTATTCTAATTCTCTCACCTCTGGTTCGCAATGAATACACATGCGTTTAGCATGGCGATGCTTATGATGCAACTACTAAACTCTTATGATGAACAATAGTTCCAAGCGGAGGCCCTAGCTGTCAAGGAAGAGGCCAAAATTAATATCAATGTTGATATTAACATTCTTATTGACATTCAAGTGGCTGTTAAAGCAATGTCGGCAATGGAAATTATGTTCAAGTGGCTCGCGGGCTCAGCTCACAGAGATATAGCCGCCAGTATGGCAACGGATGATACTGGCAGAAAAGGCACCTAAACAACACGTGGAGATGTGAACGAAAAGTGAATACCAAAATTGTAGCGCAAATCGAAGGAAAGTCCGTCGGAACCCTCGCCCTCCAGCTTACACGATCCTTAGGCAGCTGCCTCAAATCGCACACCAAGTACGTTGACGTCCTTCTTCACCTGTGCGGGCTATCAGTGAGCGTCCTCTATTGCGTTCTCCCACTGAAGACTGGGGAGAAAGACTTTACGAGCTGGAGCAGTGTTGTCCATGCGCTCTGCATATGATAGCTATTTTAGGCGTTGAATCTATAGACGGGTGCGTAGACTCATGTCACTGTACAGCTCGTATAGTTCGTGGTTGAAAGATCGCACGCAGAACTTTTCTCTCGATAGATAGTCAGCACTATAGAGCATTAGTGAGATGTACGAGGTCTTGTCTTGAGGGCTCTACTATTCAGTTCCCTCTTGAGCCCAAAGAAACAGCGCTTCGCAATAATTATTCTGCGTCACTGATATTGTCCTTACTATTAACTTATATGTGAGCCATAGATGAAGTCCTTAAGCACCTCGAAGTTGAAGCTGCCTAAGGTAGAGTTCTGACAGAGTCGTCGAGGGCATGGATCTGTGGATGGCTTTCAGCTTGGCGAGATATCAGCCACGATCTCTAAAAATGCACAGGTCAAGGTGATATACAGCTTCCTCGTAGCGACCTCCGGACAGGCTTTAAATGAAAAGGGCATATTCACTATGTAATTGCTCCATTGTCTGACTCTGGGTGATCACTTCTTTCAAGAACGCCGAGATTCAACAAATGTACGTTGTAACTTGTATTATGATTTGAGGATGGGTGGGCAACACATTGACATCACGGGTGGAGGAAGGTGCAAAGAGGAAATTGTCCCCACGGTCATCACGTTGAGTCCATAAGGACCTAAGCGAGACGTGACTTACAATACTACCTGAATGCATAACTTTGACATGCGTAATCAGCTCTTCATTTCAGCAATTCCTTAGAATCCACAGAATCAACAGAAGACGAATAATGTTCAAGGCCAAGTCTGATGAGTACAGAGGATGGAGTAGGATTTCCCATTTAATACTGGCCCACTAAATTTTGTATTTTAGCTGAAAATACTCATAAGTGTTGTAAATCAGTCGCATTTTTCTATGTGGGCAGTTCGTATAAATTTCAAACCCAAGCGCCGCTCTGATCCAAATTAAGTCACAGATTATCTTCTCATTTTGCGGTATCCGATTATTGCTTTGCCCTTTGTCTGTAGCCATTGCCAACGAGACCAAACCAAGCCGTTGGTCATTAAAACTAATGACATTCAAATTTCTGTGACATTTGTAGCTGCATTAGGAGATGTTAATCAGCCCTTGACCGATGAATACCCACTTCTGGTGGAAATCTTCAAGATTGACCTTTAAGCTCGTCTTTTGGTGGCGTAACTTGATTGGTGTCGTCTGTGGGATGTGAAATTAACTACAGCCATTTGGCAATCGTATGTTAATTGTAATAAAGCATGGGAGACTACGCTGGGGGTCTGAAGGAATAAATTAGTTGCTGGCGAGGCAGTCGTTAAGTCGTATACCAGTATCTCCTTGTGACCTTGGCGATCTTGTGTGCACCTTCTGGAAGATAACATATACGTCGTTTGCGGGGATCGTTACATTTGGCGAATCACTGTTGTATGTCAGCACTCGTCGATATCACAGTCGACCTACGTGGCCTGAGTGTGACGGCCCTTAGAAGTGAGGGACTACAACCTAACATAAGCACCCGTCGAAGTTGTTGACCGTCTTTTCTACAACAAATTTGAAAAAATCGCTTAAAGACGACGCTTGTCATGAACATTGTCTACCAAATCATCGCTGCCGACCTTGATATATCAGGTATTGTCAGCCATTGTCATGCTGCACATAGTGAGGTGAGAAAATCCGAACTAGACGTGCCAGCCTTTAGCCCCCATGAACGCTGTCATGCGACGAATAAGTGATGTTTGTGACTCAAGAGTCAAAGATGACCCAAAAAAACAACATCCTGCGTCGCATAAAGAAAACTTCTCGTTAAGACCTCCTTCATCCGCCAACACGTAGGGTTCCTCTCACTCGCTAACTAATTTATCCCTCATCCGCTGATTGCTGTTGATGTCGGACGTTCGGAAACTTGAACACAATCTCCCAACGGAGCCAATTATCCCATTTCAGAACATCATTCCTTTAACTACCCGTAATAGAATTCACAAGACGGCGCCGAATTACGGGGAGTTGCTGTGCAAAAAGTTGACTTGTGCGTGGCTAATGTACTGCTCTTAGCCCAAAATCGCAAGGCGTTACCGCAAATCCTTTCATTAGAAACTCATCCAAGGATCGCTTCGCCCTCTACATTTATTCAATTACATGTTGCGCAGCCATGTATCCCCCTGGGGCGGGCGCTAGCTACTGTTTTGAGTCTTCCCCCGGAACCCACAGCCCAGCCAAGCACCTCCTTAGACTTGGTTAGCTTCTGTGAGATACACTTCGTCGGGGTTGGTTGAGGGAGCATTTCGTGCCGTCATTACGGATTCTGCCTCAAAATTTGCCAAACAGCCCGTCGCCTCGGCAATTTAATGTCTATTGGTTGGAGTTTGTTTATTGAAAACCAAATGCCTTTGGTTGTGCGGGCTGAGGGCGCCGTGGCCGAGGTGTGTAATGGAATTTTGAAATTCCACAAGTGCTCGTACACACTCACTAGATAAGCGCTGCCGGCTGCTGTTGTGTTAATGTCGTCTCCTTGACGCCGGTCGGGGGTGGTGGGTGAAAATGGAAACTTGGCCACAGAGCACCGGCGGCGAAGGGAATTTGTTAAATTTAAGGTTTGATGTCTTGTGGTAAAGTTCTGCCATCAATATTGATTTTATGGTTTTTGTTATACTGTCGTTCGTATCTGTATCCGACGGGCGTAATTTCTCTTTTTGCAGGGATATCGTAATTACGTAAAGTTGACATTTGTTTTATGCCTGATAGCAATTAAAACCCACCACACTGGGTGGTGTGTATGTCCTCGGAATGGCTATGCTGTGTGGCGTGTGAGCGATGAATTCATTCGAAGGAGACACTTTCACTCGCTGTCGTGTTACTCTTGAGCATAATCATTCTACGTCAATAAAATTGTCCGACTGTAGGCTTTATTTCCCACCGTGAACAACATCTACAAGTAAATACGGATTGCTCCGGCCTAGCGCTATGGCACTAACATTTTTAGAAGCTGTAGTATTTGGAGGTTGCTCGCAAGTATATTCCATTGACGGTGCAGTTTAAAAGTTTTCGCATTGCATGGAGTATTGCGTTAATGTGCCGTATCATCCGCATGACAGCCAGAATGTTTCATTATATTACACTGGATTATCATGGGTCGACGAAGAAGGTGTGGATGAATGAATCCATCCAACAGCACTTTCGACGTTGACAAGTGACTGTCCGAGTATGCTATTGTTAAGAGCTCTTAAATTCCTCGTATTTGCATAAGAAATAATAAGTAAAGCTCTTTCGCTACGAACTAAGTGTGACTGTCCATTTTTTACTAATGTCAAGCTAGGTAGGTAGGTATGTGTAATTGGAAGATTCTCCTGGGAGCTGCTTCCGTAGCTTTTTAAGTTTCACTTAACATGTAAAGTTGGATTCGAAAAGTATATCATATAAGATGGCCTACGTAGGTAAATTGTGTCATTAATCCAAAAGTAGGACCGTAGTAACACAAAGCTGGCTAAGTATAGCTTTAATTATGATGACGAAATAGTAGATCATAAGACATTAAGCTGTACCTAAATACTGACATTGTGGACGAATTTAAAAATTATCGTATGGCAAGAGGGGGAGGGCATGGGCCTGTGCATCCAGGGCAAAGTTGTTGATTGCTCTCAACTTGGCGAGATGCCAGCAACGATCCCAGTGAATGCACAGGTCAAGTTGACATACAGCCTCCTCGCGGCGCCCTCTGGATAGCCTCTACTGGTAAACCAATGTATGCAGCGACCCCTTGTTCGGGGGCTTAACGATCCTCTAGGTTCGGGGGTTTCGCGTGGGGCTAACTTCCCCACCGTGTAAAACACACAAAAGATCAGAGACGGCAACAAGCCTCGAATGCAGATGACCCTACTGCTGACGACCATGGACATCGATACAAGGACAACGATTTTCGGTTCTGCACGTGGAATGTGAGGTCACTTAATAGACCACGTGCAGCTGATGAACTTGCGGAGGCCCTAGAAGCCTATAAGGCTGACATCACCGCCATCCAGGAGGTGTGATGGGATGGGCCGGGCAAAAAGAGGATGAAAAACTGCGACTTATATTACGGCGATTGCTACAAAGAGCGAAGGCACCGCTTGTTTGGATGCGGTTTTGTTGTTCGAGGCAGACTTAGGCAAGAAGTCTTAAGCTTTAGATACATAAGCGAACGCCTCACAACAATCCGCAGCAAGGCAACATTCGACAACATCAGCCTAATTTGCGCCCACGCTCCAACGGAGGACAGATACGATGATAGCAACTATGACTTCTATGATCTCATAGAAAAAACGTACGATCAATGCCCCACCTACGACACCCACCTACGTTCTAGGAGATTTTAATGCAAAGCTGGGTAAGGAAGAAATCTATACTAGAGTCGTTGGAATACACAGCCTACACGACAACACATCCGACAATGGACTAAGGCTGTTGGACTTCGCGACGGTGCGAAACTTTTCTGTAACCAGCACGCGGTTCCCTCACCTCAACATTCACTAAGAGACCTGGCGTTACCCTGATCCATCAACCGTAAATCATATTGATCACATTGCGATTGACGTCAGACACTCCACTGGAGGAGTCCGATGTCCGAACGATTCGAGACGATAACATCGACTCGGATCATTACCTTTTTGCAACCAAGGTCAGAACTCGGATATCGATAGTACAACGGAGTAGAGAACGACCAAAACAGTTTGACTACAATCGCAATCGACCGATAGCAACTTTACAAGAGAGAAGCCAGTCGGAACGAAGAGGGACAATTCGTAGTTGAGTCGCCATCGATACTGAGAGTTTGGAAAAATCGCTTTTGCAGACTGTTTAACGCCGCAGAAGACACTATAACGTTGTCAGGCAGAATGTTTGACTCCACGCAATGGATGACGATAGAAGAGAATTCAGTCCCCCCGCCCGAGTCAAGATAGCGGTGTCGAGACTAAAGTCGACTAAAGCTGCTGGTGCAGACGGACTGTCTGCAGAAGTCTTTAGGGCAGATGGAGATGAGCGGGTAGGGTGCATGCAACAACTTATCTTTAGGATATGGTCATGGTATGGATAAGGCATGCCCGACGAGTGGAATCTTCCTACAATGCCCTGTCTAGTTTTGACATTCCAAGCCCTTCAGGTTGTGTAAGATGGAAAGGTGTGTAACGAACTCAGAGAGGACATTGACGCTATTGGTCGAACACAGCGAGCCGTTAATGATGCGTTCGCTGGCAAAAATTGGCTTAGCGTAAGGGCTTATTGGAAGAAGAAGAATTCGATTGCACTTATCAATCAACTTGCCTCCGCATTACGTGACTGGAATTTATTAGCAGATCATAGTTGATTTTTGAGGAAAGCTACAATAGTAAGCTATCGAAGTTTCAATTCATCCTGTATATCATCCCTGTCCTGCTGTATGGCGCGGAAGCTTGGACTATCTCAAGAGCGGATAAAGACGCACTTGGTATCTTCCAGAGTAAAATTCTGTATTCAATCTTTAGTCCTGCTTGCGTTGAAGGTTTGTGGAGAAGAAGATTCAACAACGAACTATACGGGCTGTACAGCGACTTGAGTCTAGTCAGGCGTTTGCGGACTTAACGGCTACGATGGGCATGTTGAGCGCATGGACAATACTGCTCCAGCCCGAAGAGTCTTCGACTCCGAACCAGTGGTACAACGCAATAGAGGACGTCCACGAACCCGAGGACGCACTCAAGTGGAGAAGGAGTGCGAACTTGTAGTGAGAAGTTGGAGGCACCAGCTGGAGGCTATTGTTGACCGAGTACCAGGTTCAGCCCGGACTGTAGCGCCACAAGGAGAAGAAGAAGAAGATCTGCAAAGCCCAAGGCCCAAGTTGAAAACAGACTTCAGCGCCACCAAGTTTGGTCTAAATGCATTTCAAACACATCTCAATTTGTCCAACCAGTTGACATAAGAACCCGATTCCATAGGAGATAATTGCTCCCATAATATAAATCTTTAGATGAATCTCTCTTGGAATCACTTTAATTTAGGACTTGGTTGGGGTTAGATCTCAAGTGGGTTGAGAGAGCTGGTACTAACAATGTAGCATCAGGCTACCAAAGACGGTGGAGCCGTGGTCCAGTTTACATACGAAATGGCGGATATCTTAAGCTCCTTTATCGTCACGAATTCACTGATCGGCCACTATTTCAGTGAGCTTAGGTGTACTAATAAGTACTGTTTGAGTGACGTTCATTGCAAGGAACCGTACAGGTCACGCGGCGCTATAGCCAGATGTGGGTGTAGACCGAATAACAACCGTCGAGGTTCTTCAAATATTAGCCATCTCTCTCGAGAGGGAGTGGAAGAAAACCTTGCTTCCAGTCAGAACCTTCAGCGTAGGCAGTCAGCTGCAGCTCACGGTTCAGACATTTTATGGATCGCAGTTCTGATGAGTAAATAAACTGCAGCAGTCGCGGAAAAAAAAAACATCGGCGGCTCCACGAGATCGACTCCACAGCCTTGATATTGGCTTGGGTGTTCACGAATCTGCATAAGAGTCCCTTTCGAATTGACATACCTTAAGCCACTCGGCCATAATCACCACGTCTCTTGGAGAGTCCGGTGCTGATATCCACTACCCACCCCTCCTTTCATTTCGACCATTCACTGTACACATGGCCATCCGTTCCAAGTCCCATTGCATATCAAAATTCGAACTGAGAACAGATTCTCCGGCATGGGCCTCACTAATGGCGATATTTATGCAATAAAATCGCATGAAAAGCTCGCCAGCGTGCTAGCCTCCACAGCCAATGTCACGTTAAACAAATCCCAACAGTCGTCATTCACAACCTCTCACAAGGGGGACACGAAATGAAATTTTACCAATTCCCAATGAGTCACCGCATCCATCGAAAACTCAAAAAGCACGTTCACAATTCGGATGAAGACAGATGATTTGAGACATGTATCCATTCCATCCAAATGGAATCCGGCATCATCCCCGCCCCATCGGCGCTCATATCCCCAAGGACAAGATGGTCTCACATAAAACTTCTAGCTCACTTCTAATGTGAGTCGTCAGTCAAGACGTCTCCGTCCCCATCGCCCGGCTACCAATCTGTGGTGTGTCATTCAAATAACCCCCAGCCCACAGCCACCAGCCACCAGCCAACATAACCACGGAGGGTTTTAATTTACACGTCTCCACCATGCCATGGCGTTATCATCACATCAGATACGTCAAGATTATTAGGCAAAGAAAAGGCAGTGCGCTGATGTATGGCACCACGTAGTCTGGATGCCAGCCTGGCAACCCACTCCAGCAGGTTCATCTCTCATTTACGCCACACGCACGCACACAGCCACGGCGACATGAGACAAGGATAATTGGAAACGAGTTCCCATTGAATTATTCATGAAGGAATTGTTTTCACATCCGCCCGACCGGAGCGCACATAAATGCCATAAAATCTGGGGAAACACTTTAATCCTTGCTGAAGGGAGGTACACAGCGGCCCCATGTGAGCAGCGAATGGAAATGGAGTCCACTAATAGTTCACTAATTGATTGACAATCAGCAAACAGCGTCGCAGTCCTTCCAGCCTCTCGACGAGAGAGTATCGATTTCCGACTTAATGACCAACGGAGCTATTTGCATGACCCACCCAGCCCCAGCGCCAGCCTTAACTTGAGTGACTTCGCAAACAGTCCATTATGTGTGATATTTGCACTTCTCATCGGACGGGTTCGAGGGTACGCACAACTAACGCCATCATCGTCATATCCATGACATTTATTGGATTAATGCGTCTGCCTAAGCCTAAGTGGTTGAGTGTGTATTTTATGTGTTCATTAACCGGGGAGGGCGGATTTTTCTCTTCGCCTACGTCAACCACGGCACAGTGTGCCCCAAAATCACGGGGAAGGGGCCTTAATGCGGGACTATTGTAATTAATTACGAAGTGATGATGGTAGGCTGAGCATGCTGGTACCCCAGCGCTGGAAGAATAGATGATGACTCGCACTTTCTGTTGTTTTTCGAGTGCCATTTCTCAGTATAGACGCTTAGCAGAATTGCCTTACACCGAGTGAGCCGTGTGCGGTGGGACAAAAATTGTGGACGCCACCGGGGGGATTGGAATTCTATTTCTGGAAAAAATATACGAGACCCGATTTTTGCAGACGTATCAGAGATTCTTCAGTCCGTCGAGTGATTTATTATTTCAGCTTAAGCATGAATTTCCATGGACACACGGATCAAGGCAGAATCATCCGCAGGCATTGAGGTTCTCGCCGCGAACGTTGCTCCGAGTGGTGGGTGTCGGAATCAATTTAGTAAATGTTACCTCGATTATAAGCACAAGTGCTGGTGGGAGCTTCCATCAAGGCATGACGCAAGAGAAAACCGCAAACTGTTGTGCCAAGTGGCACGAGGGTTTCCAATCAATCGTTGCATACGTCCGTGGTGAGAGGAATCCGCCATTTGCTGGCATTCCCTCGGAGTTCAAGTCTTTCTGATGATTTCTTTTAATATACGTCGGAAATGCCAACGGATGGTGGATTCCAATCTCACGCTTGCACATAAAATGAGTTCCTTTGCGCGCTGTGCAGGCACTTCCTTTAAGATGGGTGCAGTGGAAAAGGGCAATCAATCGATTGCTTGCAAATGGATTCGAGAAACAGTGTGAGACGTTCCTCACGATTTACAAACAGCAAACAGAGTGGGGTGAACAAGTTCCAAGGGCATTTACATAGAGCGAGTGGCATTTTGTTGCCACCTGCGCAGAATAAAGTGCATACATTTTCGCCGTAATTTCTACAGAATACATGGCATGTGCGATATGTGAAAGTTCACAAAAGCGGAACGGAAGCCTGCGAGTTGTACTTGGGTGAGGACCTAGTAGTAGACTAATAGTCGGCTACTTTGGAAAGACCACTTCGTCAGACTGTACAACGGCTGTTACGACCAAAGTACAGCTGTCAGGCGGAATAACTCATCCAATATAGATAATGGACAAGAATTCCGCCCTCCCGACCTACATCTCGTTAAAAGTGACGGCAGCAATCGCCAAACTGAAGTCAAATAAGTCTGCTGGTGCCGATGGACTACTTGCCGAGCTCTTCAAAGCAGCTGGTGATGATTTGTTAAGGCGCAAGCACCAACTCATCTGTAAAATCTGGTCGGACGAAAGTATGCCCGGTGGATGGAATCTCAGCATCATTGCTATCCTGAAGAAAGGAGACCATCCCTATTAAAGAGGGATGAGTCCTTCTAAGATCTGCCGTTTTGTGTAAACGCCTGCAACCCTACGTTAACAGACTGATTGGCCAATATCAGTGCGGGTTCAGGCCAGCGAAATCCACTTTGAACAAATATTCACATTACGGCAGATCTTGGAAAAGACGCAGGAGTTTCAAAATGATACACACCCACTCTTCATTGACTTTAAGGCCACGTATGACGTATTTACAGAGATGTATAGTTCTAGCATCCCTGCAAAACTCGTCCGTCTTTGTAGAATGCTGATGGAAAACGCCCGATGCTCCGTCAAGGTAGTTAAAGCTTGTATCGAGACCTTTGATGTCGGAAAAGGATTTAGACAAGGCGACGCACTGTCATGGGAATTTTTTAATATCAACCCCGAGAAGATCGTGCGGAACACAAATGTCAATACCGTAGGCACCATCTTCCACAAATCTGTGCAACTTCTCGCTAATGCCGAAGACATTGACAGCATCGGAAGAACACAACGGGCATTGGGGCGTCTGTGAGCATCGAGAAGGAAGCTGCAAGGATGGGGTTTGCGGTTAATGAGAGTAAGACGAAGCACATGCTGTCTTCAAAAAAGGTCCACCAACACCGACATCTTGGACAAAACGTCGCTATAGACAGCTATAACTTTGAAGTAGTAAAAGACTTTGTATACCTAGGATCGGAAGTTAATACAAACAATGATACCAACGCGGAGATAAAACGGAGGATCACGTTGGCCAACCGCTGCACTCGGAAGGCCACTGAGGATAAGGGCATATCTCGAAGAACCAAGATAGCCCTATATAAGACTTTGATAGTCCCAGTCCTGCGCAGAAGCATGGACACTAACTAAAGCGGACGAGGATATTCTAGGTCGCTTCGAGAGAAAAGTCCTTCGGTCCCGTATGTACGGATGGTGTTTGGAGGAGGAGACTGAACGACGAGCTGTACAGGCTGTCCAGCGACATCGACTTGGTATAACGAGTTCGAATCTTTCGTCTCAGAAGACTAGGTCACGTCGAGCGAATGGACACCAATGCTCCGGCTCAGAAAGTCTTCGACTCCAACCCCGAGGGACAACGCGGTAAAGAATGACCATGCCTGCGGTGGCGCACGCAGCTAGAAGGGGACCTCCACATCCTTGTACAGCTCGTAGAGTTCGCGGTTGTGCCACCTCCTCCATTCGCCCTCGCAGACGGGACCAATTATTGGACGCATAATTTTTCTTTCGAAGGCAGCAAAAATCAGTTCTGCACTCTTGCTAAGTCAGTTCGACGGTGGCACACGAAGGGGGACCTGAATAAATTGAGCGTGCGTGGCTGGAAGCAACTAGCACAAGACCGGGCTAGATGGATAGGCATGTTGGCTGACGGCCGAAGTGGACCCGGACTGTAGCGCCCGTCAAAGAAGAAGAAAAAGATATGTGCACCGACCCCAATGCATTTGAACCTTTACTTTCAGGTTCAAACCCTGGTCTGTACGACTAATATAATGTTCAGGGCCCCATCTCTTTCGAGTCACTTTTCAAAGAGTACTTCTGTCTAGAGAAATCTTTGCAAACTTGGCCGCTTGGAGTCGGTACACAAGTGTGAGTCCCTGCGTTCACAGAGAACAATAGCACGCACAACACGAGTGGTTGCTGAGAAGCTACATAGTAGCAGCAGTGTATTCTATATTTTGTGACTAAGAAGTTAGAGATCGAACCCAGCGTCTAGGTAGGTAGGAAGTGGCACCCATGCACTTAAGCCAAAGAGTAGGACCATTGTACTCCCACGTGTGTGTTTCGATTCATAAAAATGATTGCTGTGGTTACGACAGCCAGTCAGTTTTGTCTAGTGTATTGACCGTTATTTCACACTAGCGCAGTTGGTTGAGTGCCTGCCCTTGGCTATAGAGATCCCCAGTTAGAATCCCAGTAAAAGCAAAGTTAACATGCTTTTATCTGGTTTTCAAATCAGACCCATCCCCATTTGCCGTTTGGATGAAATTAACCGCACTGGGCATCACAATGGGCCAACAAGGGTCTAAGTGCGCTTGCAATTTGGCTCGCAGTACAATAACCTAAGCTAACCTGTGTCGTTTCCAGTCATCCTGCGATAACAAATGGAAGGTTGCCTGGCCAACGTTGGAGAAAAGCCGTGGACTCTTTCGTTTACGTACATATAGTCTCTCATTTTATGGCTTACGAGGGAAGGCTAGATGCAGTCGGGAATACATATGCATTGCTGCTGCTGCTAAAAATAAAGAGTTATTTAGAGATATGTGTAGTTAAGAAATATTTAAAAATAAGATCCAGCCAAACCGCCGAGTGAGTCGGCTTATTAAATCTCCGCGCACGAATGTGCCCTAAAAGATGCCATCTCTTAGTCCTTAAATCGGCTCTTGCGCCTCTGTACTGCCATGCTGCGTGATTCGTTGCACTGCCCTTGTAGAGCCATTTTGTGTTACCTTGTTGATTTTACTAAGCAGTTGTCACACCACGAAGATAAAAATCGAACCCGGTCCTACGCGCACCTTACTGCTGGGCAAAGTCTGCTGTGACTACCGGTAACAGAGTTGCTTGCTGATTTCCCTCTCATCCATGACCAGACTTAAGTTCTACACAAGTGATTAGGAAATAATTTTAGATCCCTTTAGGCAGAATAGCCTGACTCAGAATCATCCTTTTGGATCAATAAGGTGCGTGTTGACCATCTGACATCATTGAGTTGAGGTTGTTGAGCTGTAACTTAGAGGTAGCTAGACAAATTATTCCAGCTTTGTACCGAAGCTGCATTAATAGTTTTATGTATGGCCAACACGGCTTCGCTGCCAGTGCTTCATGTCGCCCATCCAGGTCTTGATGACTCGATCCAACATGTGCGGCGCTGTTCCGCTAATGGCGTTACGAGGGACTTCATGTCTCATAATTGCAGCGAGCAATTAATGCACATTCGCCGTGATATGACCCATTTGCCAAATGTCTACTTCAAACCCTCGAAATTGTGTAACATGTACCACCTTCGATAGAAATCCATGTCCATCCAACACATGTTCCATGTTCTGGCCACAGTCGGTCATTATTTCAGAAGCATTTGGGTACGATGACGACGCATCGTATGGACAATGTGACTGCTAATCGGCATTGAAGACAGCAATACTGTCATGATGTGTCGACTGCGTTACCATTAAAGTTCCCATCAGGTTTCATTGCATTTAGAAAACGAGTGTTAAGGCAAAGTACACAGCTTCTGTTTATTTTAATCCCATTTCTGGTTAAGTATGCACGTACATCCGTCTATCCCGCTTCCGTTGAGTCAGTATTTCCGCTGCAATGCTTTATAATAGATGTTCAACAATCATGCCGCATGTTAACTCTGACCTTGAAATACTCTGCAAGAGATTTAAATTAATCGATCGAATGATGCTACGCACAGCGGAAAGCATGGCGTATTCGATTTTGGAGTGCTGATGTCTGTGTGCGGCAGATGAAATCAAATCAAAATTCGCATGTTATTCAATATCTTCTGATGTGGTTGTCAGGTGTGTGGTGGGGAGTGAATTCATTTAATTACAGCCGCTTAAATCATCATTGAGACATGAATTCATGCTGCGTTGTTGACGTTGATGTGAGGCTGTTAACGGATGAGTAAAGGGTGAAGTGGGGATCTAATGCATGCAACACCCTTGTGGTTGTGTGAACTAAGAATCCGCCCACAGAAAAAACCAATGGTAACAGAGGAGCAAGCTGAATCGGAACAAACTGCGAAACTTCAATGACGACACAGCGCGAAGAAATATTTGCGAGTGTGCTCCTGGAATGCAAGAACACTGAACACTCCAGGAGTCAAGCAATATGATATGCGAAGGAATACACCACATCCAGCTAGCCGAGGCTGCTACCAGCTAGGAAATCGTGCTTTTTATAGTGGTACTGCCTGACGTCCATTGAGTGAACAAAGGACCCGCAGCACTCGATTTGTGAACGCGATCAATATCATCATCAAACGGCAAAATTTCTAAAAATCCATTCATGCACTCATGTTCATCCACTTCATTATCCCCACTGCCCAACCGATGCCAGGGCGGGTGCGGTCGGTGTTAGTATAGTGTTTTCCGAAAGTATGTCCCAACACTCAGTGACTTTGTACATTACATTCTCTTCACATTGAATAAACTGAATAGACCATCCCATCTGTGAGTAAACCCCCCAAGACCAGAGAACCAGGATATTCATGAAATTCCCTGTTTTGACAGCCCGTGGTTTGTACCACACAACTGAAATTATGGTACATATTTGGTCTCATCAGCGACAAACTGAAAACTCAACACTCAGGAACAGCGACACTCTTAGCCACGCATTGGGCACTTGCTATTCATATCTGTAGGCTTTTACTCCTCCACCCAATGCCATTATGGGAAAGTCCGCGTACAAAAGTCAATAACATCCTTCAACAGTTGTACAACCTATCAACTGTTCACTCCTACCACGGCCCTATAGTAGACCTGCGAGTAAGCTACGCTAGTTTATGGGTATTTTGCATATTTGGCAAAATCAAACGACCCAGTTCCTCGAGGGAAGCTCTGCAGGAGTGTGTAAGTGGTGGCCTTCTTTAATGTGTCATTTTGAAACTGAAGCTCCTTCTTTTATTGATTGGCGCTCCGGAGTGGACCTGGGTCTCAAATCAGTCTCAAACAACAATTCTGCGATGCATGAATTTTCGATATTTACTGAGTTCATTTAGCTCCTGCAACCTTCCGCACACTGTGGATGTATTATTGCCCCAGGTAATTGCATCAGTGGTGGCCCGTGGCGTTGTGGGTATGTGCGTCGACCCAAACCTCCACGTCGTAGGTTCGATTTCTTCTCTGTGCAACGAAAACAATTTTCACGACCCCACCTTTCGAGTCACTGATAATGCTCGATTCTGTCTAGAAAAAGCTTCACAAACAAAGCCGTTCGGATTCGGCATTAAACTGTAGGTCCCTTCCACTCGTCAGAGAACAATAGCACGCACAACACGAGTAGTTGCTGAGAAGCTAAGCCCTGGCCCCCTACGGGCTGTAGCGCCACCCATATTATATATTAATTGCATAAGAACACAATAGAAAGGAAATTGGTTTAAACAAATCGTCCATCAATTTACAATTAACTCACTATTTGTTTACGTATGTATGACTTATTTATGTGCGAAATTTAATTGCAGTGGGGACCTACGAGGAACGGGAATTCGAGAATTCGTGTATCATCGACTGGTGGTTGACAAGCACCCATGAGCGCACCTGCCCACTTATGTCAACATGGAATCTATGAGTAAATGATACAATGTAACACTGAGTAGTATGTCACGCTGACCATGAGAATGTAAAGTAGAATGCTTCAACATTATACGTGTGGCCAAGGCCTTCCGGTATCGTGTTTCAAGCGACAATTAATTAGAAATTAATGAAAGTGAAGGGAAGTTAGTGAAACAAAAAATATACTTTCTCTAAAAATCAAACAACAAGTGAGACGTTTGGACAATGCACTCTTCGTTAGTCAATATGTAAAAATTCTGTAATGAACGGAAAAAGCTGCGCCGTAGGCTGTCAAGGTTGGGCGTTTCAAAACCAGACAACTTGTGTAGGAGATGTCTGAGCTGTGCCTATCATTCCAATAAAAATGTTCTGTCTCCTTAATGAACGATGTGCGAGAGGTGAAAAGTGGACGTGGCAAAATGTAGAGATATTGAGAGAGTTAAAGATTACAGGCAGCTTGGAGCTTTAGTTACACCAAGGCTCTCCTTTAAGAATCATCTTGGGGACAAAATTAAGAGAAGCATAGGAGCTGTAGTCTGAAGTTAGAAATAAGATATTGCATTATAAGTAGATAGTTAAAAGTAATAGTTCCATAATACCATCATTAGCACAAATGTGCCCTTTTATTGGCAAAACTATTATAACTTTCATGTAAATTGTGTTTAATTGAAGTCACTTAATCTAACCAGACGCAGCCGCAGCATCCTTCGCAGTGTGATCGTTAATTGATCTTTAAAAGAGACTACCAATTGCTCACTGTCTGCCCGGGCAAGTGCAAAAGAAATGTGTGAAGGTTTCCGTCTCAATGTTACAAGTGCGACAATGTGTATTATGTGGAATACCAAGTTTTGTAGCATATTCTCCAAACGGCCAGACCGCCACCAATCTAGTGATGTCATGTCGAGTTTGCCTAAGGAGCTATTTCCATTTGGATCGGCTGTACACACTAGTCAGGCCATATTTATGTGACGTAGCGCACTTTGTCAGTCTGCCCCATCTGCGGTTATGTGCTTGAAGATAGAGATATTAACCTTAACTGTTTGGGATATGCACCTCTTCTGCCAGTGCGAGGCAGAACCGCCTTCTCATTACATGTGACGTCACTGTTACATGAAACCCAAATAAGTCAGTCAGTGATCGTTTAAGGACGGTAGCTCAAAGGGGCATTTCCTGTACAAGCTTAAAGTATAAAGCACAGGAGGCAATAACTTAAATGGCTATCAGTTCAAAGGTGGGTATCTTGCATTCAGTCCAAAGTATACAGTTTTTGAGGAGCTAGTCAAATATATTATGTGTTACGCAGCGCAAGTCTTAGGTCACACTAAATATGAAGAACTACGTAGATTGCTGAGATATTTCATAAGGAAAATATTTAGACTCCAGAGAAGACATTCAGCACTTCTTGGGAGTACGTCCCATCGTAAAAGAATCACTCAGGATAATTTGGGACGCAATCAGCTGGGGAACAAGCTGCGAAGAACCCACGCTTTCCGACAAATAAACTAGATCATCAGCAGGTGGAAGAAACTGCCAAAAAACTGACAACAAGCGAAGTGGATGCAACCACACCAGCGAAGAAAGCGGAGGAGTTTCCGTCACCGAACAACACATCATGAAAAAGGCATTCAACATCATCTACAAGCTAAATCAGTTGGGATTCCCGTCTAACCACAACAGAATAATCTACAGCCTTCTGTATTCCAGAAGATTCTAAGTCAAAGCCAACGGACCGATGCTCTTCAACATCATCTTCAACAGCAGATCAACCGACTCCAACCACCTCAATGAGCTGTTGTCTATTCGCAAATGACTAGCTGACTTATGATAGCTCTTAGTCGATCAGTGGTGATTCCTCCAGGCAAGGAGTCAAAACTAAATGTGTCACATAAACGCTGGGAAATCGGTATTTATATGTTTGAGGAGACCACGCCAATGTAGTACAGATAAGCAGCAGTCGGAACATATGTAAAGATAGTACTTCCAAGCGCTAAGGAAATATCAACTGACAAGCAGGCCAAGTATCTGGGCGTTAACTTCATGGAAGGGTTGAATATCAACATCATTCGAAGGAACTTTATGAAGGCACGGGACATTAAGGATATAAAAAGAACACTTTATTGATGTGTACATATATTCATCGTAATGTACATCAGTGGAACCATCATGAGCCAACACCTTAATCTTCAGTTGTAAACCTAAATTGTATGATAAATAATTTGTGTTCAGAATACATTTTTGAATCACTTCAAATCACGCTATCCTTGCTGTCCTTAGTCCTTGCTGCTGTTGTATTTTTATCTGACATTGGCTTGAAGTATATGCAACATATTTTGAATAAAGCTAGTCGTAAGTATTTTTGTCTGTCATGGATGGAGAGGATTGGTACAGAAAAGAGGAGAGAGTACCTCACCTTGTGGGTTTCCTCTATCACCCGCACTGCTAAGTTAAAGTGGTCTCTCGGAAATAAAAAACAAACGAGACTCTATGTTCAGGCTCACGCGAGATAACCTTGAATTTGATGTTACTTAGTGCACCCCAAAATGACCAAAATGCTGCGAGTGTATACTCTTTGGAAAAAGAAGTGCCTTCAAATCGGCATGTTAGGTAGCAAGCACAATGGTGACATTTAGCACCTAAAATGCTTTTGGGAAATCTGTGACACTTGGCGGGTAGACAGCTTACGTTATGGATTAGGACATGGGACATGGGCTAGACTTTAACACCGAGACAGCAACAACACGCAAACAAAAACAAATACACCTTATCAGAATCAGCTTAAGTCACCACCTCTGTCAGGAGTGTATAAATAGGTCTTGTGCAAACACACAGAGGTTGAAGCAAATTCCAAAAATGCCAGACAGCCCAGACACTTTTGCGACTTACGCCAATACCGTATCGTGCAGTGTGTGAATGGATGCTGTTGCTATTTCGGTTAAAGCGAGTGAGGATAATCTTTTCCCAAGTAGGCAATGTTTCAAATGAACGAGTGGAATAATGTGGACGTCCTGCCCACGTTTCCTAAGTCTGGAGTTTGGTGAAGGACAAAGGACAATTTATTTGCATGTCGGGATTAATCGCCAATTGGGGATGGAACAACGAAGCATGAGAGTCAATGTTTTCATGCAGTTTTTATTTATAATTGCACGTGTTGCAGACTGTTACTACATTCCGCGTTGCAGGTAAGTTGAGCAACGAAATGAAATTGAATACCAATTATCTTTAGTAAAGAACAACATGAGCTAGCAGTGAGATGGAGAACTAAGGACTCACTCGGACAGAGTAGCAAACTGTGATCAAATCAATCAAAGTTGGTATCATGGTAGCCGCGATCCAGGCCACAGTTGCAAGCCAACATTTCTCGCGTAATTGGGCAAATACCTGTCGCAACGCTGGAACCAGTGATTCCACGTTGGACGTCCAAAATAGATGATGCAGCTGTACTGTTTGTCCGATCGTGACTAGGGGATGTGCGTTCAAAAGTGCAGGCGACTGTTGTGTTAAAAATAGGCTTTCAATCAACCGTCTCAATACCGGGCAGACTTAACTAGCAGTTAAAGGTGTCACCATCGGATATTATAAATATTTGGGTGTTATCATAAATAGAAAACACAAGGCACTGTACGTTTCAGCTTCCTGGCAGTGTAAGGTAATTATCGGAAAGACCTGATGTCCGTCCGACTACACACTGCGTTAGGTAAATTTGCGTTGGATTTTGAAGTGTAAACCTATGCAAGCCTATTGGCTCTAAACACGACTGTGAAGAATTTGTGCAAGACGATCAGTATTTTAGTCAGTACCAATAGCCAGTCTGTGCTTATGGGCTTACTCAATTATTTAACCACCTCCGGGATAGTTGCATGTCTCCTGAGTTCAATCGGCAGTCTAAATTCGCTAAGACCTGTCTGAGATCCCGTGGTGAGCCGGGACTTGAGAACGCCGATAAACTTTGTAGACAAGGATCAGGGGGATTACTCTTAGGAGCCGAAGTCACGTTTTGAAGACCGGCGACCACTTCAATGTCAACAAATTGAAGAGCCTCAATGACGGCTTGCTGTGCTCATCCAAACAGGTTAAGGTCATCCTCGTAGGCAAGCAGTTGAACTGACTTTTGGAATATCTTGCCTCGGTTGTTTGAGTTTCGCACAATCTTCTCAGGTATGATGTTGAAGTCACATGACAGCGTGTCGCCTTGTCCAAGAACATTTGTGACATACAAGTTAACAGTGAGCTTCTTACTGGTTAACAGTGAGCTTCTCACCTGGATGGAGCAGCGAGAGTTCTCCATAGTCATCCTACACAGCCTGACAAGGTTGGCAGGAATGTCAAAACTAGACATGTCGTTGTATAGCTCGTCTCTATGCACGCTGTCATATGCAGCACTAAAGTCTTCAGATATGTTGTAGACCTCGATCTGCATCTCTTGGTACTTTTTCCATGATGTGTCGTAGTGTAAAGATTTGGTCGGTATTGGACTGCCCCGGCCTGAAACTGATAAGGACCGATCAGGTTATTGACGTATAGGAGAGAAGTTCTTGAATGTGGTGATACTGACCCCACACAGTCAAAGGAGCCTACTTTCTCGTGAAGACAAGACAAACGCATGCTCCCTAGCGTTTGTAGGAAATCCGCCACACTCTCTTGACAGAAAAGTCTGCAGACGACTTACCAGCGCGTCGTACTAATCCACTACACCTTAGCCAATCATATAAATGTGCTTGCATAAGGGATGAAAGCCTGTGCTGCGCAGGTGGAGAGAACGACGACACTGTAGAGCAATCTAACTGCCCATTTTCGACCGGTACTCCGGTCTGGAGCTGATGTAGTGAGAGCTGATAATGGTGGCTGGTCATCACAGAAGCGCCCTCATCCTGTTTTTCCACCGGGAGACCATGAAACTCCAACCAATACAGGTTGCCTCCTTGTACTGCAATGAACCCGGTTTTTTTGTGTGTCTGAGTGCCTCAGTGAAGTGCTTAAAATTCCGACAAAAAAGCCTTCACCATCCAAATTAATTTTTAGAACGAAAATAGTCTTCGCAACCCACGCGGCGTTGTGGGTTCTGTTGAATATCGTCCGAACGCCCGGATATCGAGTCTAATTAAAAGTGTAGGAAGCATCCTTCATTTCACACAAAATCAAACGCAAATAGTCCCGTCGCAAGGAATATTGCGCACAAAAAATACCGTCGATCCCCAGAGCAGGAAATTCCATTTCCTGACAAAAACCTCAAACTGGAATTCATTTCCATTTTTCTACATATAGATGCGGAAGGAAATTCGCCGTGCATCCTTGCACAAAAAACAAACCCATAATAGAGCTTCACATGTCTCCCGGGTAATCATTGTGTTGCCCTTCATCCTGTGGTCCTGTGCTCGCTGTTCACAAAGAGAGACTCATGCCGTCGAGAACAACACGAAATTCACCCGGGATGTCAGTACCTCATAAGCATCCACGTACGTACGGCCGAACACAAAGGCTTCATTGTTGATGAAACTGTGCAGCGAATTGATGAGAAAACCACACCCACAAAAGAGTGAAGCGTGCATCGATATTTCTATCTACACGCAGACGGAATTATTGGCCAACCACTGTTTGGTGCCGGATAAAAAGCGGCCCCCCATTTTCGGGGAAATTGTTTTCACTGATTTCACAAACTCGATTCTAATGAATTCAATCAGATTTGATCTGTTTTGCGAGTGCAATCAATTTTCAATTAAATTACTGGCAAACAATCAAATTGAACTTTCCATCCTTTAACCCACCGAACCGCCGCGCTGCTGAACTGATTATTTTCCGATTAAGTAGCTTTTTGCGGAAGTGTTTACGCCATCACCGCAGCGAGGGTAGATTTGTGGTCTCAAATCCAATGATTGATATGGATGCTTCACTGTTTATCGTAGCCCGTTCGAAGGGCATGTGCGGATGACATTAAATTCAGATAAAATGTAATTTCTTTCGTGAGTGCTTTCAACGGCGGGAGGAGTGTTTTATGAGTTTGTTGGAAGACATGACACGAGGCGTGACACGCAGTAGCACAAATTTTCAATTAACCTTCCGCCAGTTGTTGTTTTTACCTTCTTTTCGGAGGAATTTATTCAGAAAAGTTTTCCTTGCATCGCAAGTGTGCTCAGTGCAGACTTAAATTGATTTTCATGCACTTGTAAGGTGAAGAGGTTGATTGGCAGCACACATTTTGCGTGGATTGAAATGTTTGGTGGGAAAATGGATTTATTGGATGTCTAGAGCATGGCTATGCTACAGTACTTTGTATAGCAAATGTGTTAATTTCGTAGCCAAACTTAAAAAGTTCAATGGCGATGGGTATTCGGTGCATGAAACAATAAATAAAAGGGCAACCCTAAGCGTACATAAATGTAAGGTAGGCAGTTAATAAGTGGCGAGGTGCACTAAGGCCAAAGTAGACCCATTGTACTGGTTTGATAGAACTACGTGGAGCGGCGCGATTACTAATACAACCAGCTCGATTTATCAGTGACGTCCAGTATTGAGCTAACTGCTGTTCCACTAAGGTCGCTAAAAATGTAAAAAAAAGTAGGAGCCCAGTAAAGGCGAATGCAGGGCAACTGCAAAAATTATTGTATGCCACCAGCGATAATATCTACTGCGGTGCTGAATTTGGATCTTTGTAGGGAGATCAAGCAATCAGATTTTTTTGTGGGATCAAGGTAAGGCTAGATTTCCTTGGTGACGCAAGTGTTGCCTGCATTCCTTTTGGTACAGACTTTTAGCTTGTTTTAAGTGTTGCCTTGTAATTTGAATGTTGCTAGGGGTCCATTTCCACAAAAGGTCCGTCATCTGTCAGTGTTGTGGCGAGTTTTAATGAGTTTGTCAGCTTCACAGTTTCCAATTATGTCTCTATGGCCTGGCACGCACCACAAGCGGATGTAAAATTGTTGTGGATATCTCCTTAAGAGATACGGGCCAGTTTTGCTTTAGAGTTTATAAAGGATGATGTCAGGGATTAAAGTGCTATCTGGCTATCCGTGAAGATGCAAATAAAGCGGACGGATTCCACAATCCACCTCAGCCACCTGTCTTTATATGTTTCTTAGAACGTTGAGATACGTGCCGACGTAAAGTATGGCCACCATATTTCGGCGATGGTTTTTTTGCTCACATATAAGGCCGTGATGGCTTTTCTTGCACTTTCAGATGTATATCTCTGTAGAGAGCCAGAGCTGCACTTCAGTCAGTAGGATCCTTTACAACGAGATCTAAGGCTGTCTAAGCCGACTTACAGAGGTCATTCAAAAAATTCATAATCAAACTCTGCTGGGTCCCTGGCCGCATCTCAATCGCAAGGAACTAAAGAGCGGACGAATTGGCCAGACAATGATCTGAAATCGACATCAGCGTCTGCAACTTAACTAATCTTAATTCGTGGGGTTTGCTAAGAGATGGCGTAGCTTGTATTATTCCATTGGCACAGGCATTGGAAATATACTGGCATTGTAAAAAGCTGTCATTAAAACAGTCATAGCTTCAGATGGGCATTTTTTTAAATAATACTCTATTGTACATGTTACAATTTTGAAAAAGAAACAGCAAGAATTATGTTATGGACCCAATAGATAATATGTGACACAATATTGAAAAAAGCCAAGACCATAATACTGGCTCCGAAACTGACCGATCCGACCGTTCGATCGAAAAAATAATACAAATGGAACTCGAAATCCTGTCAGAGCAACTGCAACCAGGATGAAACCAAGACTATCGAACATCTGCTCCGGCCCGAAATCTTCGACTCTGAACCAGTAGGACAACGAGGTTCACGTACAAATAGACTCACATACAAAATTGAAGGCAGCTTGGCTGTAGCACAGATCCACCTCGAACCTTAGCGACATAAGGTGCATAAGAAGGATATCTATTATGCTTGTGTCAGACAGATTATAAACTGTGTCAAGTCTTCTGACCTGAAAGCCTATAAGGCAGCGTCTAATCCGAAAGCTGAACGATAATCAAAACTGCAGAGCTTGTCTTTAGTGCCTTCGAAAGAAAAACTGCGTCGGATATTTGGTCCCATCTTCGAGGAAGGTGAATGGAGGCGAAGACACAACCGCGAACTCTACGAGCTGTATGAGCTGAATGTGGATGTTGTCCGGAAGGCGAAAATACATCAATTACACTGGCTCGGCTACATCAAGCACATTAACAACAACGCTCCAGCAAAGAGGGTCTTCTAATTCAAGCTTCCCGTTTCGAGAAGGGGAGGAAGACTAAGCCTCCGGTATGGTGCCTCCACCGGTCGCTGACCTGATAAGTAAGTGTCCAATTATTGTGTCTGCGAGTTTACTGAAATCTTTCCTACTTAGTGGCAAGAGTTTTGCAATTATTTGATTATGTGCACGACACCCTGATCTCGACGATGTGTATGTATCAATTTTCGCCCGAAAGCATATGCAGTGTCGTTTATTCCTTTTTCCAATATTTCTAGAATCGAATCGGAACGTATGCTGGATGCACCCATAATGATTCAGGCCAAGATTCAATATGTAGTTTTAGTGGTTCCCACCTCGTGAGAACACCCTAGAATCGTCTGTTTCTTTACACCTCTGATGAACGCTTGAACGGTAGCAATGTCCTCGGGACTTTTATCAGCCCATTGTCTCACTGCAACAGAAAAAAAATTTAGATTTAAATTTATTCACTAGACTGTGAAGTGATTGCCTACTGGGCTGAAAATTCGACCACAAATTGGCCACAAGGCCCTGCACCGTGGACTGTATGAGAAGAGATGAAAATGCAGAGATTACAAAAACCAAGCTGCTAGGGGCTGAAAATGTAGATGCGTTGAATTTTATTTAATTTTTTTATGTTTTCACATTTGTTAGCGTGTACTCACCCACACTTAATGGCAATTTTCGTACTACCCTAACGACGTTTTAAGTGCAACAAAAATGCGGAAAATGGTGGTATATTACGCGCTGAAATGCTCTTGAAGTTGCGGGCGCTGGCTCGTAATATATTAAAATGCAACTGAAGGGTTTTCCGTCATAAATATTCATAGCATTCACAAAGGGCCGCCCACAGGCATGCAGTGGGTAAGTGTAGAGACCCCAGCACTGGATGTCAAGGTACGATTCTGGCCTTAAATAGTTTGAATTTAAATTAAATTCACTGCTCCATCTCTCTTGAGCCACTGAAAACCCTCAGGAAGCATAAATGTAGGATTTTCGAATAGGGACTTGATAACTTTAAAATTAATTTGTGAACGGACTCTTTCAGTTTGGCATGGTACAGTACACGATAGAGCAACATCTACAATTTCTTCTTCTTCTTCTTCTTCTTCTTGTGGCGCTACAGTCCGGGGTGAACCTGGGCCTCGGTCAACAATCCTCTCCAGCTGGCACGTTCTTTAGCCAGCTGCCTCCAATTTCGCACTCCAAGTTGGTTGAGGTCTTTTTCCACTTGAGTGCGCCATCGGGTTCGTGGTCGTCCTCTATTGCGTTGTCCCACTGGCTCGGAGTCGAAGACTCTTCAATCCTTCAAGCCTCGGATACGGATGACCCTACTGCTGACGAACATCTACAATTTGTCTACCAAAATTCCTCGTCGGTGACCGCAACTTTAAGAGCGTTAACTCCAATTATCGGTCGCGATTTTCGATCTAGTTCAGGCCAAATTTTGAGTCTAAATATTTGTTGTTTGATGTTGCCGTATCAGTGAGTCAACGGGTTGGTCGACGACGATCAAAATCAGTCAATTTCAACGCATTATCAAGAACTGGGCACCACTCGGAAGTGATTCCAATCCAAGAGAATGCGTCTAGTTTATATCGATTTATGTTAATTTCTTGATCTCCTTCCTTATGAACTAAGCCATACACAAAAGAGAAGAACAATCCGAACTGAACTCTGAACAAACAGTCGGCAGTATCCCCACTAGCGACATATCCTTATTTACAAAACCTCAACCGGCAATAAAGTTATTGTTCCTATATCCACCCATCCGCTAGCAAAGCTCGTGACTATCGCTGACCTCCACATGTCGTTTCGGCGGCAATCACAAACCCGGCTATTAAGCGCGAACATCAAATCAGCAATCGGTAGCAATTAAAGCCCCGCCATAAAACTTTCCGTTTTGCACTCTTTTTACTCGCGTGACGGCGTCAAACTGTCTTGTTCCTTGGCAAGCAAAAAAAAAATTTTCAAACAGACTCTCCTCCCTCATCGATTTGTGCAAAAATGTGCCACGTTCATCGCCAGCCTTAGTTACTTTCGCCGCCATAAACAGACGAACTCAATTCCCGTGCATGTACAACAATTCGACTAGCCGCGGTTCAAAGAAATGCATTACTCGACTGTTTATTTGCTCGACGTTGAGTTCATAATTTCTTTCAGCGAGCAATTTGAAATACCAAACCAATAGTATGCAGAATAATAAACAGCACAGGAAATCAAAAAAAACCTATGTGCGTACACATGAGGTGTCTGTGTACTTCAAGCTACATTCAGTCTGTCGACTTCGATCCACTTCTGGCGATTGTGCGCTCCACAAGTGTGCATTGATTTTCTCCGAATTCGCCCGAGAATGTAACCAAATTCCATATTATTTGCATAATACACATAAAAACCGATCAGGTGCGGGATGAGTACAACCACGCGTTGAGGGTGGGAAATTTCTGTGAAAATTTAATCTGAATATCGTTAAAGTATGGACGCATTCGCAATTATTTAAGCCAAGTTTAAGCTCAGAATTAGCTTCTTCAATCGATGGCAGTTGACGTGTGACATTTTTAACGTTGACGCGACTATATGGGAGAACCACTGACTATTCAGCTTATGCGAATGAAAATATGATGGTTGACTTTCAGATGACTTCCTTTTGTGGTGAACAGAGTGCGTTCGTGTGTACATTTTTGCTGTACAAATATACAGAGGTTGAAGTGAATTCGAATAAAAAATATCCAACCAACCAAGGGCACCTTGGGCGACGATTCCAATAACGTGTCACGCAGTGTGTGAGTTAATGCTGTTCATGGAATGAATTTACTAAACACTTTGCATTTTGCAAAGGAAACGATTATTTGATGTTGTGGATCGATTCCGTGACGTAGTTTGAGAAAAAAACGTGTTCTTCTTCTTCTTCGTATGGCACTACAGTCCGTTGTTCACCTGCCAACAACCCTCTCCAGCTGGCACGATCCTTGGCCAGCTGCCTCCAATTTCGCACTCCAAGTTGGTTGAGGTCCTTCTCCACTTGAGTGCGCCATCGGCTTCGTGGTCGTCCTCTATTGCGTTGTTCCATCCTGGAGCAGTGTTTTCCATGCGCTCAACATTGCCTAGCCGTCTTAGGCGTTGAATCCGTAGACGCCTGACTAGACTCATGCAGCTGTACAGCCCGTACAGTTCGTGGTTGAATCTTCTTCTCCAGAAACTACAGAACGAGAACATTCTATAAATTTCCTTGGTATAATAAGAGGCTTAAGAATTTGGAAAATGTCAAAAACAAAGCTTTAAAGAAATGTAAAAAGTCTGGCACATCCGAAGACAGGAACCGCTTTATTCAATTACGAAAAGAATTTGATTTTTTAAGCAGATTTCTTTACTCTCAATATATAAATACTGTTGAAAGGAATATTAAACACAATTCTAGATCCTTTTGGGTTTTCGTAAACTTAAAACGTAATAGCTCGGTTTTTCCAAATTCTATGGAGCTCGACGGTGAAAGTGCTTGCGATACCGAATCTACATGCAACCTTTTTGCAAAATTCTTTCAGTCAAACTATAATGCTGACATTATACCGAATACGGAAAACCTGTATCCTGGTCTTACTTCGGTAATAGACTTCGACATATTTTCTCTTTCGGATCAAGAAGTCTATAATGGGTTAACTCAGCTTGATTCAAATATTAAGCCAGGGGTTGATTCGATATCACCTCTTTTATTATCAAAATGCGCTGAAACGCTTTCTAAAGCATTAACAATAATTTTCAATGAATCACTTCTTAGTGGCGCCTTTCTTGAGGAGTGGAAAATATCATCCATTACTCCAATTTATGAAAGTGGTATCAAGCATTTAATTGAAAATTACAGGCCTATCTCTAAACTTTCAGCAATTCCTAAACTATTTGAAAAGTTAGTTTTTGATAGACTCAATTTTGCGACGAAGGAAATTTTAACTTCAAGACAGCATGGATTTATTAATGGTCGCTCCACTGCAACGAATTTATGTCTTTTCACTAATTTTTGTATTTCTACTTTAGAAAATAGAATGCAGGTTGATGTTCTGTATACAGATTTCGTTAAAGCTTTCGATAGAGTTCACCATACACTTTTAGTTGAAAAGCTGAGAAAAATGGGGTTTAAAATTAAATTTCTTGAATGGTTAAAATCTTATTTGTCTAATCGTCATCAGATTGTCAAAATTGGAGGCGCACAATCCTTCTTTATAGAAGTTCTGTCGGGTCTACCTCAAGGTAGTCATTTGGGGCCTCTGCTTTTCAATCTTTTCGTCAATGACATCCCGTACTTCTTACAATTTTCTAATTGTCTAATGTTCGCAGATGATATGAAAATATTTTCACAAATTTCTACAATTACGGATTGCTTAAATTTTCAAAAAGACATAAAATCATTTTTTGAATGGTGCATGTACAATCATCTGGAGTTAAATATTTCCAAGTGTAAGATTTTTAGTGCTTTCCGCTCATTATCTTGAATTTCGTTTGATTATAGTCTTGGTAACGAGAGACTTATATTAGTAAGTGAAATTAAAGATCTTGGTGTTATTTTCGATTCAAAGCTGTCTTTCTCAGCACATTTGGATTATATAATATCTAAATCAAATTCCTTGCTAGGCTTTTTGAAAAGGAATACGGTAGCATTTAATGATGTTTATACTCTAAAAACCCTTTATTTTTCATTAGTAATCCCCATCCTGGAATACTGCAGCGTTATTTGGTTTCCCTATTATCAAAATTCTTCCAACAGGATTGAAAACATTCAAAAAAGATTCACGCGATTTGCATTAAGGAAACTGAGATGGTCCGAAGATTTACCTAACTATAGGTCTAGATGTGCGTTAATTGATCTAAAAACTCTAGAAAGTCGAAGACAAACTCATAGCGTTCTTTTCATAAAGGACATACTCAATGGTAGGATTAAATCCCCGGATTTACTACTTCTCATGCCTCTTTATGTCCCAGAGAGATGCCTAAGAAATAAGAATGTTCTCTTATGTTTTCCATATCATAGAACGAATTATGGTTTAAACGAACCCATAACCCGTAGTTCATTATTATTTAACTTAATTTATCATGAAGTCGATCTTCAAATGAATAGAAATATGTTTAAGGAAATTGTATTGAATATTTTTAGCAAAATTAATAATAATTAAATGTAGTCAAAAGATTATGTATCCATTGATGAAATGAATAAATGAATAAATTAAATTAAAGAAACCTTCAACGCAAACGGGACCAACGATTGAACGCAGAACTTTTCTCTCGAAGAGACCAAGTCGGGAATATTTTACGAGTAGAGCCCTGGTTTGAAAATAAAATAATATGGGTGGCGCTACAGCCCGTAGAACGCTAGCGCCTATCTTCTCAGTGGAAGGGACCTACAGTTTTATGCCAACTCCGAACGGCCAAGTTTGAGAAGCTCTTTCTAGACAGGAGTACTCTTTTATCATTTTCAGAGAATCGAAAGAGGTGGAACCTTGAAAATTTGTTTCGTTTCCTCTACGACGTCGAGTTTCAATTGCATTTGGGCCGACCCGTAAAGCCAGAGGCCACCACAAAAAATGTTTGCGCTTGTTAATTTTATTAAATTGAACAACATTTCCCTCAAATGACTGTTTTATTTTTTAAAGACCTTAAGTTGTGTGAAGTGGGATCAGGAAGATGACCGTCGAAGTGAAGATCTATCATTGTGGTCGACATACAACTAACTTGAGAATAGGATCTGAGTTCGATATACGGAACTAAAAGCTAGCAAAATTCGTTGTTATTCATTTGCTTTCTTGCTTATAAGACCTGCACCCCATCGCAAGTAATGGCAAATTCTAGAGCTGTTTGCATATATGGATCTTCAACTGAATATAATTTTGAGTTGAAGTTAGCCTCGAGGTATACAAGCTTCGTTACGATGACAATTGGAAGGACTTAGTCTGAGGCTACTTCCAGTCATCAAGCCCCAGCCGTCTTACGTCAACAATACCGGAGATTCGGCAGTCCTCTATCAAACCGAATAATAGACTTTTCGCAGCAGAATGCATTGGTAGCGCTCGTAGAGTTGTGTCTTCTTCTCCGTTTTTTTTTCTCAGACGGGACCGTCGTACAGCTCCATACAGTGGGTCTGGAGAAGTATGATTCTATTCCTTCGAGTTAGAATATTTAAGCCCAATTATGTTGACTATCCAAAATAGATCTGATTCTCTGTGGGATCTGTACTAGGTTGTCGTTTGTGGAGTTCACACTTACCGCGAGCTGGAGAAACCCCTTAACTACCTCCAAATTGTAACTGTCGATCGTCTTGTCTTGTCTTGTGGAGTGAACTTGGATTGATTCATCCTCGACAGAATTCACTTCGTATTTTTCTCACTAAGCGACAAACTCAATTCGCGTGCTCGTCAATTGCAGCGAAAACTTTCACTGCCATCCTGAAAGTGGAAGTGTGGAAAGAGTGACTATGTCAATGTCATCTGTGGAACCTACCTTCCGATTTAAAAAATCAATAGACATTGCATTTCCATGCTGGCACTCCTGGTTTCACGAGAGGTTGAGGTGCATAATGATCTTAAATTTGCTTTGGTGGCGCTGCTACGCTCTGCAGGGCCGGACCTATCTTCTCTGCAACCGCTCGTGTTCTTAGTGCTATTGGTCTCTTAATCGACCAAGCTCAACAGCTTTACTAGACTGGAATACTCCGGCTCGGGCCTAGACACGTAGGTTCAAATGCTTTAAGTCGACGTATGTACATACCCACAGCACCACGGCTTTCACTTGTGGTACTTAGTGAGAGTATTTTATTTCTATGGTAATCTTTCCGGAGCCAAACCCGTTCACAGGTCAGGATCACATACATAGACGACCTAGAGCAGAGCTGAACCTTTTTTGTATGATTTTTACGTTGTTTCTTATTTGGAATTCGAGTTACGTGAACTGCGCTGGTAAGTATTACGAAACAAAATGTTACAGGGCAAAATTTCGCTTTTAATTAATTCGCTCAGCAAATCCCAATTTTATATGAATTTGCCCGAATGCTTCGAAACAAGGCACATTTTAAAAAGTGTCTCCACTTTAAGTCAGTGGCAGATGCACTGTCATGGTATATTTTTTGTAATTTGTTCTTCATTCATTACATAAACAAGCCATGGTCTCATAAATTGCACTCCAAGAGCTCACGGCCGCAAAGGCCAGTCGGACACAAAATTGCTCATATTACTTGTACACACTGCTGCAGCAAGTCTTTATTTGCAAAACAAAGAAACAAAAGCCACTTGCTCTTTTCATGAACATAAACAATCCCTTTTGTCCGCTGGGATGCTGGATGGCGGCGACTATTGTATTGACAGCAGTTAGAAAAGTTGTGTCCCTTGCTGCATTGCAACGTAAGCACAATCGATTTTAATCGACGGTGAAGAAGTCATCCCAGAAGTGAATAGCAATCTCCTGGGATTTTCTTCATTGCTTCCGTTGTCAGCGAAGCTGAATGTCATATTTCCGCCAAGCTGTGCAGCGCCCCAATGAATGGGAGTGGGATGAAAAGCGGACGTTTGCTATAAGTAGAGCCTATAGTTCTTAACGTTTGTTGTGTAAACATCGTGCAGCATTGTCGACTTAAATATTTCATTGCAATTTATAAAAGGATATGTCAAGGGATCGTCTCTCTATAATTAAATGGAAATCCGGACCACAACAAGTTGCTGTGACTCAGACACAGTAATGTCGACTTTGACAAGTGCACTGTAGTCCTGACTACGTCAACTACGAGTACTCGAATGGAAAGTCTGCCACCAGAAGGGTGAGTAATTGTAAAATCCTTTCATCCATACACACACTCAATCACAAGAATCTTTGTTTATTTGCTCTTAGACAAGAGAAACTATTCAGAGCATTTAAATGGAAGCTATAACTTCCTTGTGATCTTTATTCAGGATTTACGAGTTTATTCCGCCAACAGCTTTCTGGACCTTGATCTTGTAGACACAGAAAATGCTTCTGTCAAGCACGATTCACACCCAGTCGCTTGGAATTATTGCTGCACGGAATGGATACGGACAAATTAAATTTTCTCGCTACACTTGTTGTATTTCACCTAGTCTGTGAATTATGTAGTCGTAGAGACTAGCCGAAGAGAATGTTTAGAACTCTGGACTGATTTATTTGCCAAGCCTTTTTGTTTGTTTTTTTTTTTCAACGAAGCAAAACAATTAATCTTCTCCTGTAGGTATTTTGGAAAAAGCATAAATTATGTATAATTAACAAAAATATTGGCTTGGCTTTCAATGAGGTGTATTATATTTGTTGGTGTGCATAGCGTCTCTACAGAAGAAAGTCAAACCACAATGTAAGCTACACCTTGGACAAAATAAAGCGCAGACGAGACTGATCCATTTTTAAAATGATCTTGCGCTTAGACATAGTCGACATATACAAATGCTTGCGTTTTCCCACATCCCACAACAGATTCCATCAGTTCTGGTTGCAAAGCGACATTGCATGTGCATTTGTCTAAGTCTCTCTGTACATATCAAAAAACACTTAACATACGAAGACAGTTCTTCTCGAAAAACCGCAAAATTTGATCCGACAAGTGCAAGCTCTAATTAAAAAACTCCAAAACAATAAAACTCTGAAGGCCTCAGCCAAAGGTACATTCAAAAAACCGTCAAGCACAGACTCCGATCAATTATGGTCTGGTCTCTACGTTTCTCCTTCAGCGGCGTGGGGAATCTTGTTTAAATTTATTTCAAAATGCCAGGTCCAGCATACGTGGACAATATGATGGAAAATTTGACCTTTCTGCTCAAAAATGGCCTTGGAAACTGTTTTTCCAACAATATAATGACTCAAAAGCACACGAGCAAAGTAGGCAAAGACTATTTTTCCGTAAACATTATTAATGTGTTGGAGTGGCCGCCACAGACTCCAGATCTTAGACCAACTGCGCACCTTGGACGATTTTAGATGAACAAATTGTCATACAGAAGCGCCATAGCCTAGCGTCTATTTTGGAAAGTCTCAGACAGAAATGGGGTGAAATCCCAAGCCAAATTGTAAGGAAACTAATTTCAAGCGACTTGCGGTAACGATTAATAACAAACGCGCATCTACTTAGTCAGCCGTAAGCTGTACGGCGCTACGCGCCTTTCGTTCGAAACGATGTATCTTCCCAATTCAGGACAAGAGAAGTTAGTAACAAATGGATTTGTTTCATTGCACCATTTGCATTTAATTTTGCCCCGCAGTGTTAGTAAATTTCTTGACCGCACTCAAGCATGAAAAATCTACAGAAATTATATTCGCACTTCGAACACCTTTCAGGTTCACACGTTTTAAGAACTTTTTCATAGAAACAATTCACTGAACTAGACTCATGAAATATGCGCCTATTGCAATTCTTCATTTTTGTCGAAACTTGTGTAATGTATCGCCAGTCGTGTCTCTAAAGATCAAACTCAAAGTCAGGATGTCAGGAATGCAGAGTTCAGATAGTGAAGCAGATTACCTACAAGAAGTAGATTTTCAAAAAGTGAAGCACGTTTACAAAATTATTTTACAACACCTCTCCACTTAGTACATTAGATGTAACCACGTAACCGCCAATGGCCAACAATTCTCACCTACCAGTTCATGTGTCTACATTCAAGGCATAGGCGAGGTGATCTATGGCACAAATGGGCCAATGACATCTCGGCTATAGAAGAGGTATTACATAATGTGACAGATTCTTGCGAGGTTACATATAATGCATTTGAAACGAAATCAGGCCGACAACCCATGACAGGTCCGAGCCTGAGAAATTGTTGCCTTCTATCGGTAACGTACCCGGGCACGCTGCTTCCAGTCATAACATCCGCGATGACTTGGTCTCTGTACTGGAGGTTCGGTCTTCCTCTCTTTCTCGAGGCTCGGATTCGAAGACCTCTTTGCTGGAGCGTTGTTGTCCATTCGTTCGATGTGGCCGAGCCAGTATAGTGGACGGATTTTTGCCTTCCGGACTACATCCACATCCTTGTACACCTCTGAAGTTCGCTGTTGTGTCTTCTCCTCCATTAGCAGGCGGGACCATATATCCGACGTAGAATTTTTACTTAGAAGGCCCCAAGAATCAGCTCTGCAGCTTTGCTTAGTGTCCAGCTTTCGGCTCCGTAAGACAGGACTGGCAGGATAAGAGGTTTTTAGAGCATGACCTTGGTCTTTCGAATCAGGAGCTTTGAGCCCAGTTGTTTCGACAAACCGAAGTAGCATCGGTTGAAAAGGACGATTCTTCGTCGGATCTCCACAAAGATGTCATTCGTGGAGTTTACGTTTGCCCCGAGGTACACAAACTCCTTAACTACCTCGAAATTGTAGCTGTTGATTGGAACGTTTTGGACTAGTTGGTGTGCGGCGATAGTTTTTTGCTCGACGGCATATACCAGTACCAGTATGAAGTGAGCGCCAAGATACAAATGTCTCTATAGGGAACATCTGTTGTGAACAAGCCCTTATTTTTTTTTTTTTTGTTTACTTGCTATGACATCTGTGAACAATATTTAGTATACATTCATTGAACACACAAAATCATATTTTTTCGTCGTGTTAAAAATGTCGAATTTTGTACCAGAAAGTGATGATTTGCGGAAAGCATTAATTTTGTGTTTTCATTTGACGAAAAGTGCTGCAGAGTCGCATCGCGAATGCTTGTCGGGGCATATGGTGATCATGCTCTATCAGATGCAACATGCAAAAGATGGTTTCAACTTTTCAGAAATAATGATTTTGATGTGAGAAATGAAGAACGTGGAAGACCACCAGAAAAGTTTGAAGACGCCGAATTGCAAACGATATTGGAGCAATGTTAAATGTTGCACAACAAACAATTTCTGACCGTTTTTACTTTCCCATTAATAATTAGTGTATTATTTTAAAAAAAAAAACCGGTACACCTAGTATAAATTGTTTTATCGTCGTTGGCCCTTAGACCAGCTCGTTTTGCCAGTTCCTCAATTGCCGTGAAAGCTCCCACTCTGCGCGTTGGTAAACTGCACATCGCGTATGTGTTAGCGTGGTGCGACACAACCGGATCAACTTTTTCGTGATCCCGAGTTCGGCCATCGCTTCGAATAACTCTTTGCGATGAATGCTGTCGTATGCAGCTTTAAAATCAATAAAAAGCTGATGACTATCGACTTGAAACTCGCCAGTCTTCTACAGGATCTGAAATTCTGAACACCATCAAGATACATATCATGATAAACAAATGCGCTAGTACATATTACAGCATAATACATGAATTAGTCATCCACCTTAAGAACCTCGTTTCTAGGGTCGCAGCGCTTCATATTTCTACGGAAGAAAACTGAGTTTGGTATAAAGACATATTGCCTGGCAAACAATTTTTTTTCTTTTATGAATTAGAAACTACATTTCGAACAATTCAAGATCAAGTTTTTTAGGGCTGTTATCCACCAAAAAATCGATTGTTGCTGCATCAGGTCTCTGTTTAATATTGCCAGCTGCTTCTTCATTTCACCTCCTATTCAATCCATCGATAATAACAGGATGTTCATCTGGTCGTTCACCTCGTTGAACTGCAGGTTGGGTGCTCTTAATTCCGACGTAGAAGCTATAGTCACCCTCTCTGATAACTGGTGAAAACAATAGACTGGACTTTAATGTTGTCTTCTATCACTCTTAAGCGAATCCTTAATAATTAGCCATTATTCATGATTAGCCATTGTGTCGATGAAACTGAAAGTATGTTCATCCACCCCGAAGACTAGTCATTACACAAAAACGGACGATTAAGTGTATAGCAGACAGCTTCATCGCGAAGTAAATTAACTTGCTTTAACAGCGACATACTCTGTCTGCTTTGTCATTTACCATCCTCCATGTACTTGCCGGATTAGTCGTCTCGTCAGAAAATCTCATCAGTGCGCCCTTAAGTATGCTTTTGGAAACAAAGTTATCTTTAGACACTCTTCTCAGTCCCAGTCGTTGACTTCTTTTTTAAGCGTGCTATTTGGCGGGCACTTGCCTCACTTGACGTGGATCCTGGTGAATCCATAGTGATGCTCTGAGGGAAGAGAGTCCTCTGGCTAGCATTATTCCATTGCACTGCTTAGGTACCCATTCGGGTAGGTGTTGAAATACCCCTGAGGTGAGACATGTCTGTCGTAAGAGGCGACAACAGGATACTTAAACTCTGGCTGAGGTCATTCCTCCTAGTGGGAGAATCGTGACGTGTGTGACAGGAAGATGTGGAGTAATATCCACAATATAACATTGTGCGTGTGCACGTGTCTCCCCAATTGAGGTCAACAGAAGTTAGTATTAATCGACCCATAGCGCTTGCCATTGGCAGTGATGGCTAGGCCATAGATATATATTTCATACAATCAAAACCACCAATGACAAATGGCTAGAAGGCACCACCTGCCTTAAAACAAAAGAAATCTGGCCATCACTTAACCTAAAACGGTCACTCAGTCTACTTGGACTCAGCAAGCCGTCAGTAAGGAGCCTTATAGGAGTCATAACCGGGCACTGTGTAATTGGCACTCGTGCTCGCAGGATTGGTGCACCATATAATGATTTTTGCAGAAGCTGCATGGATGAAGAGAAGGAAGAGAACACTCATCACCTTCCCTGCTCCTGCAGTGCTCTTGCCAGTCGTAGGTTCCTGCATCTAGGAGCCTACTACTTCAGCGACCGTAACGAGCTAAAAAGTGCCAGCATTGGCCAACTAAATCGGTTCATCAGCAGCACCAACTGGTTCCAGCGTTAGGAGAAGTCAATCCGCGTGGTATCACAATGGGCCACTACAACCTAACCAAACCTAACCTAGGCCATTGATACGTTCTTCAAATTATATCTCAACACAATTGGTTTTACTTAAATTGTATTATTCCCCTTATTTGTATTTCTTCCTCACAATAAATTAAATTAAATAATTAACATGATGCATCCTTTGTAACAAAAAGGCGAAACTCTGTGCTTGACTGTGGTTTCTTGAAAATTTAAGGCCAATTAACGAACATCTGTGTATGCAGTTGTATAACGTGGTAAACCATGTAGCTTCATGAGGTTTGCTTTTCTCTGCTCTATTGGTTTACGTTTACAGTTTTCTGGTCGATTGAGTGCATAACTTCGTTATTTCGAAGCGTAATCATCAGAGAGTTGTTGAAACACAATAATTATATTTGCAGATAAATACTGTTGAATTAATGCATCCACACATGACACGGTTGGAGCTGGGACCTACTTGTTACCAAGTTCATGAATATCTACTCTCTATACCCTGGAAAGAGATGGCGTCGTGGATTAGGTGGTTACTTTTATCGAGGTTCGAACCTGCGTCAAGTTTGATTGTCGAGTCGCAGAAAAGTCTGATTCTAAAGTTAATTTGGACAGTTCCTGTACCTTGGTGAACCAACTCCCGTTCTACAATCTTGACGTTCTTTCGGTTGCAGCATACGATTATGTTGGCAACTATACAACAATTTGAATTAAATGGGTTGCGTTACGATATTGGGTCGCCAGCGAAATTTCACTTCACACTTAGACCACTATTGGTACATTGTGATACCCATAGTCACTAGCACAGAACGACAATTTCAGAAGGGTCTTCAAACTGTGATTTCACTGGGATTCGAACTGGGGACCCCCTCCTAACCCAAGGTAGGTAAAATCAACTAACACAGAGTCATGCTGGTAGAGAGATGATTTTAACCTGGCTTTCGTGGGTAGTGCGCAGCTGGAATGTAAAAATTGCTATGAGTCGTGAGGCAGAAATCGGGCTGAATTCGACTGAAAACGTGAGTTATTTTGTTTCCGAGGGCCGCCGTGACTTATGACTTATTCATAAAAATCTGCGACTTCACTCAAAAACCCGCAAAAGAAAATGGTTAACGAATGATCTTCGTGGCCAGTTCAAATCAGCTGAGCACGTGAGACGAAACCCTCGAGTCGATCATACAGAGCTTCTAATGTGCAGTGAGATACGTGGCAAAGAGCGCTGTGGCCCAAACTGCTCCAACCACAGGTCGTTGGTGTCCATATCAACCAATTCGGATCAACAAAAGTTGGTAATAATTGACCTATACCACTCGCCGTTGACAGTGGTGACCAGGCTGACGTAGTTGACGCCACTAGCCCAGAATCCACACTAAACCCTGACATTTTCGGGATGCATTGGACGCTATTAGATGTCATGTGGATTAGTATCATTCCAATTTGCATTGACAGGTTCTGGAGGAGAAGGTTCAACCATACGAGCTGTTTAGCGATTCAAAAATCTGCGCATAAATCGCTTGCGATGGTTAGGGCATGTAGAGCGAATGGACAACAAAGCTCTGGCCCGCAGAGTCTTCGAATCAAAACCGGATGGAAAACGCAGTAGAGGAAGACCTCGCCTTCGGTGGCTTCAAAATAATAATAATTAAATATGGGTGGCGCTACAGCCTACCTTCTCAGCTACCACACGTGTTGTGCGTGCTAATGTTCTTTCACAACCGGAAGAGATCTACAGTTTTATGCCGACTCCGAACGGCCAAGTTTGAGAAGCTTTTTCTAGACAGGGAATACTCCTTGAGCATTGTCAGTGACTCGAATGAGGGGGCCCGTGAAAATGATTACTTTTTCTGTCGCATAGGCCAGAGATTGAACTTACACATCAAGGTTACCACATAATTAGCCGACCGTTGGTTAGCAGCTGCTCATTGCCTGAACGTCCTAAGTTTTCTTTTCAAGTAGATATGCAGAGCTGAAGTAGTACGTGTTATTTAGTTGTGCCAACCAATTCTTTTCAATTAACCGAGTCTTTCAGTTAAAAAAAAATCAATTTAAGGAGAAACTGCTCCGTGATACATGTTGTGTATCAGATGACCGATTTTTCCTGCAAAGCGGAGTTCAGACAATTGACTGTACTATCGTTCAATAAAATCTATTGAATATTTTAAAAATAATCAAAAATGTAATGATTGTCAAGTGATGAATATATCCACTGATGAGATAAATAAATACATGAATGTGTACATTATCCACCAACGATTCTCCTCTCAAAATATGTATTTTTTCAATTTAAAATCTAATCTGATGGTAAACATGGCGAGGTTAAGTCAACAAATTCATATTCAGTACTTTTGAATGTGCGAAGATTGCCACTGAAAAATGAATACAATCAATACTGCAGACCGTCAATTTCGCGGATTTCGCAGAATTTAATTAAAAACGAATCGAGTACTGTTTGCAGTTTGGGATGCGAACCAGACGTCAAACATAAATTTCAATGAAATGATTCCAGGGCAATTTCGCGGTATCATTTCCGAACGCAGGCAGTATCTCCGCACTGGATTATCAGCTCGTTCAAACAGCTACATATGTACGCTTAAAATTAGACATCATTCAAATTCTGGTTCTGTTTTGTTTTTCATTCATTCAGACGAAGGGCACTGGATGTAATCAAGTGAATCTCCATTCACACGTCTTAAAAGCATTTTGATTAAGACCTCATGCGACTTTGGACCTGTTGCTCTGACAGCGAATGGAGCTTTGGCGTTTTACATTTTTTGTAAATCAACAGATTATTGCTATTTGTGCGACTTGATCAGCCTCGCATACCGATTTGGCATTGCGATACTATGAACTGAGATATGTGTGTGTTTTTGAAACAAGTTTTCAATCAAACTCAAGCATCATCTTCCATGTTGTCTAGTAGCCACTGGGCTTGTGGAGAGAGATTAATTTTTCAGTCATTATTCGCTGTTCGTTAAGTGCAATCGAAATCGTCAACCAGTGATAAGATGTCACCTCGATTAACGCGTATTTTTCTTCTGCTGCTGATCGCTTGCGTCTTTGGAGCGGGTCTGGTGAACTGTGGTGATCCAAAGGACAAGGGTATTCCTGCAGGAAGGCCTTGCGGGAGGAAAGATCACGGTCGTGTTCCCCCAAAGGCCAAAACAACAACGACAACTACACCACCGCCGAAAGACAACGCAGAGACAACAACGCTCGCCAACAATGGGTGCCCCGTGCCATTAGATGAAAATGGCAACTGCTCTGTTGGTTATTTGAATCCATTTACTCTTAAGACAATTACTGGATAGTGTGTTTTTCTTCGTAAATATTTCGTAATAAAGTGAATCGGGAATTGATGTATGTAAATTGTGTTTTTTTTAATTATTTGTTTTGACTTGTGCATACACACAAATGATCGAAGTGGATTGTTAGAGAGCGAGTGTGCGATGTTGTTTACGTGTTCGTTAGTTGTACATGTGTTGACATAAAGTTGCTTTATAGGTCACTGTGTAAAGACGATTTTCTTACCGATTCACATGGTTGATGGACTATATCTGGTGTTCGAAATTATATTTCTTAATTTTTCAAGGGTACGCCCTCGATATCCGACTGCTTGGGCAGATTTCAAGCGACGTGGACTACAGCTTTGTATCAAGTGTCCAGCCAATGCAAATCATTTAAACAAAATGGACCAAATTCCACCGACGCCAAAATACCAAGCACCCTGAGGGCAAGACACATGAGGCTTTTTGCCAACAGTCCATCTTATCGCCACCACCAAATTATTGAAGACTATGACGTCTATGATTTTTTTCGTGTGGTTGTTTACACATTTCTTTTATATTATTATATTTTTAAGTATTGTGCAGCTGAAGCTATGACTTTTTCCCATCTTTCTTGGAATAATACAAGTTACGCCTCTTAGCAAACCGCACGAATAAAGAAAAAAAAAGTAAGTTATAGACCCAATATTTGAACTTGATGTGGACGACCTCTCACTGCCCCGAGATCAACAAAATGATACACCAAACTAAGAATATTTTTCGGACTGTGCTTGTTCCTGCGAGCGACTATTTTCAATGTGGATGGTGTTATACTATACTGAATTAACTTTTCAAAAACATCTCTACTCAAGCTAATCGGTTGATAAATGTCGAAGCTATTCATCTGTTTCACATCATAGATATCAGGATAGTAGCAGCGCACCATCTACATCCTGAAAGGTTGAAATATTGTCCCAACTAGAGGTCTGCACGAATGGATTCATTAAGTTTCTAAACACGTACTTCAGTGTACTCTACTCAATGTAGTTATATGAGTACGAATACTGTGGCAATTAATACGACATTAAACTAACCAACCACTGTACACAATTCGATTAATAATAATAATATGGCTGTCCCTATCAGGTTGTCTAGGTTATGCAGAGCGGATGGACATCACAGCTCCGGCCCGAAGAGTCTTCGATACCGAGGCATTGGGCCAGTGCAACAGAGGACGTCCCAGTACGAGATGGCGCACTCAAGTGGAAAAGGACCTCAACCAACTTGCGCAGCTGGAGGCAGCGGGCGAAAGATCGTGCAGGCTGGAGAGGCATGTTGGTTGAGATGCAGTTCCACCCCAGACTGCAGCGCCAACCAAAGAAGAACTCATTTTGGGACTCATAAATTACTTAACCTGTGGTAACACTCACCATTTTATCAAAAGACCAACGCCACTTGAGGGAAATCCTTAAATGAAAACTAAAATTATCCGAGGAGTCAATTACAACCTGTCTGTGCAGACACGATGGTATTCCTCAAAGTCATTCTCAGTCACTACAATGCCTCTTTCTTTAGCGCCAAAGTGACTGACTAAAAAAGGCATTGTAGTTTAAGCGGCTTAAACACTTATTCCTCGTAGATCGTCTGTCTGTGAACATTCACAGAGACTTACAGACGTCGTGAGAACTGTCCAAAGTCTGCCATGAAAGTGCAGTTGCAAACAGAAAAAAACAATACATTATAATGATATACAGACAAAACAAGAACTGGTGAAGAAACTAGGGCAAAGGTATTCATATTTAGAAGTCATGCTCAAACGCAAGAGCAAACCTCAAGCAAAAAAGTTTTTCTGAGAATGCCGTCAGAAGCTGAGGAGAAACAGAGTACAGCTTGAGTAAAACTCGCTTAACCCAAGACCCGCTTAAGTAAAAATATTCACGAATCTTCATGTATTACTTATGTACATACAAACTACCTCACTTCACACAAAAACTCGTTAAGTGAACAATTTCTCTTGATTATTCTCTTTTTGCTTAAGCGGGCTTTAATGTAGTAAAACCTGCTGGATACCTGACTAAGACAAGGAGTGTTGGCCCTGATCCATTCTTAATTTCCTCATCATGTCCGCTGTGACATTCGAAAGATGAACGCAGAAGTCCACCTGAAATGCCATATTAACTAATGTCAACATTTTCGGTCAAAGTTGTTGCCGAATGTACTCCAATCTCTCAGAATCGATTGATACATGCACAATAACATGGAAACAGGTGAGTGCTAATGGCTGGCAGGCCTAATGGTATCGCCGTGGCACATGACATAAAGCAGGCCAAGAAGCTCTTTGGCCGGTATAAGCGAAAGAGACGACAGCACCGACTCAGCGAACTAAAGGAAATTAGGGGTACCAGGAAATCTCTGCAGATTCTGTGTGCAATGTAATGAAGTCACTAGAACCACCCCTCATTCATGTTCTTTAACAAATCTCGGCCACCTTTACACAACAAGAGTCCACAACACTCAACTCTCAGCAACTCTGTAAGAGAGCAATGGTATCAGAAAGTGGTGCAATAGCAACAGGCAGCGGTGCAACAAACTTCTAAAAATGAAATTCCAATGTATGATCATCAGGCTGCCAGCCCAACGTTGATTGAGAAGTTTTTCTCGGTGAAAGGAAGGTGTCATTAGGAAAGAGGATAGAGAAGTCAACGGTGCGGAATTCCGACTACCTTCTGAAAGTATTCAACGAAGGAAGATGAAATGGCTTGTGTGTTCCACTAAAGCAATGGACCGACGCCTGTTGACTGCAATTGCTGAAGAGTTGAGTTGTGACTCGGTGCAATCGCGTTTGGCTGATTATCGAAGTGGATGGTCGGTATGTATGCTTCTGTGTACACAGCGGAGGTATATTATGCTTTTACATCAGTGTAGGGCTTGGCGAGTTGGTGGATGGTACGATGGGTGACAAGGTTTAATTTACGGCTGCACAGCTGTCATGAAAAAAAAACCACTTCAGTTTCGCATTTCCGAGTCGGGAAAGCACTGTCCTCGCCGCTAATGAGAGAATAAAAGCACACACAACACGAGTGGCTGCCGTAGGCGTTAGTTCAAGGACCACCACGGACTGTAGGAAAAAATCGATTGTTTTTCTTAAGCTCGTATAGTCCTTGCTGTGTGCGTGATTTAATTGCATTTATTCTCAGAGACTGTAGTCGATGCGCAGTGAAGTGATGACAAATTCTTTTTTGACTTCCGACAAAGGAGCATGTTCTCGTCCACTCATCTGATTCATAAGATATGTCCACGCCAAGCTTAAGACGGTTCACTAGGCAAGCATTAACAAAATTGAATGGCTTAAGCTCAAAAGAACTTTTTAATTAATATCCGAATAGCTTAGAGTACCAGAGTAAGTGCCTACCGACAATAATGTGCCTACACAACACGCTAACACAGCGCAATGCAACTGACCTACTGCGCTGACACACAACTGCAGTCTCACTGGCCCACCTAAACGCCCACAATTAATAACCGAAAATGTCACAAAGTATGGAGTGCAAATATACGCCACGAATCGATTAGTACTTAAGCACATTACTGGCGAATATTACACCTGGCATACGCCTTCATTCTAATCCACTCCAAATCCAGGCCTCTCCCACCACCCTCCTCACAGCACAAGCAATATTAATGTTTCATGACGAGGACTTAGCGATGAACAAAGCGAAATTAAAAAGTCCCTGTTTTTGTTGGCGCTGCACTAAAGCCGATTAACTTTTTTATTTGAATGGATGAACAGAAGTACACTACACTGCCAACCCAGACTCGCTGGCATTACAGTCTAAGCCACTAATCCTTTAAAGGCATCAACCAGAGTGAACATGAATCAAAAAGCCCCATTTGCATGTCAAGCTCTGGAAATGATGAACTTACAAATGTCTGCTTGTCAGCTCACTATGGTCGCTAAGTGATTGTTGGCATGCAAATGGTCAGTTCCACCGTGTGCTAATAATTTCCCACACAACAGATTAGTGTATCCGACATGAGGTCCCCACCAACTTTTAATCTAATCCGACCATTACCCATCCATGAATACAAAATAATAGAACCAACAATTTATTTATGGCGTGGACATTAAATGTGACACAACCCGGGTGGTCTGGCAGCAAGAAATAATCCCCCTTAAATAATCCCCCGTCACCACAGCAAGCTGTCCTCATCTGCACGACATTATCATATCGGCCACTACATTGTGGAATCGTAAATTTTACTGCAGTACATATGCTAGGAAGTTGCTCATGCGATTTACGAGCAGAGCGAGGATCTGAATGGAATTTCACACTTACCACAATGCAATTAGTGGGCAGGGCTTGACATCTCTGTTGTAGACACGCGAGTGGAAGGAAATTGTCTTCCGAGTTTCAAGGGCGATTGTGCTTAGATGAAGATTTTTGTTCGTAAAATGTTTATTTTATTGGACGTTTTGCCACAAAGGCGTCCATTTAAGCGTCCTTGCGGTCCTTTTGGTCTATGCATTGTCGAAATGAACGTTTTACGGAAAATATGGCTACTGACGTCGCCAGAAGTGCTGAAGAAGATCAATCAAAGACAAAAAAACCCGAGTCTACGTTGGACACAGAACTCGTTCTTAACTTACTGCACACTATGGGTATTTTAGAATCTGAACAGTTCAATTGGCGAGCATGCGTATCAGTGAAACGTTAAAAAATATGATAAATTGCAGCGATAAATTATGCTCTGTTCTGGCTAAAAACAATTTAATTGCAAAAATTTTATCAAGTGTAGATATCGTCTCTTGTGCTAATAGTCAGACAGCGATCAAATTTCTGAGTGCACGCACATTAACTCCCTGGACTTGCAGCCTCAATCTGTTGGTGCAGAGACATAGTGACTTTTCACAGAACAGAAATGAAGGACGAACTACAACTTATTCGTCCGATTTGCCAATAGATGGCATAACTTGTATGATTCCATTGATTATTCCATTGGAAGATGCGTTGGAAAGCTACCATTCCCCGAATTAAGTTAAAGACTCACTAGATACAATGAGCTCAGGCTCTGTACACTTTCTGTATGCCAGTCGCAACCGCAAAACATCTTCTGAAGCTTGAAATGACCTGTTCATGCAAATCGTTATTTTCTGCTACCGCTCCAAAACACTCAAGTAGCGTGATCAGATCAGAATGAGCAAAGGAACTTTACCCACGATTATCGGGGTCAAAAACCATTTGCCATTGGATCACATGCATCTAGATTAGGCCGATCCCACAATGACTTCAAAAGGGGCTGCAGAGGCGACGAGGAGGAAGAAGCTATTGTGCAACTTCTATGCAACTACAACGCCTCTTCTTTCTAAAGAAAAAAGTCACCTGGATGCATAGTAATAAAACAATCCGAATGAACTAAGTAGTATTAGTTTCAGACACAATTGATTCCGCGTTGCAACAGAACGGCCCTATGTTTGATTGCTGTCAACCGTCCGTCAGCTACTATATCCTAACATACATAGCTTAACTCAGTCACGGACTGAAGTGACCACGGAATGCGTAGAATGTGCCGAAAGATCGTAAGTATCGATTTGAAACTTGGTTGTCTTTTCCAGGATCTGCTGAAGTGTGAAGATTTGGTCTACAGTCGATTTGCCAGGCCGTAAGCCGCACTGGTACGTTCCGATTAGTGCGGTGCAAAACTGCATTAGACGTTCACACAGTACGCAGTGTCCTTGACATGACCAATTTTCACACAACACACATTTCCCCGGCCTGGGAGTTCTTTCCTCTACTTCATCTGGATATGTCAGCAAAAAATATCGAACGTGGGAGAGTGAAAATCCACATGTTGTCAAAACACCATTCTCTTGATGCAAGCACAGCATTGACCGGTTGGACCAACTTGATGTGTCGGGGCCAGAATACATCGAATATTGAGAACGTGTAACCCTCACCGTCACCATCAACACCAACAGTAGTCAAATTGTTTATTTTGTGTATATGTCCATATTTTTCTGCGAGCCACTGAGCCATTCATCCGTGTTTTCATTTCACGCTCCAGTTCCAGTGCAGTTTTTCTGACTTCACCTATTCGGCCTGTGAAAATACATCTACTCTACCAAGAGTGTCTCTTTTTTGCGAAGTATTTTTCCCTATCACCGCAGTCTCATCGTTGCTGTGATTCTTCATTAAAAAAAAACACCAATAACCCATGCAGCAGATTTTTTCACTGCTAAATATACAATATCATGTCCTTCTGCGTCGTGTCAACTTACATCAACCAGTGACAACTTAATTAAGAACAGCAGCAAAATTCAGCTCCAGCATGTGACTTCGTCACAACTGTCATTGAAGCTTCCGGTCTGGACATGAGGGAGACTGCCAGTGGGACGTCGAATTAGTTTCTAAACTCAAATGGCCATATGATCATCTTGATGCTCGTGTGACCCACCATATGCAGCACCACACATCCCAGCAATGAGATAGCATCCAGCACGACCCCTTTCACGGGCCATGCAGGCTAGAGGTCCTCGGAAACCTAGGAATCAACATAGCGGATGGAGCATCCATGACGGAACACATCTTCAAATGCAGGTATCATCGAGGAAGCAGACCGGAACGGGAAACATCATTAAATGCAAGAATCACCGCGGAAACAGACCGCCCTCAACTTCTCACGCGACATGCTCCGTTGCTAGCACATCATTCGTGGATGAGATCCGCTGCGGAGGAGATTTCGACCAAGAAGTCCATCGGAACCAGCAATAGTAAGCCTTGGGCTCTTCGGCTCTTTGGTTCTTCGGGTTTCGCACCAGTCGAAGTTCACTGTCAAAATCTTCCAGGCATTGCCACATCCACCGCGTTGGTATACCCTGGACCAAAACAGACCGGGATTAACGATTCAAGACAACGCACTTAAGCAATGGGTTGCCTTCTTCCTCCATGGAGTCCCATAGAAATCTGACGTCCAGTGGGTACACAACTACTCACGGCGCTGCGGTTTAAGATCTGCGATTTCACTCAAATATGTGTCTTCAACAAGACGCTCGCACACCTCACACAACACGTTCTGTTTCGGATTTACTGCAGAAAAATTATCCTTTGGCGAGTCATTTCGCGATGATGATGTGGGCTGTCCACCAAGATTTATGGCCGTTAGATGAACGCGTTTTATTTAAACTTGTAAGCACACAGTTGACGACCCCCCAATTCAGATGAAGACATGAGGTCTGTAAGACCTTGGTGGAAACAATCGCCAACGTTGTGACAAAACACATCGGCAGACAATCGTTAATTAATTCTCCTCCAAGGCTGTACACATAATTGGATTCCTGATCTGGTTTTCTGAGAATCGTTGGCGACGATATGCCACGATGTTTACGAAAATACGACGAACGCTTGATGTAAAAACTCCTCGTTAATATGGTACTATAGGAAAGCCGAAAAATATTCATCTTTCGGCGTTTTCTCTGTCACTGTTTGCATAGGAGGAATTCAAGGACAACGCACACAACGTGATCAACTTTGTTTGCAACTTCGAGTCCTACATCCACGGTCTCCCACACTCTCGCACTCACTGGGGACTGACTCATTACTCTAATCCAATCATATCCGCTGCCATTAAACGTTGACAGTATCATCCCCAGCAGAAATCCAATAACCACAAGAATATAATCTGCAACCACCACACGGCACAGTCACAGTCCCAGCCACCCGCCTGACGTCTGTCGTGGGGAGGTTCACACATATTGCGTGCACATTATTAGTCCAAAATTAAATGAAAAATGTTGCTCTACATCCCTGCGTGCTTTTGCAAGGTCCTCTCGTGAACGGAACATGTGTCGCCCGGGGCGATGCCAACAAATCTCGACATTCCGCAACAGCCTGTCGGCGCATTAAAGCAGACATCAGACAGTAAAGATTTCCTTGCGCCCACCAGCGCTGGCCCCGGCAGTATTAAATTAAACGAGAGGCCTTCGAAAGTTATCCGCATTCTAGTCGTTTTGTCAATTTAGCGAAATGCACACAGCGATCATAACCATTTCTCACCGGAGAACGCCCACTGGGGCCCTCCAACTGGAATCTTGCATTCGTCGTTGGCTGAGCATCATCATTTGCATGCGCGTGGCATTTGCTTGTGTAATCAGATTTTCTTATTTCTTTTCTTCCTTATCGTCCCACCTTCGTCGTGGCTGTTCCCCTTTCGTCATTAATTTCCCTCCTTCCACTGGCTTGCCACCATCTCATTTGTCAGGGTGCCAGAGAAAAGGAGCCGCTTTTCTGTTGGGTGGCTGGAATGATGTTGTCGGCAGATAGCCAAGGTTGGCCTGAGGAGACCCTGAAGTTAGGGGATGTTTTTCAATCTAGGCGTCGTCTTTGATTGATACGTAATTTCGAAGAGCAGGGAGTGTTGGGCGCCCTGATCCCCTCGAACAGCAGACCTCTTTAGCAGTGCGTACACCATGCACAGTGAGTTTCAAGTGGAAATGCCCACTTCGTTTGTGCCGGACGTGCTGACGCTCCCCAGTGACACTAAGCCGTACATCACACACTCTTCATTCAAGCGGCACCAAGAGGGTCGACAGAGTAAATTTTGCGATATTTACACAATTAAGCCGCACAAAGCGGAGTGTAAATGTGACAGACCTCCTTGGCATGCCTTGGTGCACAAATTGAAAAGTAGGTCCTTCCAATTGAGATGCGAATGTGAAACGGCTTCATTTCTCTGTGTACATACGCACGCATTCCGGAATCATTTTCCATGGCGCTAGCCGAGTGCCAAAATGTCAGTGTTACAAGGTGAATTTATGGGGTATTTCGTTGAAATTGTGTGAAATCCATTCGAGTGGAGTCGGCGAAGGCTATTTAAAGCGAAGTCCTTGGGCCGGAATATTCGATGGCAGGACGGCAAGGTAAACATTATAAGGAAAGCGTAAGGACGTCGAAGGAGAAAATTGCTGAAGGACAATTCGTTTTTAATTAAAAATTTCGACTTGAGATGGAAGTTCAACCGTGGATGGAGGGGACCTTGGTTAGTGGATAGCAGTTGAAAGGCGTGGGATAAAGAGACCTTTGCTCGGTGGGTTATTTTAATTCCGTGCGACGAAGTGGACGAATAAAATCTTCGAAATATTGCTACATGAATATTGTGGCATGACACTTTAGGGCATATAAGCTGGCAGGCTTCCACTCTTTGCCTCAATAACAGACACGCGTATAAATTGAGGCATACTAGTGGAGAAGGACCTCAACCACCTTTCTATCAGTATCAGCTAGTCAGAGATCGCTCGAAAAGGTGTTACCCCGGGACCACGTTCTATGAGTGGAATCTGCTTACCCAGGCAGGCAGAGCACCGTGACACAGTAGGCAAACATGGCACAAAACAGTTGAAGAGGAATCGAGTTCTTTAGGCATGAGTTGGAGGGAGCTCAAACGTGTTGCAGAAATTCGAACGAGATTTCGCGAGGCGTGGTGGTAGCCCCTGGTGACAGGACTTAAGTAAGTAAGTACGTACTAAGAAACAGAAACAGAAAGTGGACAAGCTTAAAAAATAAACTGATACGATGTCAAACTCCTTCGTAAGATGTTTGTTACAGACTGCAAAGGAGACCTTGCAAAAATTAGTTGACCTCAGCACACGAGTGGTTACTGTAGCTGTAACCATCTGAGCGCCAACCATAATATTTAACAATGCGGAATTGCATTGACCCAGTTGAAGAATTGTCGACCCTGAGTTAATGAAGCAATGCAACAGATGGAGGTCATGAATTCGACACCAATGAAGGCACCTAGGGATAAAGGTTGCTAACTTATGAGGATTTGGTGAGTCCAGTCCAAAAGTGAGACAAAGAGTTTTTCTGAAGCCAGAATTAGAATTTGATCTGAATTGTGTGAAGTCATGTTGTCCAGCCAAAGAATGTGTCGCTTGTTTAAATAAAACATATCTTAAGAGCATACAACTGTAGGACAGGCGATGCGTTACTTAAGACGACTCGTACTTATTGAAAAGAAACGTAATTGATATTACAGGCTGTATTTATAAGTTCAGTTCCTTCCATCTGTTGATTGTTACATTAAGCTGTCGCAATATTCTAGAGTTATATGTGAATTATAATGTATTAAACGAGAACACTTACAGTAGTGTACACAAAAATTAAATGCCTACACAACACAATACACATAGAAGCATGGGCTGCCGTCACCTTCTAAGGCAGTATGTAGCATCAGCGTCGACAGTTGCCGACGTGCTAGAGACACTGCCTGTTTCATAAAATATGTTAGCAATGCAGTAGAAAATTAGATACGATGAGAGATATACGTTTGCTTATGCGAAAATTGTGAAATTTCTCTTGTGAAATTTCAGTTGCTCTGAATAGTCATAATGATGTGATATGTCGTTCTTTAGAGCGTCATAAGTCTGTTTTTCAACAATTACTATATCCGGGCTTTTCTCACATAAAAAATAACATGGAAAATTGGGAAACGAATAAATTAAGGCAAATATAAAGAGTAATGGCGAAGCAGGGGAAACAAGGTATCTTCTTCGCAATTCGTAAGAATTTTATGAAAATCGAATGTCTCTAAATTACCTTAGAATCCTTCCACGTTGCTATGTAAAAATATTTATTTCCAGAATAAACTGCCTACAACTATAGAAGACCAATTACCTCTTGCCTCTATTTTCCCTTTCTTCAGCAAGACAGCACAAAATCAATACAATTACCTTACATTTTTAATACGTTTGCTTTTCCATGCTAGTTGGTCAAACGAACTTACATTTTAATTCCGCTCAGAAAATGAGAAAACCTCAGATTTTTACTCACCTTGCCCTTGTAGTAACTTTGTGATTTGTGACCCAGTGCGGTGTGCCAGAATACAGCTGAAAAGAAAGTCCTTGTTCCATACACAATTATTCACCCTCACAAAACACTATTCAAATCTTTTCTGGCTTCTCATTTGGCTTATGAATGAAATAACATGCATTTCTTTGAGGGTACACTGATTTTATTATTTTCAAGGCTCCGTCTTGTAACTTGAAAGGCTGGATAATACCATCATGTTTGTCATACTTTTATAGTTCCAACATTTTTGAACTTATTTACATCACATTTTGAAGTAAGTAACGAGAAATCAGATAATACAATGGTAGGCAACATCACAGCCGATTGACGACAAAGTTAAGATACTTCTGGACAGTAATTCACGAAATAATGCGCATTTTGTTGAATCTCCGTTTTCTGATTTATTCTGCAATTGGTTGTGTTTGAAAAACTGAGATGAAAAATAAACAAAAATTAATGGGAAAGAGAGAAGTCAACAATCTCTAACTACTCTACTAACTTTCTTTAGGAAAAACTTTAGTCATTGGATGTGCACTTATATTTCAACTAGTGGCGTTCTTGGTGGTGGCTTTCAAATAAGTAAAGTTGGGATGAAATCTGACATTTCGTGACACCCCATTGAATGATATATCAAAACAATTCACTTGCCAAGTAAAGTTTCATTTACCACCATCGGATTGAGAGCATTCGAAAATATGGGTAAAAGTTTGGAAGATGGTCAAAGTTGTTTCCCCCTCCCATGACTAAGCTCAGGGTCCTACAAAGTCAAGAAAGGCTTCTGAGAAGCCTTCTTTCGAATTGTATTCCTCTAAAATATTTTTTCACTCTTTTTACTCTGTGATAGTACCCTTAAAGAACATTTTGAAGGACAGAGGGAATGTAGTTGATCACCATTGGTGTGATAAACATAAGGCTGAAATAAGAACTTCCCCTTCAATCATATGTAATGATTCCGGCTAACCGCTCTTTTCATATTAAAGCGGGTCATTTTTAAGTTGACATAATTGCTGCATGCTAGCGTTCCTCATGTTTACATAATAACCGCCGCAAAAAAGGAATCAGCTTTAACAAGAGCAGTCAATTTAGTTGCTCTTGTCGACATGTATGTCCTCCGAAGGCATTTATTCGTTCGCCCCATCCCCTTCAGTGCAGTGTTAAGTGAATAAATATTTATTTTAATTCCACACAATTACCTACAATCATCACTTTGCAAATGAAATCGGGAAAACGTTTCAAATTGACACCACATCCATACTCACTCATTTCCCACTTCCCAGAGGGCACCAATTTCGTTTCCGGTTTATTCATCAATTTCATGCATAATTCGATTCAATTAATCCGTTTCCGTGAATGTTTACCAATTGAAAATGCCTTTGGGATTACGATTGATTATTGCGTGATGCCTTTTGTTTGAATATGATTACGGGTTTACACATATGCATGCAATGTAAGAGCTTAAGTTGTTTAGTCATTGAGTTCAATTGAATTACCATCAGATGAATTAGAAATAAGTCCCTTAACTAGTAGCAAAGAATACAAAAAACGTTATAAGGCTTATAAGTTTCAAAGGCATATTCCAATAAGATTGACATTAAATAAACACAATCCAACGACCACAAATCAGACCATCTTGGTGGTCAGCCCCCATCACCAAGATGCGTCATAACTCGTCAAGGACATTTTTCTTGCAATAAATTCAAACCGAGTCGTGTTGTGTGAGATGTGCAAGGATCTTGTTGAAGCCACATATTTGAGTGACATTGAAATCGCCGTGAATACTTGTGTACTCACTGTACGTTAGGTTTGAGTGGGGTTTCGTGGAGGAAGAAGACAACCGATTGCTCTAGTGGGTTGGTGTCTTGAATCGTTGAACCTATTCAGTTTTAGTCTTGGTTATACCTATGCGATGAATGCCTCGAAGGTTTGAACAGTGGAGCGACATGAGTCTAGTCAAGCGTCCAGGGATTCAACGCCTAAGATGGCGAAGCCATATTGAGCGCATGGACAACACAGCTCCAGCCCGAAGAGTCTTCTACTCCGAACCAGTGGGACAACGCAACAGAGGACGAGCACGAAGCCGATGGCGAGTGGAGAAGGGCTTCAACCAGCTTGGGGTACGAAGTTTGAGGCAGCTGGCTAAGGATCGTGCTGGAGAGGCTTGTTAGCTAAGGCCCAGGTTCAGCCCGGACTGTAGCGCCTTAAGGAGAAGTATGCATGATCTGTATTTTACAAGTGCTTCTGATTCACATCCGACGAGATTGCGACGTTGTTCCGAAACATGGTTAAATATTCGAAGCTTAAGAACGTACCGTGCAGCGGCGTTGATTGCCTTTTACAATTTTTGCATTGAGGCATTATCACAGTCAGCGAACAACTCTCACCCGTAGATTAATAGATGCACTAAGAGTGCTTTGGCAAGTTTTAGGTTGACACTGATAGGGAGTATAAATTTGCTAATTGACATACCTCTTAAGGACAAATGCACCGCGGACAATATGCTATCTATATGGCCCGTCCATGCTAGTTCACGATCACACATTTTATTCAGATTTCTTACACAGGCAACATATTCAACCACGACAGAGCTTAATCATATGGCGGACGAAGTTTGGACGATATATGGCCAGCCCTGGTTTTAAAGTCCGATTTAAAATACTGCATGCTCGTTGCTTGCACAGTCTTCATGAGCCGACATTGAAAGCAAGTTTCACCAACCTAATCGTCAAAAAACAGGCTGGCAAGGGTAGCATTTAACATTTGGTTACTTATGATTGCCAGGACTTTAATCATGACCATCGCAGAGTGGTCGATGTGGTACAACACAAACGGTCATAAGCCGAAAAAAAATGCTGTTACTATGCTGCTAGGTCTGATGTCAGATACCCAATTAACAATAAACGACAAAGTTCCTTAAATCCATTTCTTTGTTAATGAGAAACATCTCAATTCAACCTGGAAGGTGGACACCATTACCACACGGAAGCTCTAATCGTTCGTAAGCAGATGTTTATGAAACATCTTAGGGTTTCTTGGACGAACCGTATCTCTAATGAACAATTGGAACTAAGAACGGGCCAGGATCTTATAAATATCACAATACGAAGGAGAAAGTGGCAGTGGATTGGACACACCCTAAGGTGCGAAGACAATTCCATTGCCATGCAGCGGAACGTCGTAGGCAAACATGGCGCAGAACAGTTGGAATCGGGTTCTTCAGGAATGAGTTGGAGGGATCTCAAACGCGTTGCAGAAATTGGAACGAGATGGCGCGCAGGCGTGGTTGACGCCCTATGCCCCCGAGGGTTTAAAGGACTTAAGTAAGTAAGTAAAATCGACCACTGTACATCGTCTGGAAGAAGATTTTCTTTACTCTCATTGGATGAAGACTGGCTTCGGCATACATTGAATAGCCCAAACATCAACCCTGACCTAAGGCTCAGATGTGGTTCGTTGCTGCATGTGATCGATGAACATTTGCGAGGATAAAGAAGAAAGGCAGTCGACGAATACATATTGAGGGGATAACTAGTTCGGGGGATAAGTAGTTTAAACATAGGAATACAAAAATATAAACTAAATATGAAGAAGAAGTTGTAATGACGTTAAGCGTGACTATGTAATATAATAATATGGATGGCGCTAAAGCCCACAAAGGGCCAGGGCCCAGCTTCTCAACAGCCACTCGTGTTGTGCGTGCTATTGTTCTCACACGAGTGGAAGGGACCTACAGTTTTATGCCGAATCCGAACGGCTAGATTTGAGAAGCTTTTTCTAGACAGGAAATACTCTTTGAGCATTGTCAGTGACTCGAAAGAGGTGGGGTCGTGAAAATTATTTGTGTCGCTCAGAGTTGGAATCGAACCTACGACGTCGAGGTTGGGGTCGGCGCACATACCCACAACGCCACGGGCCGCCACAGCGTGACTATGTACTTCCTACCATAAAACGTATTCAACTCATTCAAAGATTGGTATCCAATCCACTGAGCACATGCAATCTCGAACACTGTTCTAATCGGACAATGAATTGATTAAGATCTAGTATATATGCAGAGAGTCTTTAAGAAGTAGATAATTTTAAATATTTTATTGTGCTTCCAGTTCGGAACCACTGTGCAGTTCAAATTCATAATTCATGTCTCCACCTGCCTCAAGTCACAATGCTCATCGAGTATAATTGTCAAGATTAAGTTCCTCAAGCTTCCGAGTAGTCATAGTAGAATGTAGGACCCCTCCTCTCGTGTGAGAACAATAGCAAATAATGATTGTGGAAGCCCATTAGGGTGGGACTACCTCTATTGTTGTCCGGATGCATTTAAATAATGTCAGTCTTTTCGAATCGATTTAAATTCACCCCACACTGTGTGTGTCTGTACACAATTCCCCTTGTAAAATTCGCCGGACTTGCACAAAACGTTCCCTCACACCAGACTTCCTCTTTAAGAAGCCAGTAACGAAACGAACAAGCAGTCGCTGCTTGATTCAAAGTTATAATGATCCTTTTGTTCGCGAAGTTCGTTTTCCGTTTCAGTTTATCGATAAATCAGCCAGTTTTTCAAGGTTTCCCTTTTTTTGCGGGAGTACTTGCTTGCGTGCCGAAGACGTAACATTCACACAATATTGCCCGTTGAAACCGTATTTCAATAGATATTCTCAAAATGCGTCTATAACTAACGTTTAAGGTTTTTTTTTCGAGGTTCTTTATTTACGCAGATGATTGGTTGGTGAAAATAGGTATCCCTCGGGTTGCATGGAACTCCGCGGGGACATGGTAATTTTTGTGGAAGAAGAATATTTTCATTTGCTTAAAAGGCTCTTTGATGACTTGTTTACATCGGCATTGTGTTTACTTAAGACATTTGTCTTTCATGTCGTCACAATCTTTTTAATGACTTTGGTTGGCATTGGGGCTTGCGGCAATTACCTGTAAATATTCGAAAATAGTGTTTACTCATTTAATTGTTAGTCTAAGGGAAAGCTGCGTAGACAGGTGGACAAAGGCAGTGAAGTTTCTTTTTCTATGCGGCGCAAATTCACAACCACATTAGAGAAGCTGTCACTTATACATTTGTGCCTCCGTTGATTGCCAGAATGCTTAGGCTGGGTTAGGTAAGAGTGACTGACTGCAGAAGACAGGTCAGACTTAAGGCCATTCGGATAAAACGTGTACTGACTTCTACTAACATTGTGACCAGTTGGTGATTGCAACAAAGTGTCTTAGCTGACCTATGCTGACGCTGCTTGGGCCTATTCGGAGCAAAAGCTTCTAACTCGCAGTATCGCAAATATACGTAAAATTAAGCAGACTTCGAGGACGTGTTGCCTTATTTAATTTGCTGACATAGCCGACGATGTTTGGTTTAGAGAAGAAAATGCCCGGAGAAGAAGAAAGATAAAAGTAAAGATGGAACAGAAATCTAATTACTTGAATTTTTGAAATTTAATAAATACATCTTGGACTCATCAGAAGATAAATCTCGCACTCTTCAGCGCTAGCTCTTGGAGTTTGAGCAGTTGCTCACTCTACATGTTCAAACAGAGTGCCAATATGATTGGTGAGCTACATTCCTCAATGCTCATTGTTAAAGTAAAAATCGACAGTATGCTTTGCAACTGTTTGCTTTTGACGTTTCTACCGCTTTGTTGCTCTTGCTTTGCAAAATCTGCGTTTCCGATTAGGCCCTTTGTCTCGTTGAGAGTATCGAAGTAATAGGACTCTAGGTGTATGTACTCCTCTTGTCAGACTGCTACACGAGTAGATTTTCATCTATGCCGCTAACCCAGAAACTGTACGGGATACGTGATCCTGTGGTCAACTGACTACCTTGCTGAGATTAATCAAACTTAGAAACCGTTCTAGGTTATGTGATGGCCACATGCATATCCATTTTTTTTAAGGACAGTTGGTGGCTTCTAGCCATTTCTGAGTGGTGGCTTTGGGCGGGAGGAGATAGTAGGCGCTAGCTATGGAAATGGAAGGTTACACTCCTTCTTTGCCAAGAAATGAGATTGAACCAAACCTGACGAGTTTCTCGGCTTTGCAATGTCCTTATATGTCACAGTACACCGGAACCCACATGAGGTGTGTATTGAAATGCCTCTCTTTCGGAGGCAACCTGCAACTTAGCTATGTTTCTGATTTGAACATGACATTGTTATTGGACTTAATTGCAACATGCCTGACCGAACAGACGATGATATCCGTCATGGATATTACATAGTTCTTCAGCCAGGACGTCTTCTCTCTTATCGCAATGGTTTCGTCTCGAACGACGCTACAGTGATCAGGAAGCTCTAAAGAGATATCAATATTGAAGTCTTTGAACACCTACACCCACCACTTCGCCCAACTTCATACATATTGCAAAACTTCACTGCATTGATACGTATGTCATTGAGTGTACCTGGGCAAGTAAAATATGGCCTCAATTACGAAAAATTAAATAAGGCTCGATTTTTTAGTACATTATAATCACAAGAGGTTTTAACTGCTTCCTCCACCCCAGAATTTTTAAATTTGAAGAATTTCATCACTTTCTCGTTGTTTTAAATGAGTTGCTTGCCTCCAAGCGGAATAACGAATTAAACATGTGATGCTTTAATTAAAGCGTTTAACATGCACATCTCGAGCGAACAGGTATCCATTGCTGTTATGTGTGTATTCCTGAGAACTCCGTCAGCATTACAGTTCAAATGTTGAATGAATTATTTCCCCATTTGCATATTTCCGCGAATTATAACACTTCGCGAAAACACTGAGCATACATGTTTTCGCTTTAAAACACAGAAACAGCAATGAAATGCAGTCATGTTCGGGATTATTCAGTTCATCCGTTCGTACACTCAATTAAATCGATTCAAGCTCTTTCTAGGAATGTTTTGTTTTCAAAAGAGATTTTCCAGTAGTTAAATGCCACATATATTCGCATATCCATGTCAGCAAGCAGAAGTTGTTATCCCACTAAATGCCGAGGGAATCAAGGTCGTTCTGGAGTGCACGTAAATCGGTTGAGTTGGATTGGTTGTGCTTATTTTCGTAGCATCTGTGTGGATGGATGGAAGGGAATTTTTGTGCGACATTATTTATGGCGAAGGCAAAGATGAGGGAACAAAGGTGTCTGACTTGTGGGATCCTCGATGAGGCAACAATGGGGTCGGCTTTTGAAGAGCAATTTTCAAGAATACTCTAAAATGGCGATTTTCAAGCACAATTTAAGGCATCGTTAGGTACTATTTAAACTTAGAGAAGAAGCCAAGAAGTGGTCTTGGCAGATTTTATTTTGTTGGTTTTAATGAATTTATAGAGTTTGTGATCAGTTCTGGAATTTTTACGAGGTCAATGTTGAAGAGAGATACAAATAGGGGTCCAACACTGGACAAAAGATCTTGATAAGACATGTAATTGGATGCGGAATACTATGGCATACATTTATATTGGGTCTCTATTCAATGTGCCACGATATAGCTGATGAATATGATAGAAAGGGTGCCGGCTTACTATTGGCAGCCGTTCAGGAAACACCCCACCACCTCTTCATAAAGCTGTCAACGGCTTACTACTAGTAGATGCCATAATAAGGACTGACAAAAGATGGAATTAAATAAAAAAAAACGCTAATGTAGCTTTGTCTCAATTCGTAAAAGGAAAATAACCCTTCTTGCAATAAAGAGGAGAGTTAAGATCGCCCTTCAGTGAAGCTTTACACCAATCTCGTCTCATGTTCAGCTCTAGCTCATATGACAACGACAGTCTTAAGCCCTTGTGTGTTTGTTGTGTCTTAACAGAATTGTGCGTTTTATTGAAACAATAAATTTTCAAGTGGACACAGTATAACTACCTACCTACCATACCACACTTTTGCACTAAACAATTATTTAAGACTAAGTAGAAATATTAGCTAATTTACTGCATAAAAAATTCCATAAAAACATACAATTTAAATCCAAGCACAATGAAAAATGAAAGAAGAAAAATATCAAACAAGGTTATTCGGAAATTAAATGCAGTATCCTTTGCACTCCTTTCTACCCTCTGGTAAGCAACTGCATCTACTTCTTTCGAAAATTAATATCCCTTCTGACGTTGCATCATGCTGAATTCTTAGAATTTTTCTGTTCATCGACCAGCAGCATGGCAGCATGCTTTTAAACAAGAAAGTATGCCACCACAACAGCAAGGGGACGGATGTCGTCGATAGTGTTCGATAGTGCCACGAAAAATTAATATATCGGTTCAATTATTCTCAATTTCAGCAACTCAAAGAACCTTGTCAAGAGTTCAAAAGTAATAAGAAATGATAGACTGCACGCGTGTAGACACAGAGAGTAAGTTCCGTCGAAAGTTTCTGGTGTAATTAAAAACGGTTGATGTTTGGTTTGTTTTTGAAGAGAAAATAATCTTGAAAATGAAAAATGTGAGTTCGAGTTGTCTTAACGCATGACAGCAACATATTAAGGCACCCTTGAATTGCTATTTAATAGTTAATTCTCATGAAATATTGTTGCATTAATGTAGTTCGAGCAACAAGTGTATGTGTGCGTAAAGGGGATGCTGTAAGAATCCAAACTGAGGCTTGTGGCGTTTTGTTACTTCAGCTCTTGAAATCACGCGGTGGTAATAAGAACATGATTACGTATCGCAGAGGAATTTTAGGATTGGTTCGCCGGATGACCGTTGTTTGCATCTAGCAAGAGCTGGAAAAGTGAACGGTGCACAGTAAGTTGAAGTTGATTCTGCTGTCACGGAATGGTGCTGTTGTGTGATGTCTTAAGCGAGCCCTTTCTAGACCATCGTTACTTCGTGATATACTATAAATAAAACATGTCATTCAAGATAATGCACATTTAATCAACAAAGACCATCAAAGACTTGTCGTTTCTTTGAATCGGATGCTAATCGGATCAAACCATGACCGAGAATGTTTCCATGCTACTGAACCGAATATTATGTATTGTTAGTGTCTCAGGAAAACACCAAATTTACGAAGTTACCCTTCAGCAACCTCAGGATGTTCATTCGAATTTATGCTTTGAGTCAATACAACTCTAGCGCTGATAGTCACTGTCAATGGATTAATTTCTACTTGACAGATTATGGTGTAATTTTTGAATGTGCCTGCAGAGATTCTTCGGCGAAAATACTAGTCCAAGACCGGATTCAGCTGACTGTGTTTACACGCATATCCGAAGTGAAGCATACTTGTGTTGGGAGAAATACATTTTGGAAGCCATTTGTGTAGAGTGCTGCTCCATATGGCGGGCACCTCCAAGTTAAATGTTTTGCATGACCAACTTTATCACGTTTCTGCATTTCATTTCTTTTTCCAATCATAAGCAAAGCGGAAAGAGGTCGATTATCGAATCGATGAATCGTGTTTTCTTTTTTAGATCGGTGTCCACTCTGTACTACTCAATGTCTCTTTTCGGAAGGCACCAACAAGACGTTGTATTAACTTTTTTGATGAAGTACTAGATGTAGCCGGCGCGCAGTACGACGCATGATACAAAAATTAAAAAAATGGTGCTAAAACCATTTTCACTTGGTTCTGAATAATTTTGCCAAAAATATCAGTGATCTGTCTCTTACCATTTAAGAGTCAGGACAAACAAAAATTTATTTTTATTTATAGAGATAAGACGATAGTTAAGTTCTTCAGCCTGAAGCTCGATCCACAAATGAAATCTTACTGCAGAACATAGATAATCCTAATAGGGCCGTTGGAAGACTGGGATCGCATTTGACATCGTTCGAAGCAACTGGGTTGACTCGAATTTGACTCTAAGAAAAGAAATCATGGTTTATAGCAGGTGTTAACACAACTAACATACTCTGCTTTAAAATAGTCATCCACTCCCACCTCACCTAACCTAGTTGCTCCTACTTTGCCAGACTGACGTGCATCACATTGCCTTCCAAGAAAAAAAGGGCAGAAATGCAGAAGAACACGAAAGGCTTAATTGAAATGTACACAAACGAGGACGTGGTTAGACATGCAAAATATAATCGACAATGATTCAATTCTCCATCAGAGTCGTAGATTACGAGCAAAACCAGGCCTGCGGTATTATGGACCCAATTGGGCATCATGGTTTTGACGTCTGGAAACAGCGTGCACAGAACCGCTAACAATGTACAACGTTTCACTCTATCTTCATTCGAAAACTACCACCCTATTTCTGCAAAGCCCTACCTGCTCTTCTTTAGCTGTATAAAGCGCAACTTGCTGAGGGGAAGAAAAATCACCACCACAAAACATTGACTGATTTTATTTTCAAAAACCCTACAAAAATTCCTTTTTCTTCACTAAAATTCATATTGCAAAAATGATTTTATTAAAACCATGCTGTCAAATAACTCGATGCTGTGACCGTCCTAGTGAATAGTTCGATCGTCAATGGTCTCAATCGCCACCGAGCTACGCTTGAATCCTTTATTTACTCAAGCAGGAAAGCATATCCCACAGAGAAGGTTCTCTCACACTTCCCACTCTCCCTCCGCTGATTGCAGGTAAGAACAACGGCAGAGAACAGTGAATGCAAATAATATCTATGATCCTTTTTAAGTGGGAACTCCAGTTCAGAATATACTACTCTATTCATACAATATGATTGCTATGGTCCACATAATGTTTGTGAGGGCAAGTGACGGAAGTGTGTAAAACAGGAAACACAGACTGTCCTCTATGAAGCATGAATCAGAGTCCGTACCGATCGAATGCCACTTGACACGTCTGCGTATCTTAGGCGATGCATTAATACGTAATGGTAAATCCAGCTATACCTTGGGCCTAAGCAATCCATGGGGCATAAGCCTGAAGAAAGGAAAAGAAAGAATTGACTTGTCCGAAGTGAAATGAAAACCCAGGAAGAAAGAAAGAACAAGAAAATTTCCAGAACACGAAATTGGAAATGTTCTCGTGACCGTTCAGTACTACGACAATATCAGAGATTTAAATTTTAAAAAATGGGAAGAAGCATTGAGGCGCTTAGAACTAAATGCACAAGGATTATATTTTTCACAACGAAATCCTTTAAAAATCCGAGAAATATAATGTAGCAAGGTCGTAGCATATTCATTGTACTAATTGAACATGTTTCTGATTTTACCTACTTTGCAACTTATCGCTGTCAACATGCGTCAATTGATTTGTTTAATTGCAGTTTGACTCCACGCCAGTCAATGACCATAAGGCGCTGTGTCAGCAATTAGTTGCGGCATAATTTGTATAAAAGACGGAGGCAATAAAGAATATGACGAGTGCAAATTACGAGCGCACAAACGTATTACGTAGTTTTCTTTCTGTTTACTTTGTCCTATTGCTATCCCCCCACCAGTGGTAAGGTGGCCATAGTGCAAAGCTAAACATGTTGGTCCTTCGAGCCAAATATATAAAAGAATTACTCTAAGCCTTTAGATGAACACTGTAAATTGAATAGTACACTTATATAGCGCCTTAGTCCACACCAAACCGTTTCGACAAAAGTCTACCATTAAATTAGAGAACGACAGCGGTATGCAGCTTGGCATGCATGTGTTTACGCTCTTTGAACTCTAGAATAAATTTATCTCGCGACTGTTGCCAAACTGCTTAAAGACTTGCATTAACAAACAGTTCGCAGGTAGTACCGATCAAAAAATGTTCTAATGTTGAGAGGGTGAAAGAAAAGAAACACTTATTTGACAGCAAATGTAGTCTTTAAGAGAGCTAAGACTGAACTATTCAGCTTGTGGCAAAGGCCAGCTTCGGGTCAATAACCTAATCACATGGTCCGAATGCATTTAGTTGATGATTAATGTTCGTAAAAAATTGTTTGTATTTCTTTTTGAATTGCATATGAAATCGCCTACACATATCACTTTACTGTCCTTGCTAAAGAACCTAGTCTTTCTAAAAGTTGACGACTCTATATCAGAAGATGGTCAAGACATGGGATAAGATGGCATCACCAGTTTCCTCTTAAAAAACCAATTGATTTAAAAATTTTCTTTCAGTTAACCCTCTAAAATCATTTAAGTTAACAGTCGCAAGCAATGTTTTTACAAGTCTTCCCAATTTACCAACGGGCCCAACCAATCAATTTCCTGTTTATTTACTCAAAAAAATGCGAGCATCTTCCATCGCACAAATTTTCCTTGAAAAATCATAAATTCCGTGTTTGATTTAATATATCCTCTACATGAAATAATTCCCACAACAAACTCTGTATTCACCGACGATCTCACAATATGGCATGTTTATTCATCGCCACCACAACGTTTTGGGGGGGAAGGCAATCACCGTACGCATCTGAGTTATTTGTATTTGAATAAAATCCGAACGTGGGCTCCGACCGAGAGCAATCAATCAAACCTCAATGCTGTAACGTAAACACACCGCGCGAGGAGGTGCACATCCACCGCCACAAAAGAACACACGGCATGGAGAACAATTAGTTTAACGACTTACCATATTGTCGTGCTGCTGGGCTGTTGCCAAACGCAAAAGCGAACAACTTAATCCAAGGAACAAGATTCTCTAGAACACCGGTCACTGCTGCGTATACGTAACCTTCGCGAAAAATACTTTCGCCTCATTCACCTTAGCACATCAGACACACACGTACGCACTTTTCTTAATTGAAAATGGAAAATTGAAAATTCACTTCAATATTAAGCGGAATTCGATTTTTGCACACAAAAAACTACCCCTGCGTCATTCACATTGCCACTAGTTGGGTGGGAGGAGGGATGTTTAAATTTTTAAATTGAACAGGCACGCTTTATTGACCTTTGCATCAGTCAAACACTGGCGCGGAGTACCGTCAAGTGCAGTCGTAAATTACGGGATCCGTGGGGCGAGGTGCTGGCGGGCGGCCTGCTTCAATGATGACGGGAAGTGCAGGACCACTTCACTCCGTCTTCGCGAAATGTACACAAAAATTATCGCGTTTCATCTTGCCGTTGCTGTTGTTGTTGTTGTTGATGATCAGTGGCAGTGCCGCGTCCACACATGCATATGCTCGCGTACGTATATCTTGGCTCGGACCTTTTAACATATCACTTCGCGGTCAGTTAGCAAATTTCCGACGAACGCGGATGTTGAGACAATAATCAATTGGATTTACCGCGGTAATTACGCGGTTTGTATTTTTATCCAACCGAACTACAGAGGACGTACTTGCTCGACGAGCACTTCAGCAGACACGGGCAGAAATACGACGCGTAAGCCGCCGAGCGTGATGTGTTTGCGTGAGCAACAGTCTCCATCAACTGTACACCGGCCCGTCGAAAGTGACTCGGAGTGCGAAACTGTCTGTGTTCTCTGGCACCAGACACTTTTCATTTTATTCGAGGCAGGATTTCAAGCATAAAAGAGCTTCCTTATCAGCAAAAAGCTCAACTGAACGCGGTTGAATGCGATTGAAAGGGTGACTGCGCAGGCTCTTGAATCGGCACACGTTCACTCAGAAGGCGGCCGTGATTTTGTCGCTACTCGAGACAACTATTCAACTTGACCTCTTTCCATCGATTGCTGCGTTTGAAGCAGTCCGAGAGTGCGAGACTGGCGCTTTAAGATCCCTTCTGGACGCTGGGGTTATCCGGTTAACTTGGAATCTGATTTTAATTTAATTAGCCTCATACCCACTGCACGCAGAGAGAATGATTTATGGACAGACACAAATCTAAGCTAATTCATAGCGCCGAGGAGTAATGAACGTAAATTTTAAATTTATGATTGACGCCGCCGGTGGGGTGGTGTATTTTCACGCCTTTGCTACCTTTTGCGAGACGAGAGTTCACGGATTCGGAGTGATGTGATTGAGGTGCTGGAGGTGCTGCCGGCAATGAAATGGCAATAAATTGAGAATGGGGCCTTTTTGAGAATCTCACGAATGAGTGTGGCTGTTAAGGTTTAAATCAGGCAGCTTTGTACTCGAGTCTAGACCCACCGTAATAATAAACCAATTGCTGTCGAAGTGGGCTTTGCTATTTCGTTTCTACAGCTTCTCATTCAATCATTCCATTACATGAATTAAGTTCAAGCTTACTGCGATGAAATTTGAGTCAATTTTCGTGCTGCAAATCGCGGGAGGTTTTTTCAAACTACAATTGTTTTGGTATCGAAAGGTGTCTTTGGCAAAATGGAATTCCTCTGTTCTTTCAATCGTTGGGAACTGGCGCTGATGTGTGGAATGAATTGCTTCACAAAGTGTGTTGTCTTTCGAGCAGTAACCCCTTCGACCACGAGTGCTGAACGTAGAGTGGTGCTTTGGTTTGCAGAAGCGAATATTAACGGATTGGGGTGCCTGAAGACAATTCTAGTCTATGAGACATGAATGTAACAAAGTCGGGTTCACTGGAGCTTTTATTGTCCTACACTACGATGGATATTCTCGGAAACAAACATGTAGTATCAGCTGGAGGAGACGAAATCGATGAATATTTTGTCACTCCTTCTGTGAGCATAGGGATTTCACTTGGAATCTCCATCTCTCTCGGTTAGTTGCAGCTGTCTTTCTAATATTCCAAGTAATGTTGCACTTAGTTCCAGAAGTATTGATCGTCTCCAGGTGTTCTTGGGACGACTTGTGAATCTTTTGACTTAAGAGTTATACTCTAAAGCCATTCTGGAAACGATGTCAGTATATTTCCTGATGTATGCACAAACCATTTCCAATTGCATCTCTTGGTCTGTGTCACAATTGATTCCTTTCTTGTCATTTCTAACAGATCCACGTGTTTGATGGTGCTTGGCCAGAATACTCGATGCATGATTCGGAGTCATTTGTTGATGAATACCTGTAATTTCTTTGTGATGTTGTTCAACCAGGTTTCGCTACCATATATAAGATTTAACACATTAATTGAATATGTGAGCCTCGTGGTTCTGGAAATCTGGGAACTCCTCCATATTCTTCTGCTCTTACTTAATTCAGGTCGCCGACTCATGAAGGGTCCGAGCCTGAGCAATTGCTGTCTTCCATCGGTGACGGTCCTGTGCGCGTTTTTTCCGGTCATAAAGGCCAAGCTGTCTTACATCCGCGATGACTTGGTCTCTGTACCGGAGGTTCGGTCTTCCTCTCCTTCTCGAACCAGGAGGTTCAGATTCCAAGACCTTCTTTGCTGGAGCGTTGTTGTCCATCCGCTCGATGTATCCGAGCAAGTGCAGTCATCGGATTCTTGCCTTCCGGACTACATCCACATCCTTGTACAGCTCGTAGAGTTCGCAGTTGTGTCTTCCTCTCCATTCGCCCTTTTCGCAGACGACACCAAATATCCGACGTAGAATTTTTTCAAAGGCACCAAGAATAAGCTCTGCAGTTTTGCATGTCGTCCAGCAAAATAAGAGTCCTGTAGAGCACGATTTTGGTCCTTCGAGTCAGGAGTTGCTACTACAATGAAAACGAAGTGTAGCAAAGCAGCTGGCGAGGATGGTATACATGCCGAACTGCTACGCGCTGACCTGTAAGACCTCTTATACGATAATGATGGTAAAGGTTTACATTACAAACGAGTGATTGAGGCAGGTGTACAAATGAGCAGAACTCCCAATCTAAGGATAGCATACAACGATAAATAGCTTAGCAAAAGGAAGAAACAGTGGCTCCATGAAAGAACCCTGGACTGGTGATAAATTCGCTTGTCAGTCGAACTATTTGTCGGAGGAAGATGAAGGCATTAGAGGCGGGATCGAGAGTTTGAGGAGAAGTTAAAATAGGTCTTGGTGATTGGGGTTCAGGGTGTGAGAATAAATGCATTTCGGATGTTGGAGTGTAGGTCTGATAGAGATAGATGCGTTGATGTTAGATAATACACATTTTTGTCAAGGTTGAGCCTCCGCTTGATAAAGGTCTTGACTGTTATGTTACGTGGGGCACCAGAGACAATAAATGCGGAATAGTGGTTGGTGCAAGAACAGTTGTTCTACTGAGTTTATACGATCGAGCACACATCACGAATAGGGCAGTTTTCCATTTCGATAGTATGAATGGGTGGAACAGAAATTGCGCGAAAAGTAAGGTAACCAAAGGTAGAACCACGACACTGACTATGTATGCCAACGGAACGTAAACTAGAAAAAAAAGCTTTAAATTTACTGAGTGTGTTCGGTGTGTGGGCTGTGTGGAGCTATTATTTTTTTATAGGCAATACTTTTTTTCGTTCAGTTTAAGAGCACCGCGAATAGCAAATTGTAACTTAGCCAAACTCAACTTTAGAGTAGGTACTCGGTGTATCTTTATCAATAGCCGGTTTCGAATATTCATTTTTTTATGAGCACTCCAGTCAAACGTCTTGTTGTAAATGGTTTAAGTGCGCAATCGGAAAACGAATATTCGGAGTTTTATTCGTTTCTTCTTTTACATTGCGAGCATAGTAATAAGTGTACTCGAAAACCTTACAAGCCTCTTATATGCACATGTAATGGTTGCTAAGGCAGCTTGCACGCACGCTAAAGTCATCTTTCATTTTTTAATATTGTTGGCAAGTGGAGTCAGATAAATGGGACTGCACAAAGGATTTCACCAAAATCGCGAGTAAAAGCATGTAAGATGCAGAGGCTTAAGTCAATTTAAAATATGCCATTCATGGTGCCACAAAGAAATTCTAAAGCTTACCCGGATAATGGACGAAAATCCATGTATAGTGAATCTCTGCTCACAATGTGCAGGTAGACACTGAAACTCAATACAAAGGTAACGAGTCTTCTTTCCCACCCCCAGAGTCTCTGTATAGCCATTAGGCTTCGATGTGAATATTCATATGAATGCAGGGTATGGTAAAATTCTCTGAAATCTGCTTTCAGTATGTTGCCCCAAAAAAATGCTGTCAATCTGACCATCGGTGGGTAATTACCAGGTACCATTAAGAACGAATGAGTCTACCCACACACTTCGGGGGTTTTAACTTTGCATGCGGATTTTTTTGTGACTGACCAATGAAGCAGGGAAACGTAGGCGGGAATTAAAGCCTGAAAATTGGGAAGCGTTGCCAATGGATTCGATTTTTGATGAAGATGTTTGCTAATTGTTTGTGATCGATTTTCGTAAGGGTCTTCAATAACGTTGATACCAAAGCGGTCCTTGTCTCTAGGCAGTCCTTGGCTCTACTCTAGTCTATCGCAAGTGTATATCGAACAGCTTTTTAAACCGTTTACTGATGGGCCCCGTGAGATAGGTGAACGTTTACCTTAATTAATATGACATGCAAGAAGGTCTAATCAAGACTACAAAAAGGACCTTCGATAGTTCGGGACATCCTGGAAGGACCACAACGACCAAGATGCCCGTGGCGGCTTCTTCCGAGTCATGCGTACGAGCAACAGGCCACCTAAGGAAGACCTCGTAGACATTTTGAGGTAAAATCTCTGGGAACACATTTCGATGCTGATCCTCGCACGTGATATAAAAAGCAGCTTTTATCCAAGAGACATTTGTGGGAGCACCGAAAAACGCTTGGTGGATATGAATGGCATTAGCTAGGTCGAAATTAGGAGTGAGAGGTTTGTTGATCAGGAGACGGGGGTAGCTGCATTTCAGCATTATCCGACCATGACTTGTTGTAAGTGTGGTTATGGATGTATGTCAGTGGTTTATGAAGCCAATCAGGGGAGAGTTGGTGGTGTGGCCGGAGCGAATCCGTCAACGTAGGTGAAAGTCTTTGAAACGAAGCATACGTTCAAATAGAAATCCTGACACAATGGGACGCCGGAGTTTAAGACTTCACCCCAGGGAAAGAGTCTTCATCTGAGGCTGCAAAAAGACAACTGCGCTGACAAAGCTCAGGAATTTTCAGAAATAGATACGTAGGTTAAGGAGTAGATGTGCAATACCTCGACGATGCAAAAAGCTGATCTACTGTAATATCCACAATTGACGATAACAGGCCTTACGCGAAGGTATAAGGAGAAGAGCTTAAACGCTGGATTTCAGCTCAAATAAAACAGAACTAATGCTCTTCGCCACTAAAACCAAATAGTACAACTTTCCGCTGTCCCATTTGTTACATTAATATAATAATAATGATATGGGTGGCGCTACAGCCCATAGAGGGCCAGGGCCTAGCTTCTCAGCATCCACTAGTGTTGTGCGTGCTATTGTTCTTTAACGAGTTGAAGGGACCTACAGTTTAAGGCCGAATCCGAACGGCTTTGTTTGAGAAGCTTTTTCTAGACAGATAATACTCTTTGAGCATTGTCAGTGACTCGAAAGAGGTGAGGTCGTGAAACTTATTTTTGTCGCTCAGAGCTGGAGTCGAACCTACGACGTCGAGGTTGGGGTCGACGCACATGCCCACAACGCCACGGCACTCCACTTTTGTTACATTAACCGCTCTCTTTATTTACCACCGATCAGTACCTAGGTGTTAACTCAAATCACAAACTCAGCTGGATGCTATGCATAGACCAGAGATATAAGAAGGCGTGCATAACCTTCCACGCATGCAGTAGATCCATCGGCTTAGCATAGAGTGCCGGCAGAGGTTCAGTAAGTTAGAAATAGAAACATTGTACGGCCAACTAGTTTTAAGCATTTTTGTCTAGCAACTAAGATTTGCCATGAATTCCAAAATAAAAATGTAATTAAAATGAAAAATAATGTAGATCTATCGTCAAGAGTGGGGACTCCAACTAAAGTTGACTATGGATGACAACGGTGGGAGGTCGAACGATTCTATCATTTGGCTTTTGGAAAGAAAAATACAATGTTACCAAATTACACAGGGTTAAGGAGCAACATGCATTAGCACGACGGTCGAAGCCAATTGACGCTTTGAAGGTAAGCTACATATTCTATCTCTGGACCTTTATGTTGGCCATCAGGTCAGTGAGTCTGAGTGCTACACATCAGAACCTCCATTTTCTTGCAGCAGGATAAGCGGGTGGATTCAGTGTGAAGGAGGAGGACGACGTCACGCTTCTGAATCCGCGGCTTAGTTCTTCGGACGAGTTGGTTCTTGTTCACTCTCTCGCACATCAAACATTTGCATATAAAGAATCTAAACCAAAAACTTGTACCTAGCTAAGAAAGAAGAGTGAGAAAAAAAGACAGAAAAAGAAAGAAAGCCGTACTGGGCATTCTACCGAGAGTCGTAAGTCGCTTGCAGACTATAATTTTAAGTCTAGTGAGCAACTTAAACTATCAAACAACGTTCCCACTCTAACCGCTGCAAGAACGGAATGGCAGAGCAGACAGGTGTGTTACTCTAGACTGCTGGAAAATACCAGTGTGCTCTAAAAGGCACTATTTGCACTCTAGGAAGCAGGTCGTCAAGTCAAAATACATCCAAATACGCCAATTTTCTGCCAAGACAGAAGGTTGTCATATTCATTGAAAGCCAAAAAGGCATCCAATCTCTTGCCTGCTTCACGACACACTCTAAACTTGAAGAGGGATCCAGGGCCGAGCTAGTGTCATTAGAAGGCCGTCGCAATATTTCCTTAAAATGGGTTCCAGATTACACTTAGAAGATGATAGTACCAACGAACTGGCGGGGCAATGATCTACCCATTACATCTCGCTTCCAAAGGGTAAGCAAGCAATCAAGGCTTATACCGCCACGCATTTCCTTAAAAAATCTAACCTTCGATAGATCAGATTTACAATCTGTGCTACACCAAGACAAAGTAACCTGAGCATAATAATAAGCTACTCACGAGTGGGGGGACCTACAATTTTATGCCGGATGCGAACGGCCAAGTTTTAGAAGATTTTTCTGAACAGGAAATGCTTTTTGACCACTGTCAGTGACTTGAAAGAGGTGGGAAATTATTTTTATCGGACCTACGACGTCGAGGTTGGTGTCGACGCACATACCCAAAACGCCACGGGCTAGCGCTTGAGTATAACCGATCCAAAACAAGAGATGTCTTTCGGTGTACTCGACATGAAATAGCTGGGATTGGGACGAAATCAAGTCGCTAAACTAGGTATCCCACACAACACACTGTTGCAATTGTGTGCCTGAGATAGAGGTCTTAAACTCATTTTCCCTGCGCTTGTCCGGCTCTTGTTGGAGCCAGACAGTGAGCTCTTGGTAGACATAACTTTAACCCACTTGCAAAAATGTACTGTACTCTTAAGGCATCGTCGAAACACCATTGCATCCGTTCATCCATTTATTTCCAAAAACAAAAACCACCCCTCATTGATTTGACTACGATTCCCTGACGTAAGGACGCACAGGAAAAGCTTCTGGTATTTAATTTGATTTTACCTAAAACCCACAGAGGAGTGCTTCAACTAAAGAGGAAATGTTATCTTAATTTATCAACTATTCGTATTCTTCGTTCCCCTCCGTACACACAATATAATTCTCAATAAACCAGTCACTTTGCAGAGCTGCCTTGACGTGTGCTCCTCAAATGAAGTGAAATGCCGCCCCAATCGATGCCGAATCGCCCAAGTAAACGATTCGAGTACATCCGGTCAGTCAGTAGGTGTCCTGTGCAAACATTTGTCTCTGCCCAAGTGGATGCCGGAAAAAGGGGCAGTTAACCAACATGATGACCCAACATGTACAAACAGGATCAACTGCAACAATTTCCGCACCCATCCTTGCTCACGATTTACCACAGATTAAAGTTCAGGCCCAGCAATTTGCCATTTTCTCATCGCTGCGAAGAGGAACGGAAGCAACACATTCCCGAGTAAAGTAGCTGTGCTTGGGTAACACATGAATCCCAAGAGGGGATTACCGTCTAAGTGGAATTTGTTTTTCAATATTAGCCTCGAGCTCATATTTCTATTAGCATTGAATTTGCTAACCCTAATCCGGGGGAAAACACTCCGCCGGGAATGGCAGCATTTCTCATTGAACCCATTAAGGACTCATCGGCTCTGCGGCAAGGCGCTTCAATGGCTGCAGCCGAAACGTGAGCTGGATAACCAATTAGTACACGTACATACGACCGTCTACGTGTATAGTGAGATTTTCTTTTCGTTTTTTTGTTTCCTCATAATTCCTTCCTTAATCCTTGATGTCGTTAATATATTGATCCTGCCTTCAGCATGGGAATTCCTCTTTGTCGCGCACACGAAGCGCCATTGAAGCAATCAACTCGATTTATTGACACGATGTAATGGAAGCACTCTTCAACGCAGCAGACCGGAAACTTTCGCACTCTCGTGGGAAGATTAAATTGTCGTGCCCTTGATTGGATCACTCAATGGGCGAACGAGATTCAACCGAGGGGTGGCATGAAATGGATATTAAATATCCTGTCGGGCGGAACCGGAATTCAAATAGGCCACGCAACAAGTGCGCAAGTTATGGATGTAAAACTTGGTCCTTCGATTTTTTTCTCCTTTAAAACATTTTTTGATTATGTGTGAATCCTCAACGCGCGGTGATGATAAACAGGGGAATCTCAAACGCTGTGTTTAAACAACACCGTGGGAGGAAACATCCGCAGCCGGGGCCAGTATTCAGCGGAAACGCTAATGATGGCGCGTGATGGATAACTTGCTAGTACGCCATTACTGAAACTCGCTGCCGCAGCAGCTTAAGCTGCAGGCGAACTCATAATATTCCTCCTCCTCCCTTGGCACGTGGTTGTGGGCCCACGCGGCGATTACCATTTATCCATATGTATTTCTTGTGGGCGCTGGTAAATTCAAATCGGAATTATCGACGAAGATCACGGGAAGTGAATTTAATTTAAAACTTGACTACGGTCCCTTTGGGCGCTGCGAACGATGGGATAAAGTCGCTGCCATAGACGGGAGGCTAATCGCCAATCGACTGATTTTCACGAGGTTGATGCCACGAGGAACTTCCTGACGTCCGTGGCTGCGAGGCAAGCACCTTTACTCTGGACTGTGCACACACGCGTAAGGGGCAAAATGGAGATTGCAAACCAGTAATGGAGCCGAGTTGAAAGCACTTTGCGCACGTGATTTGAGGCAATACTTCGCAACATAATCGCTTTGAGCTGCACTCTCTCATAAAGTGACAGGGCAAAAAAAAAATTGCTTTTGACACCACAGAAATAACGAGTGAGCTCCCTCAATTGATAGTCCCCCATCCGCCCACATCGACATTCAAATCTGCTTACTATTCCGATATGTTCTCTTTTCACTAAATTTGTGTAATGGTCCGCAATTGTTAGGATTTTTTGTGACGCCAGGACCAACACAGCCTCCCCACGGTGACATTCGGGCTGCTTCTACAGCACCTACTTTGTGGAAGCCGCATATCCATCCCCTTCGGCCTGTGGAGATGACTAACAACCCAACCGCAAAAATGCAATGCACGGATGTTTAGCTGGATTGATTGTGTTGTATATCGCAGGAGTCGCTTACCAAACGAAAAAACATCCTCAGGCAGTACTAAATACTGCCATTCAGGGTGACATCTGCACAGGAAACGTTAAAGAAAAGGAAGATATATTGCGATATTTGCCATATTGTGCTGTAGATTCATCGTGGAGAAAACGAGGAACACCTTTGCTCTGATCCGCATCCTGGAATATGACCACACGTCCCAGCAGACACCATTATTGAACATCATTCAGGCGAGAGTGTTAAGATCGTGCTCACAGTCTACGAGTCTCCTCAATGGTGACATGAGACAAAGAAAGTACAGCCTAGAGGACACGACAATCATATTTCGCCTCATTGATTAAGCCGTGAAGTGGTGTTGATGGTAAGGACAATGAAAAGAAAATAAAATACATGCTGTAGAGCAAGAACTTTTCTTCTTTTTCTTCTTTATGTGGCGCTACAGTACAGGGTGGACCTGGGCCTCGGCCAACAAGCCTCTCCAACTTGTGCGATCTCTGGCTAGCTGTCTCCAATTTCGCACACCAAGTTGGTTGACGTCCTTCTCCACTTGATTGCGCCACCTTAAACGCGGACGTACTCTGATGCGTTTCCCAACAGGTTTGGATTCTAAAATTCTTCGGGCCGGAGCTGTGGTGACCATCCGCTCTATATATCGTAGGCACCGCAGGCATTGGATACGTATACGCCTAACTAGTTCTACTACGAACTAGTACAGTTCGTGGTTGAATCGTCTTCTCCAGAACCCGTCAACACAAACATTACCAATGATCGCACGTAGAACTTTTCTCTCAAAGAGACCAAGGACTTCTTCATCCGCTTTCGATATTGTCCATGCTTCCGCGCCGTTTAGCAAGACCGGGATGATCAATGTCTTGGTTCTTCGACAGAGGGCTCTTTTATCCTACGCTTGATTTGGGTACTGATGTTATAGTACAGTTTACTCCGGAGCCGAGGTAAGTGAAGTCCTTGACTACCTCGAAGTTATTGCTGCGCATTGTGACGCTCTGTCCAAGACGTCGATATTGTATGTCCTTTTTTGAGGACAGCATATACTTCGTTTTGCCCTCATTCAACGCCAGACCCATTTTAGCCTCTTTCGTCTCTATGTTAGCAAGAGCCTCACTGACGGCTCGCTAAGCTCTGCCAATCACGTCAATGTCATCGGCGTTTGCTAACAACTGCACGGACTTCTGGAAGATCGTGCCTTCAGTGTTAGCATGTGAGTTTCGCATGATCCTCTCCAGAATGATCTTGAAGAAATCACATGACAGCTCGTCGCCTTGTCTAAAACCTTTTTTCACATTGAAGGTCTCGGTGAGTTCGTTACCGACCTTGATGGAACAGCGAGAGTTGTCCCTCGTCATCCTGTACAGCTCGTCAGAGTTTGGCAGGAATGTCAAAACTAGACATGTTGTTGTATGACTCGTCTCTATGCACGCTGTCATATGCGGACTTGATCGACGAACAGATGGTGAGCCTGGATTTGCATTTCTTTTCCAGGATCTGCCGTAGTGTGAAGATTTGGTGGACTTTCCTAGAAGCCACACTGATATGGACCTATCAGATTATTAATGAACGGCTTCAGACGGGTACACACAACGGCAGAGAAGATCTTATACACGATGTTATAAAGGCTGATCCCTCAATAGTTGACGCAGTCAAAGGGATCCCCATTCGTGTGGATCTGGCAAACGAAGAGCAAGAGCTTATCTTTTGCTAACCAGAGGTAATTGGAGGAGAACTACGTAAAATCCGATGTAGGGTCGCCTTTGGCTACCGTTGATATACACAGATATGGATCTAGTTACGCAACCTTGGCTTGCTCCTTCTCTACTATTTTGATGCATATCCTAAACAAGTGGATGACCACCTTAGCTTCAAACCTTCGTAAATATCCTAGAAGCAGCAGCAGCGAAATAATAATAATAACAATAATATGGGTGGCGCTACAACCCATAGAGGGCCAAGGCCTAGCTTCTCAGCAACCACTCGTGTTGTGCGTGCTATTGTTCTCTCACGAGTGGAAGGGACCTACAGTTTAATGCCGACTCCGAACGGCAAAGTTTGAGAAGCTTTTTCTAGACAGAAAATACTCTTTGAGCATTGTCAGTGACTCGAAAGAGGTGGGGCCGTGAAAATTGTTTCTGTCGCTCAAAGCTGGAATCGAACCTACGACGTCGAGGTTGAGGTCGACGTACGTACCCACAAGGCCACGGGTGACCCAGCGAAATAATAGTTAATACTAAATCGGTACACTTTCACGTTTACCTAAGGTCGTCGCTGCTTGGATGAGAGATTCAATACGATAACTATGACGCCAAGAATTGAGCAGGGATCTATCTGGCTCTGTTTAGGTGAAAAGTTAAAATTTAGAAAGAAAATATTACCTCTAGTGCAAATTGTGTCATATATCTGCCTGCATCATACTTCTATGTGTGCTCTCATCGGAAAAAATAAGCTGTTGTCTATTTTATTTTTATCTTGTTCGCCGTGAATGTTTTTACAGTCATTTTTAATTCCTGGAAATGGTGTGTACGTGTATACGTTTTTAAATTATTATGAATTGATGGGATTTTAAAAAAAAAATACCAACATATAAACTTTAAAAGCACGTTAATCCGGAATGGTTGTAGTAAGGTCACTCTGAATTAATAATGGATTTTTTTGGGCAGAGTCACCAACTGACCCTCTGTCTGCATAACTAAAACAGTTAAAATGCCTGAGTGTCTGATATTATGCCTTTTATTGCCGCTTGGCTACAAAATAAAAAATCTGTGATTGGTTTGTCGGTTACTCAAGAGGATTGCCGGATTTGCGGGATTTTTCAAATTGGTCACCGAAGACACCCGCTGAACGAGGGGGGAACTCATCCATTCCCTCCGAAAGGTTCCCCCTTGGAGCCCTTGAAGGCTATTACACTTTTATCGAACTTGCTCCACTCCACGATCCAAGACGAATAGGTGAAACATTATCACAGAATCTTTCCACAAACACCACTTGTCAAATAGCAGCCACATGAAATTAGGTTCGTTCAATGCCTTCAAACAAATCCTTGCTTGACATTTGAATCAAACAATGTACGCTCTCCGTTGGAATCAATGATATCTCGGATGCCTTTGCGAGAAATTGTCCACTTCTTCTCCTTTGTACGACGCTTCAGTCCGAGGTGGACCTGGGCCTCAACAAACAAGCCTCCCCAACTAGCGCTATTTCTGGCTAGCTATTTTCAGTTTCACAGCTCAGGCTGGTTGATGTCCTTATCCACTTGAGGTTCGGATTCAAAGATTCTTCGGGCCGGAGCTGAGGTGTTCACACGCTCTACCTGGCCCAGTCACCTAACTAGGCTCATGGCACTGTACAGTCAGTTAGTGGTTCAATCTTATCCTTCAGAACCGTCAACACAGCCAGGACCAAACATCGTTCGCAGAACTTTTACTCGCGAAGAGGCCAAGGACTTTGGTTGCATGTGCTTGCCAGCCTGCACTCGTTGTCAAGCCATGGGTTTTTTCTAGGTGGTGTCGTGAAATCCAGCACATCAGTGGCGGCTTCTTTGTTGGCTTCTTGACGACAACTTCAGTCTTCTTCGATGGTTTGTGCAAGCAGCGTCGAACTTGCAGAGAGTTTCTGGAAGACTCGATCGGCAAATGTCCTAACATTCCGTTGCGATTGTAGCTTTCCGACGTTCTTTCTCGACTTGGCTACAACAAGGAAATGGTCCGAGTCAATATTAGCTCCTGGGAATGTTCGGACAAGACAATAATACTGGAGGAGGGTCTGACGCCGATCGCAACGTGATCAATCTGTTTGACCGCGTGTTAGCTATATAGAGGTTACGTCCCATAACAAAGTCCACCAGCTTTAATGCGTTACTGGACGTGGTGTCGTGTAGGATGTGTTTCCCGACGACTTTAGAAAAGATGTCTTTCTAGGGGGCTAGGTAAGCTTTGTGTTGAAGTGCCCTAGAACCATCTTAGTGTTAACGCTGGGGCATTGATTTTATGTTCTTTCTAGGAGATCATAGAAGTCATCTGTGTCCTCTGCCGTTGGGGCAAATCAGGTAGATGTTCCCGAATTTAGCCTTGATGTCAATTTTTTTGAGGCGTTCACTTTTACACACAAAGCTTAGGACTTTTTGCTTTAGTTTGCCTTGAACGACAAATCCACATCCAATTAAGCACCTCTCTCTGCTGCAATCACTGTAGTAGACCTCGCGGGTTTTCATCCTCTTCTTGCCCGTCGCATTCGATAGCGATGATATCTGCTTTATAGCAGTCAAGGGCGAGTTCTTCGGCTGCACATGGTCTGTTAAGGGACCTCACATTCCACGTGCAAAACACAAAATCATGCTCATTTGTTAGTTTGCTGGGGTCATCAACAGTAAGTCCGTCTGTATTCGAAACATTCGATTGTCTCCGAATAGTTTGGTTTTTACGTGGTGAGAGCGTTAACGTCACGTACAACCCCCAACTGGGACGCCAGAATTATTTATTTTACCCTTGGGCGAAAGGTTATAGCTGAGGCTGCGAGTACCATCGTTGACCCTATATGATAGGATTCCTCCGTCGCCAACCTTACTCCAAAATCCCGATACGACCTTGCATGCAATCTTTTAGATCTGAGCTTGGAATACGTCAGAGACGCTCCAAAAAAGAGGTGCACCAGGATGATAAGCTCCTCCGTCGCCATCCGTAAAGAGAGATGAGCCTGAGTACAGACTCAACCACTCTCCCCTTCTCACGTTAGAAGCCGCCAATGACGTCCGACGGAGGCTGGGTACCACATCTTCGGTCGAAGGTGCTCGGCCCATTCACTACGTGGAGGTAAGAATAGGAGTTCATTGACAAAGGCTAAGTGCAGACGCGTATGCCTCACGAAACGCTTGTCAACTATTCAAAATCCGAAATTGTCCACAACTTGTCCTTTAAGTCGCTGTAGTCGAACAGGCCGTGTGAACTGAAACTCAATTTATCGCATGGTGGAATGCCTGCTGCATTACGTCCACTGATGCTGATTGATGTGACGGCTTCTAACTGCTGGCAACACCTGTCCTCAAAAACAAATCGTAAAGTATTGGATTGCCCTTGATATTGCTTATCAGTCATATTTAAAATAATCCCAAGGCTGTGTTCGACAAAATGTGTACCAATCAGCATCCCTAGTCACAATCTTGTGATGAGCCAACTTGTGCGTTGAGCGTGCACCGGCCCGAAGGAAATAGTTTAACTCAATCGCATCGTTGCTGAAACGATAATTGGACAAGCTAATTACCAATTATTTCCGTGTATTCTGTTCCTAATTACATCACAATTGCAGGGTTTAAAGCCTGCCCATGGCGCGAGTGTATCGCTCTTCCCACCCACCGTCCAAGATGAATTATTAATTTCCCCTTAAAGCCATTCAAACTCAAACCGTACCCTGGGGAAGTTGATTGGCTATCCATGCCGACGATTTACTTCCCCCAAAGCAGTCTATGTGCTAAGATTACTCTAAAACAACAAATGAATCTAGGGGAAGCACTCACTGAGCACTGTTTATATGGCATTTTTATTAAATAAATCAAAATTAAATTCCGAAACGCATTGAGTACAATTAAATGATTCAAAATAGCTCCGATCCGCTCAGGTCCTGTAGCCGCCGTAGGCGCTGTACGCCTTGCTCGTGCCCCAGTCCCTGTTGTATGTGCTTGGTTCATGCGATGCATAGTACGCGCCACCGCCGCTGTGTCCTCCTCCGCCTCCAACTGCTGCCGGAAAGCTGCCGCCCACAAAGGCTGAATAATCTGCGATGAACACGAGAAGAATAAGAGTAATACGGATAATCCGTTCTATAGTAACCAATAATTACCAGTTGGATCGGAGTCGTAGACATGCGAATGGGTCTGCACAAAGTGTGGATGGATTTTGCATAGAGTCTTGTACTTCAGGTAATGAATCAGCCAGCCCCCGCCACCCACCAGCAGGACGTTGAGACCAATTATCCCCAGCAGCAGAGGCACTACCGTCATCTTCAGGTGGGCAATTTTCATTAAAATAATGAGCGGCAAGATAATTAGCCACTTTCGCTTCTTCTTATCGCCACGTGAGCGGGGTTCTTGGGAGACAAAAAGACAAACGTCGAAACAATGACGGGGTGATGAACAGCGGTAACCTTACCAACTACTGCCGTCGCGTCATCCGTGGTTATCCATGTGCCATTGTCACTGGATACGCCAATTTGTAATCCATGGTTTCGGGCGAAGAGTTCCGCTGTGCGCTTCAGGAATTGTATTATTCTTGTTATTTCGCTATCATCTGCAGAAGAAATTCGGAAAATTAATTATTTGTGTATGGACGATTTTTGTGGCACTCTTTATATTAAATAGCTGTGTTTAAAGTGGACCAGGGAGTGAAAGGCAAGTGGAATGCTTGTTTTTGGGCGTAAGGTCGTGCTTTAATTGTTTGTGAATTTTTACACAGTTCACGAGGATCCGACAAACGTTGAGCAAGATGGTGTAAGTTTATCGAATTTGGCTGAGCTTAGGGATTTTTCGAAAGAGAGTTCCTTGCAATTTTAGTCTGGACTTTGGTAAATTAAACGACACAATTGAGACGCGAATTAGTAACAACCTGTTGAAACACATATTCTGAAAGATTCTCCGAAATAAAACGTACGTACAGTCGAGTTGCGTTTTGAGTAATTGGAGGCACGTCGGATTACAGGTTGTTGCCGGTTAAGACAGAAGCTGGATTAGGACAGATTCACTGCAAATTAACATGTAATTATATGGTCAGCGCGACATTCCTATGTGGCCTGTTTTTAGCTTCTCCAGCAGCCACTATTGCTGTTGCTATTGCACTATTCCTGAACTATGGGACCTACAGTCTTATGCCGACTCCGAACGGCCAAGTTTGAGAAGCTTTTTCTAGACAGGAAATACTCTTTGAGCATTGCCAGTGACTCGAAAGAGGTGGGGTCGTGAAAATTATTTTTGTCGCTCAGAGCTGGAATCGAACCAACGACGTCGAGGTTGGGGTCGACGCACATACCCACAACGCCAGGGGCCACCACCCCTATCACATATAATTCCTCCAAAAAAAATCGCGAATAAAAGAGACTATCGGTACTGGCTCGTTGCGGAGGAAGTAGGTTCTAGGAGGAGGTGGTGAGAAATATCTATACCGTGGTAAGGAGCAGGAGCAATTTGTGCGTGGGACGTAGGGAACGGAAGTTAAAATTAGAGGTAATTATAATACTAAAGCGATATCGATCGGCGTATTTTCTGAATGAAGTGGCTGAAGACGATATCGGTTAATGAGTTGTTAAGAGTCACAAAGCCTGCTTTTCGAAAGTTTAAGAAGAAAAAATGTTCATAGGCAGTGGCAGGGTTTTGTGGCGAGTGCTAACAACTAAGAGAGTGAGAGGAGGATGGTAAGGGTAGACAGTAGGTGGTTGCTAGCGGTGGCAGCAGAGTTCAGGACATCTGATGAGAATATCAGGTCTAGTTGTCGGCCAAGGTTATTGGTTCAATCGCTAGTCTGCAATCTCAGAGACGGTCAGTAAGGGTCTAAAAAAGCTTACTCTTTGCGGACACTCAATGGCATGAAATAAATGAAACTCAGCTCCTTACCCTCTAACCGTTATAACCGTCTGTAGACGTTCTCTTTGTTTTTGTACATAACCATTTACAGAGGTTTTGTATGAGATTCTATTCATTCGATTTTACTTTATAGTTTGAATAGACGTGTCCGTTGAATGCTATGGGTCAGTGCTAACAAAAAAATAAGCATTTTCTTCTCTTTTCTTCTATGCCTCTGCAGTCAGTAATGGCAGTGATGGTTCTTTTGCTACTTAAGCCGCACGCGTGGTTTCGATGAAACAATGGGCCGTTCATGCATAGTTGAAGTATTTATACATTTTGAGGGGCTGATGCTATGAAATGTTTCGAAACTGCAGAAATGTTACGTGGGTGAAAAAAATTGATGAAAGCTCAAGTTTTCGTTTGGTGGGCCTTGGTGTGGCCAACGTGGCCTTGGCGAATGTCATCGGACTGGATAGAGCAGCGTGAAATCTCTCTCGAACCAACTTCATGTGCTGCTTGCACGATCTTCAAGATATCGCCTATTGCGAAGTGCCTGGGCTGAAACATGAAAACCTAAACAGTGATAAGGACCTACTTCAGGCATGTACTAAATGTGGCAGAGAAGATGATCGCAAAGAAGATATACGCGATTTTTAGGCGATTTTCCGCCCGATGATTGGCGCTTTCAAACACTGTCTTCTCTTGTGGGGAGCTTGCTTTCCCAGTGTTGGTAGTGCACGCGAAGGAGCAGATGAAATTGACAACTAAAATGCTCGTGTTACAATTCCCTTTGAAGAGAAATATAATTAGCAGCAGTACAGACCCCCGAGCGGAAAGATCTTGGTTGCTATCGTATAATACCCAAAACCGAGGGTGTCAATGTTTTGAGATCGGCCTCACCACTTCACTAAGGTGGATAAATAGGTTTATAAGCTGATTTCAAAAGTTGGTACCAAGGTCACCTGTCTGGAGCCACCTTCGAAAAACTGAGTGTTCTAGTAAGATCCATGTCGAAACACGAAAGAGGAGTGGCATGCTAGACAACGCTGTTATTAGGGAACACGAGGCAGCCCTCTTCACCGACGGATCGACGAATTAGCCAGACAAGGATCTGAAATGCTAGGCCGATACATGACTACAAGAACCGATCAATGTATTATACCGGATCTTACAAAACACAACAATAAAAGGACACAAGTCGTCTTGGCTTGCAAAAATCGACTGTCAAAAGACAAAAGCTTAATCTCGACAAACAACAAAAAAGGTTATAACGTTGGGCTAATAGAGATCTGGATGCTCGTCGGAGTAATCACAAGACACTGTCTGATCGGTACATTGCTCTGGAACCAATCTAGTGATCTCTCCAGTGAATGCATATCCATCGGCACGAAGTGGTGTCAACAACCACGTGGCATGATAGCTTAAAAGAATTGTGTGCTCCACTAATGAAGGGATTCACAATGGGCCCACAGGCCTCCGAGTGTAGTGGTGGGTAACCTAACTTATCATGGAAAGCCATTCCGATACTAGAGGTTAAAATGCCACAAGTGGTTTTGAAGATATTGGGTAAAAAACGATGAAACATTTGAAAATCTGTAGTCTGAAAAGGCAGTTTTAAAGATGTCGACAATTTTGTAGCTTCAAAGCAATTAATAAAAAATATGGATACAGAGGATATTAAATGCATTTTCAACGAAATTAAATAATACGGCACGCCAGGACAAATATGTGCTTTAATTCAAACTATGGTTGTTTACAACATTGACCGATATTTAACTTCGTTAGTGCATTGAAAATTGATAAGAAATTATTTTTTATTTCAGATTTATTCATCACTTTGCAAAAAACAGATTTCCGAAGCTGGTGATTAGGTAAAGTTTATAAATTGTTTTGTCATGAATTTAAATCCAGAAGCATTGTCGAATTTGACGAGCACACTTTGTTTTCCTTCCTCCGTGTAATAAACTCACAAGAGACCCAAGATGTCTATTAATTACATCGCAATTTAGAGTATTCTTACAGATATAGTTATTTAGACTTCAGACTAACATCATAAATTCAGCCTTGTGTTCGTCCAAATACCCGTGCCTTCAGCCAGAGAAATATGCTCTGTGTCTAATCAAACATCCCCACCATCCCAGGCACACACAAACATATCTATGTTTACACCTCTGAATCTCTTTAAATTTAAAAAAACTCACCTTTCGCTGTTGTTTTATGCGATCTAAAATAGAATTTTTATTTCGCGTCACCCTCCCTCCCCGGGAGAAACGTCCCGGCAGACGGCACCTGTGAACGGCGTTATTCTCGTGCGAAATAATAAAGCAAGGCGTCCGGCACGGAACGAAAGTGAAATGCAAAAAGTGCGCCAGACAGAGACAAATGAGTCCAATGGGGCAGGCAAGAAAATCGAGAGAATTTCGTGAAATTCTGAAAACGAAATGTTTACGTCCGTTAATTGCCAGGCAATTTTCACTTTCCGATGGGATAAAACAACCGGAAGCTGTCGACTGAGACTTTACGTACTCGTGAACTTTGAATGCGCGCCAACGCCGAATCGGGGATGACTTAGTGCCAAGGGGCGCCGCGCCGGACAGGTGATTAGTTAATTGTGTGCCAGATACCAATAAATCTGCAATTATTGGCAAAATTGAAAAATCTCCTGCCTTTCAGTGTTTACTTGGGTGTTTTATTAGCTGATGATGTTTATATGACCAGGACTGTCGGGGATGCCTTTCCGTCATGAACTTATTTTGAGCGCAAGGAATTTAATTAACACAAGTTAGTTGAAAGTTTTATTCCGGGCATCGAGCAGCGTCTCGAAGTGCAGTTTGTTGAGCGTCACGCTGACAGCAGAGCGAGGGCGAGCCGAAATGAACTCGATTCTTTAAAACTGGGAAGCTAATTTCAACTTTTTGGACCAGCACCAAACGGAGTGATTGATCGTTTGTGTTCGAATAAGATAATTAGGGGAACGTAGCCAGCTAATGAGGGAACGTCTTTAGGTGGGCTTGTTGATTGATATGCTGGAGCGACACATAAAATATATGCACAGTGTGAGGATTTATGGGCGGTACTGATTTGGGATGTTAATCTTGCTGCAAATCCAAATCCATTAAAAGCCCATACTATAAAATCTCTTCAAATTGTGTTTTTTGGATTAACATGACTTCCCATTGATCGCAGGAATTATGGTTGATCCTTCGACTGCCACAGTGGCGCTATTATGCCCACCAACGACTTCTGTCCACCGTTGGTGATGTTATTTCACGTCTATTAACCGGTTCTGAGGATTTGGTGCGGATCAGACAACATTGAATTTTTGACCCCAAAAAAATGACAGTGGTTAGTAAGGCATTTTTGTTGATTTTCTGGGCCATCTTTCAACCGCCACAGCGGCGCCATTAATCTTGCCAACGACTTCTGTCCACCGTTGGTGATGTTATTTCACGTCTATTAACCGGTTCTGAGAGTTTGGTGTGGATCCGACAACATTGAATTTTTGACCCGAAAAAAATTACAGTGGTTAGTAAGGCATTTTTGTTGATTTTTGGGCCATCTTTCGACTGCCACAACGGCGCTATTAATCTTACCAACCACTTCTGTCTACCGTTGGTGATGTTATTTCACGTCTATTAACCGATCCTGAGGGTTTGGTGCGGATCCGACAACATAATATGAATGTGGATCAATTCTTGACAGGTCTATACAGAAGACTTAATACTCTCGAATCCTTATGCTACCTTCTATCCTACATGCGATGTGGTTACTTACAAACATGGTCAACGTATGTCACTTACCTACATATCTTTCTTGTCCCAATTTTTGGGAGTGTTTCTTATACCAATCAGAGAGTTTAACAGAAATAGAACTTCATTCTTCTTAGTACACATTCAGGCAGCACACAACAAAGTGAAGCTCGAGGATCCCTCGACACAGTGGGATTGCAGGTGACGATTATGCAGATGAGTTCCCGAGAGCTGCCTCGGAATCTGCGTTAATAGGTACCGAAGCGTACTACAATGTGAATTGGACGGCAGCTACAACCCTGAAAAGGTGAGGTTAGGCTACCAGAGAAATCACCGTCACATTAGACCAAGTTGGTCCGTTGTGCTACCCATACTCGGACTACTACCATGATCGACAACACTGTTAGTGGCGTTAATTTAACACCAACGACAAACGGTGACTGAACTTCGCTTTCAATGGGATTCGGACCGGGAGACCCCTACAACCAAGCTACAACCAAGAGCAGACCTTGGCGAATAGATCCATCCAGCCTTAAACAGACTATAAGCAGAACGTAAGAGCTGTTTCTTGGGGCTGTAAACGAATTCTCCACAAATCACTTGAATCCAGTGAAGAGTGCGAGGAATATGATTTAGGGCATAAACATAAGCCTGTTTGTTGAATTTTTGTCTTGAAGAAATACAAGACTTCTTATTTGGGTAGGTACACATAACTCATTTGCCTGTGTTGTTAGACGTGTGGTATGAAGGGGAGGCTTTATCTTTAAAAATGCGATTATTGGGCAGGAGTAGCTAACCTTCCTATGTTCCTAGTAATTTACTGACGAGAACGGGCTTGGACGTGGAAAATTCTGTGCGTCCCAAGTTTCATAAAACTTTACATTACCTAATTATATACAGAAAAAGTCAAGACATATGAAGTCACTACAGTTTGTTTTGGAGTAACATGTCCAATTGAGCGATACCAGTTGGAGATATATCCGTACTTAGTGCTTTGAAAACCTAGTTTTGTCTTGTAGGCATTTATTTCAATGTGCTAAGTGTTTTGCTTACGCCAGTGTTTATGTCATTTCTCATCTCTTAGATGCACTTGTACTAAGTTTCGTCCCATCCGATCGTGTGATCCACTCGAAACGGTAAAGTTTCAATGAGCTTAAACATATAAATACTCATTGACTGTAACACAAAGAGTCTTCAGTTCTAGTCGTCCGATAAGCATAAAGCGGTTCGTTTCTTTTTCTCTCCCACAACACCTACAGTCTTTTGTTATACCCACACACTGTGCTTACAAAACACGCTCACCCAAAGAATAACACAAAAGACACTGACGCTATCCCATTTCAGCGCAATATAATAGTAACCTCCTACGGTGACACCCAAGTGCAGTCACACTGATCCACTCACCCCACTGTAGCCCGAATTACCACCTCAAAACAACATGTGTCGGCTTTGTACGAATGAACGGTAGGAAACAAAAAAATCTTCCATCGGAAAATAGTTAGTGATGGGCTAAGTTCCCATTTGCTAGTCGTAGTTATATAAATAAGAAATAATATTGTATTGCCCAAAAAAAATAAACAAAAAAAGAATAGCTCCAGCCACATACGCCACATACCAAATACACACAAGTAGCATGACCAACGCACCAGCCCACACCGTCAACAAACTGATTGTGAAATAGCTAGGTGTGATTTTCAACTGCAATTGTGACTGTGAAAGAAGAGCACTGTAAAACAGAATTGAAGAATTGCATAGCCAACGTCCCAATACAATAGATTCCCGTGGTCGCTATGTTCCCTTTACGACATTGAGTGCTGCCTGACTGACTAGGAGGATTGAAATTCTAGCGCCCTAACATTCTCCGATTGATCAGTTTGAGATTGCAAAAGGATGAGGAAAAAGAAGGAACAATGCTTCCAAAAATCTTAAGAGATTGAGGCAAGGCCGGCCCCACTATACATATGTGCAGGTTGTGCATGCAAAGGTTGTGTATGTGCAGGTTGTGCATATGCAGATTTTTCTAACGCGTGGACAAGGGGTGGCCGTCTCTGAACTAGACTATATTTTACACGGTGGGGAAGTAAACCCTACGCGAAGCCCCCGAACCTGGAGGACCGGGTCTTGGCTCATACATTGGTTCACCTCTAAGCGGCTGCAGTAGAGGTTATCCAGAAGGCGCCGCGAGGAGGCTGTATGTCAACTTGACCTGTGCCAGCCGGAGAGGATTGTTGACCGAGGCCCAGGTTCACCCCGGACTTTAGCGCCACAAGAAGAACAAGAAGACAAAGGGTGGCAATTGCCGTAGTTGGATAGCTTCGTATTCTCTTCTTTTTAAAGAGAACCATCAGCTGTTAAGACGGCTGTAACTTTTGTACAAGATTTCTGAGTGAAACCGGTAGACTAAAGAAAAAATGTATCATGTGTAGGGGTCATGAATATAGAGATCTTCTTCGACTCAACAGCACATCATCGCAATGCTTCCTGGCTTTCATTTAAAAAAAAGTGCTCCAAGAGAGATAGCCAGCTGCTGTTCAACTGAAACACTCGCAGCCAAGGGGATTCTCCTTGGTTCCCTCTTGAAGCCACTCGAATACTCGCACGTAATGGCGTTATTTTATCAGCAGAACTTCACGAATGTGGGAAAGACTCCCTCGTGTGTGTTTTTTCACTTGTTCCCTCGTCCTCGTCTGCTTGAACCACAGATCTACTGTATCTCTCATGTCTCGGTCTCTTCTTACCCTTACCTCATGCGTTTTAAGGGTAGATACAGTGAGTAGTTCTTCAACTTAGACGAGCGTAATAATAAACAGTGGTTTCAATGAGAGGTAGTGAAATGCCATTTACCTCAAAAAACAATGAAACTCACGTTGGGCATTGCACATTTGAGGTTGTTGTTAAATCGAATGGTTATACACGACCATGGAACCATTCGGTAAAGTTGTTCGCAAGCAGGAGCAAGTTGCCAGAAAATACCCGGAACCTAATCCAGCCTTAAGCTAAGAAATAATAGGAACTTTTACAACATTAGAGTCGTGTTAAATAAAATTGAATGCATTGCACAATAGAGCACATATGAATAGAAGATGGACGAATGGATAAGATATTTTGTATTTCATTCTCCATCCACAAATGTATAGAGCGCATTTGGATTAGCTTACGTGCCGTCCTTGGATGAATGTCTTGAATTGAAAGTTTTATTCGTTTTGACTAGTGCCTATTCGATATTGGTAACAGCTTCCAATTAAAACGAGGACTCTGAAGTCCAGATCAAATCTATTCAATTGGTCGCCGTCTGGTAAATGCAGTGGTGCAGTGCAAGTTTCTGACCAAACCACAAGATTTCATTCATGAAGCAATAGTTAGCTAGAGTCACAAGGTACAAATTGGCCATCAAAGAATCCTTAAGCTTAAGCATTCGAGGCACACACAGTCAATCAAATCTTTCGGACTGCCCACTAGCCATCGAGAGAACTCAAGCAATATCGATTACGTGTTCCAAAGTAAGAGAGTAAGAGAGTAAACAGAATCGACGATGACAGCTTAGTTTTTCTCCATTCACTGCCGGGCAGTCAGGTCGTACGCTTATCGCATGTGGTTCAAAGTGAGTGTACCACGATGCGTAAGCTGGGAGAGGATACAAGGATATTCTATTCACTTGATTCGATGGCACATTGCTTGTGTTCTGACATCTACAAACTCTCTGATTCTTGACGTTTACAATCTCAATATACAAACTATACATGAAAGAGTTCAGAGTCTTTTCGATGCATTGCCGTACTCAGATGCAGGCAGGGTTGCCGTCTTAGTGACTTCCACATGTATGGGTGGCCATAGAGGGCCAGAGACTAGCTTCTCCGCAATCACTCGTGTTGTGCTTGCTATTGTTTTCTCACTAGTGGAAGGGAGAACCTACAGTCTTACGCAGCCAAGTTTGCGAAGCTTGTTCTAAATAAAAGTACTCTTTGAGCACTGTCAGTGACTCGAAAGAGGAGGGGAAGTGGAAATTATTTTTGTTGCATAGAGCAGGAATCGAACCCACGTCGTCGAGGTTGCGGTCGACGCACATACCCACAACGCCAAGAGACACCGCAGTTTCTAAGGTTTCCAGTTGCCCATTCCTTAACTATGGGAGACCCATTTGGATCACAAACCAGTTGAAATGCTCCACGAAACGCATCGAAACATGCTGCAGACTACTCTAAACTGGCCACAGAGATTGGATTTGCAATGGGACGAGAGTAAGCGACTTCTGTTAAATTAGGTCTAACAGTTCTGAAATATCCAAATGCTACAGGTATGTATACATAATTTTTCATAAAAAGGTGACTTGACAGGACTGTGTTACTACTCTACTCCTACTCTTATGCTGAAGTCGAAGGAATTCTTTGTGCAAAAATCCATCTCCGAAAGTGACTACCATCGCTGAATTTTAATTCATTAATAACAATAAAAAAATAAATTCAAAAATTATGAACAGGAGCTGCTTTAAGTTTGATTTACGAAATTAATTATAAATAAAGTTGGAAACAAAAAAGAAAAAGTTCACAAATGAAATATGCAAACAGATTTGTCATCCACACAAAATATAAAAAATAAGCCATTGGACACAGGACGTATGTTGCAGTGGTCATAGTACAATTTTCGTTTTTTTTTTTGTATTACTTCCTCAGTTTGCCATATTTATTTAAAATGGTTGTAAACTCGCAGGTGAAGAAATGGGGGAAGTATGTAGACTTTTAATCAGTATGAAGTCGAAAGGGAACATTTGTTGTGAACGAGCCCTTATTTTATTTTTTTTTTTGCTATGACATCTGTGAAAAATATTTAGTATACACCAAGTCATTGAACAGACAAAATCATATTTTTTCATCGTGTTAAAAATGTCGAATTTTGTACCAGAAAGTGATGATTTGCGAAAAGCATTAATTATTTGTTTTCATTTGAAGTAAAGTGCTGCAGGGTCGCATCGCGAATGCTTGTCGAGGCATATGGTGATCATCCTCTATCAGAAGCAACATGCAAAAGATGGTTTCAACGGTTCAGAAATAATGATTTTGATGTGAGAAATGAAGAACGTGGAAGACCACTAAAAAACTTTGAAGACGCCGAATTGCAAACGATATTGGATGGAGATGACACTTTGAGTCAAAAGCAAAGGGCAACAATGTTAGCATAAATGTTGCACAACAAACAATTTCTGACCTTTTAAAAGCTATGGGAAAGATCCAAAAGTGTGGAAAATGGGTGCCACATGAATTGAATGAAAGACAGATGGAAAACCGAAAAAACAATTGTGAAATTTTGCTTCAAAAACACGTAAGAAAATCGATTTTGCATCGGATTGTTACTGGCGATGAAAAATGGGACAACCATCAACATCGACTGCAAAACCAGATCGATTCGGCAAGAAGACAATGCTGTGTGTTTGGTTGGACCAGAAAGGTGTGGTGTACCACGAGCTCCTAAAACCTGGTGAAACCCCTAATACTGATCGCTACCGACAACAAATGATCAATTTGAACCATGCATTGATCGAGAAACGACCAGAATTGGCCAAAAGATACGGCAAGGTAATTTTGCTCCATGACAATGCACCTGCACACAAAGCAAAACCGGTTCAGGATACAATCAAAACACTTGGCTGGGAGTAGCTACCCCACCCGCCGTATTCACCAGACTTGGCTCCTTCCGACTACCATTTGTTTTCATCGATGGGATACGCATTGGCTGAGCAGCACTTCGATTCCTACGAAGAAGTCGAAAATTGGGTGTCTGATTGGTTTGCTTTAAAAGACGAACAGTTTTATTGGCGTGGTATTCACAAATTGCCAGAACGATGGCCAAAATGTGTAGAAAACAATGGCCAATACTTTGAACAAAATGCTTTAACTTTCCCATTAATAATTAGTGTTTTATTTTCAAAAAAAAAAACGCTCATTTCATACCTGGTACGCCATTGGACACCGGACGTATGTTGACGTTTGTCAATGTAAAATGTTCGTTTTTTGTGTATTACTTCCTCAGTTTGTCATATATATTTAAAATGGTTTTAATCCTGCAAGTATCAGAAATGGGGGACGTATGTAGACTTTTGACGGGCACTGCATCATTTTTTTAAGGGCACCCCCTTATTATGTAGCGAATTTTTGAAATCGAGAAGCATTGCTAGCGGATGTGAGGCTGTGGTATAACCTTTTCTCCCATATTCCTTGAATGCTTGCAGAACCCAACACTATGAGCACAGGAAAGACAAAGATAAAAATAATACACTTATACTAAAGCAAACACAGGACTCAGGAGGACTCTCACCTCTCTTGCCAATTGGTTACGAGTTTCTCGCGACTAATTTACTGCGTGTTGAAGTTGACACATTTCTTACTTTATTGATGTCAAGCTTTTTGCCACGCTGGATCAATATTGAAACGGCTTTAAAAATCTGTAATAAGAAATGCCGAACTTTGTTTGGAAACGGACATGCGACATGACACACACATGTCCCCATCATACGTTTTCCGAAGCGTGCCTTGTAATGTGTTTCCATCAGGAATGTGACCGCTTGGCAGACCCAGAAGGAGGTAGTTAGACCAAATTCAAAAACTCGCTTAAATCCTGAGTCGATGGTTGAAGATTGATTGGCCTGGAATACCTAGTGCGTACTTTACTCCCGCGCCTCCTTAAGTGGATCATGCGTCGGAAAATGACCATCCTCATCACAAACTCACTCCATATCCACTTTGCTCTCTTTTCCAACTGAATACCTTGGCTTGGCAACAGACTTCATCAAAAGAAACAGCAAACGAAGCCCAGACCGAACAAAAAACAATTGATTTCCACCAACTACTGTGCAAACCTACAAGTACATCAGATGCTAGGAGACACCTTACGCTACCCCGCATAAATTATGACTACTGAGGAGATGCTAACACGCAAGCCATGCCATGTGTTTATAAATAGTAACCTCCAAAACTGCGGAGAGGGTTCATGTAAGCTGATGGGCTACATTCGTGAGGAAATCTATTTTTGGTTATCAAGGACTTTGCTTTTCTTCTGAGATCAATTCATTTAGACCTACTGGATATGAAGTCGAGGAAGTTTCCCAGTTGGCCTAGTTCCTCTTTGCCCGTTTCATTCGATAGCAGCAGAATTCAGAAAACAATCCTTCCTTGGCACCGTACCACTTATTCTCCGGGGTGGCTGTGCAAATGCATTAATTGAATTCTCGACAATTTCAGACACAATTGTCCATCGGGATACAATTAGCTCAAGGGTAGAAACTTGTGCACACAAAGACAGGCACCATGAATCCCAATCAGCAGTTCACTTATTCACTCGTCGGCGAATTAAAAACCTTAGGGCAACGCAAGGTCCCTTCCATTGCGAAATCGATGTGAGCGATGAAGGGAGTGTAGAGCTCTCTTGGAGCAATGGAAATGTACTTTAGCTGAAAATGGCACCAAACAAGCTAGAATATCTTGGATAGCTTCCGGCCAATGCCATCGGACGGTCAACCGGGAGCTGTAAAGAATCTCTAGGTTTTTTTTGCGCATAATTGAAAGCAACAGAGAAAGTTAACATTTCACTTAGACATCACAGAATAATTGTTTAAAATGATGTGCAGGACGTTCCACTATTTATTCAACAGACTTTGAGGGAAAGGCGTAAGATGTAATTATTTCTGGAAGTCCCCTTTTCTCCGGTCGCCTCAGGTCATCTCATTAACGATTTTTCCATTTGGGTCGAAACTGTCCGGTGCACTCAAAGCAGGCAACCACCCTCAGCATCTGGGGAATGGTTGTAACACAAGTTGAGGGTGCATTGGAGTTAAATGGAGAGTATCTACTGCTTCGCAGAAGGATTGCTTCGGGGAATTAAGTTAAAAACTGGAAAATGAATGAAGACGATTTCATACAATTTTTATAATTTCGTCCGTACTCCAGACACGAAAATTAAAAAGCAATCTGCGTTGAAGGGTACTAAAGACAAACATTAAAAATTCAACGGCGGTAATAGAACACCTCGCAAGTCAGAAAAAAGTAGCTTTTAAATTATTTGAACGCAACTCACCTCTGGGCATGATGTGAGGTGTGCTTAGAACACTATTGATGTTCTGCGTGACTTTATCGTGGGAATGTCAATATAAACTTAAGCAGCCCAGACACGATTCAATTCGATTGTAAACTGAGTTGTTAACTGAATTGATACTTGGCCACACACTACATCAACTGAATTGGAAGACTGCTTCTACTGTCAAAAATATTATCATTCCTTTTTTCGGTGGTCCGATACGGTGTGCAATTTTAAAAGATTTCACAATGAATTTACACTTCAAATTCTTAAATTTGACAGCTTGTCAATCGACTTGCCCTCACACGATTCAATCCTGTTGAACGACTTGCTAGTCAACTTCACAAAATCAAAATCGTTTGATTTTTCATCAACCAAACCGTCACCCGTCAAATCGATCAAATGACAAGGCGACTGAGTTGACAACTGAGTCGAATCGCGTATGGGCTGCTTTAAGCAGGTCAGATCTTTTCCATTTTCGAGACCATTTTTTCCCAATGGATTGTGTGCTATCTTCACCAAATTTCCTGACTTTAACAGCGCTCAGCGTTTCTAATGCTTTAGTGTGGACAATGAATTGATAGTCTGAGTGAGTTGGTAAGGAAGGAAATAAAATTTCCTACAACAACCCTTAGAATCAATGGATTAGGTCTATCCAGACATTGCGCCATACTTTATGGAATATGTCATTATTTTCTCACATTACGGTAGATCCTCGAAAAACTTAAGAGATGCAGATCGACACCCACCACCTATTTGTCGACTTTAAGGCCGCATATGACAACGTGCATAGAGACGAGCTATACAACGCCATGTCTAGTTTTGACATTCCTTCCAAACTCGTCAGGTTGTACAGGATGACGAGGGAGGACTCTCGCTGCTCCGTCAAGGTCGGTAACGAACACATCTTCAATGTGAAAAAAGGTTTTAGTAAAGGCGACATGCAGTCATGTGACTTCTTCAATATTATTCTTGAGAAGATCGTGCGCAACTCACACGCCAGCACTAGAGGCACGATCTTCCAAAAATCAGTGCAATTGAGCGGACGACATTGACGTGATTGGTCGAACTCAGCGAGCCGTCAATGAAGCGTTTGCTGCTATTGAAACGGAGGCGGCAAAATGGGTTTAGTGGTGAATGAGGGCAAAACGAAGTATATGCTGTCATCAAGAAAGGACACACAACATCGACGACTCAGTCAGAACGTCACCATAGGCAGTTATAACTTCGAGGTAATAAAGGACCACTGTCTTGGCTCCCAAGTTAATAGTACGAACAACATCAGTACCGATATTAAACGCAGAATAACACTTACCAATCGCTGTTTCTTTAGGCTCAAGAAGCAATTGAGTAGTAGAGCCCTCTTTCGAAGGACGAAGCTCACATTATATAAGACCTTGATCATCCCTGTCCTGCTCTATGGCGCAGAAGCGTTCAATCTTTGGTTGATGGTTGCTGGAGAAGAAGATTCAACCACGAACTTTACGTACTAGACAGCGACATGAATTTAGCCTAGGATCTACGGATTCAACGACTAAGGCCTTGCAGAGCGCATGGACAACACTGCTCCAGCCCAAAGAGTCTTCGACTTCGAACCAGTGGGAGAACGCAATAGAGAACGACCACGAAGCCGACGAAACACACAAGTAGAGAAGGACCTCCAACAACTTGGAGTGCGAAATTTCAGGCAGCTGGCTAAGGATCGTTTCAGCTGGAAAGGCTTGTTGGCTGAGGCCCACGTTCACCCGGAATGTAGCGCCATTGGAAGAAGAAGAAGAAGACGCCGCTGACAATGCTCGGAATAGCACGCACAACACGAGTGATTGCTGTAGAAGCTAGGCCATGGCCATATTCGGGCTGTAGAGACTTATTTAGGAAATTTAGGAAAATAGTTTCATGAAGGGATAACAAAAATGTAAGATTACCATCAACATGCATGTTTTGGAATAAGGGCATTTTCATGAGTTTATCCATAGTGACAACACGGTACGATTGAAAGGAAAACAAGTTCAAATCATAAGTGAATGTAACGTCTTCATGGGTGGAGTCGATGTAGTGGATGAACTTATGGCCAGTTATCATGTTTGATTTAAGACCAGAAATCCTATTTTTCCCTTAATTCACACAGCAGCAATAAATTTGGTCAAAAAACAAAACATACTCTTGCTCACATAAAATATGACAACATCGATTAATTTTGCCTGGGGATGGATAAAGATGGTCGTAAAAAGTGTAAGCTTTGGGAAACATTGCAACCTCAATGGATTTTCGCTTAGTCCCCAATGAAAAAAAATTTCGTTCAGTTTTTTCTGTCACCATGCACTCTAGTTTTTAAACCTCAAGTCGAAGGAAGGAACCAACTGTGAGAACATATTTTATTCACACCAAATTGAGTGCTCTCTTCAACGAAAACAGTTCATTCAGGAATCAGGACTGTTTTCTTAGTTTTATGTAGTCCACCGCACGCCAACAAATTAATTTACTTGGAGTGAGATATTTTTAACTGTCAGAATGGCATTATCTGTTCACACGCAAGTCCACTGGTAGCTGTCCAAAAATCTGAACATTTTAAGGCCCATCTTATTTTCACCTCTTTTGTTTCACTCTCCACTTCAGTTCCTCAATAACTTGGGAATAACTTTCTTTTATTTTCCTCGCTGACAGAAAATAAATCTTACATCTAATGCATTTGAAAGTAGCAACTATTGGCAACAAGTTCGTCGTGTTTCTGGCTCTAAGAACCTATGTTCAACTTTCTACAGCAACCACTCGTAAAGTACCGTCTTTGTTTTCTCTCCCGAATGAAAGAAAATTCCAATGAATTGCAATGAAAGAGTAAAATAAAACCACACTCAGCTCGTTCTTTTCAGACGAAGTTTAAAATTGAAAAACAAATCAATTCTCAACCAGAACACATCGATAAACTAGCAAAGTTTCCTCCGAACATCGCAAGATAAATCGTTGCCAATCGATGAGACGGAAAAGTTCCTCGTAATAGTCGAACTTAAGCACACAATTTATTTCCAATAGAATTCTCTGGACGACAACGTAAGTTGACGAAATGATGTGGAGAGTGTGAAAAGTTGATTCAATTTCGCAGCATGATTTTGGACTCCTCCTTTAAGGAGTTGAAGGAAATTGCTCTCAGTAAGAGGTTCTTCTTCGTTTGATGCGAAGCGTAAAAGCTGTAGTTTCCCCATGTGATGGCCAGTGGATGGCATACAATTTACATCAGTTTCTTGTGACATTTATAAATAGAACCGAAAGAGACTATCTGCTGCGGCTGGAATAAAATCAAATGTAGCTAAGATCTTTTCACCTGGAAGGGTGGTTGACTTTGTAAACTTTGACTACACATACGGATCCAAGAAGGAAGGACTTGCGGGATATTTCTAGTTCGTTAGAAAAGCCGTACTTGGAATCATTAGGGATTTCCCATGTGATACACAAGAACTCGACTTGAAAGATTTCGAAAGAACTTTACTCGCCAGAGTAAAGAGTTCAAAAGAACTTCACGAGATATGCTTTCCAAAAGTTATATTCCCTTGAAGAACTGCCTAACTATGACAAAAGATAGAATCCAATGAATGGCTTGAAATTGTCTTAATTATCACATAAATTCACTAGAATTAATTTTTCTCATGAACATTTGTGCTCCTCACAAACATCTACTGCTGAGAAACTATTTTGGTTGCAATGGACACATTGCTAGGTGCATAACCACATTCAACAAGCTTTGCAAGTTAACACTTAGAGAACATAGACCACACCGTGATGTAGATGTTAAGTTGACAAGTCGCTTAAGGACTAGGCATCATAAATGTTAAAAACATGACTTTATCCGCATGGGAATATATTTTAGAAAATACAACTTAATTTAGACGTCAAGGGTCGTGGCTTCCACTAAATTTGGACGATGATGAACAGGAACTCCGCTGCGACAACTATCGACGGTCTCCTCAACATCGCGTTAAACGGCAGAGTCTAGCCATTTAATGTGAACGCCTGAAACCATTTATAAATAATCTGACAGGTCTTTATCAGTGCGGTTTCAAAGCGAGAAAGTCTACCATCGACCATAATAGAACAGACTCAAGAGTTGCAGATCGACACCCACGACCTATTCGTCGATTTCAAGGCCGCATATGACAGCGTGCATATAGACGAGCTATACAGCGGCATGTCTAGTTGTGACATTCCGGGTTAGGTTGTTGGAAAGAAAAAAGGTTTTAGACAAGGTGACACGCAGTTATTTGACTTCTTCAATATTATACTTGAGTATATCGTTCGAAACGTACACGCCAACACTAGAGGCTAGAGACCGATATTCCAGAAGTCCGTGCAATTGTTAGCACATTTGGTGATTGGCAGAACTGCGCGAGCCGTCAGTGAGGAATTTGCTAACATTGAGACGGAAGCGACTAATATGATTTTGGCGGTCAATGAGGGCAAAACGAATTAGATGCTGTCATCAAGATAGGAAACACGACATCTTGGACACAGCGTCATAATGGCAGACAATTTGAGGTAGCCATGGACTTCCATTGCCTCGGCTCAGGAGTAAGAGTGATCAAGTTTTTTTCTTGCCAATCGCTGTATCTTTGGGCTCAAGAGGAAATTTAGTAGTAGAGCCCTCTCTTGAAGTTCCAGGCTAACATTATATAAGGCCATGATCATCCCTGTTCTGCCCTATGGCGCGAGAGCCTGGACTATCTCACGCGTGGATGAAGTCGCGCTTGGTCCTTTCGAGTCGAAGTCGTGTTTGTGTTGAAGGTTTCTGGAGAAGAAGATTCAACCACGAACTGTACGGGCTATACAGCAACATGAGTCTACCCAGGCGTCTACGAATTCAACGCCTAATATGGCTAGGCCATGTTGAGCGCATGGACAACACTGCTAAAGCGTACGAAATTGGAGGCAGCGTGCTAAAGATCGTACCAGCTGAAGAGGCTTGTTGACTGAGGCCCAGGTTCACCCCGGAAGAATAATTTAAAGCTAAATTAGAGGAGGTGAAATAATTACTGCGTGTATTAAGGAAACATTTCACAGCATTTTTGGCGACCTAGAATTTGTGTTTGTTCCAACTAAGTGGTGATAACCACACAAGCACCGCCTATTTATAATGCCTAATAATTAGCTTTAGTGACATCAGACAGCATTGAGTCATTCAATGTTCTTCTTACACCAGCTATTTATGCTGCCATGATCGGAATTCAATGTACTTTATAGGCAACGGCTTACTTCGTACTGCAGTGGATATAATTACTCGACACACTCAATGAATGCAGCTTAATAGATGGAGAAGAGTAGGAAATAGTACAACACCTTCTGTACAGCTGCCCTGCACTCGCCTCCATCAGGAAAACCACAATGAGATCGTACTTCTCTGATAATCTAATAGTCGGTTTCATTGCGAGCTTAAGTGTCGATCCGTTAGTAATCTCAGAATCAATAGAAATTTCGTTTTTACGGTGGAAGTCAAAAATGTTTATACATTCCAAGTAAATAGTGGTTTAACTTATGTCACCGATTGTCATGGCTTAGGTGTTAATCCATAATTGCCATTAGTGTAACAAAATGATTAGAGCCACCTTAAGTAAGTAAGTAACAAAATGATTACACCCAATATTTGTCTGGCAATTCTTCTGAGAACCGAGAGCACACAAATTTATAGATCAGAGCTTAAAACTATGTCTTTACATGCATAAACATTAGCTTCTTGAGTTGGTGTGTTCTCATTTCCTCTCTTCAGTTGGGTGCTGTTTGTCTTGTCATGAATTTCAATACAATTTCTATACATTCTATATCAAATCATACATTTATTGCGGGCTGTGAAATGTACAAGGGCAATTCTTCCAACCACAACGATAATTGACTATGAAATGTTATATGATTTATTCCTGAATAATTCATTTGACACAAAAAAAAATACAAATCTTCTTGAGTGAAATTTAAGATCGATCCTACATTTAGCTAAACCAGCAGATAATTTTATATTGTGGAATCGGACATAAGTGACCTTAGTGAAATACTGGTTAAATCAATTTTCTCACAAAACTGTCATAGTAACCACTAGAGGTCTGCACTACTCGTCTGAATTTTCTTACAGTGTACAGTACTTCAGTGTACTCTATTAATTAAAATCATTCGGTATAGTCTGCACTGAAAATGAGTACTGCTATTCGAGAAACAAACATTGTACAACATTCGATCACCTGATAACGAAACGAATACACTGTTTGATTTCGGTCTGATTCGTGGGTTCACGATTCATGACTGCTCTCTATTAACAAACGATCAGAGCCAGTGAAATAAAAATAAGTTCACTCAGTAAAGACGCCATGACACTGTGCGTCTTTCTGGTCTGTGTGTAGTATGGAAGTTACCGTATGATTCTCCATTCTTTTGAAGACGTGTTATAGAATAAAGACCTGTAACAAGAACGAGCTCCGTGACAATGAAAACACAAATGTGACTTTTTTTGACGAGTTTAATATATTACAGTGGTGCCACATGCATCAACTCGAGTTCCCCCTTTTATACAAAACAATTTGTAAAATATTAGCTAGAGCTTCGGAGTGAGTCTTTTCTTCGGCTAGACAGTTGATCTCAGTCATAAGTACCGACTAAGTTTTGATAAACCAATTAATGTTCTTAGTGGTGGCCCGTGGCGTTGTGGGTACGTGCGTCGACCCCAACCTCGACGTCGTACCAGCTCTGAGCGACGGAAATAATTTTCACGGCCTCACCTCTTTCGAGTCACTGACAATGCTCAAAGAGTATTTCCTGTCTAGAAAAGTGTTCTCAAACTTGGCCGTTCGGATTCGGCGTAAAACTGTAGGTCCCTTCCACTCGTGAGAGAACAATAGCACGCACAACACGAGTGGTTGCTGAGAAGCTAGGCCCTGGCCCTCTACGGGCTGTAGCGCCACCCATATTATTATAATTAATGTTCTTAAATTATAATGCTAACAAAACCGAAATTTGTATTAATTTCAATGAACATTGAAATGCCTTATATTTTGGAAAAAAATACACATAATACATACGTATACAACGTTCTTAACCCTTTATTTTATTTCAACGTATTGCACATACTTATTATTCTGCTACATTTTGAATACACTAAGAATAATGAGTTTACATAATAATAATAATAACCCAACATGTACTCGGTGTACTCGGTGTATTCGGTGTACTCGGTGTACTCGGTGTACTCGGTGTACTCGGTGTACTCGATGCACTCGGTGCAGTGTACCCGCTTTATCCGAGTGCACTGAACCTAATGTTTGGTTATTAAAGGGTGAAGTGCTCACTCAGAAATCAAATATAAGGTGCTTCATTCATTTCTCTTTTAAAGATGTGAGTCTAATGAATCATGTACTCGAAAAAATATGAATGTGTTGAAACTGGTTTCAAGACATTCATTGCAGAGCTCTAGTAACCACGCCGACCCTCTAGGCCGACCCACGCCGACCCTCTAGACAACGGGGCTACTTTGGCTACTATGTGCATATTTCAGAGCCACCTAATACATATCTACGTACCTTGACAATGGTTGATCAGTTTTTCCGTAACGTCAATCAACGCGGAATTCCTTCCAGTATATTACTAGGAAATTATCAAAATATCACTGCAGGTGTTCTAGTCCTTACCATATGTTGTAGCTGTCGGTTAAGGAATACACATGCGAAATGTTATAAGCTTAGCCTCGTCCGCATAGGAATATATTTTAGAATAGATTAGAAAACTTAAGCTGGATCGTGGCGGTAATTGGGCTCGGGAATCAAGAATTTTTATTTGTTCTCCGTGTCTTCGTGACTACAGTACATATGTAGATCACTGACAGGGGTACATTTCTTGGAGAGGTTCACTAAGGGAACTGATATAGTTAGACCGTCTGCATGTGAATCCATGCGTATGCGTGGAGTTCCTTCACCCGCCAGCAATTACACATTTATTCACGGGTACAAAACGCACATATCTGCCTCTGACTACTTCCATGAGCGTTTAGAGCAGCAAAACTAAAATTAATACTCACAATCTGAAGCTCTTATAACAGACAATTCAAAAGATCAAGGACAGGCGATTATTATCTGCGAGTCTATTATAGTTTACCCTAACTTGATTTATTCAACAATGTCCATCTCCTCATCGTGACGAGAAAATTAATTCTCAGCACTAGGTTAGAGTGGAATGCTTTTAAACGATTCGTTGATTGATTTAATCTACGAGTTGTTCTCGATTGAGAAAGCACGCTGAAAATAGACAACAATCCACCCATCATCCAGAGAATTGCTAACGTCATCATGTCTTCAGTCACTCAGGCCATGGCCAATCGGCGCAAAACACAAAGAAAAACACTCGCACTGTCTACAGTGCCACTAACACCGAGTACAAATCCTTAAATAACAAAACGAATTAATTGCATCACCCCATCTGGGGGCGGCGCCATCTGCCACCAAACACCGTGCACACATCGTAATCACTTATCATGTTCCACGTCCATAAACCACCACACTAAGATCACAGTCAGTCAAATAAACGCTACGCCACCATCGATTTCAAAAGACACATGCCGCTAATAGCCTGCCCGAAAATAATCCCCCGGTCTTTGGAAGTTGCAGAAATAAACGAAACAAAAGCACACAGTGCTGCGGATCGCCCGAAAATAAAACACGCCGATGTGACTGGATGACGCCTCACCGCCTGAGGTGGGCGGACAAGTCGATTACTGTCGCAAATTTATTGAAAGCGCTCCCCACAGCCAAGGTGTGTGTAGTGTGCTGGGAGCTTGTTGCCACACAAATCCCTCTTCGTTTTCACGTAGACAAACCTTTCAAGTTTCGGGAATCCATGAATAATTGCTCGTCACTGGGCCGGGCGAGATGAATGACTCTAATCCCGCGAGAGTCCGGCGACATTGTTCGACTGCCTTCGGCTGGGAAGTAGCCCAAGCCGTTGGTGGCGAGTTTCCAAAGGACTTTCGCCACCTTGTACTTTATGCAGGAGACCAGCTTACGCGATGTGAAACATTCCTTCTGGTTCCGCTCGAGGAACTCGTCGCCGGGCACGGCACTCGAATTCTGCCCCGTCACTGATAACGCGCCGACTAGCACCGAAACGAGGATGACACGGATCATGACGGATTACACACAAGTCCTTTGAGACGATAAAGCCACGCCGCCCGATTGATGGACACTGGTCGGCGCTAATAGATCGATTGCGCTTATAAACGCCTCATATGGCTGGCCGAATGATCTGGGTCAGCTCTGCGGGACGATTACGGACAAACGTCGTGTAACTACAAAGAAACGCCACTGGTGCTTCGGGAACGAGAAGAAAATCCAATCCAATGCCAATCAAAGGCGGGCGCAGCGTATGACGAATGTTTGCACTGATATCAATCGGAGGCCTGAAATGCCGTGACTTTCACGTTCGTTTGTGCGCGCTATGGGTTCACACGGCAGTGCGGGAAATGAGGTGGTACATGATTTTCATTTCTGGAAAATCAAGGTCACATGCGAGATTGAGAATTGAGATGAGTTTCTTTTGTGGCCTTTCAATAATCGCGGATCGGCTTCGGTGGCTGTCTGGCTTCAAATGGACTGCATTTTAATGGCAAATTACTGCAAATTTATTCACACCTCATCGTGGACGTGTGTGTCCTGGATGCGCGATCGTGTTGTTTGAGAAAGTGTGTTTATGCGCCGGCAAACTGTACCACTTAAGGGTGCCACAGGCGGTGGTTTATTTGTTGTGTTTGTTTGAATAGACCTCGGGGTTAGGTTGAAAGTCGTGTGATTCAGAAGATATTTAAGAGTTCAAGTAAAGTCCATGTGGTGGCCCGTGGCTTTATGGGTGATTGCTTGACTTGAACTCAGATGTGTGGCTTTGATCCTTGGACTGTACGACAAAAATAATTTCCGAGGCCGCACCTCTTTCAAGTCCCTGTCAGGTTTACAATTTTGTTGGTCATCGACTATGACGTTCGTCGAGAGTTTCATATGAACTGCCAAGAACCCAAATGTCTCTTATCAGGCTCGGTATAGGGTCAGTAAAAATGCTGTAGACATTCAAAATTGAATGCTTATGATCTTTTCTTGGACCAAGCGGGCTGCGATTTCCGATTCCAAATTCGATGGACGATTAGGTTTTCGTGCGAACGGAGTCCCAGATTTTGTAAGACACATAGCCACGTCCATGATAAATTCGTACGCTCTCAGTGGACTCTATGGCTATGAGAGGCCTCCTCTCATGTGGGGCAGGTCGGTGGAAACTGCACAACACCAAGTAGAGTCCACCGCTGAGATATCCCTGCGTCAAAAGGAATCTACCCCAAGTGCGTTCCTCTATATGTAGAGGGTATGCTCAACAACATTGCTATTCAAACGAGCCTCGATCAAGCAGGACAGAATGTGGGACTCTGCGAGTGCATCGGATAGATGATGCGATCGCGACTGTTTAAGTCATCCCCAGGCGATCTATATTGCTCGCGAAAGGTGAACAGAGGGAGGAGTCCTTTCACCACTCCTGTGGATCCTAGTAGTTGACGAAATAATAAAGACGTTGGGAAGCGAAGAATTCACAGTAGTTGCTTATGCAGACGATGTGGACATTCTCGAATCAGGGAAATTTCCTTCAACGCTCCCTGGACTAATGCTAGTTAAAAACTAGACGAAAGCCGGGGACTTAGCATCAAACCGGACAAAACGGAGTTGCAGCTCTTTAAAAACAAGAAGAGCATACCTGATATAAACTGCCCAAATATCAATGGAGTCAAACTCAAGCTCTCAAGGACAGCAAAATACCTAGGTGTCGTGCTTGATTCCAAACTACTATGGAGGACCCTATTAAGAAGGCATATGTAGAATTCCATACGTAATGACGTGCCTTTGGGAAAAAAAGAAAACCTGCTGTCTCGAACTACGAGTGTTGCACTGGATATACACCATGGTTGTAAAAGCTATTCCGACTTACGTTTCTCTGGTATGGTGGATCATAAAAATACAATGATCGGCTTGCCTAGGTATAACAGGTTGTCTCAGACCAACACCGACGGCGACACTCGAAGCCGTCGTATTCCCTCACCCCTCGACACATTTTGTAGCAACAGGGCAGCTTCATCGGCTCTGAGGCTCAGAAAGGCGGTAGAAATACAAACCATATGGCCACGCTACCATACTCAGGTGAATGGAAAACAATGGGAAGAACATATGGTTGCCACAAATGGAGAACTCACCCTGTATACGGATGGCTCAAAAACGTGCGGGTACAGGCGCAGGGGTTTTCTGTGACCAATTCGAAAAATAACTGGTACTAAGAGACGACTGCAGCGTCTTCTAAGCGGAAGTGGCTGCGATATATAAAAGAGCACTACAAGGCAACGCTGCATCGAACAACGAGAGATGTTCGTGAACTCTACGAACAGAAGAGAAGGGAAGAGCATCGGCTTATTAGAAACAAAAAGAAAGGGTATGAGAAGCGCGCGGTCGTGGAGATGGAGAGATGTTACAACAGGAAGGAGGTCCGAAAGATTTACCAAAAGGTAAAACAAGTGTCCGGAGGATATAGACCATTGACCGAAGCCTGCAGGGACGAAAATGGACAACTAGTAGTAGAATCGCAGTCGATGCTGAGAATTTGGAAAAATCATTTCTGTAGACTGTTAAACGGCGATGACGACACTAATTCCGCTGTCAGGCAGAATGTTTCACTCAATTTGGACGATGATGAACACGAATTCCGTCCCCCCGACTTAGACGAAGTCAAGAAAGCGATTTCTAGACTGAAGTCGAACAAAGCTGCTGGAGCGGACGGATTGTCCGCGGAACTGTTTAAGGCAGCTGGAGATGACCTGGTTGGGCGCATGCACCAGCTCATCTGTAAGATATGGTCGGAGGAAAGCATGCCCGATGAGTGGAATCTCAGCGTCGTTCGTCCGGTCCACAAGAAAGGAGACTCCTTTGACTGCGTCAACAATCGAATGATCAGCCTCCTCAGCATCGCGTACAAGATACTCTCTGCCGTTTTGTGTACCCGCCTGAAGCCGTTCATTAATAATCTGATAGGTCAGTATCACTGTGGCTTCAGGCCACGAGAGTCCACAATAGACCAGATCCTTACACTTCGGCATATCCTGGAAAAGACCCAAGAAATGCAAATCGACACTCACCACTTGTTCGTCGATTTCAAGGCCGCATTTGACAGCGTACATAGAGACGAGCTATACAGTGCCACGTCTAGTTTTGAAATTCCTGCCAAAATCGTCAGGTTGTGCAGGATGTAGGTGGAGAACTCTCGCTGCTCCATCAAAACATTTTTCACGTGCCAAAAACGGGCCTTGAGTGATATCACAAGACAAACAGGTGACTTTTGACAATCTGACCAACACAATTTATTTTCCTACAACATGGTCTGGCCCGCCTTCTATAGGATTACTACTTTTGTCGTTCAGACTCGGTCGATAGTATAAGATGAACTTAGCTAAGTAAAGGATCGAATTTAAATTTTGCTCAAAAAGATTTCATTTTACAGTCAATATTAAGGGGTGGTGATAGGGATTATGATTGACAACAAACAGCACTCAACTGAAGAGAGAAAATGACAAGACACTAACGCAATAAGCGAAATAAGCGTCCTTGCTGCTCTCTCAGAAGCACTGCCTGTGTGTGTGAATTTTCTACATGCATTTTGGGGTTGAAATAATTTTAATACACTAATTGCAATTATGTGCTCTCAATGTTGACCCTAAACTTGTGGCCATTGCTGGCCTAAGTTAAACCACTATTTAAGTGGAATACATTATTTTAAACTCGCACTGTAAAATCGAGCATCATTGTCCGAGACTGAGTGCTGGGGAGAGCATCTCAGAGGAGGTGGGTCTACCTGGCCCTATTTATGAGGCAAAAGCTATTTTAAAAACAAAATGGATAAAAACCAAAGGGCACCGCTTACCATGAATTTAAAATGGTCTTTAATCTTGCATTTAAATTCAATTACAGTTGAACGTCGATAACATAATTGTCTTGATAACTCGAAATATTCTTTGGCGTCACCTTCGATAGTCATATGGTCGATTGGCTGGACACAACTTCAGAGTGATTTTACAAGTTATATAGAAAATGTATCACTTTCGGTTGCGCTGTGTTTGTGTACCATAATGTCCATTGACCTCCGAGTATACATATAGTAAAATCGTGAGTTCGTTATATTGTGTAACGTGAGTAACAACAACAAGAAAACATATCACTATCTATGTATATTTAGGTGCCAAAGAGGAAGAACAAGTACACGGAGAGTAGATATCATGGACAGTGTAGTGGGAATTGTTAAATTGATTCCGACTAAGCACAACCCGATAATTCTATGAACAAAAGTCAACAGATTATTGTAATTTGTGCGACTTAATCAGCTTCACATATGAAGGCGATCATCGATTTGACATTGAGATATTTTTCTTTTGAAACAAGTTTTTAAGTATTCAACATATACCTCGTCTATCAGACTTGAGCATCACCTCTCTTGTTGTGTAGACAGAGATAAATTTTTCAGTCATTATTCGCTGTTCGTTAAGTGCAATCGAAATCGACAACCAGTGATAAGATGTCGACTCGATTAACACAAATTTGCTTCCTGCTGGTTATCGCTTGTGCATTTGGATCAGTTTTTGTAAACTGTGACGATTTAATGGACAATGGCACTCCTGAAGAGCCTCTCTTCCCAAAGGTCGAAGAAACAACAACACCAACAGACGCAGAGACACCAACGGTCCGCAACAACGATTGTTCCGTTCCACTAAATGCAAATGGTGGTTGTTTCTCTCTTAAAGATGAGTATGGTGCGATTGCATCCACTGTTAGGAAAATCATTGGATAAGATTGTTTCGTTTCCGTAATAAATCGAATTGATCTAAACCGTGTTTTTGATTTCGATGTATTTGGTTTGTTACGAGCAAAGATGCCCACATGATCGAATTGAAGTAAGTCGGCGTGCGTGGTGGACTAAAGGGCGATATCTTGTACGTGCTTGTGTTTGGTATTGCTCTCTAAAACAATAACAATCCAGTAACATAATATTGCTTTATAGGTCAGCTCTCCTCAAGAAAGAAGACCCTCTAAACTGTGCCAATTACAGAAGGATATGTTAGCTGAACATATCGTACAAAATCGGCCGTCCTGCATAAACGCCTGAAACCATACAACAGCCTGATTGGTCAATTTCAATGCGAGTTCAGGACGACGAAATCATTCTTCTTCTTTGATTGGCGATACAGTCCGGGGTGGACCTGGGCTTCAACCAACATGCCTCTCCAGCCAGCACGATATTTCGCGAGCTGCCTCCAGCTGCGCACACCAAGTTGATTGAGGTCCTTCTAAACTTGTTTGCGCCATCTCGTTCGAGGACGTCATCTGTTGCGCTGTCCCAATGGTTCGGATGCGAAGACTTTTCGGGCCGGAGCTGTTGTGTCCATTCGCTCCGGCTTAACTAGGTGCATGCCGCTGTACAGCCCGTACAGTTCGTCGTTGAATATTCTCCTTCAGATGCCATCAACGCGGACGAGGATATTCTTGGGCGCTTCGAGAGAAAAGTGAGAGAGAAATTATCTTCGTTCCCGTATGTACGGATAGTGTTTGGAGGAGGAGACTGAACGACGAGCTATACGGGCTGTACAGCGGCATCGACCTGGTCAAACGAGTTCGAATCTCTCGTCTCAGATGGCTAGGTCACGTCGAGCGAATATACACCAATGCTCCGGCCCGGAAAGTCTTCGACTCCAACCCCGAGGGACAACGCGGTAAAGAAAGACCACGCCTACGGTGGCGCACGCAGCTAGAAGTTGAACGTGCGTGGCTGGAAGCAACTAGCACAAGACCAAGCTAGATGGAGAGACATGTTGGTTGAGGCCCAAGTTCACCCCGGGCTGTAGCGCCAGCCAAAGAAGAATATGCCATCAACGCAAGCAAGGCCAAAGCTCGAACGCAGAACTTTACTTTCAAAACGACCAAGAGCTTATTCATCCGCTTTCAATAGCGTCCATGTCTATGCGCCATAGAGCAGGACAAGGATAATCAAAGCATTATTTAAAGTCATCTTGGTGTTTCGATAGATGGCTCTATTACTGAATTGCATTTCCAATCTTACAATTGGTATGGGTAATACTGCGCTTGATCTCAGTATTGGTGTCATTGTCCTTGTTTACTCCAGAGCTAATGTAGACTAAGTCCTTGACTACCTCAAAGTTTCTGCTGTTCATTATAACGCTCTGTCCGAGACGTCGATGTTGTGCGTCGTGATGACAGCATGTACTCAGTTTTGTTCTGTTTTACAACTAGATCCATTTTGGCCGCTTCCGCTTCAATGCCAGCAAACGCCTCATTGACAGCTTGCTGATTTCTGCCAATCACCTCAATGTCATGGGCGTATGCTAACAAATACACATATTTCTGGAAGATCGTGCCTCTAGTGTTGGCGTGTGAGTTTTGCACGATCTTTTCCAGGACGATGTTGAAGAAATCACATGACAGCGCATCGACTTGCTCAAAACCTTTTTTGATATTGAAGGTCGCGGTGAGTTAGTTACCGACCTTGGTGGAGCAGCGAGAGTTCTCCATCGTCATCCTGCACAGCCTTACGAGTTTCGCAGCAATGTCAAAACTACACATGGCACTGTATAGCTCGTCTCTATGCACGGTGTCATATGCGGCCTTGAAATCGACGAACAGATGGTGAGTGTTGATTAGCATTTCTTGGATCTTTTCCAGGATCTTCCGAAGTGTGAAGATCTGGTTTATTTGTGGACTTTCCTGGGCTGAACCCAAACTGATACGGACCTATCAGATTATTAATGAATGGCTTCAGGCGTTCACACAAAACGGAGAGTATCTTGTACCCGATGCTGAGGAGGCTGATTATTCGATTGTTGACGCAGTTAAAGGAGTCTCCTTTCTTGTGGACCGGACAAATGACGCTGAGATTCCACTCATTGCGCATTTTATTTTATTTTTTTTTATAATTTGCGCGTGCTCAAGGGGTTATTAATACCCTTAATTGTCCGGGGTCAAGACACAGCACGGGCCGAAGGTATAGACGGAGAGAAAGAGAGGAGGTACCTGTGCACATTGGTCTTAAACAACTGCGGATTGTAATCTATTGGAAATATTGAGCTGGGAAGAGCATTCCATATTCGTGTAGTGCGGCTAAAAAACGAGTCTCTAAATTTCACTGTGCGCCCGAAAGCAGGCTTAAGGGTAAAGTGATGTGCATTCCTAGCGAGACGTGTATTGCGGGTGAATTCAAGGAGAGGAGGAATGCAGTTGGCTAGCTCACTTGAGCATTGTTTGTTAAAATAACGATAAAACACGGACAAAGAAGACACGGTTCGTCGATGTTCGAGCGAGTCTAATGAACCCGCGATATCATTGTCTCCTATAAGTTTTATCGCTCGCTTTTGGATTCTATCTAGTAGGTGCAAGGTGGTCTTGGGGGCACCAGACCAGATATGAGCGTTACACTCAAGCTTAGGGCGAATATACGCCTTATAGATTAAAGCCATAAGGCCTGCTTTCCTCCGACCATATCTTGCAGATGAGCTGGTGCATGCGCCCAACCAGGTCATCTCCAGCTGCTTTAAACAGTTCCGCGGACAGTCCGTCCGCTCCAGCAGCTTTGTTCGACTTCAGTCTAGATATCGCTATCTTCACTTCGTCTAAGTCGGGGAGACGGAATTCGTGTTCATCATCGTCCAAATTGAGTGAACCATTCTGCCTGACAGCGGAATTAGTGTCGTCATCGCCGTTTAAAAGTCTACAGAAGTGATTTTTTCGAAATTCTCAGCATCGACTGCGATTTTACTACTAGTGGTCCATTTTTATCCCTGCAGGCTTCGGTCCGAGGTCTATATCTTTCGGATACTTGTTTTACAAAAAGGTAAAATTCGGACCTTCTTCCAGTCGTATCACCTCATCATCTCATCGACCGCGCGCTTCTTATGCTCTTCCCTTCGTTTCTGTTCGTAGAGTTCACGAACAGCTCACGTTGTTCGATGCAGCGTTGCCTTGTAGGCTTGCTGTTTGGCTGCATGTACCTGCCTGCACTCGTCGTCAAAAAAATATTCACACCTATCGTCTTTAAAATACTCCCCACTTAGCACCACAATTGTAGCATAGCGTCGTTAAAATTAACTATTATTAGCAGCAACACCTCAACATTAATCAATTCTTTTTTCTCGATTTAATTAGCCGTTGCTTTCGTCTGCGAACACCCAACAGCAATAGAAAAAAAATCTCAATCCAAGGGAATCACTATAAACGGCTGCACTTATAAATGGCATCACTGAGGCACCCGACGACGAAAGTGTGCTTAAGCCTGCGTCAATTTTCGCCCATTGATAATCCGATCACGGAGCAGAAGACGTCTGCACCAGTGAGCAGAAAAATCACTGGAATTCCAATAAACTGCACACATTTTTTCCTGCCTTTCCGCAGGTTCTTCTGCTGGGGACTTCGATTCAAATGTTTATCGCTTTCGATGGCATTTATCGTTAGTCCCTGAGATCCATCCATTTTCTTCGCCGGAGAGGGTACAGCACAGCCCAAGAGCAATTTTCTCGGGAAATCAGAGCACACGCACGCAGTCCATCAGCGCCGTCATCATCTTCATCGCCGGCAACGTATTGATCATCGAAATGAGTTAATTATGTTATTGATTGGGCTTTGAGCTACTGGGTCATCTATGTATGTGCCCGCACGCATCTTGTGCGAATAGTTTCTCTTGTCCGTGGATTGGATTGGATGCGAGCCACGGAGTGGGCCTGTGGCAGAAGTGATGGCAGCCCAAGTAAAATTAGCCATCGGCGCCGTGCACGCGGGATTCGTGTAGTTTTATTGCCGTGGTGCCATAAAAGGGTATGGCGAGCTTGTAGTCAACATCCATGTCGGCGGTGACTTTCGTTCTACGATGGGTAAGCCACTTCGGCTGAGTGCGAAATGGGAAGTGGTTGCAGGTCTTTGCTGGGAGAACTAGTTTGGGTGGTTACTAGTCCTGCAATGGACATGGACATGTTCACAGCTTCTTCACCTGTCCAAATGATTTTGGTGAGACTGATGGATCACGTTTGAATTCCAATTGGAGGCAGTAAAGAACTGATTGTATGGCGGATAAGTGAGTGAAATGGACGAGGTTCCTTTCTCTTAATCTCTTGACGTGATTCCTTCGCTGAGGACAAGCATCTGTTGCAGATGTCAGTGCAACTGGTGCTACTTGTTGATCGAGGACGTGTACATTTAAAGAATCTCTTTTCTTTACGTCGTTTTACATTAACAACCATTTACTTTCGCTTCAACACGTGATACGACAGCCTAAAAGAACTGTGTAGGTTCCACTCGTCAACAGTATTCCTTTCCATTATGTAAAATGCGTCTGAAACCAGTCGTCAATAACCTGCACCTGAGTTGCATATCAGTGCGGTTTTAGGCAAAGCACAGCGCCATTATGTGATTTTTTTCAACGTTCAGCGAGAAGATCGTGCAAAACTCCCTCGCCACCACAAGAGGCACGATCTACCAAAAATGCGTGCACTTGGTAGAATACGCGAACTACATTAACGTGATTGGTCGAACACAGCGAGCCGTCAATGAAGCGTTTGAATTCTCTTGGTATTGAAACAGTGGCGGAAAAAGGGCTAAACGAAGTATATGCTGTCATCAAGAAAGGACACACAATATCAACGACTCGGACAGAATGTCACCGTAGGCAGCTACAACTTCGAGGTGGTAAAGGACTTCAGGGCAGGGTCTATGCTCACAGGGCAAAGTTGCTGATCGCTCTCAACTTGGCGGGATGCCAGCAACGATCCTTGTCGATGCATAGATCAAGTTGACATGCAGCCTCCAAGCGGCGCCCCCTGGATAGCTTTCACAACACCCGTTGTGAGGTGAACCAATGCATGCAGCGTTTCCCCAGCGGAGGGCTAACAACCCACCCACAAAAAAAAAAAAAATAACTGTTACGGAAGAGCAAGCAGCCTCGGAGGAACGGACGGAACCCCAACGACGACACGGCGCGAAAAAGGACTACGATTTGCGAGTGTGCTCCTGGAATGTAAGAACACTCTACACTCCGGGGGCCGCACAAAAACTGGAAAATATCCTCACGCAGTATAAAGCGGATATTACTGCGCTCCAGGAAATACGCTGGATAGGATACGGAATTATGAAAAAGAAGGAGTGCGACATATATTACAGCTGTCATAAAAGGTTGCACATATTTGGATGCGGATTCGTCGTGGGAAAGCGGCTAAGGTCGAAAGTCATCGACTTCAAACCGATAAGCGATCGCCTGGCTGTGATCCGCATCCAAGGCAGATTCTACAACATCAGCCTCATATGTGCACACGCCCCTACCGACGAAGCTGAAGACTCTGTCAAAGAGGATTTTTACGACCTCTTGGACGGTGCCTACGGAGCCTGTCCGGAGTACGATGTCAAAATCGTACTCGGAGACTTCAATGCTAAAATCGGTAAGGAAAACATCTTTGGCGGAGTGATCGGAAAGCACAGCCTCCACGACACGACAACAGACAACGGCTTCCGACTCACAGACTTTGCGACAGCACGTAATATGGTCATAAATCCACACAGCAACCTGGCGATCCCCGGATGGTCGAACCGCCAACCAAATCGACCATGTGCTTATTGACGGAAGACACGCGTCAAACATCCTGGATGTGCGAACATTCAGGGGGGGCAAACGTCGACTCTGACCACTTTCTTGTTGCAGCAAGATTCAGAGCTCGACTGTACAATGTCAGAAAGCTGCACCAGCCGACAAAGAAAACTTTTGACATTGGACGCCTAAGCACACCGGAGATTGCCAGAGCCTACGAAGAGCAATTAAGTGAGAGACTCTCCGGTATGCCTACGTCAAGTGCCAACGAGATGTGGTTGCATTGCCGCTCGGCCATCAAAGAGGTAGCGGAAACTACATTGGGCTACCTACCACCCCCGACAAGAAACCCGTGGTATGATGGCGAGTGTGAGCAGAAGAAACGTGCAACCGACGAGGCATACCAAAAAGCGCTGCAACGGAAAACAAGAGCAGCGCAAGAGGAGTACCGGGCTAGAAGACGGGAGGAGAAAAAGCTTCTACGCCTGAAGAAAAGGTCTCTCGCAACCTCCCAGCTCAAGGATATCGAAGAGTCTAGGGACAAGCAAAAAATACGGGCCTTTTACAAAAAAGCCAAAAGCCTGGCCACAGGCTTTAGGAAAGGCACCCAGGCTCTTCGAAATTGCGAGGGTAACCTAGTTACGGATCCCCAGGGAATAGTGGATGTGTTTAAGCAGCACTTCCAACAGCTGCTTAGCGGGCCTGACCAGGAGAGAGTGATAGGGAACCAGGAAATCCCAACTCCAGTCGACGAAGAAGTCCTCCCACCTAGCTTTGAAGAAGTCGGTACAGCCATTAAAAGGCTGAAGAACAACAAAGCCGCAGGCTCAGACGGCTTACCATCGGAGCTTTTCAAAGCTGGGGGCAATGTTATGGTAGGGAGCATGCACCAAATCATTTGCCGAATCTGGGAAGATGAAAGCATGCCCGACGACTGGAATATCAGTTCCATATGCCCCATCCACAAAAAAGGCGATTCTACCTCCGGCAAGAACTACAGAGGTATATCCCTGCTCAATGTCGCCTACAATATCCTATCCAGCGTACTGTGTGAACGTCTAAAGCCGTTTTGCACCGCACTAATCGGCACGTACCCACGTACGTGGTGGTCCGTGGCGTTGTGGGTAAGTGCGTCGACCCCAACCTCGACATCGTAGGTTCGATTCCAGCTCTGAGCGACAAAAATAATTTTCACTACCCCACCTCTTTCGAGTCACTGACAATGCTCATTCCTGTCTAGAAAAGTGTTCTCAAACTTGGCCGTTCGGATTCGGCGTAAAACTGTAGGTCCCTTCCACTCGTGTGAGAACAATAGCACGCACAACACGAGTGGTTGCTGAGAAGCTAGGCCCTGGCCCTCTATGGGCTGTAGCGCCACCCATATTATTATAATCGGCACGTACCAGTGCGGCTTCCAGCCCGGCAAATCGACTACAGACCAAATCTTCACACTAAGGCAGATCCTGGAGAAGACCAGCGAGTTTCAAATCGATACTCAGCATCTTTTCATCGATTTTAAAGCCGCATACGACGGCATTCATCGCAAGGAACTATTCGAAGCGATGGCCGAATTCGGGATCCCGGGAAAACTGATTCGGTTGAGTCACACCACGCTAACACACAAAAACCTTTGAACCGTTCGAAACCTGCACCGGATTTCGGCAAGGAGATGCGCTGTCGTATGATTTCTTCAATTTGGTACTGGAGAAGATTGTTCGGCGGGCAAAAGTCAACACGGAAGGCACTATCTTCTACAAGTCAGTCCAGCTGTTGGGAAACGCTGATGCCATCGACATTATCGCGCGGTCCCAACGCCCAGTTGTGGATGCTTTCACGACAATTGAGGAACAGGCGAGCTGGTCTAAAGGTCAACGAGGACAAAACCACATATATGTTGTAGAGCAAAAAACCATCCGCCGCACACCACCTAAACCAAAACGTTACAATCGACAGCTACAATTTGTTGTGTTGTGTTGTTTGTCTTCCTCGGGGCAAACGCAAACTCCTCGAATGACATTAGTGGAGATTCGACGTAGAATCGCCCTTGGCAACCGATGCTACTTCGGTTTGTCAAAACAACAGGTCTCGAAACTCCTGACTCGAAGGACCAAAGTTATGCTCCACAAACCTCTTATTCTGCCAGTCCTGCTTTACGGAGCGAAAGCTGAACACTAAGCAAAACGGCAGAGCTGATTCCTAATGATATATGGATATATGGTCCCGTCTGCGAGGAAGGCGAATGGAGGAGAAGACACAACCGCGAACTCTACAAGCTGTACAAGGATGTGGATGTAGTCCGGGAGGCAAAAGTCCGTCGACTACACTGGCTCGGCCACATCGAGCGAATGGACAACAACGCTTCAGCTAAGAACGCCATCGAATCCGAGCCTCGTGGTTCGAGAATGAGAGGAAAATCGAACCTCCAGTACAGAGACCAAGTCATCGCGGATGTAAGACAGCTTGACCTTGATGACTGGAAGCATCGTGCCCAGGACCGTCACCGATGGAAGGCAGCAATTGCTCAGGCTCAGACCGTTCATGGTTCGTCTGCCTGATAAGTAAGTAAGTATGTGATTGCATTGAACGCAAATAGTATCGATATGTGAACAATCTACTCGCTCCTTCAGAGACGCTTCACTAGATGTCCGGAAATGTCCATTAAAACTAAAATCGAATCGAAAATTCGCAGTTTGCTTACGTTTCAGTAACGACGTCAATTCAACTTGGCGTTACGTGTACTTTACAAAGCACAGCTGGCATTGGCCCTCTATGAAGCGTTAGAAAACATTGGCCTCAATCATTATTTGTGCATGCTTCTGCTTCCCAAACGTTTTGTCTCGACTTCCCTGTGATCACTTCACATTATTTTAGTTTTGTGAATTTTCTTTATTTCAAATAGATAATGGCGATGAATCGAAATAAAATACTTACAAATATAATAAAACACGTCTGTTTCACAATTCCCATCCAGTACAGCAACCCTCACCGCGCCATCTACCACCGACTAGTGGTACCCTCACTCTTAACTTGGTCTCCTGTCATTGCTGCAATTTGCCATCATTTGACAGATGTCAAATAATTTCTAGGTGCAGGAGAATTGCTGTAAAAGTCACATCAAATTAGAAGAAAAGAAAATAAAGAGAAACAAAAGTTTTTCTGACAAAGAATTTTCGCTGTATTCGGTATGAGAAATGTGAATTAAGTAACAAATAATATTCCCTTCATTAAATTACAATAATCTTGACATTTTTACATGGACAGGATATACCGCTGCAAGATGTCACAAACAGGCACTCCAGCAACAACAGCACTCCAATCAACAAATTGTACAAAAGTCTTCATCCAACGCGATTACAGTGAAGGAACATCTGTTAAATTCCACACGAGACTTCCCAGCGAACTGGAGGGTCTTGTAAGTACTCATTACTTGGGGATTATGTGAACAATGGGACGGATCTTGTGCGTCCCTCTGCATTGGGTGTAGTTCGGAATCAAACAAAAGCACTCGTTTTTTTGTGAACAAAAAAAATGTAATCTAAATTTAGAATCGGGTCAGTGGGGCTCGTCGGATTGAAAGTTGAGTTTTTTGTGAGTAATAGTTTTGCCTTATCTGGAGATATTGATTTTGATAGTTTAGTGCGAAATCTGTTTTGGTGGCATATTTCTTCGATTTCGTGTGAATGCTACGGTATCTCATTTGATAGAGAAATCTCTTCATTGAGTTAGTCTTGTGAGTAGATAGTGTGTGGAGATGGATTTCTCGGTTCACAGGTGAATGAATGTATTTCAAACATTTTCCCAATCGTTGTGTGGACCTCCCTATTTTTAAATGGAAATGGAGGCGCGTGGAGAGGGGCTGGATACGATTTCACCTGCAGCATTTGACGCACAGCAATCAGTGGGCGTCGAGAGAGTTGTTTTTTTTACAAAACTTGTGCCTCGGCTTTTTTCTTGTTTACTTATTTCTTGTTTGGCATTTTTCTTTTGGATAAACGAAAGGGGATCCGGTTTATTAGTTATTGTTAAGAAATCGAAATACAGTGGACTCGCCCTAAGTCGAATTGTCACGGAATGTCAAAATTAGTCGAGTTAAAGTGAGGTCGACTTAGCGAGAGTCCACTGAGTTTACTATGTTCCTGTTATTGTTTCGTTTCTGGAGCAGGTGCTAAGTGACCAAATGAACTAGAATCGTTTGTGCATAGAGGACATTGACACTCTCAGTCGATAGCTCGGATCCTGAAGTTCTTAAAGAGTTGACTGAGTTAGTTAAAGACAGATGAGTCCGTGTGAAAAAGCTGCGTATATGCTCTCGTTCGAAAATTCGAATGGGGACTGATTGCTCCAGATATGCTGCTTTGATATGACACCGATAATGGTTCTGAGGTTATGATTGCTTTATAGGATCAGACTGTGTGAGCGTTTTAGATCGAGGCCAGGCCGTAGTTAGGCAGCTGTTTGTGAGCCTGTTTTTGAGCCACAAAGTGCGAGTTCCAATCTAATTCAATTTAAGATCGCTTGAAAAGTTCTACGCTACGTACCTTCAAAAGCCCTAACCTCAGAACCATTATCAGCTTCATAACCGGACATTGTGCCGTTGGAACGCATGTCTAAATGGTGATTTCTGCTGAAGGTGCAAAGATGTCGAGGAGAAAAAAACGCTTCCTCCTTTTCTATGCACCTGCGGTGCTCTCTCCTCCCGAAGAAAACATCATTTCGAACGTTACTACTTCCATAACCCGACGGAAACAAATATCGTTTGTATGAGTCAATTCTTCTTCTGCTTCAGAAGCGCACTGATTCATAGAATAGGAGAAATAAGATCGCGTGGTAACAACGGCCCAACTCTGTCCTGACTGCCAACAAACAGACAGCCACACCAACCTAACCTAACCTACACGTTGCTAGAGATTCCAAGGTATTCCTAAGGAGATACTTGGTGAATTCGTTCCACGACTTGTTCGATGCGTTACGGGAAACCTTTTGCAAGTGGACTCCAAACTACCATTAATTGTGGTCCTCTTTGACGGTTTCACCTCTTCACTTAACTCCAAATATTTTCTTTTGAATTATACCGACAATTTTTTTTATAAAGACGATAAAGCTCTATAGACTCAAATGGGCTGTGCACCTAGCTCGCATGAGCGAAGGAGCCTGCTTGAAAAACCCTTGGTGGCAGATTTCATGCAGGTAGGCAGCGCAATAGACCCTGCTTTCGCTGGAATAGTGGCGCTGACCAGAACGCGCGAACCCTAGGCATAGCTGACATCGGACAGCAATCGAGATCGCTGGAGAGTCTTGTTGAAGGAGACCAGGACCGATTCCCGGTTGTAGTGCCGATGGTGATGATGAATTTCGAAGTCAATGTAAAAAACCCAGCCACACATTAGACATCGGCGCGAATGCCTTGAAACCAGTTCTGAGTCAATCGTTTTATTTAAAGAACACCTCATAACTGTGTTTGATAAGGCAAATCGATGAATCAACTTCAATCAGATTACTGCACGAGTATTGGCATTATTTTACATGAAATACTTTGAGAAGTGAACTCATAAATAATATATGGGTGACGCTAGAGCCCGTAGAGGGCCAAGGCCTAGCTTCTCAGCAACCACTCGTGTTGCGCGTGCTATTGTTCTCTTACGAGTGGAAGGGACCTACAGTTTTATGATTACTGCGAACGGCGAACTTGAGAGACTTTTCGTAGACAGTAGCACTTTTTGAGCATTGTCACTGACTCCAAAGAGTTGGGGCCGTGCAAATTATTTTTGTCGCACAGAGCAGGAATCGAATTTACGACGTCGTGGTTGGGGGCGACGCACATACCCACAACGCCACGGGCCAACAAGTGTTCTCATGAATAGCAAGGATAATTCACAAAATGTTGTACATCGAGTATACGGAGACATTAAACTAAATAAATAAGAAATTAATGAAATACCTTCATTACTCCGTCTCGTAGCAACTTCGCTCATCATCACATCAAATAACTCACGATCCGCCGGAAGCACACGTTTACTTATGTAATTTGACACCTCTGCGGGCATAGTGCGTTGACCACGCCTGAGCGCCATATGCATCGAAGTTCTGCGAAGCGCTTAACCTCTCTTTAACTCATTCCTAAAATAAATTACTGTTCTTCAACTGTTCCGTGCCAAGTTTGTCCAGTGTCCCGGGGTTCTATCTGCCTGGGTAAGCGGATTCTACTCCATATCGCACCTCGCGATGAGCGTTCGAACAACTGCCACTTTTTCTTTCGTATTGTGATGTTTATACGTTATTGGCCCTTTACCAGCTATAGTTGCTAATTGGAAATAGGGTTCGGCCAAAAAATCATCGCTTTCCATGCATCCGTAAATCAGCTCCGGTTCCACTTTGGAGCGGAACAGCCGCAGATTGATTGATACTTTTCAGATTCTGGACAGTACTCCGAACGCAACCTTGGCCGCCTTTATTCTGCTGCACATATCAAGTCACCGCGTTTAGATGAAACCTTCTTCTTCTTTCGGCTCCTCTTTCTGTCCCTCAATGCTCAGTGTGGTGCTGTTGTCAGTAATGCTAAGGGCTTTATTATTTGTTGTATTATTTTTGAACCCACTTTGTTTGCCTATGCTTCTAGATTGTGGGTCATCACTTGAGACAGTAGGCAAACATCGTCTACGTGTCTAAGATAAGATGTCATCTGTCAATGCTGCACGAAGTACACCAGAAGCATTAGTTGTGACAGTATGCATCCTTGACAAACTCCACATTGGATCTCAAATTTCTCTTACAACTTACAAGACGTGGCACCTACTACCTTCATATATTGTCTTTATAATAATATGTGGGTGGTACTACAGGCACTACAGCCACTCGTGGTAGAACAACAGTACGCACAACACGAGTGGTCGCTGTGGTGCTTGGATTTCGCCTTCAAAATAGTATCGAGATATCGAAAGCCTTCTCGAAGTCAACGAAGAGCAGTTGTAGCTGAGACCTATTCTCAACGCATTGTTCGATGATGGCGCGTAAGGTGATGATGTGGTCGGTGTAGGAGGATCCAGCTCGAAAGCCCTCTCTTTGGACGTCGGGAGTTGAATTTAAATGCTCTTTCATCCGTTCCTATTTGTAGAATTCTGTTGGAACAATGCACGTCTTCTCCCACTTCGGCATTCGATCACGTTTCCCTTTTTAGGAAGCTTGATCATTCCACTTTTCAACTCCTGTAGAAATTGCTCAGAAGTTGCTGATATGTTTGGCACAGCTTGAAATAAGTCGTCAGGGAGGCCGTCAATTGAGGGACTTAATTGCTGATATTTAATTTTTACTGGGAAATGCTCTGCGAATTCGGAAACTTGTTGCTACAGAGTTCTCGTTAGAAGTGTTGTCTTCCTCTAGCCATCAAGTTTCATCGTCCGAAATCAGTAGGCTACCATTTAGTCACTTCACCGTGTGTTCGTTGGATATCCGTCACCAATGAGCTTCTTGCCGATGTTTTAACAGTCTTACTGCACCTATTTGCTCGCTGCTTCTTCGGCCCTTGACGCTTGAGTGTCGATGTACTGACTTTGTCACGTCTTACTCTAAGCTAGGCTTCTTTCTTCTTCGTCCCATATTGGGCGTGTAGTTCGGTTCTGTCCACTTCTGTGGCTATACGCAAATCGACCCCTCTCCAAGTGTCACCTGTAAGCCATGCACAATGTTGGGAAAATAGGTCCTCCAATAAGGCGCTAGCATACATACTGTCCCAAAGTCGAATTTTCACGGATTATCAAAAGTAATTCGAGTTAGAGGATGGTTTGTTTGGAAAACAAAAACGACTAGGAGAGAGTTCGACGACTGGCCTGTAAACGCGGTTAGTATTTACATTCTACGCATGGAGGGGTAGGTAAGGTTAAATGAGAGTGATTGTACGAGCTAACGACACTTACGAAGCACCTGTTGATATCCAAGCGGTCCCTTCTGAGATTGTCCACTTCATTTGTTTTTAGTTTCTAACCAGTTTGTTTTCTTGGTGAATTTAGCTATGTCCGGAATGTGAAATTTCTTCTAGTCTGTTGAACGTGTAGATTATGGCTTTTTAACACGGTGTCACTTATTACTTCCCAAGCTTCTTGATCGCTTTACACCAGTGTGATTATGTTCTCTGCGGTTAAGTTAACGACCAGTCTGTTCGCCAAGAGGTTACGATCTTCACGATATCGCGGACATTACTTACTTACTTATCAGGCAGACGAACCATGTAGGTTCTGAGCCTGAGCAATTGCTGCTTTCCATCGGTGACGGTCCTGGGCACGCTGCTTCCAGTCATCAAGGCCAACCCGTCGTACATCCGCCATGACTTGGTCTTTGTAGCGGAGGTGCGGTGTTCCTCTCCTTCTCGAACCAGGAGGCTCGGATTCAAAGATCCTCTTTTCTGGAGCGTTGTCGTCCATTTGCTCGATGTGGCCGAGCCATCGCGGACAGTGGAACGTTATATGTATCATTCTGTGCATATTGGACAATGAGGGATGGCCAGATCGATGGAGATATGCTCTTGAACATCCACGGCTAGTAAACAGCTGCTTATTTGGGGAGTAATCTCTGCATCCATTTACCTTTCCCAGAAGAGTTAGATCTTTCTTGTCATTCCACGACGATTGCTCAACTTGGTAGTCCATTGTTCACTGATGGCTGTGTTACCAAAGGTTAAATTATTTATGAGTCCCAGAAGCTTAAAAAAGGAGTAATTTAGAAAACAATTGTGTCCCAAAAAAGGTTTTTGATAACACAATGTCTGCGTATGTGAAAAAAAACTAGTATATTTTTTCCTTGTTGGAGGTGTGAATACTATACTGGATCACACAGCCTCAAGACTGGTCCATTGTACTGTCAGGCAGCATTCTTAAGTGTTTGGTTTGGCAAAGGTGTTGTGGCTCGTTTTTACACCGGTAAGCCGTCTACAGTCTTTTCTGTCAAGGGACAACATGAATGCCGCTTCGTACAGACGTTTGGGAGCAAACACTTAGTCTACATCCTCTCGAGAAGTCCAACCATCAATGGAAGCCCTAAGTTCAGGTCCTCAGGGAGTTTTCTCTGATCCTTGTCTAGCAAGTTCATCGGCGATTCATTGGTGTCCTTAACCAGATGTGTTGAATTTTGACTGCCAATCAAATTCAGAGACGATTTGCATTCCTGAACTATCGCGGAAGTGGTTAAATGGTTGTGTAAGGCTGTAAGCACAGCCTGGCAGATGTGTCGACCCGTCCACTTGTCCTTCACAATTCACACAATTTGTTGCCATTTGTATTGCATAGGTTTCCGCTTGGAATACCGACGCAATTTTACCTAAAGAAGTGTACAATCTAATGTTGTCACCCTCCACATACATTCCTTTCCTGGCTCGAAGTCCGGCTAGCGTCATTCAGGAATTCATTCTACATTGGGTAGAGCACTAGTATTCAGGCATTCAGAAAATAATAAAGCGTTGTTCACACCTTGGAAAGTTATGAAAATGGAAATGTGAAAAAAAATTACGTTAGGTATTTTGTTCTTAAAAAAATTAGTCAAATCTAAAAAGTATGAGTCTATGAGTCAGACATAAGAAAATGAGTCCTTTTGACTCTATAGAGTCCTCGTATGAGGTTGGTCGGAAAGCGCTGCATGCTCTCAAAGCATTGGCTCTATATTCGGCTTCGAGGTTTGCGCTTTTTGATTTGGTGCTCATTACTGCCGTCCAGGTTTTGGAGCGTCGCTGACCAAGAGTAGCCATTTCTTTTGTTTTGGTCCTCCAATGTTCTGAAGATCCTTGATAGCAGCCGTTGATCCCGCTGCATGTTGTTTAAAAGTTACTCTTGCATCGATAGTAACACCGAGGTACTTTAATTCTGGTTTAGACACAGCAACGTGGTCGCCCAGTGTGACTCTTAAAATCGCTGTTACTGACTAGTGCTATCTCCGGCTTATCTTCTGCTAGTTCTAAGTCCATGCTTATTAGCCAGTCTTTTACCATCCCGATGGCTTCATTGCAATCGTTCTTCCAGATGTTTGGCTACTACAGTAATCGCTATATCTGCGATTCCGAGGACGTCGGAAATAAGACGAGATATTTTCGACGACCTCGGGATTACAAGAGCATCTGTACAGTTGTCGAGGCAGTGTAGTGCTGGGTCGGGGTAACTAATGACAATTTTTCCATCTTTCCAAGCAAAGACATGCTCTACTGCACATCAACTAATACCGCATTAAATGCACTAGAAAAATGGCTAGAAACTAATTAAAACCTTCTCTACTTCCAGGTTGAGCGCCAAATTTTCGAGTCGACAATAAATAGGTTAAATGAGTTCTTCGCCGAAGCAGAGAAGGGCACCTGCAGCACATACTGCGAGGGTTGCATCGGATGCATCACAGCATACCTAGTGTACATGTGCTCAGAGACGCACTACGAAAAGGTAAGTTCGCACATTAAACGCACACCTTTCGAAAATAACCGTCCCTTTTTCGTTGACTAGACGCTGCGTAAAATCTCCAAGTTCATTGCTGCCCAAAACGAACGCATTTACAATCCCAAAGGCTTACAGGTCATCGATCCCACATACCGGGGACTACGTGTCATAGAAATTTCCATACTCGATCGTCCCGGACGAACGTGACTTCCGCTTTCCCACTCCACAGAGGAATTCTTTATGTAACGTCTGGTAAAACTGAACATCTCTCCGCCGTTCTTTTCTCACTGATTTCCTTGTACTTCTATTCCATTCGTTTGTCTCTGATTTTGTATTCTTCTTCGCGTAGAGTAGCCGGGATCATAGTTGTTGATGATAGATTTTAAGGCAAATGTAAAATTGACCAGGGAACATTTTGTAAAGAGATGTCGGAAGAGCTAGTCTTCAGTTTTCGATGACAGTCTTTTGCCAGAAATACAACCGAGTTAAAGTAAGAAACATTAAGCGACATTTATTTTTTCTTTTGCATCCGCACATCAATCACCACTCATACCATGCCATTCCGCTGATCATTTATTTTTCGGTAAATTAAATTACGTATGTTTCAATTATGATTTGAAAAAGTGACAACCAAAATCTGAGGAGCTGGGAAATTCCACTAAACACAAAAAAAAAAAAAAACAAAAAGCAACCAAATACTAAACAAAAATTAATAAATATATACATAAATCATATAACATTCAAATGTGTAAACGGCGCCTTCAGCGTGCGCTTATTTAACGGGTGTAATCACTGTTCAATGTTTGACTAACAAATAAACACGATTTAACAGAGTTATTCCAATGGAAATGTAACCCATAGCCCCCTCCCCAATAGATGCCTTCCCGAACTGTGCAAACCCAACCCCATGTTATTTGCATGCTAGAACGCGTTCTATTTCTGTCGAATCTTTGCTCAGAGTGCAGACACACACACACACCCAATTAGAAATGTTCCAATCGTTTAACATTCGGTTTTCAATTTTTTAAGTACAATAGAGAGTAAATGTTATGAATATTGAAATATAAACCATAATTATATGAAGAAAGAAACACAAAAAAAAAGAAACAGTAAGAAATGTAATAAATAAACATGTTCATATGTAACTTTGAATTGACATTGATATTTATAAAATAAAATTTACTTAATATACACGAAATGGACTTTTGAATTAATTCCAAATGACGTTATTGTCGTCTTAAGATCGGAGTGTAATAAATGCAATTACGACTTATAAGTTACCAAATGACCATTGTCATCATCATCATTTACCGAGACCCGTGATCGATTTAAGGGGCCGCTGGGGTAAAGCACGCACAAGGGATATCCAGGCCACTCTACCCTCTGCCATTGACTGTAAGCCATCAGACTTTACACCCAGGTCTGCCAGGGTATCGCTTTTAAGGCACGCCTCGGAAGAAGTGATGATGCGGGCATTCGTCTCACGTGTCCAAACCATAGAAGCATAGAAGAAGCAGCTGCCCAACGTTGAGTTGCTTGCATACTGCCGTGTTTCTGACCCTCTGACTCCCATCTCGGCTGCTTGTACTATTTGCGATCTTTCTCTTTCATTGATTACCCATATTTCAAGACAAAATGTGAAAGTTGGAACAAATACTGAGTTGAACACCGCTGGCTTGGCTTTGGCACCAAGGTCAGACTTTCTGCTTACAGAGCTGTTTCAATATTGATCCTGCTTGGCCATTGCTACACCACACACACCTACACCATGTTCACCATTACTTCTCCCATCACTCGTGAACAAGACTTGAAATTCTCCACCTAATTCAATGCGTTTCAACTTACATATTGTGTACTATTGAACATAAAAGAACGCGCAGACCAAAAGAATGTAAGAACACAAAGTACTTACATAACCCTCTATCAGTTAAAACCGTCTCGAAAATGAAAGGCCGTCTCTAGACGTTTTACTTGGGAAAATAATCCGGTGATCAATTGATTACATACTTGCTTACTTACTTCTCAGCACGGGGACCCATGGAGAGTTTGAGCCTGTGCAAGAGCTGCCTTCCATCGATGATGGACCAAGCTGTCTTACATGCGCCATTACTTGGCCACCTTATTTCCGAAGGCTTAGTCTTCCTCTCCTTCTCGAACCAAGAGGCTCGAATTCGAAGGCCCTTTTTACTGGCACATTGTTGTCCATGCGCTCCATGTGGCCGAGCCAAAGCAGGCGTTGGTTTTTTTGCCTTCCGAACTACATCCACGTCGTTGTGCAGCTCCTAGAGTTCATGGTTGTATCTTTTCCTCCATACGCCTTTCCGGCAGATGATCAACTGATAGAGTTCATCTGTTCAGTAAAAATAATTGAAAATGAAGCACTAGCACTGATCACATCGAACTTGAAAGCCCAGAAGAGCTGTTAGAGCAAACCTCTAACAAATGATCTCTACTTACAACAGTTAGAGTTTCAGGGCGAATAATTCACGCTAATGCTGGTACTGCACGAAGTGTACATATCTTCTTCTTAGAACGCCACAGTCCGAGATGCATTAAAAAGCACGATATCTTGCAAGTTGTCTCTACTTTCGCACACAAAACCGACTATCGTCTCCCTCGACTTGAGTGCTCAAACTTAGGATCGGCCTAGTCATCTGTCATTATTTGGATTTTTAGTTCGAGTTCAAAATGGAACGCTGGGCACTTACGTTATTACATCGTGTTCTGTGTGCGCATATGTTCGTTATTTTTGCTTTTTTTTGGTTTGTTATTTAGAATGTAGCGCAGATTGATGCCCATTACTGCCGTCCAAATTGTGGAGCCATACGTCGCTAGCCAAGAGTAGCCTTTTCTTTGCGTTTGGTCCTCCAATGTTCGGAAGATCCTTGACAGCAACCGTTGTTCTCGCAGCATGTTGTTTAAAAGTTAGCCTTGAGTCTATAGTAACACCAAGGTACTTTAATTCTGGCTTGGACACTACAACGTGGTCGCCCACTGTCCCACTTACAGTCTCTGTTACTGACTAGTGCTACCTCCGTTTTTTCTTCTGCTAGTTTTAAGTCCATGCCTCTTACCCAGTCCTATACGATAGCTTAATTGCAATCGTATTCTAGTTCTTCCAGATGTTTGGCCACTACTGCAAACGCAATATCTCTTCTTATTTTCGACGTCCTCGGGATTGCAAGAGCAGCTGTGCAGTTGCAGAGAAATTCGAATTATCGCATTGTAAAGCACAGCATTTCCATATCCATTCCGGTATACTATCCACAAGTTCGAATAATATTTTTGTATAGCTATTTTGTATTTTTTTTTAAATAAATGTTTCTTCTTACAAAAGTGTCCGTGATGCCTTACCTTTCTCCCTTAATTCGGGGCATCTCGTCACTCCTGCGCAACCTGAGTCGCGGTCTCGAGGACTTTCAGGGCCGCAGTACTAGTTTTCATTCGCTCTACAAGCCATTCGCAAACTCTGCTGACTTAATCGATGTCGCGAACAGTTCATTGTTATATCTTCTCCTCCCCTCACCACCTATGCAGACGGGAGCAAAAAACAGCTCAAAGCTGCCAAGAGCAACCTCGTGCGTGTTTTCATGCATCTGCGACGATCAAGATCTTGTAGAGGATTACTTTGATTATTTCATTTCTTATCAATTGATTTCTTAGCCTAAAGAAGAAGCGATTGGCAGGAGTTATTCATCGTTTTATTTCAGTGTTGGTGTCTGAGTTCAGTGTGAGTAACTTCAGCTTAATCCACATATCGATCCCACTGACTAGTGGTTCTGTGACATTTATTATCAAACGAATTGATGCATTGAGAAATGATCACCTATCACGACTTCAGGCATCATTTACATATCTACCCTGTACATCTTCATCATAGACAGTTACCTTAGTAAATTATCATTTTAAGCTAGGTAATGCTAAGACGGCATCGAGGAACGAGTTAGTCCACTTATTTATTTTACTTGAATGAACTCTCCACTTCCTAGGTTGCGACGATATTGTACAAACCGGAGTGGATTTGGATCTTATTCTTTGCGTGGCGTCACAGTCCTAAGCAGACCTGCAACCAGCAAACCTCTCCAGCTAAGTTGTAATAATAATAATGATATGGGTGGCGCTACAGCCCGTAGGGGGCCAGGGCCTAGCTTCTCAGCAACCACTCGTGTTGTGCGTGCTATTGTTCTCTCACGAGTGGAAGGGACCTACAGTTTAATGCCGAATCCGAACGACCAAGTTTGAGAAGATTTTTCTAGACAGGAAATACTCTTTGAGCATTCTCAGTGACTCAAAAGAGATGGGGTCGTGAAAATTGTTTTCGTCGCACAGAGCAGGAATCGAACCTACGACGTCGAGGTTGGGGTCGACGCACGTACCCACAACGCCACGGGCCACCACGCTAAGTTGTAAGCTAAGTCGAATTTTCACGGGATAGATCAAAATTACTTTGAGGCGGAGGAGGATAGGAATTCAGAAAAATGCTTAAATACGGCAAACAAAAAATTCGAGTTAGAGAGAAATTCAACGTCGGGAGAGTCCACTGTAATTGCTTCCAGTTGCACAGACCAAGACAATTGAGTTTTTACTTACTTATCACGCCGTCGATCCATGAATGCTCCGAGCCTCAGCAATTGCTACCTTCCATCGGTGACAGTACTGGTGCCAGTCATCAAGGCAAAGCTGCCTTAGATCCGCGACGACTTGAGGTTCGGTCTTCTTCTCCTTCTCGAACCAGGAGTATCGTATTCGATAACTTTCTTTGCTGGAGTGTTGTTGTCGATGTAGCCGAGCCAGTGTAGTCGCCGGATTTTTGCCTTCCGGACTATATCAACACCTGTGTTGTGTCTTCTCCTCCATTCGCCTACTTCGCAGATGGGTCTATATATCCGACGTAGAATTTTTCTTTCGAAGACACCAAGAATGAACTCGGTTAGTGTCCGGTTGCCTGCCTCACTATCTTCTCCAGTACCAAATTAAAGAAATCGCACGACAACGCATCCCCCTGCCGAAATGATGTGCATGTTTCGAAGAATTGAGTTCATTCTCTTTTTAACGAATGCGGGCGTCGGCTGTTGATTTGTTCCACCTAATCGATGATTCTTTGGACCTACTGTTGTCCATCTGCTCCACAAGACCAAGCAACTTTAGGCGTTGAATTCGTTGACATTTGGACCCTTGTCGATGTATAGCCTTACAATTGGTGATTAAATCTTCTTCTTCGGATGCCATCAACGCAAGCAATACAAAAGATTGCAAGAAGTTATTGTTTCATTGATGACGCTAAGACTTCTTCATACAGGCTTGAAATTGCCTCCGCCACTGCACATCGTGTTTCGGGATTGTTTTTTTAATAAAGAGTTCTATTACTTAATTGCTTTTCTTGTGGCTAAATAATCAATGTCAAACGTCATGATCCTCTAGAGCATTGTTGACCTTCATAACGAAGTGTGCTGAAAATGCTACTTACTTCCCTTTCTGAAAACCATTTTTAAGCATTGACTTTGTTTTTCGATTGCTTGAAAGAAAAATTTGAAGTAGTGAATATCCTAATTTAACGGCTTTATCAGGTCTTCTGTATCATTTAGTTACTGAATAATATCACATCGAAGGTGAAGATATTGACGGTAGAAGGTACGATGTAGAGCTGTGTCAATCGTGATTGATTCGTTCATTTTGACCCGTTTATTCAAAAGTATTAGTGATTGCAATCACAAAGCAACAAATCAATACTTTTGAAGATTCGTTCGTTCAGATCGTTTCGTTCGTTCATACCAGAGTTTATTCAGGTTAAATTATTTATGAGTCCCAGAAGCTTAAAAAAACGAGTAATTTTGAAAATAAATAAGTTTCAACAAAGGTTTTTGATAACACAATGCCCTTCTTATGTGAAAATAAACTAGTATCTTTTTTTGTTGGAGATTTTGATACTACACTGGCGCACTCAGACTCAAGACTGGTCCAGGCGGACACTGCCAGGCAGCAATTACTTGGGAAGACCAGCAGGCGCCTCTGTGATGAAGGACCTACAGAAGACACTTCCTGACAGAAGAAGTGCTCTGTCGTGTCGTCAGACAGACAGACGTCGCAGAGGGTATCTTCGCTTAAACCAAGCACATTTAAATGTGGGTCAAAGACGTAGTGTGCCGTTATTACACTAGTAAGTCGTGTGCAGTCTACGTCTACTCACACGCCAACACTAGAGGCATGATATTTAAAAAAATCCGTGCAATTGCTAGCATTCGCAGACGACATTGTGATTGGTCGAACAAAGCGAGCCATGAGTCAATGAAGCGTTTGCTTGTATTGAAACGGAGGAAGCAAAAATGGGTTTAGCGGTGAATGATACATGAATGATATATAAGACCTTGATCATCCCTGTGCTGCTGTATGGCGCGGAAGCCTGGACTATCTCAAGAGCTGATGAAGACGCACTTGGTCTCTTCAAGAGAAAAGTTCTGCGTTCAAGGTTTTTGGAGAAGAAGTTTCAACCACGAATTGTACGGGCTGTACAGCGACATGAGTCTAGTCAGGCGTCTAAGGATTCAACGCCTAAGATGGCTATTCCATGTTGAGCGCGTGGACAACACTGCTCCAGCCCGAAGAGTCTTCGACTCCAAACCAGTGGGACAACGCAGTAGAGGACGACCACGAAGCCGATGGCGCACTCAAGTGGAGGAGGACCTCAACCAACTTGGAGTGCGAAATTAAAGGCAGCTGGCTAAGGATCCTGCCAGCTGGAGAGGATTGTTGACTGAGGCCCAGGTTCACACCGGACTGTAGCGCCACAAGAAGAGGAAGAAGAAGAAGAAGTCGTCAGCAGTCTTTTGTATCAAGGGACAACGAGAATGTCGCGGTTATCTTACAGACGTTTGGGAGCAATCGCTTGGTCTGTCTACATCCTAGATAGTCATGCCATATCTCATTGTGTTCTCGAGTGGCCCAACCATCAATGGAAGCTTTAATCATAGACGCAGGTAGTCCGAGCGCAGGCTTAGGTCCTGAGAAAGTTTCTTCTGATCCTTATCTAGCCAGTTCATCGGCTTTATTAGATGTAAAATTAACTTGCGAACTAGAATGATTTTTGTATTCTGTGTATCTGGTTATGCCCTGAGCGTTGTCGGTGATAAATGACAAGCGGATTGTATCCACATTCCTGGTACAACGCTAAAGAGGACTCCCTCGATAGATTGCTCATCGACATTTTTCGGCCTTGGCGTTAAAAAATTATAGAAAATTTAAAATATTTTTTTGTTCAACTTCTGCGTAGGTCACTGTAAGAGATGCCTAGTCACAGCATGCCTAGTGCAATAACGCAGAGCTCTCAAAGCTACGATTGATGTTGACAAGTTATAGGGTTTTTCAAGCCGTTTCTGGCATCCAAGTTGAGAGAGATCCACACCGTTACCCTGTCTGCATAGGCCGTGCCGATGCAATTCCATTCATACTCTGTATTATTCTTCATTACGAGTAACCTTAGTACTACTACTCCCCATAAAGCATGAGGCACGATATAGGAACGGGCTACATTCCATCAACTCATCTGATTTAAAGAGTGTACAGCCATTTTAACTATTTGATTGCAAAGAACAAAACGTTTCCCAAAGTAAGCATTTAACGATCATGTCGAATGTAAAAAATACCTCTTCAACACCTCAAGACGTTGTTCCCTATGTGACATGAGGTTCCAACACCAACGCTGCTCTTTAGATAAAATAAAACCAGTTTATTTTATATCATTCACCATTAAAACGGCGGTTAGACAAAATTTCGACTTAATTGGAGGTCAGATTCGCGAGGCAAACCACTGTGACGCATGTGTTTTTGTTTGTTTATTTTTTCTCTCCCATTTTTAGCAGACAATATGGGTGAGAGAAAAGGTGTCGCTAAATTCTAGTGATAATTATTTGAAGATAATTAATGGCAAGTGTTCATATTTCATTTTCGTTCTCTGGGCATCTGAATGTGAAATCGTCAAATAAATTCACCTGGGGTCGCACATTACTTTGGCCGCATTGCTGTTTTGGCCTTGGTGCCAAGACGTGATGGTGATAATTATCGTTTTTTTATTGTGCTATGGTCTGTAAGTAAATAAGATTGCCCCTGTCTTGTAATTGAACTTTCTTTGGGCACTTTTACTTGCTGAAGTGACTTTGAAGCACTAAAACCTTTTGCAGTCATAAATTAACTTTACACATATATGCATGCAGCTGTATGTTGAGAACCCCAAGCAACAGGTACAGCGCGACTGAGCTTCGGGAGAAATACGTGAACCTTGAACGAGCTACGAGTGTATAACACAAACGTTCTTTAAAATTCCAATTAACACTAATTTCCACCACGGAGATAAAGGGTGGTTAAATTTTAAGAGCCGAAGTTGATTTTGAATAAAACACTTAGGAAAAATATCGGCCAAATGGCCGCCGCTACCTCGGCGGCACACCTCCATGCGATGGTAAACATTTTCGATGACGCTGAAGCATAATTGAGGTTCTATGCCGTTAATGTGCCGAATTATCTCATCCTTTAGCACTTGAAATGCCAATTGACATCTCCACCACGTGAGATAACACGGCCATTGGGTGTGCTGTGTGGCAAGTGGCACCGTCCTGTTGAAAGCACATATCGTAAACATTCATATCTTCAAATTCGGTCCATAAAAATTTCGTTATCATTTCACGATAGCGAACACCATTCACAGTAACTGCCTGACCGGCCTAATTTTGACAAAAAATCGGCTCGAACTGCACCAAACAGTCACTCTTTGTAGCTGCACTGGTTTTTCGACAATCACTCTTGGATTATCATTCTCCAAAATGCGGCAATTCTGAGGTGAAAATGTGCCTCATCACTGAAGATTGTGCAGATGATTATCTTCGAAAATTGATAATCCACTGTTGCCATTTCTTGCCACAATTCTGACCATTGACGACGCTTGAAATTGTCAAGAAGCTTTAGTTCTTCAGTCAATTGCACCTTGTTAGCGTTTAAATGCAAGTCTTTATGCATAATGTTCATCAACGACAAGCATGAGAGGTGCAATTGTTGGACACGACGACGAGTTGAGGTGGACGGCTCTTCAGCGACACTATCGCAATCAGCAGCAATATTTTCTGCAGTACGAGCTGTACGAGCATGCACTGGTTTTCACATCTCCTACGGACCCGGTTTGCTCAAATTTTGTACGATTTTTCGGATTGTACGCACATTTGGACGACCGAAAAACAAGATACGAAGTTCACGATATAAACTTTGATTTGAACGCCCATTTTCATAATCAGCCTAAATAACTTTAACGCGTTGCTTGATTGTGTATCTTTCCATGGCTCAAATTGAATTAGTCTGAAATTGAGAAATGTCAAACGAAATGCAGAAAAAACTTGACATTTAGGTGTGGTTCACATTCAACATCGGCTCTTAAAATGTAACCACCCTTTATATAGCTGCATAAGCGCTCCAAAAGTTAAACTTAAGAGTTTAGTTTAGCTGCCTTAGAGCTTAAAAGCTAACATTTAACTGCTTAAACGCCAAGTAGTAACAGGCACACACCAGTGTGCAAGTCAAATGTAATCCAAACTTCTACACTGTCATATTCGAGAGAACAATAGCACGTACAACACGAGACTAGGCCCTGGCCCTGGCTCTCTATGCTGGAGTGCCACCCAAACCATTTTATAATTCGATAGTTTGAAATACGTATGCGACAGCAATAACCGATTAGAACTACTCCGTGAGATGACCGAAGTCAGGATACCAGAAAAACTGAACCAGCTTTCAGTTCGAGGATTTAGCTTCGAAACCTCCAACGGATTTGGGGAAGGAGATACCTTGTCGTGCGGTTTGTGAAATTTGGCACTATAAACAGGAATGCGGTACTGCGCTGAATTGCCACTCCGAGGGAAAATGCTGCAAAGGAATACCACTCCTCATTCGGCGTGCACATTTGATAATTACCCTTAATCGGCACGACAAGGTCCCGAGAAGAGCGTCTTCTAATCCAAGCCTTCCCTATTTATGAGGAGAGGAAGATCAAGTCTGTCAATCCATCAATGCTGGTCAAGACTTTTGACTGGAGTTCAAGGTATATTCGAGAGTGGACTCTATATTTATTCGAATTAAATGTGCAAATGATGAAAACGAAATAATGTAGAAGTGAAGAAAAAAAATAAAAATTAAAAAATGGTTAATTCCAAGGTACCTACAAATTAGTTCGAATTATCGAGTTGACTGCATTTCAGTAAGTTACTAATTGCTGTCTAGCGTCTTGCAGATAATAAAAAAGCGATTTCAAGATCTTCTCCTGATATATCGTTTCAAATGCACCAATAAGTGTCCTGAACTGATTTAGCTGCTGTGATAAAGTGGCTATAGATCTTTAGTAGACATAGCTCAAGTAGTGTAAATATACACTTATAAGTGAACATCTTTAGCACCCGATTGATTGAAAACTATCGTCGAGCTACTACATCGGAGCTTACTAGGCCTTCAACCCGTGGAGGGTGTGAGCCTGGCAAATCGCTGACAGTTCTAGACATAGCATCGGAGCTATTGACATACAGTTGTTCTCTTATTCCCGATTCAGGAGTATCGGATTCGAATGCCAACTTTCCCATGGCTTTGTTGTCTATGCGCTCGATATGGCCTACTTTGTGAAGCGGACGGATTTTTGGCTTCCCAATCCTGGCACAGCTGATAGAGTTCGCGGTTGTGTCCTCTCCTCCATTCGCCTTCCTCGCAGACGGGACCATAAATCCGATGTAGAATTTTTCTTTCGAAGCCGCCGAGAATCGGGTCTGCAGTTTTGGTAACGTCCAGCCTTCGGCAGATTTATAGAACATGATTTTGGTCCTTCGAGTCAGGAAGATTCAGGATGTCTTGAGAAACCGGTTGCCAAGGGCGTAATACGTCAGGTATTCACTAAGATTCATTCAAGGAGTTCAAGTTTGTCCCGAGGTGGCGATAGTGATGCTTATCCCAGGTGGTCGTCCACTCCTGCTCGATAACGTACACTTCGTCTATTCCTCAGCGGCGAGCAACTCTGAATGAAGTAAGAACATGTGAAGATATCTGATCTGCCCCAAGAAAATAGCTAAGTCTCGAATCTTATTATTTGTGATGTGTTGTCCTTTTTCAATTTAATTCAACGAAACTAGATCATTTTCAGTAAAACAATAAAATAAAATTGAGGCCTGTGGTTCGACGATGAAGAAGAAGAAGATAGTTAAGTTCCAAAGCGGAAGTACGTTTATTTGTATGTATGTATGTAATTTCGCATTCGAGATCAGTTTTAAGGGGTAGTCCTTTTTCAGTTTTGTCAAACGTTCTTTTATCGAATTCAGCACTTGCATAATTGTTGCTTGTGTTAAAGGAAAGGCAAAAGCCAGCAATTAGAACCACATCGATACCAAAAGTCATAAAGCTTGCTACAGCATTGTGGTTACATATGTGAGTACAAATGTGCTCCTGGGCCATATCAAATCAGCTTCGGGAGTGACCAATCCATTGGTCTAGCCCAGCCAACTGTGATGTAAAAGATGTAAAGGATATTTTTAAAGTGCTCGAAGCACATATTTGTGCAGTGGATTCAAATCAGAAACCGATTTCTTAAATCGATTCGATTTCAATTCGATCAACATCATTTAGTTGAGATTTATCTGATATTTGTGTATTTAATACAATAAATAATTTAAAACAATACAATAACTAAACATACTTCACAAGATATGACTTTAGCTGGTCTATCACTAAACTACTAAAAAATTGATACTTATCAACAAACTTGATTTCAATTGACACTCGCAATATCACGTTGGTCCATTCACAATTGAAAAATTGACACGAATCAATCGTTCATTGATAATTGACAATCACAATATGAACGAGTCAATTTTGTTGATAAATATCGTTTACCGATAACTTTTTGACACTCGTGATAGGGGTGACGGAAAATTGGGCATGTGACCCTCACGACTGGCGTGTGCATGGAATAATTAAAGTCAATTCCATGTGTACACAGTAGGTCCAAGTTTTAGACCCATTTTTTCCCGAACGACGGATGCTAATTTCCAAGTCCAAGTGGAACGTTAACCGTTGGGTTTAACGTTTTGGCTACCGTCATCAGAATATGATTTCGCAAGAGAAAACTGTCAAATCATTTCTTAGTGCTGGGTTGGTGCGTCGCTTCATCTTTCGAACTATATAATACAATGGTTCCCTGCCATTTACGTAATCTCACGTACATTAGTGCTTTTTGACATTTCCCTGTGTTTACACTACATTTCCTTAAGGCGGTGAAGTTCGCTCGTAACAATATTTAAAATTCAGAAAAAACAGATGATTGTGATGTATTTATGCGACAAAGCAGTTATCGCAACCAGCAAGTAGTCGAGTCATCAACGCAGCATAATGAACTGGGCATTCTAAAAGAGATACCCTCCGCTTGCTCATATACCTCGGGTGATTGTGCACCACATGAGCTATGTCCCTGAAGCACACCCCGGTATAAGAAGATAACGATTGGGACACGAACATCGGACAAAGGACAAATGCAGTGCCCACCGCATCAGGTCTGCCCTACCCGTCACTATAAGGCACATAATTGGTTGAAGAATATGGAATCATGGAGACTAACCCACAAAACAATGCCCACCACATCTCTTCGACTTCAAAAAGAAAACAAATTGATTTGGTTAATCCTACTCATTTATTGAATAATCATTTCAATCACTTAAGCTCCTAACGTCAATGTCGTAGATCAGTCCCTTGTCGTTGGTCGTCGATGGCGGAATGGTTGTCGTCGCACCGTCGCCGTTGAAAATGGACTGGATCAAGTCGTCCATCGATTGCTTCGAGTCCCTGGACTCTGAGTTGTCGTTTGGCTTAAGGATTGGTGGCGATATAACTCCCGTCGGGTGGGCAACGTTGCCTGCATGAGGCATCTTCACCTTTCCATCTGGCCCTATACCTGGGAATACTGACACAATTAAATCGTTGCCGGGAGCACTTGTTGTTGAGGGGACATTCTTGGCGGCTTCGGGAGGACCAAAGACTCCAGATATCAGGTCATTCGTCACCAATCCACTGTCGGGCTGTGGTTGCGGTTGCGGCTGTGGTTGAGGCTGTGGCTGTGGCTGAGGCTGAGGCTGTGGCTGAGGTTGCGGCTGAGGTTGCCGCTGTGGTTGGCCTTGTGGTTGCCGTTGTGGCTGCAATTGTGGCTGCCTTGGAGGATTTGGCTGTGGTTGCGGCTGAACTTGGGGATTCCTCTGTTTGCCCGGATTAAAGCCACAGTTACCAACGCAGCCATTGTCGCCATTGTTCCAATTGTTGTTGCCATTGTTCGGAAACTGAGGGAATCCGTTCGAGAAATCAGGAACTTGAGGAAATTGAGGAACTTGTGGAAATTGTGGAAATTGCGGCAACTGCGGAACTTGAGGGAAGCCTGGCAGTTTTGGAAACGGTGGCGGGTTAGGGAAACCCGGAACTTTTAAAAACGGATTTCGAGTCAGAAATGGATTCCCTGGATTCGCTACAAAAGGCTCACCATTGAATTGCTGTTGCGGAAAGAAAGGCGCTTGCCCGAATTGACCACCTTGTGGTGGACCACGGAATGGTTTGGATGGCTGCTGTGGTTGATTGTAGCCATAGCCATGGTGGTGGTGACCATGATGCTCCTCATGGTGTTCACGATGATTGTTGAACATCTGTGGAGCTCTCGTTAGACGGTCGGCCATGTTGTTAAAGGTGTTCGACAGGGCACCAAAGAGCTGACCAAAATGCGCTGCGATGGGATTTGGACGCGAATCGTAGCCGTAGCTGTTGGAGTATACGAACATACGTGTGAATTAAGCACATCTGATCGGGATCATGGCATATTTACCCTTCTGGTTCATCGTTGTATGAGCGCTTGGTTACAACGGCAGTGGTGCATCCAAGGATGGCAAGATTTATCTGAAAAGCAGAAGAACAAAGGAAATGTAAGTCTTTAATGGAAATTGGTACAAGAGGCATCAAAAGCGAATGCATAATTGAAAGATTTAACGGTTTTGGAGGCCACCATAATTGACTTTTGACAAGACACTGTAGCGAATGATTGTTTTTATGATACTGCCCGGAAGCTGTTGTAGCCTGACGCACTGGCGTTGATAGCTTGAGAATTTATCTTCCCAGAAAGCTCATCTTTATGTAAACTAAAACTAAGTGTCATTCCCTGAGAGACATGAAAAACCGACAGAAACGCACTATGTCCAGAGTGCCCGTTTCTCGTCGCAAAACAAACTATTTGTACACAAATTCTTTTATTCTTTGAAATATTCCAAGTGTCGAAACTCGAGGTCTGCCTAATGAATAAAGCGTTCGCTATAAATGTAGTTCGTGTTAGTAATCGCATACTTATTCTTAATTTTTATCTAGTTCCGGACAGGTACTAGGTAAGGTGGTAAAATGAGTCCTACCTCTGAGCCTGATGTATTACTTCAACTTCGTGTTATGGCGAGTACCTAACCAGTTGATGTAAACAATGCTCTCTCGTTAGTGGAACACTACTGAGTTCGCAAAGCGGTTCCAACTACACATGGTAGGAACGATGGCCGTTATGAAAACGAATATGGCAGCTCTTTGACTACCACCAAGAAAATGACGTGAAAAAAGGAACCCATCCTGCTTTTAATATGTACGATCGTTAAGGTTGATCCATATGTAAAAGATCTCTATAAAATACGATTAATTTCTGGATATGCCACACGCTCGTCTTTCGAGATGTTATCAATCTGTGGTAAAGACCTAATAGAGGAATATGAAGCAGGCCACGTTCGGCTATTTGGTTCCAGTCAGTCTTTGATATGATACAAAAAGACTCAATTGTAAAAAAGAGCTCTCTTCGCAAGAAAAAAACAAACTTTGGGTAATACCTACGTAAACCTCAAAATAAAATTACAGAGAATCAGTGCAATGCGCCAGATCCAATTTGCATTTCAGTGTACTACTTTTTCAGTACCGTATGTTGTATAGCAGCAAAATTCTAAGTAGGCCAAAGTCCTTGGTGGATTGACCTAGTTTGCACTTACATATAAGGGCGAATGTTATTTGATCTTAGAAGCAGAAATCCACTTTCCTTAAAACGATAATGCTACGTATTTTAAAATATGTTGCGGCATCTTATTGAGATCGAAACAATTCGAAGCTGACCGGAAGTAGTCCTCTATAGAGGCATCTTTTGAACATCGCGTATATAATCATATAAAAGTGGTGGCCCGTGGTGTTGTGGGTATGTGCGTCGACCCCAACCTCGACGTCGTAGGTTCGATTCCAGCTCTGTGCTACAAAAATAGTTATCACGACCCCACCTCTTTCGAGTCACTGACAATGCTCAAAGAGTATTTCCTGTCTAGAAAAAGCTTCTCAAACTTGGTCGTTGGAAGTCCCCATTGAACTGTAGGTCCCTTCCACTCGTATGAGAACAATAGCACGCACAACACGAGTGGTTGTTGAGAAGCTAGGCCCTCTATGGGCTGTAGCGCCACCCATATTATTACATTATTATATATTATATAATCTTATCTGCCGCGCTGTGTGAACACCCAAAGTCGTTCGTCAACAAGTTGGTTTATACAATGTGGCTTTAGGCCGGCAGATTTTGGAAGACACCCAGAAGCAACAGATCGATACCCACCACCTTTTCATCGACTTCAAGGCAGTGTATGATTGCCTTTATAGAGACAAGCTATACAGAGCAATGTCTAGTCTTAACATCCCTACCAAACTCGTCCCTTGGTGTATGATGACGATAGAGAGTGTAAGCTAACACGCTCCCAAGGTTGCAAGGAGTGTGAACAGCCAGGCGCTAGCGAACGATTAGAATAAGTAGAGTAAGTTTAGTTTTAGTTGACTGTTGTTGGCTGAGTAACGTTAGCAATTTAATGAATAATTAATAAATCGGGAGGGAAACGAAAAAGAAATCGTGTTTAATTTGTATGCGGCAGTTCGATAAAGACCTAACCGAGAACTTGGATGTCGAAAGAGGATGTAGACAAGGCGAGGCGCTGTTACGCGACTTCTTTAATTTCATTCTTGCACGAATTCTTCAAAACTCGCCATCACGAGAGGAAATATCTTTCAGAAGTGCGTACAACTACTGGCGTTTGCGGACCATATTGACAGGGATATCAATAGCCCTTTTTTGGGTATTTCGATGGAGGCTGCTAAGATGGGTTGAGCGGTAAGCGAGCGCAGGACTCGAAAGGACGTCCAACACCGACGTCTCGGTCAGAACGTCACATAACTTTGGAGTAGGCATTAGTCAAAGGCTTTGCCTACCTAGGAACTGCTACAAATTCAGACAACGACATCAGCGCTGAAGTCAAGCGAAGTATAACTCTTGCTGAACGCTGCTCTTTGGGCTAAGAAAACAATTGATAAACAAAGGCCTCTGTCGAACAACCAAGCGATGGAGGGCTGTAGCGCCACATTAAGAAAGTAAGTAAGTTCATAAAACACTCTAGTTGACCGCTTCCTAAAATATAATTATTTCTTGCCGTCATGCAATTCTAAGTCTGACAAAGAGCCCACGGTGAACTCAATCATGGCTTTTGAAAATAGTGCGAGGAAAACAAGGTGTATCCGATTTATTTATTCAAAGTTCAAAGTGTAGAAGATGTCAATTTTATTCCGACTTTGAATATCTCTCGAACTTTACGCAGACCTTGCATAGATAGACAATTACTATCGGAGTATGACAGAATTATAACGTATCAGAATTAATATCGTATATCAATAGCACAAGTTGATAACTGATCAACTTCATCCATGGTGATGCATCCGACTACACTTGCTGTTTCTATCCTCTTCGTACGGGCTTATGAGCTGTCATTACTTTGACGGCAGGCAACAGATTCTATGTGTAGGGGCCTTTAGCGATGCTCCGATATATGTAAAATTATTCTTATGTTTTAATCAGAAATCTAGTATTATAGACATAACCGACCTCTGCCCTTCTTCTACCATAAAGTTTCTCGACTGCGTTTTTTTATAACATTCAATCAAAAAAGCCATATATACATGGTGCACTTTACAAAAGTGTGCGACTACGTCGTTTTAAATATGAGAAAACATTCACTGTCTAGTGTGTGGTTATCAAGTTTTCATAAAATCGAATAAAATCATCAACAAATGTCAAAATCGTCATATCGGGGACAATCTGCTGTGAACTCGGCTATGTCTATAGCACTTGCACTTGTTTTGAGGGGACTCCTATATAGTAAACAAAAGCGACGTATATAGAACTTACAAGCAACCGCAGGGTAAAATCGTGACAACGTAATAGGCACTTACTGGGCATTTAGAGAAACGATTAGTGGTGGGATACAATGGGGACGGAGGGAATTTAGATTCACACGGAACGATGTCGAATCTTATGTCAATATGCGCAGATAAGCTCAGGATCCCATTTCCTCCGTGCACACATTTCTTCATGTATGGTAGTCAACTACACAAGCCCAACCAAACAGACAATCAGCTTGTTTGCATCGAATTTTACGTCGTATACGGATTATCATCATTGCTTTGTGATCTTTTGAATGTTGACGACACTTAATTTACCTAAATGCCGAAAGTTGTTGAAGTGAACGAAGTACCTTCAATGCATGCCTCTACGGGTATTCCTGAATTCCACACATGATTCCGAGGTACAATTAAAAATAAACAATAAAATTTGCTTCATATTTGTATTACCTGCAAATGAATACGAGAGCCTCACGTCATTTCGGTCGATTATTGAATACTCTAGCAGCGATGATGCGAAATACATACAATTTCTATGAACTAATCAACCACATATTATCTTCTCACGAATCTGTACAGATAAGTTTTTCTCTGCGGTTTTTACAAACCTAGCACTGTCTAGTTAGGCAAGAATTACTCACAAATCTGGTCGAGATATTTAATTGCTCAAATTGCGTTTGATGTTCTTTCAGTTTAGCGATGAAGGTCGTTAACGATGCTTAGCATGGCGGAAATGTGAGTGTGCTAACGTCTTGTTGAAATCCTGTTTAAAGAGAATTCTACCGCATTCCACATTTTTAAGAGGAATTTTGCTTTCTCTTGCGAATATGGATAAATCAGTATGTCTGAAAATTCAATTAAAATCAAACAAAACCGCCAATATACAGGCAAACAATTGAAAAGGTCTTAAAGATGTTGAAGTACAAATTCTGAGTAGTGAGTAAATACGTCTCACTTAGGTGGTAGCTTGATTTGAAAAATGAGAATAACAACAACCATTAATGTCGCGTTAGCACTTACGTAAGAACAAGTAATCGAAACTTAACGAAACTAAGCGGAATGACCACAGTGCATCATTGTAGTGTATTCAGTCGATGGTTTAAGTTCAGTTACCTTACGTTCATGTTCTTCTATAATATTTTCACACCGATCTGAACTTAATTGTTGCGTACAACAATGATCTAGTAGCGTACAGATCAGGTTCGAAGTAATAAATATCTTGTTGCAACGTGACTTCGATCAATTTCAGCGGTTTGGCGACGATTGGAAGTTGATTATTAACTTCCTGAAACTGGCGTAATTTCCGCATTGCTGACTCACAAGGACCACTGTTATGTGTGAAAGGGTGTAGTTAAGTATCTTGGCATTTGGTTGGATCAATATCTGTATTTTAACAAAATGGATATTGCTTATTGTTCTGACCAAAGCTAAAGAAGCCTTTGCTGTGGCAAGGAGGTTGTTTTAAATCAGTGAACTTGGCCCTCATCCGACCAATAATGGCGTAGTAGACAACCACCGTGGTTCAACGTGAGTCCTTCCCCGATAGAAAAGATGAGGTTGTTCGAAAGAGAGTGTCTCCGGACTCGTCTTCTGCATCGTACACCCGAGTCTGAGTACAAGAAGTAAAGGGTTTACAAATAAATACTTGACAACTGTACGTACGTCGTTTCAAATGGTTCAATTGATTGAGTCAGCTTGATCTTGTATGGGTGTACATTTAAACTATGTAAAATACGCCATAATGTGGTCTAAGCGATGGCCAATTCTTGAGAACGCAAGGACCGATTTGGATGGTTTGCTACAGACGCCTGAATGGCAGCAATATTTTCGACACATCGAGTCTCACTGACATGGCAACATCACACAACGAATATGCAGACTCAAATGTTTGCAATAAAATTGTCATTGCCTCTCAACTAGGGCGAGAATCACGACCGAAAATTGGAGCTAACGCTCTTAAAGTTGCGTAAAGTACAGTCCGTAGACGGCCAGGACCTCGTTTCTCAGCAACCACTAGTGCTGTGCGAGCTACTTTTCTCTAACGATTGGAAAGGTCCTACAGTTTTATGACTCCGAACGGCCAAGTATGAGAAGTATTGCCTAGACAGAAGTAATCCTTGAGGTGAAAGAGGTGGGGCAGTGAAAATTATATCTGTAGCACAGACCAGGGATCAAAGCTACGTCCTATGAAATGAGTGTCGTTACTAAGGAGCAACACCTTTGACAAGAAGAATATCATTCGTGCCCAACCCCCTTTCCCGATAGCCAAGATAAATAATTCTTCAGACACCCATCATCCGATCCCATTGTTACCCACAAAGCAGTCACTTTAGTCCTCTGAGCTTTGTCATAACAATTAATGCTGTCGACGCAGACAATTTGGGAATAAGCAAGACAATTTCTAGCCCAAACGACCTTGACCCCATCAGCATTTGGTGTGACTTAAGTGACTTTCGCGAACCACATGCCACCACGTTCGTGTACTTTGACATGATGAAAATGTTGAGTTTACTGAATAAATTTAGAGTGACAGCTTGATGATTAGTGAAAGAGATCCCTATGCGAATACTTTATTCTATGCTAACGAGATCCTGTACTACGAGGCAAAGACCGATTTTATTTCTCCTGAGGCGCTTCTCTATCTCGTCCCTCCAAGTCTTATGGCGAGCAGTGGATAGGCGTCGAGGATCTCTTCCAGTTCAGTAGAGTGATATCTACTTGGGGCAGTTAAGTTAACTTGGCTTTAGTTATCTATATTTTTGCGATTTGTGATAAAGATGGAAATATAGAAAACTAAAAAGGTGTGGTCAGACCTACTTATTGACAGAAGGATAAACGCATTCAATTGTTCCTTCCTTGAGAAAAAAAAAACACCTGCGCTACTCCAACGTAATAGTAAAGTACCTCAAAAACCACAATATTCGTGGGTGTAGTAAATGAAATTGCCACAGAAACTCGTTATAATCTCTGGTTTCTAACACGATGAATTGCCCGACCGGCGGTAAACAGAGCTATCACCTTGAACCGCCCAACTGTTCGTGTGAGCAAAATAACACCCTGCATTCGCGCCAGCCAACGATGAACATGAGCCAGCCAGAAAACGTTTCCAGGTTTCCAGGTCGGAGAGTGCTACACAGCCGCCGTTGCACGCGTAGACTACAGCAGATATGGGCATAGGTGCTGTGAGAGCTCTTCAGTTTTTCATGTCGTGAAATAAAGTCATCAAAGCTTAAATTCGTGTTGATTAATCGGTAGATCATAAGTTGAACGGTTGGGAGGAAGCTCTGCCTAATGGTTCGCGGTTTTTATTCGAAAGCTTCGTAAAGGATGTGCCACTGATTAACAAAATTACCTAGTAGGTAGATATTTGAAAAAAAAGCATTCGATTGAAAAAATTAACGAACTCCTTCCGTCTTGTTGTGTTTGTTGTCTTTTTGTCTACCGTGGCTTATAGGGACTGTTATAGGGACTGTCGTTCATAAGGGCAGATCCTTAACCATATATACAAGAGATTTCGTTCTTCGTCTTCTTATTTGGATGAAATCCAGGTCGGCTCTTGACTGCAGCGACAGACAAAGAAAAAGACAAAGAATGAGTCTTTTGCTGCAGTCCACCTTGGACAGACAAAGAAAAAAAAAGAAGAATGAGTCTTTCACTGCAGTCCAAGGTGGACTCGGGCTGCATCCAAAGAATATACAGACGATAAGGAGAGACAACACGATAAGGACCACTTACAATACAGACGGAATACTCACACCAAAAAACACACAACATGCACTTCAAGTTCACATCCGAACCTAAAAGAGATTCAAACTCTTTGCACGCTTGTCGATAAGGTCGAAATAATTGTAAACAAATTCCATGAACCTTAAGTGTTGCTTAATCATGGTCAACACGGAAAAAAAAATCGGAAAAACAATCAATAACAAGTGTGATTTAATCACTACGGGGGCTCTCCCAATGGCATCGAACATCTATCAGCGCTCATCAGAAGGCACTAATAATTATACGACGCATCAACAAAGCGACCGTATCTCTAGTTCAGTGGCAACTTGACCTCGTAAGTTTGCGAAAAGTGGAGCAAAATAATTCGTTTGGCGTTTGCTGGCAGTGAAATGTGAAGCGACGTTTTTGATAGCAAAAAGTGATTTTGATAAGGAGTGGGGAATATTTTTCATCGTCTTGAAGGGACATCGGATCGGACGAGAATTTTTCTATTTTACTCAGAAATGTTAACCCGTTCAAGACTGAGCTAGAGCTGTTCGGCAGGATATAGAAAATTCTTAACTTCACCCTGATACTGTCTCACACTAGTTGTCGACAGTAAGCTAAACTGCGGACATAATATTCAAGATCGCATCAGGAAAGCAGCAATAGCCCTGTACACGTGCAAGAAAATTGTCGGACCCAAATGGGGAGTCCATCATAGAGTAACACACTGGCTCTACACAGCAATTGTGAGACCACTACTGACTTACGCACTAGTGTAATGGATTACTAGTGTGGCAAGTGTCAAGCAAAATCTCAGCAGATTACAAAGATCGGCATGCATCTGCATCACTGGTGCACTCAGATCAACACCTAAGCCTGCATTCGAAATCTTACTCAATCTCCTTCACTTGGACATTTTCGGGAAACTCATTGCCACACATGAAGCAATATGACTCAGCAACGGGGAACAGGCCAATGAAAGGGCACATGGAGCAACTCCATAATGCGAAGTTACCATAACCGGCAAACTACACAAAACACTTTGTAGACTTCGAAATTCAGCACCCCAGATAAGCGAGTGGGATGAAGGAAAGGTGTGCAGATCTACTGTCACGGCAATCTACAGTGATGGCTATAAGACGGAGGAAGGAACAGGCGTAGGTGTCTCATCATACTGCCAGCTCATCGAAGATGTCAATAGACATTTTTCTCTCGAATCACAGCAATTCAAGAGTCTCTAGCTTTACATGACCCCGGTAGACGGATAATCTATTGTTATATACATTGATAGTCAGGCGGACAAAAAGGCTCATGTTAACACATAAAAGAACGCCTATTTATAAAAATCCTGCCAAACTAGTCTTATTAACCAGATTGAAGATGGCTGCTTCCATCAATTCCCTCCACGAACTGCCCAAGACCTCAAAGGTCCAAAAAGCGCTTTAACAAGCCGTCATGAGAGGTGCAAGAATCATCCACAGTACAAATGTAAAAGTACCCTAATAGGCGAAAAATGTATTGTTCTATACATAGATGGTCAGGCGATGGTAAAAAAGCCGCTGTGGATGGTAGCCGGGCCGCTAACTGGCCATAATCATCTACGATACCATGAACACAAAATGGGTCTTGCCCATGACTACATACGCAGAGGCTGTGGGGACAAAGAAGAGATTGAGGACTCTTCTTACTTCCTCTGTCACTGCCCCAGTCTTTGCATAGTGACACAGAGAACACTAGGGGATTTCTTCTTCCAAAATCTCCAAGACATAGCATATATCCCATAATCTCTATTTTCAGGTTTGCCAAGAACACAGTATGACTGGAAGGGACAGCCAACATCTGAAATTAGAAGTTCCGAGCATACACGAGTAGAAAGATTTTCAACCCCATAGACATCACAATGGGTGCAATAGGACTTAAGGGAAAAGTAGTCAAACCGCTTCTACCCAGGCACCTAAACTAATCTAGCCTAAGATGGGAAAAAAATTTGCCACCCATCTCTAAAGGAGATAGCGGATATCTGCAACCTTATCCTGTGTTGGGTCACTGGGCACAAAGGTATTCCGGGCAACGAAAGAGGAATCAGCAAGACTGACACAAATTCAGGAGACGCTTCACCCCGCCAATGAAAGCTATTGTAAATAATATAAAATCATTTCTAACTAAAAACGCCACCTGCCAAGCAAATCGTAGATGGGCGGAATTGAGTACCTGTAGTTCATCGAAGTCGACGTGGTCTGATTAGGACCCACCAACAACTAAAACTCTCCTAGAACTTGATCACGGCTGGATGGGGCAGTCGATTGAGTTCGTGCCGTTGGTTAGAGGAGTCCCACGTTCGATTCCTAGGGAAAGAAAATAGTAATATGGTTTTATCTGTTTTCTTTTTAAATCTGCTCCAGTCCCCACTGGGTATCACAATAGACCTACAATGGTCTAAGTGAGCTGACAATTTCGCTGGCAGCCCAACAAACTAACCTACCCTAGAATTTGATCGGAGGGACTTAAGTAAAGTACACCTAATTCTGTTTTTACACGAATTATTTTTACACGAATTTGAAATAACACGAGTAAATACGAAAAAATATTTCTATTTTTACACGACATAATTTGAAATAACACGAATACAAAAAAAACAAAATTACTTTTTTTACATGAATTATTGGATTTAAAGCTTGAGCGAAAATGAAATTATAGATCTCACCCTTGAGACTCGTTATGATAAAGAACATAGTGACAGTGACGAAAGAGATCGTCCAATTTTAAAAGCATCTCTAATTAAAGAAGGTCTTGATCTCGCTACAAAATTAGGTAGTCATTTTGAACAACATGATCATGACGAGGAACGAGCTGCCAAATTTCAACGTGAACTGAAATCATTAATGGCATCTTACAGGGAAGTTTATAATGGGTTAACGCGAAATAAAACTCAATCTAAGATAACTGATTTCGTTCAAAAATCTACTGATGTCCCAACACAGTCGGCTAGAAATGATAATGATCAACAAAATCATTCCAGTGATGGCAGTGATATTGTAGTCTTTCGCAAACGTTTGCGTTTATTATCAGACAGTGACAATAAATAAAAATGTTTAATGTTTAAATTTTTCTTATGGTTGTACTTTATGTTATTTAAGTTTTTTGGCAATGAATTTCTGGTATTATTTTTTTTATGAAATCTAAATTTTAATTTATTTTATTATAATTTAGTTTATTTAATAAATTAAAACGAAAATAAATTCTTAAAATAACTACAACAATATTTTTTTTATATTATTTAGTCTAATTTTAACTTATTTTTTGAGGTCTAGAACCAATCTATTATTTTTGTACTTGGCCAGTATCTTTTTTTACACGATTTTTTTTTACACGAATTTCTCGGGAACCATTCTATCGTGTAAAAACAGAATTAGGTGTAGTTGGTGTAATCACTAACCATGGTCTAATTGAGAATGAAGCCAGAAGACTTGGTGGGCCATACAGTGAATTGTGCAGAAGCTGCAGGAAACAGTGATACACTTCCTCGGAACCTCGGAACCAACCCGGCTTGCAAAGTATGAAAAATATGCATGGGCAACTACATCCTCGAAATTTCAAAAGCTTTCAAAAGCATCAACCGGTTTTAAGAATAACTATAGACAGCAGTAGAGGTAGGTGCCAAGTAAGTCTTAATAGATCACCGACTAACATCGGAAGAAGCCGAAGTGACAGCACAGCTCTAAGGTCCAAGTCAGGAAATTTTCCCTGGAATCTTGACAGTCACTTACCTACCCATTATCACAATGGACCAATAGCAGCAGAAAAGGTCTAACTTCAAGAGAAAGAAACTAAATTCTGAAGACGGAGGTTTGAAAGATTAGCGTGAAAACATGCAGCCGCTTCAGCTCTAATTGGGTACCGAAGGTGTGTGTTTTTATGCTGAAAATTCGTATTTGTCTCTGCTCAGGCACCCAGGCAATCATTTGATAATTTTCATTCAGTTGTCTGACTGCGAATTGCCGGTAAATCTTCACGGTGACGACTTCAAATGTGTACTGGTATCTCTTCCAGAGTAAAATGATGTCGACTAAATATTCTTGTAGATTCGGAACGGGCAGTCTCTTGAATATTTTTTTATTTCCATTACGATGTTACCGGCTTAAAAGCATCCCTGTTTACCATGTTCTTACGTGGGCTGCAACAAGTAAGCAGGACCTGTGGTTTTCTTCTTGATGCTGGAATTTTGATCGAGGTGCAACCCAATGCTACATTGTTTAATATTTTCATGCTTTCAATAGGCGTGGCATCTTATGCTGAAGATCAATGTTCGATTCCGGTGCAACAAGTTCCACACCACCTCTCTGAAGTAGCGAACAGTGCTCATAGATCGTAGGTTGCAAGTTGCTAGAGGAGCTGTGTTCAACAAGTGTGATCATCAGAAGGAGATTATTTTTGTGACAAAAAAGTGAAATGAAAGAAGACAAATGCGAGAAAACGATCATGATCATCATGGAGGTAAAAGCAAGCAGCCTACCACTTACGAGATGAATGTTCATTAATCCGATAACATGTACTTTCCACTGACTAGTGCTTCACACTTTGGCAGATCCTGACCCAAATGAGATCCCGGACTCACCAATTTTTCGTCGATTACAATCGAACACATAATAACACGCCTAATTATGAAATTCCTGCCAAACTCATCAGATTGACTAGATTGAAGACGTTAATTCCCATGACGAACTGCCAAAGATCTCCAATGTCCAGCAAGCGCTCCGACAAGGCACCGTATTCCTTCTTTAACTTCATTCCTGAGAGCTCGTACAAATATCACTGGCTAACACGAGAGAAACGCTCTTCCGGAAGTCAGTACAAATGCTAGCAGACGCGGTTGACATTGACATTGACGTGACTGGCCGAAGGCAGCGATCCATCGATGAGGTCGATGCTAGCATTGCCACGGAAGCGACAAAATCAGATCTGGCGGCGAACGAGAGACCAACACAACGTCGACGTCTTAGACAGAGCTTCACAATGTGCAGGTATAACTTCGATGTATGCAGAGTCTTCGTCTACATCGACCACCCAGTGAACACAAAGTTTTCTCTTGGCGAGAAACGTGCTGCGTACGACCGCTAATGCTGTTTGCATTGAATGCGACTGAAGGCAAGAGATTCAAACGCGTACAGCGACAAGTGTGTAGTCAGGCGGCGACGGAGGTAGTACTTTAGGTGGCTACGGACGAGGGACGCTATACCCTAGGCGGATAGACTATTCCAGTCCGAAGGGTCTTTAACTCTGAGCCTTTGGGGTTTTGGAGGATGCCCGATTAATGTGGACTTCATGTCCGTAATTGCAGGCTTCGCCCGACAAGGGGAGACTTCATAATTGACTAAAATTCCACCGCTGACAGAAGAGGAAGCAACTCAATCACAGCCAATCAGAAAGATAATTGACGCAGTCTAAAGCTCATGATGTAAAGAACACGAGTTCTCAGGTGTTTTGTGTTCACACGATAGGCGGCGCATATCATTAAACCCCGTTCATGGCTTTCAGCAGATCGATCCCGAAATGGTCTTAGCTCGTTAAATTTTCGACAGTAATTTGTCATGTCTGTTAAATCTCTGACAAAACTCGCTCAACGTCGATCATTTCCCAAACTTGTTGAGCTTTTTTTTTCGGGTTTAACGTGTTCTTTGTGTTAAGGAACTAGCCTGCGCGAGAGAACCACCATCTACCACGATATGCATCGTTAATCACAGATCTTCGACAGATCTCCGAGAGACCAGCATAAAGATCAACAAAAACGGGAAAAAAACCTCGTTTAGCAACACAAATTTCCATAAACTCACAAAGTTCTAACGAAGCAGGAACTGTTCACGCGCAAACAAGTATCCACTCGTGTGCCATCGGCGTGACGTAAGCGAACACAACTGACAGCGAAGCCATGCATCGCGGTCCAGCACAAGAGCAGTCTTACAACCGTCATGTAACAGAGTCCGAAAGAAAAAATAACCACAAATAATTTCGCGTATTGCCCATTAAACACACAACGCAATGCCCTACGACGGCGCAGCTGTTTAATAATCGGTCGTTTCACAACACACAACACATCCATCCGCTAATGGGGTTCATTAAAATACTAGTTCCACTGTTTTGTTTCTTGAATGTTTAATTACCGCTCAACACGTCGTCTTTCACTTGGATTTGTTCAGTTTTTTGTATTTTTTTGGTTGAAAAAATTATGCATTCAATTGCACTTGCAGCGGGGCGCACACACGCCGCCCACCAGCCATACTCACCACAAATAGCTTCCAGATCATGCTTGGGCTGGAATATGTCTGAGCGAGACGAGAACGATCTTCTCCCCACGAGTGCACTACGATCCCTAAATGCGGACGCGATGCCGAACTTCAACTGATAAATTTTATTCGAAAATTTGTATAAACTTGTCTCGGATGTATATGTACGTTTTGAACTCGAATCCAACGTAGAACATCAACAACACAAAAACGACAGAGAAACGCGAGATGCTGAGGCGACCAGCAAATCTCGGGGACACTCGGAGATAAGGCAGCTACGATCTGTCGGGGCTGGGGCACAGAAGCGAGTGCTAATCTCGGCTCTGGAGCTTGGTTTTGTTTGACACCGTAATCGTATCGCGTTATTGATTAGCGTTTGGCATCTTCAGACGATCGGACGAGAGTGAGCTATCGCCGACCAGTTATCTGAGAGAGTGTGCGAGAGAAGCAAAGTTGCTGGCCGCTGGTGACTCAGCTGGCAACTTACCTCCAAAAAGTTCAAGTTGTGCTCTCGCGGTGTCTGTTGAGGGGTTTTTACGCTTACCCACCGCTGGCCTTTGTGCGGTCAGGTGTGGAACTGTGCCGAAGCCCGAAGGGAGGGCAGCTGCGGCTACACGGCTGTGCCATGATACATGGCTCAAGGGCATTTCTTTGGGTTTTACTGGCCGACTGGTTCGCGGTGTTTATCGCTGTCATCAAAGCTTTTTTTTGTGCTCCCACCGAGTAGGAAGTCAGTGTGTCGGTCGGCAAATTTGGCACTTGCTGATGCTTAATTGCGCTGGCAATCCCTGAGGATATGAGAGTGCTCTGTCAGGCAGTCATTGACGTTGCCGTAATTGTTGTAGTTGGGTTAGGTCAGTTTGTTGCTACGAATGTAAGCAATTTGTGCCGATTTTATGTGGACCAGCAGTTGGTGTGCGGACGCACTCGTTCCGGGTGTAGGCGGATGTGAAGGTTTCAAAGATTTGCTCAGATGAAGCGGGTACAGTGGTGCCCGAAATTAAAACAACATTTTTTTCGCTTCTATTTTAGCCCCTCTGTCCAGTCAGTAATCAATTTAGGACCACTGGCTTAGGTGTTTCATGAAAGAATAATGGCAACATTTCAGAATTATGTAAGGTTCTCGGGTTGTTTTTGTTTGACCACGACTGTTTCATCGGATCGACTAGCACCTTCGGCCAGTTATGAACCCGGGCACATTTTGGTAAATCTGGTTTTGGAAGGGGCAACATACCCATTCATTCAGCTTACTACAGACCACACGCATAACTTAATAGAAATGACAACCAGTGGAAGGTAGCTTAAAGCAACGACTGTGAGGATGAACTTAGACTCGGAGTTGGAGCAGGGTGTGTAGCACTTGAAGTAAAAAATGTTTGCTAAGTCCTGCGCATTGTGCGAGTAATTGGTTCGTCGAGGCCATAAGATCCACAGCGAGTGTACATAGAACAGACCATTAGATCTGAGTTCACGGGATGAAGTATTCTTCTTCTTTCTTTTGAACGACTAGGTTTTAATCCGAACTATGGGGATCATAGCCCTCCCACTTCACTGCATCCCTACTGGTCCGCCTGTGGGGTTCGCCGATTCGACCTCAAGAAATATCGGCAGGCCTCCCTGTCTCGGATCACTTTATCACAGAGGTCGATCAGAGGCTTGTGTTTGTGTATTTGTGTGATCCAGGAGTTTTTAGGCCTGCCTCTCTTTCGCGCTTGCTTGAGTGACCAACTGAGCTGGTCGTGTTCAACTTTCTTAGCGATGAGTTCTTTGACGTGAAGACTTCATCGGCTCCTTGAACTTCTTATTCTATGGAGCTATGTCACTCCCGCTGTCTTGCGAAGCATTTTCATCTCCCCCTCTTCGAGAAGGGGAGGAAGACCGAACCACTGGCTTAGATACGAAGTCATCCCGAATGAAAGACTGCTTGGCTCTATTGCCTGCCAAGGGCCATCACCGATAGAAGGCAGTAATTGCTCAGACTCGGACCCTCCATGGGTTGCCGATCTGAAGAAGAGCAAGAGTTGGCTGGCCACTTCTTCTTCTTCTTTGATTGGCGCTACAGTTCGGAGTGGACCTGGGCCTCTCCAGCCAGCACCATCTTTCACCAGCTGCCTCCAGCTGCGTACACCAAGTTGGTTGAGGTCCTTTTCCACTTGTGTGCGTCATCTCGTGCGAAGACGTTCACTGTGGCGCTGTCCCAATGGCTCGGTATCGAAGACTCTTCGGGCCGTAGCTGTGACGTCCATTCGCTCTACATAACCTAGCAACCTTGAGCGTTGGATCCGTTGCATCCTGAGAGAGCCCGTACAGTTCGTGGTTGAATCTTCTCCTCCAGAACCCGTCAACACAAACAGGACCAAAGATCGTACGCAGAACTTTTCTCTCAAAGAGACTAAGGACTTCTTCATCCGCTTTCGATATTGTCCATGCTTCCGCGCCGTATAGCAAGACCGGGATGATCAGTGTCAACATGGTTCTTCGAGACAGGGCTCTATTACTCAATAGCCTCTTGAGCCCAAAAAACAACGGTTGGCAAGATTTATTCTACGCTTGATCTCGGCTCTTATGTTATTTGTACAATTTACTCCGGAGCCGAGGTAGACGAAGTCCTTGACTACCTCAAAGTTTGTGCTGAACATTATGAAGCTATGTCCGAGACGACGACGTTGTGCGTCCTTTCGTGATGACAGCATGTACTTTGTTTTCTCCTGGTTTAGCGCTAGTCCCATTTTAGCCTCATTGACGGCTCGCTGTGTTCGTCCAATCACGTCCATGATGTCCGCGTAAGCAAGTAGTTGAACGTACTTTTGGAAGATCGTGTCTATTTGAAATCGACAAATAGGTGGTGGGTGTCGATCTGCATCTCTTTTGCAGGATCTGCGGAAGTGTGAATGGTCGATGGTGGACTTCCCAGGCCTGAAACCGAGTTGTGATAAGGACCTATCATGTTGTTGACAAATGGCTGAGGTTGACTAGGCTGATCCCTCGTGATATCCATAAAGGGATATCACCATCTGTTGGGACAGTCTGGCGGCTATAAAATCCCTCGGCAATGTCATGTGCGTGCTGTCTCTTAACGAGATGACTGAGCATTTAAACATACACCTGATGTTTGTGCCGGGAAACTGTGACGTACCAGGTCAGGTGTGGTACAGCCTCATCCCTATCAATTGCAGGGGTACCACCTTCAATGCCGATCGCTACAGCCTACCATCTTTTAAAGATTCACACAATTAGAACCACAAATTACAAATGACTAGAAGGCACCACTTGCCTTAGAACAGAAATCTGGCCATCACAACCTAAAATGGTCACTCAATATTCTTAGACTCAGCAAACACTAATTAATTACTCCCGTAGGAGTCTGTGCAATTGCAGAAGCTGAATGGATCAAGGAGAGGTAGAAAACACTCATCCTACTCTGCTCCTGTAGTGCTCTGGCTAGCCGTAGGTTCCTTCACCTAGGGGCCTACTATTTCAACGCCAGCATAGGCCAGCTAAATTGCTTCACTAAAAGCACCAACTGGTCCCGATTTTAGGAGGAGTCAATCCGCGTGGTATCACAATGGGGCTACTCTGGCCTAAGTGCGACTGCCCCTAGCAGTCAGTCACTACAACCTAACCTAACCTGAGTTTCTTACCGACCTTTGAGGAGCAGCGATTATACTGCACTTGAGTTTAGCAGAAGGATACAAATTAGAAGTGGGAGTGCACAGCTTTGTATTTGGTGCAATGAAAGTGGTATCCTTTTACACATTGGAAATGTTCCCCTACTTTCCGTAGAGGTGTGGTGTCGTGTCGCCTGTGCTTCCCGATGACTCTAGCAAGCTCGTTCTTTTTACCCAGCATACCATTACTACAACGATGTTTGTGTCGACGCTGGGGGATGAATAGTATGTTCTTTCTAGGAGTCTATCATCTCCTGTCATGCTTGTTGTCTGTGGAGCTGTGAGATCAAAATCGAATTGATGTTAGCCTCCACACAGGTTCTCTTGAAGCGTTCGATTTTAAGAAGAAATGTGAAGAGTTTTTGCCTAAATCACATATATATGCAAACAGTGTCGTTAATCGAATTGAACTCTACGACACTGGCTGCCTTCATAAAACCCCATGTTTATCTTTCAAAGTACATGCTTTGTTTATATTCAGTGGCCATGATAAGGGGTGGACTCTAGCTGCACAATCAGGGAAGATTTTGAGCTTGTTCCAGTCATGTCGTCGTGAGTCTGTCAAGTGGTTGCTTACCTACTGGACTCCCGTACAAGTTACGCAGTGGAAGTCGTGATCATAGGGAAACTCCTACCACGTGACCAGGCACAACCATTTCCGTTCGATGTAAATATGAAAGACGCACAAACAAACTGAATTGCATTCAGCTTCCCAATCATCACTATGCACACATCCTATTGTATTTAAATTTTAAGAAAATTGAACTTCAAAACAGAAAAAAACGAATGGATTAAATTAAAAAAAACAAGCGATATCACTGCTCGTTTCAGGTGGTGATGGGATGTACAACTGATGGTGGTGCTACAGTGACGCAATTTTTGTTTGAACAATTTTATTGACAACAATCATAAAAACGTATGAAATTCTTGTTGTATTCCTGCCACGAACTTGTTACCAGTTTTAATGTCCATTTGAACCAGTTTATAACTACTTTCCCGTAAACTGTTATTTAATCAATTTGATTTTTGGGAACAACGAGTATTAAGTGTGTCTCGGAAATGTCAATTGGCTTTTTTCGAAGTGCTCCTTAGATTGAGAGTAAGTGAAGATAACCTCAGTTCTGAGGTTTAAAGGTTGCCATGAAACAAAATTCCTAAAGATGCTCTGATGAAGATGCAACCGATAATTATGCAATTATTTGTGATTTGCAAAGTAATTTTTGAAACTAATCTGTTTTGTATCAAATAGCCTTGAGGCGGTCACATATTAGGCGCGTTTTTTTGACTACTCAGTACTCAGCTGAGATTCTCAATAAAACACTGTTCAACGAGTAAGTAAATTTGTATGAACGAATAGTTTTCTCTGGCGCCATCTGTGAATTAACTTTTCCATAGCGTCCCAGTCAGTAATGATTTTACTGAGCAGTTTCCAGTCAGTAAGTTATTTGTTGTTGCTTCATGTGTAAGATCTTACTGAGCTGAGTACTAAGTAGTCACCCGATTTAGGTTAAAGCTTATGTCTACGTCAATCCATCATTATGTTGGTCAGAAGAAAGAATTCTATTTCTATTTTTTCTCATCAGCTTCTGCACCAGTCGTTAGTGATGGCACCGTCTTCTTCTTTGTCTGGCGCTACAGTCAATTTGGCCTTGAGCCTCAACCACCAAGCCTCTTTAGCCAGCTGGCGAAAGCTGACTACTGGTGCGCACACGAGGAGGTCCTCTGTTGCGTTGTCCCAATGGTTCGGATTTGAAGAAACTTCCGTCAGGAGCTGTGGTGTCCATTCGATCTCCATGACCTAGCACCATTAAGCGTTGGATTCGAAGAGGATTAACTAGGCGCATGCCCCTGTACTGCCTGTACAGTTCCTGGTTGAATCTTCTCCTCCCTCCCTCCAGACGCCATCAACGTAACCTTACCCAAACCATAACTTTGCTCTTCAAAAGACTAAGAGCTTATTCATCCGCTTTCAAGGATGGTGTGTAGAATCAGCTTGTGTGTGTTTCGAGAGATGTTACTCAATTGCTCTTGAGCAAAAAGACGCACCAATTGCCAAGAGTGATGGCACCTATTCCCTTGCTACTTGTCAATAGGCAAGTGGCTAATGGTCCCTAGAAAAACAAACTTAATCAATTACTTATATATACTCATTTATTAACTGTCTTGCTTAGTATTTCTTAAGTACTCCTAATATCTATGTCGTAGATCAGACCCCTGGCATTAGTTGTCGATGGCGGAATAGTTGTCGTTGGAACGAAGAAGTTATCGGTGTTGAATATTGCTAGCTTCAGTTCCTCTTCTGATAATGAATCCAATGAATTTATATCTATTCCCAGCGATTGAGATGGTTGTCCACTGGTGCCACTGCTCGTTGTTTTCCCAGGCTGATCAAGACTTGTACTGAAAACTAACTCAAGAAGATCCGTCAAGTATGTATTGTTTCCGGTGTTTTTATTTGACTGCGCATTTTGTGGTGGGTGAACACTGGTACTATCGGAGTAGACACTTGAAAATGCTGACCGCAAAATGTCATCTAAGGCCACCTCGGAGACAGGCGATTGCTGTTGCCTCTCAGGCAATTTCTCATTGGGACCTGCATTCGTGCTGAACACAGACTCTAAGATGTCGGATAAGCTCGTCTGCTGTGACGCGTGTGGTGGTGCTTGAAGTAGCGGTCGACTGACCACAAAGCCTATAGAACATTCCAAGATGGCAAAATTTATCTGAAAAAGAAAGAAACAGAACAAAAGCGTTCCTGGTGAAAATCATGGAATTTCTAAATAAAACGTAGGCCATTTATTGGTGATGAGTCTCCAGAATTGAGCTACTTTAGATTCAAAAAATATCATTACCTTCTGTAAAGTCAGTCGATGGAAGCCTAATGGTTTAAGGTACAAAGCGTTATCTCTCCTAGGCGATTATCTACCACCAAGCATTACATGAGTGCATAAAAAAACGAAGCATTGGTGTTGTTGAAGCACAATGAAAGTCGCGCCGCATCCTCCTCAAAGTCCGTACAGAGGACAATTTGTTGTGTTAGAAAAAGAACTTAAAAATGTGAACACGTTCGGGGAACGATTAACCCGAGTTTAATACCACTAGGCACTTCAGATCGGATAAACCCATCGTCAGTTGTGAATCTAGCCTGTATAGCAGACATACATACATGGGTGACGCTACAGCCCGTAGAAGGCCAGGGCCTAGCATCTCAGCAACCACTCGTGTTGTACGTGCTATTGTTCTCTCACGAGTGGAAGGGACCTACAGTTTTATGCCGAATCCGAACGGCTTTGTTTGAGAAGCTTTTTCTAGACAGGAAATACTTTTTGAGCATTGTCAGTGACTCGAAAGAGGTGGGGTCGTGAAAATTATTATTGTCGCTCAGAGCTGGATTCGAACCTACGACATCGAGGTTAGGGTCGACGCACATACCCACAACGTCACGGGCCTGTATAGCAGTGCCTTAAAAAATAATAAGCGGTGGAAAGAAAGAAAGACTCAACAATCTGCAGTGAAGCATGCAAACATTGTGGACTTACCCTCTTACCAACATACCGCTAACCGTTGTATGCAATAATGAGCTTCTTTCATTCAATTCTGAATGTTGAACATTGAGTCGGAAGACCACCATCGGTGATATCGTCATTAAAGGGCGGTTGTTTTGTTCTCATTTGCTAACATGTTACGATCCATTTATTAAATGTGCAATTGCCGGAAAGAACATAAGTTGTGACAACCCACCTATTTTAATTTGTGGACACTAGATCCCTGAACATAACTCGTGCGCTGCGAATACAATCCACTGAATTGCATTTGCCGGATTGCAAGTGGTGTCCAATGAATACGTTCGTTGCCTTTCAAATCCATAAAACCCCACATGACACATGAGAGTTAAATGATACACATCCATAAATCGTATACACATGTGAGAGTAAAATGTCGATCGTCGTTCCGACATTACGATACATTCCACTCATAGTCCACATTCGTTATTCCTCTCCCTCTTAGGGCCCATTCATGTGAAGTCTCCACGAACTGCGAACTTCGAAGACTCAGACAACTCATTCATATGGAGTTTTTTCATTGGCGGAGAACTACGGGGGCAAACTAACACTTCACTGCGAATTTTTTGGTCGTGGAGGTTGTGGATCGCGTTTAAATTTTTGTGTATTACGATCTCAGCTAGGCAGTTCGCGGAGAGAATGATTGATTCGCAGAGAAAAACTTTTAAATCATTAATTAGGATACTTAAGCTCACTTTTGTTACGATTTTTGTGGATGAAAAAAATCGATAATTCAGTTCCAATCTTTTTGCATATCAAGAAATTAAACATTTTGCTTACATTTGCTGGAATAAAGGTAGTTTTCCGAAAGTTCGCGTTTGAAGTTCGCCGTTCTACCTTTATAAGGTATATTTTTTGACATGACGTTTGGATCATCTGCGGGGGATTACTATCGTTCTTCAACACAGATAGCAGTGTTCTGGCTGCCGTTTACGAGTTGTGGCTGCACCAATATTACCAACAATTTCATTTTCGTCTTCAATTTTGCTTTAAAAAAAGCAGAAAGTGTTTCTATTTCCGATCTACATCGAACCCTATATATCAAAGTTAAAAAAATGCATGTTTTCCGGTTATTACTTTATTTCCATACGTAATTTCCGAGCGGTCAGGAGATAATATTCGTCTTCAATCTTAAACAAGATAAAAAGCAAACAAATGTAATTTTTAAAGCACTTATTACGACCCATACATCTGCGAAAAGTATGATTATCATTTACGCCACACAAAGAATGCCCTGGCAAAAATAAACATGGCCTTTCGCGATTAATAACCAATTTAAGATCAATGATGCAACACACTTTTTCAGTTTGGAAAAACCAAAGAAAGAAAGAAAAGAACAATGCTCACAACAAACAGCTTCCAGTACATGATACAGCAGAGCCCAGGAATACACGGCTTATATATGATTGTAGCTGAAACGATGCTAAATCCCAACTGATTAGTTAATAGAAAATGACAACATGAAGGAGTCGAAAGGAACGTCAAAAAAATTACAGATAAATAAAAGAATCACAGCCATACAACCTCCGACTCACCATACAATGTTTCCGCGATAAGACTTTCATACATATGTCTACGAACTCGAAGCTATGAGGTGGACCTGTTTTGATGAAGTATATAGCGTGATAAGAACCGACTGCAAGAGCGGACGTCACAGCCAACTTGAATTGATACCGGGAAAAAACCGATGATATTCGAATTAATTCATATTCATAGTCAGCAACATAAAGTCAACAACTGTAATCCACTCAAACGAGTGCAACGACTGATTTGCCTGTGTACCAGTGGATCACTAAGCAAAGCATTCCATCTGCAGGACTCACAGCACTTCTTCGCCTCATGTAGCAGCCAGAATAGCCTTAATATTTAAATCAAAGAACATAGTTGGAAGCTGGAACAAGTGCTGAGTTAAAAACCGCTAAACGGCTATGCCTGTAACACCACACTCGGACTTCCCGATCTGTCCCAAAAGTAACCCACCTTTGCCCACTCCTTAGGAAAGTTCAGCAATACTCCTACTGGAGTCTTGTTACTCCGAACTACTTGATCTGCTTTATATCTCTCAACTCACACGTATGTGCCATGTAAAATAATACAATAATCTCTGCTTTGTCCACGTTAACATTCATCCCATCATGAGCATATACGGACACAAACCTATCCCCTTATAGAGCGCGCGTTAGACTTCGGTCTGTTCGTTCAAAATGATGGTCATCCTCAGCTTCAGTGTCTCACATGATTCACTCAAAAATATCTCTTTATTGCCGCTTGTCCTTGTGTGGGTGCGGAGACCGGACAATTGCAAAGCCACCGAACTCACCTAGTGGGTACTACATCTGCTCTCAGACCAGAGGAGGATCCACACTCTAAGCCCCAAAGCCTTCTAGGAAGCAGCACTTATCCTTAAACAGAAGAAACATGACCAGTTCTCAATTCCGAAACCCTGCTCTGTCTGCTAAGACAATTAGCAATTCGGAAATTAGAACGTACATCGTAACAGAACAGCTTCTGCATAAGCTGCTTGGATGAAGAGGAGCCGGAGATGAAGCAAGTCCTAGGCACTCACACCTAGGGACCTAGTTCATCAATAACCTGTTTGAACATAATGGCATCAAGAGAATGGCCACACCATCTTGTCACAATCACCAATTGGGTGGTACCTTTATTGGCCCAAGCGCTGCGGCTGTCTGTAGCCAGCCCAGATAGCGATCTCTTTGTGGTGAACAGATTGTTCGAATTGCAACCATCTCCGTTCACACAAAATTGAATGAAAAGCGAAGCAGCAACAAGCCTTTTGCTGTTGACGACCCAAGCAAATTCAAAAAGGAATATACGGCCCATGAACAGACCGCGTGTAGCTGAACAATTTGCGGAGGCCCTAGACTGCTATAGGAAAGCGCAAATTCGCTTCTCAAACAAAGCCGTTCGGGTTCGGCATAAAACTGTATGTCCCTTCCACTCGTGAGAAGCTGGGCCCAGGCCCCCTACGGGCTGTACTGACTTAAGCAAGAAGTCTTTAACTTAAGGTATAAAAGTGTATAAACGAACGCTTGGCGACGATCCGAACCAACGCAAGATTCGCGTAAGCCTGATATGTTCAATGACGTAACCAAAGTATGGTTGTACGAACTCTTTGAAAAAGCGTACGAGCAATGTCTTAGCTTCGACGACAAGATAGTCCTCAGTGACTTTAACTTGAAGTTAGGCAGGGAGGCCCACACAACAACACATTCGACAACAGACTCGGGTTCATAGACTTTGCCACTTCTCGCATCTCAATATCCATAACGAAGTACGGACGTTCCGATACGCCAACATAGACTCGGATCACAACCTAGAAGTGGCCTATTTCCGAACAAGGATTTCCCGACTCGTTCGGCTAGGTCATGTGGAGAGAATGGCCACTAACGCTTCTGCTCGGAAAGTCTTCAAGTCCAACCCTGAGGGACAATGCGGTAGAGGACGGCGTAGCCTCCGATGGCGTGACCAGCTGGAAAGAGATCTTAATCATCTGGGTCTACGAAACTGGAGACGCTTAGCCCAAGATCGTGCTAATTGAAGAGGAATGCTGACTAAGGCCCAGGTCCACACCACAGAAAAAAAAAAACTAAAAGCGAGTGTCGACTGCGATTGGCTTAAAGAGACGACTTTATTCGTGTACGTTTACTAATGACAAAATTGAATCATCTAGGACCTTCTTCATCATCTTCATCTCCCGATGGTGGTGTGAAATGGTCGTCGAAAATCGAATAGACCAATTCGTTCCAATCCGAATTTTTTTCATTATCTTCTGTCGGTTGATCAATGTCTTTCACGGGCTCTGCACTTGACTCCGAATCAGAGTCAATGTTTTGCCGAATATCCTTCAAGTCCTGTGAGGAGACTGACGTTTCATGATCCAGCCAACTTCTGTCCTTAGTTTGTGATTCCGGCTGTGCATGAGGCGGTAGTGGTTGTGATGGTGCCTGCATCTGGGAAATTGCTGTCCAATTGGTGTTTGCTTTGTTCGGGAACTGTGGACTTTGGACGAACATTGAAAATATTGCTGGACGAACGACCTTGGGAGGGTCTTCTGGTGGGTTTGGAGTTTTCAAGGTCGGGTTTGAAAATGTTGCATTAGGATTCACAAAAGGATTTGGATCTGTTGGTGCGGCCGTTGAGACCGGGGGCGGTTTTGCGGGTGGATTCGGAGTTTTAAGAAACGGATTCAGTCCCTGGAATGGAGTCGCAAAGGGCCCGTCAAAGAATGGATTTGGTCCGAATTGGCCGGTTGGCGGTGGTGGTGGCCCGTAGAATGAACGCCCCGGGAATGGTGGTGGTCCGAATGGACCGCCTGGCGGTGGTTGTCGTCCGTAGAGGGGACCACCTGGCGGTGGTGGTGGAGCGTTGAATGAACGGCCCGTCGGTGGTGGTGGTGGCCCGTAGAATGAACCCGTAGGTGGTGGTGGTCGTCCGAAGAGTGGATCAACTGGCGGTGCTCTATAAAACGGTGCCTGCGGGAGTGGCATTTGATTATGGCCATACCCATGATGATGGCCTCGATGACCACTATAACCATGATGGTCACCATGACGATCCATGTGCCCATGATTCGGGTGATTGTTCATTTGTGGATAGCGTGCTAACTGCTGTGCCATATTATTGAAGGTCTCCGCTAACGAAACAAATAGTTGACCCAAAAATGCTGCCTCAGGGCATTGATGCCCCCCATTTTCATAGTTCCTGAAATGGTCATATATAAGTAAGATTTAGCTTTATTTGATTAGGTTTTATTTACTTTTCTGATCCATAGTCGTATGAACGTTTGCTTGCAAAGGCTGAAGAGCATCCGAAGACTGCGAGGCTTATCTGAAATAATTATTTATTCAATATTTTACATAATATATTTAGGATAGCCTAAATGATCTCAGCAATACACCACTCAATACACTGATAAAATTTTCTGAAAAAACTGGCCGACGATCATAATCACCCCTCGTTATTGGAATTTCCCACGTGACGGTACTACTTTGGCATAAGTGCAATAATGTCACTGTCTACCTATCTTGTCTTGTTGCCACAGACCAACGATTTTCTTCAAAAACATGTCTCGCTGTGTTGAGGTTTTGAGGTATGCGATCTACTCGAGCAATGGACATGACCATTTCCCGATATAATACGTTCATCGAATTGAGTTTTCAATAAGCCTGTTAGTACAACTACTTTGTGGTTTCGACCAATGGACTGCCGCGCATCAAGCAGAAAGCAACTACCACCACAATTTATGCGTACAAAAGGGCTTTATGTATGACCTGGAAAAACGCAAGACAGTGGCAAGGTCTTAGACTGTCGTTGTAAGACCCTTACTGTGGCGGACTGCTCTTGATAGAGCTAGTTACAGAAAAATGATAAACAGACGACATTGCATTTGTGCAAACAATTTGCAGCAATTTGTGTGAAAGCACTCACGCAAAACAGAAACCAGATCTCTATATTAGACGGTAATTTAGACTACCAAATTACTGTATTGTTTTCCAGGCGAAAATAATGGCTATTCGCAAAATCGCGGAATGGCTGTTGATGAGAACAATATCGAACGAGAGCATTGTCATCTACACCGACAGTAAAGCAGCCATTGTAGCACCCGAATCACAATTTATAATAACGAAATCAACGAGATATCAAATGCAGCATAACGGTGTGCTGGGTTTCCTGGGTCTAGAGGTATTCCTGGCATCTTCGAAGACAACAGATTGAAAACACAAACATCTGGATGGCGAAGCAAGCAGTGCACGAGGAAGATGGAATAGCAAGTATGGCCCAAAAATTGTCTTACCGAGAACTTCGGCCACCCCCATTCTAGGCAGAAAAAGCCTAAATAACCTATTAGAGGTCTTTATGGGACATTGTATAACAGGTAAACAAGCAGATGCAAGGATGGAGAACAAGAGGATAACCACTCAAACTTACTCCGCAAATGGCCTGCGTAGACCTCCATTAGCAAACAAATTCTCTGAGAATACTATTTAAACGAGGTATCAGGCATAAGGTACGTTCACATTCCCGAACGACAAAAAATGCTTTGCGTTCACATTGTGATGGACTTCACTTACCCAATAGAGTAATATTATTTGTTTGGAAGAAGGACGAACGCTGTACTTTGCATGTCGGGCGCTGACAACTGAAGGTGGCTGAAGTTAGGAGCCGTCACGCTATGGTTTGCAAAATGCCCGTTTGTGGTAAATGCAGATGAATGAATAAAATATGATTTCGCATGTTCATAGCATGTTACTCACAAAAAAGATATTATTCATTCCTACCAACATTTAGTTGAATACCATGTTCCTATTTGAGGTTACAAAATCAGAAATATGAATTTTAACGTAAAAATAGCAATTTTGGTGGAAGCAACGCATGTAAATCATAATAATAATATGGATGGCTCGACAACCCGTAGAGGCTCGTTCTTAACAACCATTCGTGTTCTGCATGCTATTCTCGCACAACTGAAAATGGCCGACAGTATTAGGATTCCGACCGGCCAAATTTGAGAAGCTTTTTTTCTAGACAGGAGTACTCTTTGAGCATTGTAAGTGACTCGACATAGGTGGGGTCATGAAAATTGTTTTTGTTTTCGTAGGATCGAACCTACGACGTCGAAATTTTCCAACTGCTACAGCGGCTGCATTATACCAAACTGTGAAACCGTAAACCAAAAATGGAGCTTAAATGATCACTGTTAACCTAGCTTATGGAATTGCATTGGCTGACTTGGCATTTTTATATCGACAAGACCACCGCCCCATTTTGTTAAGTCACCTATGAAATGTCCCGCGTCGATATCGTTAGTCTTGAGATAATGTGAAAAGGTCGTTGATTATTTAATTAGTCACCTCTAAGAAAAACAAAAATAACCAACTCAACCATTTGCAAACAAACTCGCTCACCACAGAAGCTATGTTCAACAGACGCAGACAACTTGAATGGAAATTCCACTCAGATAAGTCAAACTCATCTCTGACCCTTACTGAACAAGACACTGATAACGTGTCTAGTACGTGCACACAAACAGTCGTATCGCCGGTTCACTCACAACTTGATCTTGCCACATTGGCATTCTCTTGCCGAAAAGACACATCAATGCCATCCGACCTTAACAGATTTCAAAGCAGCTCACGAAATCTTTGAATAACTTAAACACATCGAAGTGACTTGACTTCGTCTTTACAGACGTCCAGAGTACTGATCATGCTTCAGTGGATCATTTCAGAGCAAAAATTCGAGATCATGTCGCAAGGAACTGACGGATGGTACTACGGCAAAGGAATGCATCTTCCCCTAATGATTGAATTTAGTACATAGCTATAAAAAAATGCAGTGAAAACGAAAAATAATATCAAAAACTCACAACAAACAGTTTCCAGATCATGCCTAGTCCGGAATATGTCGCAGCAACTTGAAGTGTTCTGTTCCGCACCAGCGAGCTATGATTCTTAAGTGAAGGCGCGATACTGAATCTCAACTGATCTCAACAACACTTCGTTCAATCGCAACTAAGAACTCTCTTGGACTCGTATACGCACTCGCAAGCACCGAATTTGACTAAAAACAACCCACAATCTTAGTCTCGAGATAAGGCAGAAGCGAACTGCCGCGGCTAGGGCACCGACATGAGTGCTAATCTTAACTTTTCTTCTTCTCCTTGTTCGAGTGATGCTACAGTGAGGGGTAAATTGGGTTGCTTCTGCAACAACCGCTCGTGTCGGGCGGGCTACTTTATTCTCTTGCGAGTGATGGGAGGTGTGGCAGTTTTATGGTCATTGTGAACTAAAGAAATGGTGTATCAAAAGTCAGAAAGCAGCTCTTCCTATGGTTCACATAACTTGGTGGGCATATAGTTACAGGTACAGGTTTTTTGCAAAAGATAAGAGAATCATTGCACAGGCTGACGGAATATGTAATTCCAGATGTCGCTTATTACATCTGCCATCTCCTTTAAGACTTCTGTCAATAAATAGGTCTGACCACAAATATTCCATTGAATCTATGGACTGTTGTACAAAGACCTTATTTTTTCCTTGCCCACTCAAATGTTCAATTTATTGTCTGCACTAAAGCGTTAAAAATAAGTCAGAGAATTTCGAAAATTAAAAACGTCTGGTCAGACCTTCTAATTGACAGAGAGGTTAAGAGGCATGGTGCTTCGGTGTACAATAAAGTGCGTATACGCCCACGGTGTAACCGGAGTGGTTTTTGTTGAAAGATATTGCGGCAGATAAGCACGTTTCTTAGAGGACCAGGGCCTAGTTTCTCAGTAACCACTATTGTGTCTGCTGTCTCCGGACGTTTGGTTATATCGTTGTTTTCGAACTCTGTTCACAGTAAGTCGATTTGTTGAGACCCTTGACGTAAAAGTGTATCGTTGGATACCCAACCATCATAGTGCATTAACGTCAGATGTTACAGCTGTTCAAATAGCACCTCTCCGATTATCAATGAGTGCGATGGACTGAACATCTATGGTTAAGACATAGTTAAGCAGGCGGGGAGGACTCACTGAGTGGAGGCACCACAGAAATCGGATAATTTTCGTTGTATGAAGTAGTGATGGAAACTATCGAATAAAAACTATTTAGTTATTCGATAGTGGCAAACTGTTCATTTATTTGATAGTCGAACATTTTTCATTCATCCAATTGAATGAAAAAAAAAAAAAAATGAATTCAATTGTTTTTACTTGCATGGCCGGTGGACAGGCTTTTGTAGCTGCTCTGAGCGACCATTTGTATGTATTAAGCACTGAGAGAGAATTTTGTGTATGCATACACATTGCCAGAATATTTGTGTGACAGATAATGGTTACATATATGGTTTTTTTCACTGAATGAATGATTCGAAAATTTGCATGATGGAATAATGGTCCAATGGTTTTAGTTAAATTAATGATTTTTTCAATTGTTTGGAGTTCGGACTATCGAGTCGGTTGGGTAACTGATGGGAAAACAGAGAAGTAACCCAGTATGTGCACGAATGATTGGCTGAATAAAACTACTCGATAGATGAAATCATTCAGTTACTCACTAAAGACAGTGCGATTTATTCGATAGTTCCCGTCACTAGTATGAAGTGGATGAGTATCATGATGAAGTGTCATGTTTTTGTTACGAAATACCGGGATCTGTAAACTATTGCATACTTTTTGGATGAAAATCGATCATAACCATGTGAAGACATGAACCTGACAACGTTTTTCTCGAGCTTTTAAATTGTTCAGAAAATCAAATTTAGCTTCCATCGAGGAACTCAGCTGTGTATATTAATTATTTGCTGTCAGTTCTGATGGAGTATCAAATAAGTTCAAGAGACACCATTAACACGTTCTCATTGGCCATCCTCTTAATTGTAGTTATATGCGATAATTTCCGAGATTTGTTTTTCCAAGCCAACAAGAGTTAATGTTTATATTTGGTGCTGATCAGGTGCCGAATGACTTTACATCATATGACGTTGGAGCGCATTTCGCAGTTACTTCCACTACATAATAAGATTAAAATTTTTGAAGAAATGTGAAGCACCCTAATAACTAAGGCTCGATTCTTGCAGCGCAGTATTGGATTAATTTATTTATTATTTCTTCAATCAGATAATGGGTAGTCGGAAAAGTCTTTTCCTATTTCTAATCAAACTTGAATTTCTTATATTTATAATGAACTTCATTAAACCAAATATGTACCATTTTGGTCGACCAACTTTTGCCATTTTTCCGCTAGATACATTATTCCATCAGTGTAAAAATGGTGTGGCTTCTAGGCGAAAAACTGCTATAAGTAATTTTCACATGCTACTTTACTCCATAAAGTAAGTTCTGCATTGACCGAAACAAATGGTAGTCCGATGGTGCAAGGTATCTATGTGACGGATGTATCAAAACTTCCCAGCCAAGCTCTCCCAGTTTTTGCCGAGTCATCAAAAATGTGTGTGGTCTGGCGTTGTCCTGATGGAAGAAGAAGTCCTTTCTGTTGATCAGTTCTGACCGTTTTTTTTTTTCGATTGCTTCCTTCAATTTCATCAGTTGTTGACAATAAAGTGTAGAATCAATCGTTCGACCAGACTGGAGCAGCTCATAGTGGATGATTCCTTTCCAATCCCATCAAACACTCTGCATAAACTTTCGAGGCGTCCTGGCTTTGCGAACATTTGTTGAGCTTGACCGCGCTTTCACCATGATCTTTTTTGCACATTATTGTCGTATTTGATCCACTTTTCGTCTCCTGTAACCATTCGATTCAGAAATGGTTCGATTTAATTTCGTTTCAGCAAAGAATCGCAGATGTTAATTCGATCCATTAAATTATTCACAGACAATTCATGTGGTACCCAAACATCGAGCATCTTTCTGTAGCCAGCATTTTTTAAATGGTTCAAAACCGTTTGATGCTGAATGTTTAGTTCCTTGGCAATGTCATGGCTGCTTATGTAACGGCCCTGGTCAATCTTTTCCATCATTTTATCGAATTTTTCAACGATAGGTCGACCAGAGCGAGGAACATCTTTCACATCGAAATTTCCAGAACGGAAGCGAGCGAACCATTGTTGTGCTACACGAACTGATACAGCATGTGGCTTGCGTGGCATTCTTCACTTTTTTATGCAAAAATTTCAATATATAGCGAATTTTTTTGTGTCATACCATATGGTGTTAGAAAGCGTAAAATGTCAGCTCTCCGACACCATATGTTATGACACAAATTGAGGATATAGACGACTCCAACGACATCTTACTTATAGTTCAGGGCGCCAACATGCCTGCTACATACGGATGACCCTACTGCTGACGATCATGCACAACGAAATAAAGGCAACAATTTTCGGTTCTGCACGACATATGTGAAGAGAGGCTAACAACACCGCCACTCATGAGGTAGGGTGGGGTGGGCTGGGCAAAAGGAGGATAAGAAGAGCGAAAAGAGCGCTTGTTTAGATGCGGGTTTGTTGTTCGAGGTAGACTTATGCAAGCAGTCGTAATCTTTAAATAAATTAGCGTGCGCCTCACAACAATCCGCATCAAAACTACATTCGGCAACATTCGAAAAATCTGAGCCCCGGCTCAACGGAGGATAAAGATTACGATATCAAGTGCAACTATCTAGAAAGGACAAAGGTTCTCGGAGATTTCAAAGCAAAACTGGGCAGGGACGACGTCTTTACTAGAGTTGTCGGAAAGCACAGTCTATATGTAAACACCTCATTGAACGACTGTTGTCGTGAAGGGGAGAAACCTATCTGTAGCTAGTACGCGGCACCCTCGCAAAAAGACCTGGCGGTCTCCTCATCATTTAGACATCAACCAGATTGACCGCATTGCGATCGACGTCGGACACTCCTCAAGTATACTCCATGACCGAACATTCCACGGGCCAACTTCGACTCAGATCATGTCGTTGTTGTGCGCAAGTTAAGAACTCGGCCAATAGTTTAACGTCGGAAGCCTACAGTCGCAATAGACCGCTCCGAATTTCGATCGAGTCTCTCTGTCCTTAAAGCTCTCAGAGAGTCAAACGCTGCCAGGCAAAATAATCGACCAACAACGAAACCATCGGAACGCCATCGGAGAAGCTGCCTATGATCGGTATGGGGTAGTTTCAAAACACGACCCAAAAATATTCGTGACACATTCTTTATTGAGGGACATAGTGAATCTGTAAGTGAAGCCCGAAAATGGTCTTTGAAATGAAGTTTCGCCAAGTCTCACAATTTACAAGCGTTCCATGAGTAAACAAAATAACAAAGACCCAGCACTCAACTTCTAATAAGCGGCGTCCTCACAAGTCAAGAATCAAAACCCTATTCCCATAGCTACACTGCCGATCAGAAATAAACCTGATCGGTGCATAGAAAATAGCCGACGCTCAATGGTCGAGCATTCCTTCGAAGACCGGCAACACAAGTCGGCGCCGCTCACAGTCTAATTGACCGCCACTGTCAGCGGTTAAATATTCAAAAAAATATAATTATTATAAATATTCATTCGCCAAGTTGTTTACTCCGAACTGGAACTGCGTTTTTCTTTCAAAGACGTTGACCTTCTCACTGGTTCCCTCCCCAAGGAAAACCCATGCGCGCTGCAGAGAACAACACAAACACCACCCCCTGAAGTGCATTGTTCACCCGATTGCAATCACTCCAGCGCTCGTATCTCACCACTATCCATCGGGCAACACGTGACCGCCGCCAGCATCCCCACGGGTTCCACTTGTTTGCATTTGTTTTGTCTTGCCAATAAATCCACTCATTTGACAAGTGCAACTCGGCCGTTCGTTTTGATTTGTTTACACCGTTTGCGGAATAAATTGCGACTACCGAGTGAGCAACCGGTGAAAATAACGTGAGCCTGTCCATTAGTCGTTGTCTATCAGTGCGCCACTAAATAAGGGATAATCCAGCGACAGAGTGAATCGTAAAACAAAAGACAATCGGAACCCATTAGACCGGACTGCGGTAGCAAACCATCCGCCGTGAGTTATCACGAGTTTTTCCGCACATGCACGGGCGACCGTTCGGCGGGTCGTACGTCAACACCGCGGGGCTACTTTGTTGAAGCTGAAACGTGTAACCGAGTAAGTAATTAGCTTTGAGTTATCGTCGCTTGATTTAATTTCCAGGAGTATTGATTTTTCAAATGACACTGCAACAGACGTTTGTTAAATCAATAAATTGTGTCTTTACTTGGCTGCGATTTGTGTGCTTGGAATAGTGTGTTGCACTCGGTGTTGTCACTGGAAAATAGGTTTGGGGGGAGTGTGCATCGTCTCTGTTCTTGAATCACTGCCTTAAGTGTGCCTGCCTGATATGTGATGTCGTGGTCGGTTTTGTTTTCTCCTAATCATAAGGCCTAATCTGCAGCTGCGCTTAACTTTTTTTGCCATTCGTTTAGGAAACGTCTTTAGGGCTAGGATTTGTACACACAGGGCAAACAAGTCGATCGCTCTCAACCTAGCAGGATGCCAGCCAGAATTCTTGTCGATGGATAGATCATGTTGACATGCCTTGTCACCTGAACAGCTGTCGCAACACTCGTTGTGAGGTGAACAAATGCAGGCAACAATTCTTACTACTACAACCCGCCCAAGTATAAATATGAATGTTACGAGAGAGCATGCAGCCTCGGATGAAAGAACGATCTTACAACGACGACCCGGAACTAAAAAGAACAATGAATTGCATACTTCTTAAATATAACAATACTCTACTCTCCAGGGGCCGTCCATAATCTAGAAAATGTCCTCACGCATGCCTCCGAAAGAAAAATTCTACATCGACATAACTATGTACCCATCTGTTGGTTTGGCAAATGGAGGAGCCAGTTCTATGAGCTGTATCAGGATGTGGATGTAGTTCGCAAGATAAAAAGCCGTCGTCCAAGACCAAGCCCTTACTCACGTAAGACAGCTTGGACTTGATGACTGGAAGCAGCGTGCCCAAGACCGTCGCCGAAGGAAGGCAGCAATTGCTCAGACTCGGATTCTCCATGGGTCACCGGCCCAGAATAAGTCCCTACTCCACTGTTCACTTCTTTGAATGTCCCAAAAGCTCGTAGACAAATGTATTTCCATTGACTTGTCCTACTGGTGGCCCTTGGCATGGTGGGTATGTGAGTCGACCCCAACCTCAACGTCGTAGGTTCGATTCCTGCTCTGAGCGACAGAAATAATTTGCACGGGCCCACCTCTATCGAGATTTCACTGACAATGCTCAAAGAGTACTTCTTTCTAATTCGGAGTCGGCGTAAAACTGTAGGTCCCTTTCACTAATGAGAGAACAATAGCACGCACAACACGAGTGGTTGCTGAGAAGTTAGGCCCTAGCCCCCTATGGGCTGTAGCGCCACCCATATTATTATTATTCTGTCCCTGGGTTGTGTTTAATTGAATGCAAATAAAAATAGAATAAGGTTAGTAATTGGTGTTATGATACCTAACTGGAGCCACTCGGTTGCGAAAGATGCAGAGTGACCTAAATTTAGTGTGGTGTCAGACTAACCTATTGGGTCCTTTAAACACACAGTCGACGGAAGACATGCAGAAGGTTGTCGTATGCTGCTCTGAGACGATAGTGGTTTCCACTGTTTTGTTATACCAGAACCCGTTTCTGAGAAACAAAGAGCAGCAAGATTCTTTAAATAGCATTCGCACTTCTCCTACGTTGATGAATATTTATTGAGCGTGAGTCATTTGTTACATTTGACACATAATCAAAGCGTGGGCCCAGCGCCGCAAGGTCATAGGTGATTGAATCTGGTGGCATCAGTGTTGGGATGATACCACAATTTTTATAGATCTACTTCCATTTTGAGAAATTTTGGTATCTACTACATCTACTTTCCAAAGTGTAATGCCCACTACGGAGTCTCATTCAACTAAAGCCATTATTTATGCCATTTATTGTTGTTTCTTAACCCCTTCTCAGAACACAATTTCGAAGTAAAACACTGTGTTCCAAAGATATGTGACTGCAAGCTGAGAGTAAGAAGTGCACACTTATTTCATAGCACGTGCAATATTTTACAAATTGAATAGGTAAGGCAGAGCTACCACTCATTTTTTCCCGTTTTAACAATTTTAAGTGCTTCCAAACAGTATTCCGTTCTTCTTCCCTTGTAATAAACGAGATTGTTGTTCAACATCCTAGACAAGCTCTTAGCAAGCAATATCAGGTCCGAAGTCTAAGAAAGCGTCTAGAGCAGACAGGCTATCAATTCAAATTCTTAAAAGAACTGGAGATAGTCAGGTCTTCTGAATCCACTCACCTGCATCGTTTCTTTGAAAGGAGACTCTTTGAATTGCGCCACCTATAGAGGAATCAATCTTCTTAACCTCGGATTTAAGATCCCCTCTGCCTTTCAGTATCAACGATCTAATAGGTCTCTCTCACTGTAGTTTCAGGTCAGGAAAGTCCGGATTCTCATACTGCGACAAATAGTCGATGACACCCAGGAAGTGCAAATGGACACTCACCCGGCATAAAATAGTGTGTATAGGAACGAACTATACACCACCATGTAATGAATGTCAAACTCGTATGGTTATGCGCCGTTCCGATGAAGAGGACTTGCTGCAAGTCGGTAAAGAGTTTTAGGCAAGTCTGTATCATTTTCTTGACTTCTTCGACATTGTTCTTGGATAAGGTGTGCACAATTCACAGGTCGACTCTAGGGGCTAGACCTGTCCCTTCAACCAAGGGCATATGTGGATAAGTTCCACCATTCTGTTGCTACCATTGAATCGAAAGCAGTTGAAATGGATCTGATGATAGGCGAGAAAAAAAATACGAAGTCACGGATGCTGGCGATTACATTAGATTAGCCTTATTTTCTGTAACAACTGGTTTGACATTCGCTGCTTGATAAGTCAACGATTGCGAGTTCTTCAAATTTCTCTTAAAAACATTCATTCAAGAAACCGCAACTAAAGCCATCGAGACTCCTTCTTTCCCAACTACTGGCTACTAGTGAGTCTACAGATTAGTCCACGTAAGTACTTAACAGCCGTTGGGCTTACAAAATATCTTTATGTGCTGTCATTAATGGGTATAGCCCGGCTGCAGCGCGACATAGCTTTTGGGACTTCTATAACTGCTTGTCTAATTTCGATTCCCGGCAAAACGAACAACTGTCATGCTCCACCTGTTACAAGTGCTCAAGGAGTATAACTCTCGATGGACAAGCTTGTCAAACTTAGCCTACTAATAGGAAAGTCCACTAGTGATGGAACATTACCACGCACAATATGAGTGAGTTCTGTAGAACCTACGATTTGGTGCAACATGGACTGCGCCACATATACGATTATTATCATAAGTGACTCCGTCGTGGACAGCACTAACAACAAACTAGTACTCTTGTTTGTACAGCTGTTTCCTTGAGCTAGAGAAGCTTTTGATTAGAAGAGCCCTCCCTTGAGGGTCCAAGCTGACTTTTCACAACACATTGATCATCCCAGTCCTACTCTACAGTGCAATTCGAAACTGGAATGGAAGTTTAAGCATACTGCTTACGATCGTTGAAGCTTTTGGAAGATTGAGCCACGAATTGTGTGGGTTGTGCTTGGATATGAGCCAAAACAGGCTAGGTCATCTAGCGGGTAATCAATTTCGTTCCGAATAGTCTTCGCTGGTGGCCCGTGGCGTTGTGGGTATGTGCGTTGACCCCAATATCGACGTCGTAGGTTCGATTCCTGCTTTGTGCGACAAAAACAATTTTCACGACCCCACCTCCTTGGAGTTGCTGTCAATGCTCAAAGAGTGTTTCCTGTCTAGAACAAGCTTATCAAAAGTTTGGGCGTTCGGATTCGGCATAAAACTCTAGATCCCTTCCACTCGCACAACACGAGTAGTTGCTGAGAAGCTAGGCCCTGGCTCCCTACGGGCTGTAGCACCACCCATATTCTTTCATTAGTCTTCGCTTAGTACCTCAACCAACTTAGTGTGCATAGCTGCAGGCAACTCGCCAGTTCTAGCTGAAAAGGCTCTTACCACAACTTAAGACGTCATGTCCGCCTCAAGTTCTGGCGAAAAAAAAGCCAATAAAAAGAAAATTCTGTGCACACTTAGTAATAATTCTTAGTTCAGCAGGCCATGTTAACACATTAAATCAAAACAAAACCGAATGAGAAAAAACTAACATTGAAGACACAAATGTGTTGCCAAATAACTGGATTAAAGACATGCTCTTCATTGAGCACGAGTAGGCACACGACCCGAATAAAATCCACCAAAATGCATTCATTACCCAAGGCTTTCAATCTGTTGAGGGAAGGGGATTCCTGGCGGCTGAATTCCCCCGTGCTTTTATTTCTAAAAATGAATTACCTTCATAACGACCGGACTTAATTTGTTTCTAAAGGAATGCGGTCTTGGAGTCACTGATGGAGCGGTTTGAGTGATAGCATCATCTGACGAAATCAACCAGTTTTTGCTATTAGCTATCAAGATCACGCCGCTTTAAGCCGCCCATCCAGCGGGCTTTATTTACACTCGAACATCGTCTCATATCGTTTTGAAAGCACTTAAGAACTGGAGTGCCTTATGATTCTTTCGGTTCGATGTTCACGTTTAAAATGGCGTCTTAATGAAGCCACTGGGATGTTTTTGTTTTGGTGCCCCAAACAGCAGTATATGCGTCTTCTCCTGCTCTCGCATCAAGTTTATGATCTACTGTTCTATATCTCGTTGCGTAATCAGTGTTTATTTATGTCTTGTGTTTTCGTCTGAATTCCGAGACTGTTTCTTTTTTTACCGAAATCATCTTCTCCTTCTGCTCTCAACACGCCCAACTAGACGGAATGTCATCATGTGGGGATAAAAAGTGAATTTTTAGCTCAGCATTCCAAGGAGAGCAGGTTGCACTATTTCCGGGTGCAAGTTTTGCTGCGAAAGTAATGCCATTCGGTTGAGAAAGAGATTAAATTCTGGTAAAACAGGCCAGAGGCGAATGGTACCGTTGCCGGCTAAGAGTCTTTATCTTAAAATAAAGCCTTTCGACTCAGGATTTGCAGGCGCTTAATAATACAATCGACATTCATCACCTATTCGTCGATTTCATGGCCACATGTGACAGCGTGAACAGGAACGAGCTTCACAGCATCATACCCGACAGACTGCGCAGGGCAAGCATGGAGAACTCTCATTGCTCAAGGTCGGTAATGAGTTCACCGATACCTTAAAAGAAGGGTTAAGACAAATCGGCGCCCTATCATTTGTCTTTGTCAATACTGCTTTGTGCCACGATTGCATAAAACTCACTCACCGCACAGAAGTGACACGCAGTCCGTGCGCTTGGTCCATTTTGCGTTGATGGCATCTGAGGGAAGAGGAAGATTATACGGGCTGTACAGCGACGTTAGTTCAGCCGGTCGTCTACAAACTCAAGGCATGAAATGGCTAGGACACGTAGAGCGCACCAGGAATAGTCTTTGACAAGGCGCCATGTGATTGGATAGGATTCCCACAAAGCCAGTAGTGCACACTCCTAGCGGAGAAAGACCCTAATCAACTTAGCGTGAAGTAGTGTGCCTCTTGCCCCAAAATCTAGCCAGCGGGCAACCCATCTCCATTCTGGAATGTAGCACCATCAAAAGAGGAGGAAACAGGTGCTACAATCTGAAGAGCATGCCGACTCCGAACGACGATGGCTGATCAGTGTTTCTACTAAGAAGTCAACATTGCCATAAACATCAAACATTTTTCTGAGAAATTATAAGAGTTCAATTAAAAACAGATTTTCGTACACAACTCTTGTGTGCATTTAATTCGTTCTGGGTATTGAATGGTGAACCCCAGCGATAGAGTCGATACAACGGCACGTCCGTCACTGCGGTCACAGACCTCCAGATGATGTCAATGAAAAATCTCATAAACACACATGAAGGAGGAAAGAGAGTCTGGCAGAAACAGATTGATTAACAGTCTTCAGGTTTGATATTATATGTCTTGTCTGATCTCCTTCCTCCCAGATTGTAGGATTACAGGAAAAACCAGAGTCCTGACTCCTGAGCAGTAGTCATCATTATCAATTACTTAGTTCACAGCCACATCAGTCTTGATTTTACGAAATTCGTATCTAGTCCGTTCAGTGTTAGCAGAGTTTGTTGTCAGTATTTTCTAGTGGAATTTATCACTGAGCAGAAGAAGGAATCTTCTTCCTTTAGTTGAGGCTACAATCCGTGTTGGATCTGGTCCTCAACCAATGATCCTCTCCAGCTGGCACGATCCTAAGCCAGCCAGCTCCTTGCAATTTCGTACGCCAAGTAGCTGCAGTTCCGTCTCCACTAGCGTGCGTCATCGCATTCTTGGCAACTTGCTAAGTCCCACTTCTCCAATCGCAGTTCGCTTCTAAGCTCAATCCTAATTCAATACTCCACGTGCAAAGGAATAGAAGTAAGAAGCTGGAACCTTTTTCTTGCTAGGGCTGGTCACTCTTACACGAAACGTCGAAAAGGTCTCTGCAACTTCAACTGAAGTCGAAAAGTGGAATGTCAAGATCTGATGTACGTGTGTAAATGACTTGTACCGTGCATGGACTCTCACCCTCATGCGTATATGATTGTATCCAAAACAGATCACTGATGATGATCTCTTTTAGATCACTCGCTTGTGATCGACAATCAAACAATACAACTTTTTTTCATTATTTCTTTTTCAGCAACGCTCTTTATAATTGAATACGAGTACTTATTGATCAATAATTTAGATCGGTCGGTTTCGATCGTGGTCCTGGAAAAATGGTACTGTTATCTTTAATCACTGCCTTTTACCGGGCATTTTCGAAACTCTCTGATTAAGTGGCTTATTTCAAATATTTTTCAAATATTTATAGTAGGCTCGAGTGGCAGTCTTTGATGTCGATCTATAGGATTCTTGTCATGTGTGGGGTGAAAGGATTACTTTTCTAGCTCTCTTGCCAGCTCTTTTCTAAGTCATTTCGATGGCTTAAAGGCTGTTCACAGCTCGGACAGAGCGTCATATTGGGCAGTAGAAATCTTGAGGTTGTCAAGGACTTCGTCTACCTAGGCTCTGGAATAAATAGGGACAATAACGCCAGTACCGAGATCAAGCGCATCATTACTCTTGCCAATCGCTGCTTCTCTGGGCTCAACAGGCAATTGAGTAACAGAGCCATCTCTCGAAACACCAAATTGACCTTGTATAAAACCCTGATCATCCCAGTCTTGCTCAATGGCGCAAAGACATGGACGCTATTGAGAGCGGGTGAAGAAGCTTTTGGTTGTTTTGAGAGAAAAGTTCTGCGTACGATTTTAGGTACCTTTTGCGTTGATGGCGTTTGGAGGAGAAGGTTCAGACACGAACTGTACTGGCTGTACAGCGGCATGCACCTAGTTAAGCGTCTTCAGATCAAACGCTTAAAATGGCTACCTCATGTAGAGCAGATGGACACCACAGCACCGGCCCGAAGAGTCTTCGATACCGAGCCATTGGGACAGCGCAACAGAGGAAGCGCACACAAGTGGAAAAGGACCTCAACAACTTGGTGTGCGCAGCTAGGGGCAGCTGGCAAAAGATCGTGCTGGCTGGAGAGGCATGTTGGTTGAGGCCCAGGTCCACCCCGGACTAGAGCGCCAATCAAAGAAGAAGAAGAAGTTTTCACGGCTCCGTGCTTGTGAGTATATAACTTGGTCCTCGATATTTGTCTTCCACAAAACACAAGTGAGCATAAAAGATTTGAACACACGATCTATGTCTCTCACCTCTCGTTATGTCTGGAGGAGACCATGATCATACAGTCCCTTTGCGAGTTCCTCAGTATGGATGAAGCTACTAAAAATGTGGAAGGGTTTTCTGTGGGATTAAATCAGTACGCACCCTTACTCGCTGATGCAATGTTTGGTTGCACTGAGCAAAAACAGAACTACGGATAAATAGACGTCTTGACTTGTTGGCCAGACCAAAGGCTTACTTGTCGACCTCTCTCTGATGGAAAGGGTGTTTCATATGTAGTCGTTCTAGAAGAAGAAGAAAAGAGGACCTTCCATTACCCCCGCACCTTACCAGCTATAGCAGCAGCTAGATTATTCATTCAGTGTCTTAGAGGAGATTTCGGATATACAAATTCTTAGAGCGACAGTTACTGCAACCCAACATAGTCCTTCATTACACCAGTACACCATCATTGACGGAATAGAAGGCAACACAATTAATTTCAATAATATATACTTTCCTGTACCTATCCTGGTTAGCTTGTGCAACAGAGTGTAAATGAGATATCTTTGGTAAGCCCGGTGGCCCTCTGCTGGCTACCGGACCCTCTGCACTGGAGGACCGTCGTCATTTCCGTATTCGCATACAAATTAGAAGACGAAGCACTTGATAGAGCCAGATCTCGATGCGATACACGAAGCAGCACTAGTATTACGAGAACGCAATATAGCCAAAGAAAGGATTTCTATCTTCTCCGACAGCAAAGCGGCAAAACAAGCAATAGCATCGGACATCTTAAATTCGACAATTGTTAAGTTCTGCAGGCAAAGCGGCACTGAAATATCCTTTCCTATCCTATCCTATCCTATCCCAGCACGGTGACCCTGTGCTGGTTACCTGGCCACACTGGCATTCAAGTTAACGAAAAAGCGGACAGTCTCGCGAAGAAGGGATCACAGCTTGGAGCATCCCTGGCAGTACCTTAAGGGCTCACTCCGCTTAGTACTATAATAAGAAAACTGGATACGAAGCCCTAGATAGATGGCTCAGTCTGGAAACTAGACGAAAAGCAAGAGCTCTGTGGCAGATGGTTATTAAAAAATATCGGTATCACTGATCAGTTTTAGTTGAAATGACTTGTACAGATCTTCACAAGCTACTGTGCCCTTAGCACGCATGCATTACGACTGAACATACCACACAACGGCTTTTGCAGGAGCTGCAGAGATGAGGAAGAAACTGAATCTATCCAACATCTGCTCTGGTATCGCCGTAGACAAAAAGAAGAGGCATAGAAAACATATGGAGATCTGGAGGACTGGAGGACGGTGTTGCAATGAAAAATGCAAGAGATTTATATATGGACCTGAATGGTCTTAGGACTAAGGTAGGTCTTATGTTAGAAGGGTTGAACTAAGTGATCCTCGCCAATAAGGCCAACAGGGTCCTTTCTACAAAATTGAATACTGACCACGAACAACTAAACTGATGACCATCTGTCGGTGCCGCAACCTATACCGCACCTTAACATCCCCATTAATTAGGCCCTTTTTAGCACATGCACACACCTTGTTTGTTTAATTGCTAACGAAACACACTTATCACGTGATGCGAGGATGAAAGTCAAGAGGGTGTTTGCGCAAACACAACGTAAGTGTTTCACTATAAGTGTTAAGATAACAAAAGCTGTTTGTTTTACTTTTTCAGTATTTTCTACCAATTTAGAACAAATTTCTTGGATTTGAAGCTAAAAATGTGGGCTTCAAAAAGCAGAACCAGTTTAAATACAGACGCCTTACGTAAATTGGCCAGACTGGCGTGGTGTCGCTCATCAAAGTCTATTGCCTCTGTCTGCTCATTCATAGGAAACGCAAGAGAGCAAATATTTAAATCTCGAGCAAACATAAACATATTAGCTAAATGAGACACTAAGACAGGAAGCCGAGACATTGTTGACACAGTTGTGGGGAAGTTGCGAGTGACTGATGAAATCGATAACCACGTTTGACGTCAATGGTCCTGGTTCAGTACGAATTTGTCAGTACTTACGCTCACGAGACTGACAGATGATGTCTGTCCCAATGACGCCCAATTGCGATGGGGAATGCGGGTGGTCCTCTGATTGAGACCGAAGCATGGCACTGTTAATTTTAAAGACTAATCCACGTCAAAGGAGTACGAGAGATACGCACTCGTAGCTGGGTACACTTGCCAAATGTGAGCCAGCGTATGACTGTGTCAAGTGACAAGAGCCTGACGGAGCAGATAATGGAAACGGCATACAGTCATTACCGCTGTTTGCAGTCAATGCTCAACGATCGTGTTAGTCTTATCTCGTGAGTAGAATCAGGCTCACCACTTTGTGCGGTGAAGGCAATTAAAATGAAATTATTCGTCATATGAGAGTCATGCGGCGGATTCGCATGTGATAGGTAGTCACTTTTCTCTGGTGATGTGGTGGACTTTGGACCGCAGTTTCGGGAAGATTAGGAGACGAAGTCTCTGTTTGCGCACTCAGTTGTCGCATGCATTAAACTTGACTCCTTCTTCTTCTTCTTCTTATGGCGCGGAGTGAACCTAGGCTTCAGCCAATAAGCCTATCCAGCTGGCACGATTCTTAGCCAGTTGACCCCAATTTCGCACTCCATGTTGGTTGAGGTCCTTCTCCATTTCAGTTCGCCATCGGGTTCGTGGTCGTCCATCAATTTGTTCGGTCCGTTGTCCTGACTTCAACCTTCTGTGGTTTCGTAAGTCAACTGTACAAGAATGTCTTGTTAGCAAACTACTCCGCGCTTGAAGTTCATCGAATAAATCTTACGACTTTTTGTTAGGCATCCTTAAGACATTTCAAAAAAGAAGAAGCTAGTTAATCACTGTGTTCATTTTAATTTCCTACATCCGTTGCGAATGAAATTCCTCGTGATCATCTACAAGCCATCAGACTTCCTACATTTGTGCTTACATTTTTTCAGAAAACTCAAGCCATTCATAACAAAGAACATCATTACTCACTTTTTTCCCATGATCCCAAAGTGTGTGTCTTCATTATCGCCGTCGCCTGGCTTCAGCGACGATAGTTCAACATGCCATACAACGTGTGCCGTAATCAGTTCACTGTAGGAAACGTACGACAAATGCATAATTTCGTTTAATAAACCCCTGAATTGGCTTCCATTATTGTGTGATTTACCACCTATCGCCAATATATGTCGACAAACCGCAAACACTTCGATATACAGCCCGTTCCGTTGCTTGAATGAATCTTAATGAAGTCAAGTCTATAATGAAAATTTGAGCTGATAAATAGGCCTTGCCATTTGCTTTTTAAAAGTTAATTCCAATGTTGACCAGTATACGCTTTAAGTAGTCTATGCAAAGAGCTGCATTCTGGGTGGGAGTTGCGATTTGGAACATGTCGGCTGGTATCTCACGATTATTTACACGTGAAGGGTTATCTTTCATGGATGCAAGTGACGCCGTCGTCTCCGCATAGAGCAGATATTTTTGCGAACTAAGAAAAAGGAGGCGTTTCAAATGGCACGATATAGCGTGCTATTTTGATTATTGGGCTCCCAGCGAAAGTTGCCAGCAGACTTAGATCAATGCTGGTCCATTGTGATACCCAGTGTCATTAATTTGGTCTCAATACCAAATAGTGACTGAAATAGATTTGAAAACCCGATGAAAGCATATTTCCCTTGCTTTCACTGGGATTCGAACCTGCGGCCCCTAAAACCAAGGGCGTGGTAACGAGAGAATTAATTTTTCAATCGGTTCATTGATGAGACAAGGGCTGGGCCAACATTCCGACAGTGATCACCTCATGCATTTGCGCAAAAGAAGTTCAAAACCATTAACCTGCAGCATTTGTGGCAATGTTGGGCATCTGTAAAAAAAACAATGACCGCGCCGGAGCATTTTTCCAGGAGCTTTGGTAGCATTAGGATTGCCTAATTGAATTGAAACCTTGAAACCTTTATTCCAGAAACGAGGTTCATTTGCACAAATTTCACAGCTTTGCGGCTGTGTACAATTTACACACGGCGAACAGGAGAACACATTCTGATAATGATAGTCAATAGTTTGTTGGCAAGGGAAACGTTTTTCCATTATGCCAAGACTATCTGATGTTTGACTATTCACACAGTGTCTTGAAACATACATGAGCTGAACAAAAACTGGAATAACAACAAAAAATAAAGCACACGTATGTAGCTTTGCCACCTTGTCGATTGATAAGATGTACAAATGCAGAACAAAGCTGCAATTAAAAATGCTGAGCTTCATAAAACATCGAATGCAAACAAGTTGACTGTGGCTTTGATGGGCATGCAGGAATACAAGAAGACGAAGAGGAGTTCAGTAAGAAGGTTTAATGGGCTCTATGTCTATTTACCAAGTTGTGTGGTGGGTACATACTAAACGTCGGCACTCAACAACAATATAAGAAGAGCCAGAGACAAGCTTGCATCTGCATCAGTGAAACCCCCACGACCACACCTGCTGATGCATTTGAAATTCTCTTGAACCTCAACCTGTTGTATATATTTGGTAAGCAAACAGCAACTAACTTCCCGGTTTGTCTAAAGGCTTCTTCTGATTGGTGTAACTACACCTAGGAACAAGCCAAAATGCTAAGCGAACGAAACTTTACCAAAATTTACCCTTCACTACGACACTTACAAGAAAGCAGTTTTGAAATCCTGATTCCGGCCAGAGCCGGTGGTATAGCTGCACCATGCCATACGTGCCTACACAGATGGACTCAAGACGGAAGACCCCTAGGAAGTGTCAGAGTGTCTAAATCTGAACAAATATGTTAGTTTCCGCGGTCACTATATCGTCTTAGAGGCGGAAGTAATAAAATTAGCGAAGAACTGCCCTGGGTAAGGTGGAAAACGATATCCGCCCGAGATGTCTGCATATTTACGTATAGTCAGGCATCAATTAAATTCCTGGTTCTCTATGGACTCAAAAATAGTGAACGACTGCTGTGCATCTCTTAACAGAGTATCCGAGCAGTTCAAAATCCATACAAACATTTCGGGAAACTAAACCAACACCTGTAACATAGGAACCCCATTATCTGCCTTTAAGTTACAGCCACATTGTACGGAAATAAGCGCCAAATAGTTGACGGGCAACATCTGTCGAACAACATAAGATTAGCACTGCAGAGAGAATAATCACCAGACACTGCCCACTAGGCCTCCACTCAAAAAGACTAGGCCTTTTCTTCAACGACTTCTGTAGAAGCTGGCTAGACGAGGATGAGGAGGAAACCACCAAGCATCTTCTATCTGGCTGTTCTGCTGCCGCCTCAACTACACCACTACACGCTCATACTCTTATGATAGCCTAAATGATGTCAGTAATACACTGGTACAATTTGTTGACGAACCTGCTGATTGTCATAATCACCTTACATAATTTTAATTATCCACGAGGCGGTACAATTGGTCTAATTTGGACAAAGTGCTTAAATGACACTACTTAACTAGTCCCTGCCACAGGTGTGTTTATGAGTGTCCTTTGGAAGATGACTCGACATTTTCTTGCTTCTAATATCGCATATACACTCGAATTCAATTTTAAGGTCATAAAGCTTAGCTTTTATGTGCCTGATCTTAAACTTTTCAGCTGTAACCAAAATGACCCTACAACGGGAATGCACCAACTTAGACCAGAGCACAGGAGATCTAATGCACGCCAGCGATTGTTTGGACTACAGCAACTGTTTGGATCACTTCACTTTGATAAACTGTTCCCAGTGGGTGTGAAACTGCTATGTTTTGGACACAATCGATTCTCCACAGCCAGCAAACAAATTTCATTAACCTCAACCTAGTCCACTCCCACGATTCGAAAAGTTCCCACTAACGCCCGTGTACTTCTCTACGAGTCTCCACAATCATTTTACTTTCATCAAACTCGTAGTGAGGAAAAAGTAAATGGCATCATGTCCGAGGAACTTAAATATTCTGGTCATCGCCAGCGTCAAGCAACTGCCTGTCATCCTTTTATTTGGATACTCATTTAAACACAAGCCCGAAGGGGAAGAACGTATCTGTTTTGGTTATTTTCAACTCCACGGGATTGGATCAAGATGGGACGCAAAATTAATATGTTGCATAGAATACGACACGGTTGTCGTCCAATTGATGTATGCATTCGAATAAGAATGTATGCTAACCTTGTTTTGCAAAGTATTGAATTTGAAGACGACGCTGAACACACGACGGTTTCAGTCATCCAGACAATCTTTTGAAAATCTCATGGGCTTAAAGTTATTTCCTTCAGACTAGCATTTATTGCGTCAATCTGTTGCATGGTTGAGTACGATAGAGCTGATTAAAAAGTCTGCGACCACACATGCACAGACCACATTCACACAGAGTCGAGTTTGATAGAGCAGCAGTAGACAGGAGTAACGCCCTGTTATGGTAAACCGAGGTCGGCGCTAGAACAACTGACAATGGCCTGTTGATGTATGACGTTTGCGATTGGAAAGCATCTGATTAAGATATCCCTTATCACTAACTTCAGGTTTTCCCGAAAACGTCGCCAGACGTCTGATCTTGATCAGATAGCGCCTTTGATTCGGCTCAAGTTGATTACGATTAAGAGGTCTTCTCTGGCTAGAACATATAGCTGTCAAACATTTGTTCATCTCCGACCTGATTAGTCGATTAGATTCTCCCAAATCGATAACGAGACGGTGCGTGTCGATTTGAAACTCGTTACCAGGATTTGCCTAAGTGGTCTTAAGTCGAACTGCTGTGCCGGGAGACGCAATGGCATGTGTATAATAAGCGTATCTCTGCTCATGCAAATTCAACTATGTTCGTCACGATTTACTTTATACAGAAGAAGAACAGTGGCGTTGTGCATCATTTTCATTTTAATTCAATTTTATTTTGTTCTTAATAGTAATAAAACTTACGTACTAGACAAAAATGCTTAAAACTAGTTTCACGTACAGTTTTACTAATTCTAACTTACTGGCCCCCGGCGAGCACTCTAAGCTAAACTTAAACTTATATGCCTTTCGACCTGTGGTGGCCCGTGGCGTTGTGGGTATGTGCGTCGACCCCAACCTCTATGTCGTAGGTTCGATTCCAGCTCTGAGCGACAAAAATAATTTTCACGACCCCACCTCTTTCGAGTCACTGACAATGCTCAAAGAGTATTTCCTGTCTAGAAAAAGCTTCTCAAACTTGGCCGTTCGGAGTGGGCGTAAAACTGTAGGTCCCTTCCACTCGTGTGAGAACAATAGCACGCCCAACACGAGTGGTTGCTGAGAAGCTAGGCCCTGGCCCTCTGCCCTCTACGGGCTGTAGAGACACCCATATTATTATTATGTCCTTCCACCTAACCTAACTATACTTATGTTTAAAATAAATGATTTTAACTGGAAACATTTCTATTAAGAACAAATTTAGGTAACTTAAATGCAGAACGGATTTTTAAAACTTACATACTAACTTAAATACTAACTTAAGCCCTCGTCAGCTCGTTGTTCAACAGAACGGTCGTGGTTCAGTCGCCCATCCACAGTTGACCTGGTTATGTGAAAGAGGAGCGGTACCGAATTCTCGTCTTGTATAACGCCGTACTTGTCAAAATGGAGAAATGCTTCTGGAGGGACGAAGCCACTGTGACGTACCCTTTCGTGGTACTTTGGGTTGGGGGAATAAGCCCCGGAGATCAAGTTATGAACCGAGTTCATCGCTCTCGCAGTGTGACCTCGAATCAAATTCACCAGGAAATTGTCCACTCGTATCAGGTTTATCCTGTTGTATAAGACCTCATTGGAGTAGAATTTTATGTACTGGGACTTTGTTGTTCTGTAAAGGCGAAGGCAAGCAATAAGACAAGCCCTCTCAAACACCCGAATCTTTTCCATCAAGCTTGCACTCACGTTGAACCACACTGGGCGACCATATGTGCTCTCCTTAGCCGTATGAGGGCCATGTAGCAGATTACTTTCACCCTCGCATCGAGTTGGCTCCTGTAAAACAGTCTCTTTGTAAGAACGAAAGTGCCTCGGACCCTGGCCAGAGCAGCATCTACATGTTTGTTAAAATATAGATACTGATCTAGGCAGATCCCCAGGTATCTGACTACAATCCTTTGCGCCATTGGTTGCCCGTGCCGTCCAGCAATAGAGACCTTTCGCCAATTCTTTTTTGTATCCGCGGAAGCCTTATACAACGGCGTCCCGAACAGAATGGTTTCTGACCGATATTCAACTTCCAGTCATCGCAATCACTCATGAATGGGTCGAAGTCACCCTGCGCGAGCGTAGTGATGTCTTCGATCTTTTTGAATGATCTCTACATGATCAAGTCGTCGGCATACGCAATTGCGTGCGGAAGAGAACTTATGGCAATGCGCATAGCTAGTGAGTCAACAACCAGCGGGGGTGTCTAGGTCGAGTTTTCGGCAATAACAAATTTTCAAAATCCACCACTTAGAGGCGCTCGAGTTATTTGTATTTCTGGAGAGTATAGTAAGTGTCTACGAAAGGTTGTTTTTGAATCTAGACATATTTTCACTTCGTATTGAAAATGGGTGTCACAGACTCACTGGCATCGACTTGGGTTCTTGAAAAAAAAAACATTGAGATGCAGACTTTGATACGAAAGTGAGTAATTGAATCTCAGTTTAATTTGGTGATACGTATTCTCTAAGTGAGTCAATCACCACACCGAGTGATGAGCGACAACACATTTTGTTTTGAGGTTTTTTTGTTAGATTTGTACGTTGACTGTCCCGCGTCCTGACTCATGTTCGGTGGATACATTTTTTATTTTGATTAGCATACCCGACACAAACATGGAAAGTTTCCGCGTTAAAAAGTGTAACCTCATTTGTATTGAATCGTGAAATGGGACAAGCTTCGTCAGTACTGGGCAAAAGTACTGCAACTTGATCCTTTATGCTGATGAGAACGCGTTTGATTTATACGACTCTCTATGTACTTTTGCTTTTGTTTCAATGTCGTTAGTTGTAGTTAATGGACACAGAAATTTAAAACATACACCCCTATTCCCGTTTTGATGGGGATTGTGGACATGTCGTCCCAACTCATAAATATCTGTGATGCCTACCTTGCGAGGTTTCAACTACAGTGGCCTCTCTCTTAGTCGAATTGTCACGGGATTTCGATTTAAGGAGTAGTTTTTCGAATGGTCCGTGGCATTGAGGGTATGTGCGTCGACCGCAACCTCAACGTCGTAGGTTTGATTCCTGATCTGAGCGACAGAGAAAAATGTTCACGGCCTCACCTCCTCCGAGTCCCTGACAATGCTCAAAGAGTATTTCCTTCTCATACTTGGTCGTTTGGAGTCGGCAGAAGATTGTAGGTTCCTTCCACTCGTGAGTGAACAATAGTGCGCACAACACAACAAGTGGTTGCTGTGAAGCTAGGCCCTGGCTCTCTACGGGTTGTAGCGCCACCCATATTATTGAGAAAACTGCAAACTTATGTTTAGCAAGCAAAAGTTAGGCAGAAATTCGACTTAGGGAGAGTGCACTGTACTTGGCATTCTGGCTAAAATCTTACAAGCATAGTCGTCATAGTGTATTTAAGAGGGATGACTAGAAAGTGATGCAAATTGCCCATAAAAACGAAGCAGGTTTGCGAAAGTGAAGCAGATATAAAAAGGATGGAAACAAAACATTTCTTTAACAACCCCGCCTACTACTTATTAGGTCTGCACACGTGACCACTAAATGGTCGAAAAAAATTCTATGTGAACTGTTACCAGTGGTATGAGTCCCAGAAGCTAAAAAAACGAGTCATTTTGAAAACAAATGAGTCCCAACCAAAGTTTTTGAAACCCTCCTTATATGCTGATTAATACCACACTGGAACACTCAGACTCAAGACTGGTCTATTGTACTACCAGGCATTAGCCTATAATTTCTGAGGAATACAAACACACGCTTCTCTTTTGAAGAGCCTACAGAATCAAAAAAATTAAATCAAATAATCGCCGAAGACCTGTCACCTGATTCAAGCAAAGGCGGGATAGTGACAGAGGAAGTGCTCTGTCGTGTCGTTGTTCTGTCCCCATTAGTGGCGATGGGTGGTTTCTTAAATCAAGCACAATGGCCCGTTGTTACGCCGGCAAGTCATCTGCAATCCTTTCCGTCAAGGGGTAACAAGAATCCCGCGAATTTCTGACAAACGTTTAAGAGCAAACGCTTGGCCTATATACACGCTGGAGGTCCAACCATTAATGGAAGACCGAACCCTAACAGTCTAATGTTGTCGCCCTCCACGAAAACATGAGCGCTCTAGCCTTCATTGGTTTTCGAGCCATCCATGAAGATATGACTACATTCCTTTCCTGGCTCGAAGTATGGCCAGAGTCATTCCTGGGGGCAGTACTAGTATGTGTTCAGGTATTTTAAATGAAAGCGTTCAGGAACTATTAAAGCGTAGTTCACAAAGTTATGAATTTGGTAATGTGAAATAAAATTGGTGATTCTGCTCTTGAAAAATTCAACGTTGGATATATGGTCCCGTCTGCGAGGAAGGCGAATGCAGGAGAAAACAAAACAGCTGTACAAGCATGTGGATGTAGTCCGGAATGTAAAAATCCGTGGACTACATTGACTCTGCCACATCGAGCGAATGGACAACAACGCTCCAGCAAAGAGCGTCTTCAAGTCCAAGCCTCTTGGTTCGAGAAAGAACGGAAGACCAAACCTCCGGTGATGGACTGTCCGACTTTGTGTACTCCGTCAATGTCTCTAATTGCACATTAGCTAACGTGTTTACTGAACAGTCCCTTATCTTGAGCACTCACGTGAACTTCTAAGAGTTTCTCACGCCACCATATCGATATACTGATCTACACATTACACACCAAGCTATTAAATGTAATTAATCAGAAAGGGATGCGCGTGAATCCAATTGACACTAATTACACGTTTTTCTGGGCAACAACCAACTAAAGTTGATATCGTATCGTGAATCGTTAACCGTAGGCTCCAGGCTGTTACCATATTTATTATTATAGCAATAGGGTTTTCTAACTTCGACACTGCCAGTTTCGCCTACTCTACCTCATTTCAGTTCTCCAGGCATTTTTCTTCATCTACTACTGAGTCCAATCCGTGTGCATGATTGTCCTGTGGAGACCCTGGTGAAGTCTGGTTAAATATTATTTACTTAAGGTTCAAATTAACTTCTACATCATTGAAAGGAGTATTACGGAGTTCATCTAGAAGGTTTTCTAGTAGAGAGTTCCAAACTTTGACTACTTACTGCTGCCATAAGCAACATGTGCCAAATTGGCTGTCATCATGGACGGACATGAGAAACACCTGCAAATGATACAATTGTTCAGTGCACTATTCAGGCCGCGAGGTTTGTTTAGAAAAATGATGGTCTGGTTAAATTCACAAGTTTGGGGCGATATCAATGCTGCTGAGATCTAAGAGCGTCCAATATATCCTAAAGAATCAACCGGTGGCGCGAGTCAGGGCTTAAATAATTTCACGACAGTTAATCAACCGTTTGGTGTGGATTTTAGGCACACATGTAGACTTGAGCATCGCCTTTATATGTCACAGTACTCATAAATGCCGCAGCGTCATCGCATGTGTGTATTCTCTATCTATACACTACTACTTAATTTGTGAGTAGTTTAAGGTGCAACCGCGATGCCGCGGCGAGAATGCCCCATGTACCTTAGACTGGCGTCGGATGGACGTTGAACATGCCATCGCCGGCATTGGCGAGAGCTATAGTTCAAAGATAATTGATTTCTTTTGGCTTGGATTAGATGCTATGGGCACCAACGATATGTGATGTTAAATGCTACGTCTCACACAGCTCAAGCCACTGACAATTCTGCACGTGGGGCTTGAGGTCATGGTCCTAAAGGCGATGTGACCTGAAAACCGATATCGTAGAATTTGATGATTAAACATTTTTGTGGGGTTTTCTGTCGCCTCAGATATATGCGTACCAACAAGCGTCACAACCCAGAACGACCCAGCTAACAGAAGCAGAGCAAATTTGATCTCTCTTCTTTACTCAACAGTCCTTAATTAGTCCAAACAGCATTCAATAACATTGTCATCATGAACCAATTTCAAGCCTTCACGTTGCTGCAACTTTCAGCTGACCAAATACGTTCAAAAAATTACGAATATTTATTCAGTAACTCGCTTCAATTATCGACTTATGAATAAGCGAGATTCCAGTAACTGTCACAAAACAACTCCTGACGCTGCAACGACATTCATCTGCAAAATATTCACAGCCTCATACTGCGCAGAACAGATACAAACTCTTTCCAAGCAAACAAATTAAAATACGCCACACACGGCGGCGGACCGATTCCGCTAAATCATTATTTACCGCATCAATTATCATATTTATCAAAAAACTGCTGCTACTTGTCACGGGTTAATGTGCCATAACTACCCCGGCGAGTGTTGGCCATAAATCAGAAGCATATTCGCACTCTACTCCACTTTAATGGCGCGGTGCGGCGAGGATGCGTTTGGTCAGAAATACCTAAATGCTGACAGTATGACAAATTAAATTCACCAAACCAGTTTGGCGCACATCGCTAGCGAGCCCTTTGAACACGCCCAACTTTTGGTGTTATGTCTGCCTTAGAAATCAACGCTGATCAATGAAGCCAATCTGTGCATATCATTATCAAATTTCGAGAGCGAAATCTATTCACTATCGGGCCATGAACAGTCTGCGGCGAAAGTGTGAAATATAAGTCATTCGTGAGGATTTGGCGTTCAACGGGGAAGCACATAGTTCAATATCAGATTAGCTAAATTTGCTTTGGCTTGCTGGCTTGGCTTGAATGTAATAAAAAACGTCCCCCTATGGGTAGGGGTCGTAGAATATACCCGAGGTAAGGCACGCATGTCACAAAAGGCGACTAAAATCCTGAGCTTCAAGCTAATGGTTTAGGAAATAGCCTAGTCCCTTGCTTGTCAAAATGATGGTTTCAAGCTCGCAAAACAAAGGAATTTGCACAATAAGTCTTGGGTTTCGGGATGTTATGGCATTTTACTGGTAGCTTGACCAGAGGCTATAGTCTGGTGCCAAGGAAGATCAGGCTTCCTCCCGTGAGACCCGCATGGCTCTCATCCTGATCGCTTGAGGTTGGCTCCCAAGTGGGAGCATCGTGGCGGCTGTGGTTTAAAACCCAAAGTCAAGAGGAGGAGTGAAGATATACTTGCATGACTGGGAGTTAATCTTGTCTATTAACGCTCTGGGCATTTGCGACTCTCCGACGTGAAAAGTATTGATCTAAGTCTATGTGGAGTTGCAGAGGACAACTGGGTGCTACTACCCAAAGAGTAGCAGAGTTGTTAGATGGGGCTTGCCACCCTACCAAGGTGGAGAAATAGGTCCATAAGCTTATTACTAAATTTGGAACTTGAGATGCCCCAAAATGGTCCAAGGATTAAATGTCTGAAATGAGATTACGTAAAACACTTATTACTATAATAAAAAACGTTTAAGTTGTGCTTTTGGTCTAAAGTAATTCCGTCGTTTTCAAAGCCCCATATGACAGCTTGTCTAAAGACGATATGTATACCCCCATGTCTCGTTTTGACATTCCTTAATGATCCCCACAGGCATTGGCGATGCACTATCTGTCATGTGTAAATATTGTCCTTGAGAAGATCAGTCGAACACTAGATGCTCGATCTTGCAGAAGTCTGCTCATTTGCTGGTACGTGGTGATAATATTGACGAGGTTGGCGGAACACAATGAGCCTACTACTACATAAGCTAGTTTGCTATACTTGAGTCGGGAGCGGCAGAGATGGATACAGCTGACGAGGGAGATACGTTGTACGGTGTGACCTAAACAGAACAATATTGACACAGTGCCTTAAGCCGCATCAAACAGCCAATCTTTGTACACGCAATGATGCTTAGTCAACCACTTGTGTCGACTCCAGTACCAGAAACTTTGCTTCTTGACATAGCTGCCGAGCCAAATTGAACTCGCCCGAGTAGATGAATAACTAGAATAATCCTGGAACGAGTCAAAGACCATTTAAGTTCCACTCTAGACGCCGAGCGAACAGGTTCCCACTCTGGATCCTCTTGCATCGACCACGTCAACACCTTACGGATCATCATCGAGCTATGTGTTGAGTATAGGACTCCGCTACATCTACTGCTCATTAATTTCGAGAAGGCTTTCGATAGCTTGAAGCGAGATCAAATCTGGTTGGTCTTGCGCAGAATTAGCAGTCCGGAAAAAAAGTCATAGCTATCAAAAAGCTTCGTATAAGGGTTGCAAGTGTCACCTTGCACTACGGTAAGTTGTCAGAGAAAATTGAGATCCAAAGGAAAGCTCGTCAAGGGTGCATGCTGTCACCACTCTTTTTTCTGGTGGTTATCAGCCATGTACTCCGTGCAGAATTGACGGATGGAAGGTGTGGCATTCAATGGACTATGACATCTTATTTTGAACACCTAGACAACGCAGACGATGTTTGCTTACTGTCGCTTCGGACATCCACTTGATGGTGCACAAACTACAGTCCAAGCAAACAAAGTGAGCCCCAAAATAAATAAAGATAAAACCAAGGCCCTAAGCACATCTGAGAGTAGCGCCCAATTGAACATTGCCGGACAAGAAGTAGAGAAAGTTAGCAGCTCCTAAACCTAGGAAGAGTGGTCTCGACCAACCGAGGTTGCTCTGAACTTGATGCGTGCGGCAGAATCGGCATTCTCGAGCTGCTTTTGGAATAGTATCCACGACCTGGAAAATCAATTTTATCAGCTTGAGGACCAAACTGCAATTGTTCCGTTCTAAAGTAGAATTGGTGATGCCTTATGGATGCAGTACCTAGAAAGTTGACACTATTACCATACGAAAGCTGCAATCATTCGTAAAAGATGCTTAAGGAACAGCAATAGAATTTGTTGGCCGAGCCGTGTGTCGAACGAGCAATTATACCTGAGAACAGGGCGAAGTACGCTAAGCAGTGAAATCCCCAGGCAGACAGGCAGGCAGACGGAACGGCGGGACACCTTAGGCAAGCGTGGCACAGAATAGTTGAAAAGCAATCACATTTTAGGAATGATTTGAAGAGAGCTCAGTCGCGTCGCAAAAGTTCGAATCCGATTGCGTGCAGGCGTGGTTGACACCCTATGTCGCGCGAGGGGTTAAGGATGTCCAGCTTCAATTCCCACCATAAGGTTATACGGATGTAGGCCCAGATGTAACCGCATAACAAACCTGGTTCACTCCCAACTCAACTGAATCGTCATTTCTGGGTCTTCTTCGATACTTGAGACAGTCTCAGTCTTGTTGATGGCTGAAGGTGCAAAAGAATGTACTTACACTCAAAAACGGTGCAACGCATTGCCCACACACTGAAACCACGATTTTAACCAAGCATTCGAACCTTAAAGCCGAGTTTCAACAACGTAGGACTCAACGTACAGACCTCCAGCGCACGGCCGCCGAAACATGAAAACGGAACAAAAAACGATCCTTGCTATCTGGTCACCCTTTAATTTCTCTACACTCTCTGTCTTTTCCCACAGCACTACTGGGGTCATCTACAACCAACCAGCATAAAGCGTTATATTTTCTTCGCACAACCTCTACCAAGTCACAATGCTGAGGGTGAGTGCTGAGGTTCATCTGTCAATAAAGAGGTGTCCGTTGTCGGCAGAAGAGTGGTGGCCCGCAGGCAAAGGCCAGACACAAATTCTCCCTCAAACACTAGACCAAACACAATGTCATTGCAAGGATCTAAGAAGAAGGAAATGTTAAGGCTTTTTTCATCCAAAATGCATTATTTTCCAGTCACACAGTAGGAAGTGGAACAAATAAAATAATGATGTCATGTGTTATTGACTGAGGGCTTCGGTGGGATGCTGCGACTCAGCGTGTATCTGTCACTCTGGAATAACAAACAACTTTCTACAGCACAGGCCAACGAAAAACCAGTTAATTGGCCTGTAGAAAAAAAAATTACCCATAAATCAAGCAAGAATTAGCAAAATTGAAATGAAAATTCATTCACGGTGAATTGCCATAATTGCAGGGTTGTACACCATGTGACTTCTGAGAATTGTCTTGTGACTTCTGAAACAACTGATTAACAGTTAATGAGACGTCAAGTATCAGTTATTTACTTACCGATTGGATCGTTCTGACATGAAGTCAAGCGCCAATTAGAGAGATGACAACGGCGTTAAATCTGATCAGCTTATTGCATTTTTTAGGAGAAGGTAGAACATAAACATTTATTGACTGTAAATGTAAGGTCTTCGGTCGAGGCGAGCTGTGAGGAAGCAATGTCACAACCATCAGTCATCCAACTTATTCATAGGGTGTTATGCCCAGTTCACAGCAAGGGTATTCAATTTTAGGGCCTATACCGACACAGACTGTGACTGACTGACCAATATATCTTTTATTGTTGTAAACATGTCTGCTCAGACTATCTGTGTTGCGTGTTTTAAGCGTGAATTAAAAGAGTTTTCGAATTCTGCTTGGTCTACAGCGACATGTCTTTATCGTGTGTAATGAATGCTGCACAGATCAGTGGGAGCATTCATTTCGTTTACATGAATAAAAACAGGGATGGACAATTTTGGATCGAGTTTTTGGAGAATTTATTAAAGTTTCCGGTTTTGTGACCAGTAAAAAGTGCTAAGCACTGAAATCCCACTCCCAGTGTCTGTAATTTTTTCGAACTAATGACCACGACAAAGCGATACAAGCTTATGTATGCGCAGATTATCTGCAACTTTTGTGGCGAAGCGGTGTTTGCATAGACTTAAGGCTGGCAGAGACGACGTAGCAACACTAGTAGCAAGACGTGGCTGTGCATGTATGGACTCTAAAAATTTCGACTGCAGCTTGAACCGAGTTCAAACTTTCGGCTTAAATCGTCCGGTTTCACAGAAAAATTAGAGCTGCAGTTCCTTCTTTTGAGTAATGCGATCGAAAAAAAATGGAAACACTTTCCGTATGGTACCTGCATTTGCGAAAATTTATGAGAGCTTTCGATACATTTGTTATGCTTTACAGTTTAAAAATTAAATGTGGTGCGTTGCTTTTGAAATATGTAGCGCTTCTCTCTTAGTTGGGTGAACACTTTCGAATAAACATCGTTGAGGGATAAGTTACCTTTGATTCATTGGAGTGCTGCCATGAAGGGCAACTATGCATCTCAGTGTCCTCACTCAGCATAGCCTAATATGAACTGCTCAGCTATCCCATATGGAGACAAAAAATACTTTGATACAAGTTTTGAATTTAGGAAGACAAGTCCCAGTCTCTTTTTTGCGCGTGCTTAAGGAATTATTGTCCGGAGCACGGGCTAAAGATATAGAGGGAGAGATTGAGAAGAGGCAACTGTGCGCTTAAATGCCTGCGGATTTTAGTCTCTGTGGCAAATGTTCGGCTGGGATGAGGATTCCATATTCGTGTAAGGCGTCTGAAAAACGAGTCTCTTTATTTAATTGTGCGTCCGAAATACTGACTAAGTGCAAACTGATGGGCATTCCTGGCGAGCCACGTATTACAGCTGAATTCGTCAAGAGGAGAAAAAATTTTGGCTAACCCACTTGAGAATTATTTTTTCAAGTAACAACAAGACGAGGGGCGGTATTGTTGTCTCCTACAAGTTTAATCGATTGCTTTTGACTTCCATCTACATAGTAGGTGCAGCGTGGTCTTCGGGGTACCAGACCAGATATTAGCTTTAAACTCAAGCTCACGACGTATGTAGGTGAGCCTTGTAAATTAAAGGCAAATCTTCTTCTTCTTCTTATGGCGCTACAGTCCGAGGTGAACCTGGACCTCAGCCAACAAGCCTCTCCAGCTGGCACGATCCTTAGCCAGCTGCTTCCAATTTCGCACTCCAAGTTGGTTGAGGTCCTTCTCCACTTGAGTGCGCCATCGGCTTCGTGGTCGTCGTCTATTGCGTTGTTAAACTGGTTCAGAGTCCAAGACTCTTCGGGCTGGAGCAGTGTTGTCCATACACTCAAAATGGCCTAGCCATCTTAGGCGTTGAGTCCGTAGACGCCTGACTAGACTCATGTCGCTGTACAGCCCGTACAGTTCGTGGTTGAATATCCTTCTCCAAGAACCTTCAACGCAAACAGGACCAAAAATTGAACGCAGAACTTTTCTCTCGAAGATACCAAGTGCGTATTCATCCGCTCTTGAGATAGTCCAAGCTGCCGCGCCATACAGCAGGACAAGGATGATGAAGGTCTTATATAACGTGAGCTTGGTCTTTCGAGAGAGGGCTCTACTACTCAATTGCCTCTTGAGCCCAAAGAAACAGCGGTTGGCAAGAGTTATTCTGCGTTTAATCTCGGTACTGATGTTGTTCGTACTATTAACTTGGGAGCCAAGGTAGATGAAGTCCTTTACTACCTCGAAGTTGTAGCTGCCAATGGTGACGTTCTGACCGAGTCGTCGATGTTGTGTGTCCTTTCTTGATGACAGCATATACTTTGTTTTGCCCTCATTCACCGCTAAACCCATTTTTGCCGCCTCCGTTTCAATACCCGCAAACGCTTCATTGACGGCTCGCTGAGTTCGGCCAATCATGTCAATGTCGTCCGCGTATGCTAGCAATTGCACGGATTTTAGAAAAAACGTGCCTCTAGTGTTGGCGTGTGAGTTTTGCACGACCTTCTCCAGGACGATGTTGAAGAAATCACATGACAGCGAGTAGTCTTGTCTAAAACCTTTTTTGACATCGAAGGTCTTGTCTCGTTAACGAAATTAGCGAGCGTTCTCCATCCTCATCCAGCACAACATGACGAGCTTGGCAGGAATGTCAAAACTAGATATTGCGTCTCTATGCACGCTGTCATATGCGGCCTTAAGGTCAATAAATAGGTGGTGGGTGTCGATCTGCAGCTCTTGAGTCTTTTGCAGGATCTGCTGAAGTGTGAATATTTGGTCCATGGTTGACTTCCCAGGCCTGAAACCGCACTGATAAGGACCTAAGAGGTTGTTGACGAATGGTTTCAGGCGCTCACACAGAACGGCAGAGAAGATCTTGTAGGCGATGTTAAGAAGACTTATCCCTCGAAAGTTGATTTTGCCATATTTTCGTTTGTGCGCATGGAAAACTTGCCTCTGTGAGGAGGAGTAAAAATAATCAAGTGTAGTGCGATAAAAGATGACGCCTATTTCATCAGACGGAATGGTTCTGAGTACACCAGCCAGCAAAGGCTGACTGATAATTGAACTTTCCTGACAGTGTTGTTGCACGGATAGCCAGGGACCCCAGAACACTAGGCCATATTGATGTTGCACTGCTGGGGCCTTAGGCAACAACCCTATTCAACTATGGCGTCATTCGCAACACATTCGTCCTTGTTCTGATGTCATGTCATGTCTGTCCACTTGTTTGCACGAGAACGCTGTTGTCCTTGTAATTTTTCTCACTCAACAGGTGGAGACAAAGTTGTATACAAATGTATGCGCTAATGTGTGATTCCTTGTCTTGTTGAAGGTTGCTTCCAAGTAATCGTCGAAGTGATCCACTTTATCTCTAACGCCATTCGCCCATGTCACCTGCAATTAGTCTTTCTTGGCGCTGCATGTGCTAGATAAGTGTTAAACTCATTATTTTGAAGTGCGCACCGGAGATTACGCAAATGGCTAACCATTTAACTGCGCACGGCTGTGCGCCATGTCAGTCCAGTAGTTCTTCGAATAGACCATTTCCTTTATTTCTGGAGGAATGCCAGTGATAACTGTCAATTATAAGTGATTTCTAAAAATATTCTGATTTAATTTTTTTACATTCAGACATCACGAATGGAAATCTGCGATATGGAGGTTTCATTCAAGTCATGAGCAATCTTCAGGTATTCTCATGGCAAGTGTGACAACAAAACAAAACAGACTACCTATCTGCTATCAAACAGCTTTACTTTCCGTGACACTCACAAGCACTTCACGTGAGAACGCACAATCGGTTCTATTTCTGGATAGACACTCCAAGCAGATTCTATTTTCAAAAGAAATCCGTAACTGGCTGCTCGATGACAGTGATAACAAGATAGGGCTTAATTGGAAGTGTTTCGTCGCCCATTTTCCACCAGAATATTTGATAATTGATTTACATGGCATTTGTCATCACTTCAGATAGCGCTTAATGGCGGCGCATGGCGTAGGGCCAGATGCCGTGTTAGACGGGCGGCTGTCAGAAGAGATTTGCGCACGTTTTGCACTCGTCGTCGTAAACAGAGATAAACCTTTAGGGAACATTGCGTGGCGATGTAGCTGGATGGAGGAGTAATTGCTTCTGTCGCTAGCTACTATTCGGCTAAACGGTCGCGCTCTGACACATTAACTGATGAAAGATAGTGGCTACGAATTTATGATTAGGAGACTGAAACTCATTGGGGTAATCAATGTAAAAGTCCATGACTGTTTTTCATGATCACTTGGTCTTATTGTGGTGAGCTACTTGCAGAATGACTTTAGGTTTCACAAACTTTGTTGTCACTGGTTGTGATGGTGTTAGGAAGCGAAATGAATTTCGCGTTGACAGTGCCTAGAGGGACATGTAGTGGCTGTGGTCATTCATTTTGTAAGTCCTAAGGTAATATCAGCTAAAAACGGAAAACCTGGCTCGCGGCAAATGTCGGTTTGGGCACTTGGCAGGGCCTGTCAGTTGTGGGTTACACGAGCCTAAAAGCCATTTTATAGAGAATGTTGCTGTAGCCTTATGGCCTTACTTGCAGCACTCAGGTTTATTGCTTTGTGCCTTTTGCTAGATTGCTCCAGAGGTACAAAGTATTAATGAATTAAGTAAGTATTGATACAGGGTGACGCAACATTGATCTCATTTTTTACTGAATAAAAAATATATATTGAATGATGAATCCGGCAAGTGGCTACCAATGAATCCGTAACACAAATTTGTACCGACTGTATCGCTTTTTCGATTACTTTCCATGATTTCCGATTATAACTCGAGCTCCTGGCGCATATTCGACTCAAAGGCTGCATTATCCCGCGACTTCAAGTAGCCGCAAAGAAAGAGGTCGCCAAAACGGAGGATTACGTATCCACAACACGCTTCCTTCGCTATATCCATTGTGACAAGTGCTGTCTGTGAGGTTACAACGTGTTGTTGAAAGCAAATGGCCAGCAAGCCTCGCTTATCTTATTCAGTAAGAAGTCGTTTGTCATGGCCCTCTAGGGTTCGGCAGTAACAGTGACCGTATTGCCGATTTCGTCTTCAAAAGACATACGGCCCAATCACTCCTGCCCCATTATCGCCGCTCCGCACAGTCGCCGTGCATCACAGGCGAATTTCCAATACCCCAGGAAATAAGATTTTGTTTATTAACGTAACCGCTTAATTTGAAACGCGGCTCGTCGGTCACCATGAATTGATGATATTTCGACTGATATTCAGGAGGAATTCACTGATGCACTGTTTACACCTTGCGTTAATCTTTCACAAATTGCCGGGTCCGACCCGTCGTTTGATGTCCAATTGCATGGCCCATCGTCTAGTTTGTGATTCTTTGTCGTTTGCAACATAGCCAGTCACAGCAGCCAGCATGACGGGGAGTAAGGCAAGCACTAGAGATCTACGGGCCACTCGATCGACTCTAACTCATCATAAATTTATACCCAGGCGAAACTAAGCGAGTTTTTGGACTTGGTCCAACCACCATATTTTGGGTCTGTGAAGGGGTCTTTTTCCTGATGGAGTCGCGTTCATGGCTGCCCGTGATGGGCATTCGTGCCACGTGTCCAAGCCATCGAAGCATATCTCTTTCCTTTCCTGCTCGACATTGTGTTCCCCGCGTACTGCCGTATTTCTTACTCCATCTCGACGAGTCACTCTCATAGCACAAAGAATCCCATCTCGTCAGAGTTGGAACAAATACGCTGTTCTTCTCGATGCTGTTCTTAGAAATGGAGTGCCCTATTGGAAACCGTACATCAAGATGAGCCGTTTTATTTGCTTTTAGAGCATCAACTTTGTCCTCTGAATTAATCCATCCATCAAAGGATAGGACAAAGGCAGCGTAATGTGTTCAACCAACCACAGACAGCTAACCGGGCTACCATCATCTACCATTCCAAATCACAGCGATCCACTACCAACATCCCATACTCCTGCGGAACACTCCAGACTTGAACGCGAGGTACTCGTTCGTATGCCTCTTCCATTCTATAGATCGGTTTGAGATCATCTCTTTGTCGGAGATGATGCACTTAGCTTCATAAACTGTTAAACTGTACAACCAGGCAGCACTCTACATTTTCTGAAATTGCATGGTCTTCCGGAAGAGTGACAATTGGCACTGCTTTGATGAGGAGCCTTCATAATTTGGTACCGAATCGGAGCAAATGCAGAGCAGTGTTAGAGGTAGTGCTCTAAAGTTTCGTTGTAATCTTTACAGGCGTCGCATATGGTTTCATAGCTTGATCCATGCACATTTAGGTGTTTGGCGAGGGACCTGTCAGTAAGTAGTCAGTAACAGTCTTTTCTATTAAGAGATAACAAGAACGTCGCAGTTTTCTTACAAGCTTTAGGAAACATGTGCTTGGGTTCCTTACATCCTGGAGCGTTATGCCACCTACGGTTGTGGTTTTGCACATGATGCGACATATCCGCAAGCCTTCTCGACTACCATTGTTGGAGTGAAAAGCTTGTAGGTTGTACTTCTGCTGCACTATTTATCCTCCTCCTGGGTTAGAACACATCAGGGACAAAGGCATGTTGAAAGCGGAGAGGATCGTTTAGCCGAAACTAAACTCCACGGGAGTCCAGGTATCCCTAAACAGACGCAATGCAAGCGTTATGGTAGAAGTTATTACTGAACACTGCCTGCTGGGAGAGAATGCCAAAGAAAGCTGGTCAACACAGCAACTGGTGAACGAATATGTCAAGGAGGGCACTGTGAATGGGCACAAAGTCAAAGTATTCATCGACCTGGGTGGTGACTGCGTAAAACTGCGACGCTGCACTGCAGAGGAGGGCGGAATCAAGTACGCGATCGATCGGTGGCGACTGAACGGAATTGGAGGAGGGACTTGACAGGCGGTGTGGAGAGTGAAGGCCGAGGAAGGGGTTGACCAACTTAGGTCGTGGTGCGAGGTCCTTTTTGTGCCGGACGAGAGCCAGCCGTATACAGGTCGGCAGCTGCTGCAGTAAAAGTGGTGAGGACGCGTGCGTACCAATCATCGAGTGCAGGGCGGCAACACCTTAGCGCAGGTTGTGCCAGCAGAAGAATCGGGTAAGCTGAATGGAGCAAACAGGGGACAACTTGAGGTTCCCATCAACAGGCTCTGCCACCGCGTCGCTAAGAACACCGCGAAACAGTGGTGGAGAAAGCGGAGAACGCAGAGGAGAGTCGATGCCGAGGAGTTAGGAAGCCGACCAGGCACTACATAAAAAAATACCATAAAGGATCAATTAAGGTTCGACGTCCAGCGTTAGCAAGCGGGTCTAGTGCTGATCAAGAACGAGCCAGTAGCCACCGGCGAGACGCGGAAGCTGGAGAGCACGTGTCAAGGCCCATATATCACTATGGCTTCGGTCGGGATGAAGTACTGGGGCGAGCTTTTGAACGAAGGACTGGACAAGGACTGCAGTGATGGAGTGGGTTCCGATTTCGAGGGCGAGTTGATGTTAGGATAGCCGAGCTGTAACGTTAGATGCACGCGGGTATAAAAACCCGCGTCACAGACGGTTCACGAGTTTACAGACAAAGAACTAATAAAGATCATTAAACTTATCCGAATTGTTATAATTCGCGAACCATTAATTGTTTTCTTACCATCCAACGTTACAGCTCCATCCTAACATCGATCTCGCTCTCCAGACCTTGGTTGAGTTGGGATTCCCTCAAACCTTCACCTATCTTCTTCTATACCGCACACCAAACTTCTCTGTGAACACCCTGCATGAAGCACCCTCGCTGTCTACCCTCGACTACATCATGTCGTGCACACCTCACGGCTGCTTAATGCACATACTGTCAATATCCCTTCCTGAAATGCTGTGTCACGTCCGCGATTCTTCTGCAGCGTTAAAGAGCCGCAAAATGAAACCTTGTCCGAGGTGAAGGACTCCCTGCCAAGACCTTCACAAATTAACTCAAATACATGTCTATTAGCATATTCATAAGAACCCTCTGATAGCCAGACAACGCACAGCAACACGAAGCTCCTCTCACAGTGTGACCACGTGGGCCTACATACCATAGTTGGAGTATACTTAAAACGTGGCTCGCGCCGTCTAGCCTTCCGTTCTTAAATTACGCTTTTTAGCACATTCTATAGCCGCCAAGTTCCAAATATTCCAGACACGTCAGCGGTTAGTCACCGTTCGCACGCATTCGCGGGCGTTTAATTGAGATGATGGTGTTACACATTAACGTTTAGGAAAACACGTCAAAATGGCGGACGGGCATAAAGCACATGCCCGCTACCTGAACAGATGATGTACATGGCAATAAGATCGCTCATAGCGTCGTGTGATAAATTGAGCCCCCGGTGACTACGTGCGGAGTTGGATGTCTGCCAGGCGGCGAGTAGGAGAGCTTAAGTCGAGTTTTTATTGCCTTTCGAATGGAGTGGACACACAGCCTGACACGGCGTGAATGTAAATCAGTTTGCCAGAGGAACGGATTATTCTGAATTCTTGATGACAATTTGCATTTGCGAATTCAATTACCGGCCAAACTTTTCGGGTGTTTCGCCTTGAATACTGCGCAGAGCAGGTCTTGTGCCACTTCTTGCGCTAGTGGATTTTAATTAAACTATTTTCATTGAATCGTCCATTTGAATGGGCTTATAAATGTTGCGGTATGCAGACGGATGTAGTACGGAATCTGATGGGGGTGTTTTTCGAGCTATGTAATTTTTGGAATATCCTTGAGAACAGTTTTACTGGGAGGAATTAATATACTGACCACTAGACCATGTCAATAAAGCGTGACTTATCGTAGTTGGATTGATGAAGCAGACAGCTTTGCGTTTCTAGGAGAGTAGAATGCGGTGTCCCTGTTGCCATTCTTACCGATGGTTGGTCTTCTTCAAAGGGAAACATCAAACTAACTGACGCTCAAGTAAAATGTCAATTTATTGTGGTGGTGTGTGTTGGTACTTTAAGGTCCGTCTTCTGCACAGAAACCTTAAGTCGATCCGTCATGTCTCCTGCAAGTAAGTTACTATATACATTTAATGTTAGTGAGATAACAGTGACTGGCCGAAACGTGGTGCTGCTCCCGGTGCTAGGGAAGAGGTTGGACCGTAGTTCATCAGCTTTGCATTTGCTGGGTATGGCACAATGTACCGGCAACCTACATGTGGTGTATATTGTGAGCCTGCCTGCAATCAGTGGGGTGGTTTTGAATTGAATATTGAATATGACAAGGACTAAATTCCGACCAAACGGATGGTGACTCCTTTATGGCTTGTGTGTTGTGTGCCTGAAAGCTACACTGGTAAGGGAACCTGAATGAAAGAACAAGATATTTAACTTCCCAGTTAGCTCACTGTATATAGGACGGAGATTGGCCCAACTGTGAAAGAAGTCAATTTAGCGATTGAATCGCTAAAAGTGGGCAAATCCGCTGTTGTGGACAAAATCGGGCCACGAATGCTTTAGGCAATGGTCAAAGAGGAAGTTTTATGACTCTCTCGTGGCCTGGGAGTGCTGCGAGATACCTAGCCCAATAGCTAGGAAAAGGAATGTTTCCCTATTCAAAAACACAAAACTACACCGACTGTAGGGACATATCTCTCTTAAGTCTCCGCTGGTAAGTCTACGCTAAGGTGTTAGATTCACGCTCTGAACCTGTTCTTGAGTCCAAGGATGGCAGATGAGCAATGTGGCTTTCGCCCGGCAGAAGCACAACCGACCAGATTTTCACTCTAAGAATGGTACTCCAGAAGGCTTAGGAATATGTCAAATCAATCTACAGCAGTTTTGTAAATTTTGAAGGCGACCGCTTGCCATGCGGTAAACTCTGAGATGTTTTTTGATGGCCATTCAGACGCTATACCCAACTCAATATCCAGCAGCGGCTTCTCCTAATGGAAAGGGGTAAGACATTCCAGGCATGCCTTAAATGCGGCTCCATCAGGAAACCGACCCCTTGGCAGAGTTGTGCCTGGGCATAGATCCTGATGAGTTAAAGCTGATGGCGGAAAATTGAGTGGCCTGTAGATCTCTAGTGCGTGTTTTATCCCAGCTATCTTATTAGTGGATCATGTGGGTCAGAAGATAATGATGATGATGAAGAACACACTTGCCTCTTGCCTCATATTTGAGATTTGCACCACAGCGTAAGAAGGCTGAGGACGGAGAACGCATCATGGAGTATTTGGCGATACTGTTCAGAAAACCTAGACTAAACTCTAGACTTCAGAAGCAATCCCAACGAGATGAACATTAACCTGCAAAACACAACAACCGGAAAAAGCTCCATCAGCGCGCTAAGTCTGCGAAGTGATTAGCAGAACAAACCAAAAATATCTCACGAGGAGCTGCATTGCTCCTGTCATCGAGGCTAAATCGGCTATCACACCATGACCCATGAGGACCAATATGGATACGCGGATTTAAAAAAACCGATGTGAGGACTGAACACTGAAGGATATAGAAAATTATCACTTCATCGATATCGCATTATCAAATGTTAAGGTCCAGGCACAGCTTCACCTCGAACTCTTGCGCCAATCAAAGAAGAAGCAAAAGATATGCTAAATTAAAGAATGTACATCAGTTGGAACCGAGTACAATTACTTTGACGTCTAAAATTGATAACAGTTTCTGGTAGAGGGGTCCAAAAGGAGCATTTTTGTAAAATGGGAGTGTAATCTATATCGCAAAGTATCAAAAAACAACTGCAACACCTTTTCTTTAATTCTGCATTTAAATTAAATTGTGTATGATAATACATTTTGAGAAATTCAGCCATGAACGTTTGGAGCCAAAATAATTCAACACTTCACTGTTTAACTTTTAAGCCTAGTTGCAATCTAAAATTATTAGCTATCTGCTTGCGTCAGATTAAAAAGTACGTGTAGAGCACCTGATGAGATGCGTACGAGAGACCTACTGAAAGCTTGTCGATCTTTAAGATGTGCAGTTTCTTCTGGTATTTTGGGCTAACAAATAACCACACCACTAGAACGAGTCCGATCATCAAATCATGCGTAGGAATCCTGCACTACACACCATCTGCGTCAGCGACTCTGTGCAGTACCCGGATGATCAACCCTTCAAGAGAAGTCTGTGTTGTTACGCTGTTTGGTGGTTCATAAGACTCCGCGTTTGATGTTAGTATTGGTGGCAGCTTAGTATTAACCGCAGAGCTGGTAACTGACTAGCTCAAAGGGTCCATTGTTACGTTCTTCCCAGGGCGCAACGTTTTGCGTTCTTGCTTGAAGACAACAAGCAAAATTTGTGGCCTTAGTCTCAATGACTAGAACCAACTCCCCAGGGACCTTAATGGTTGAATACAGTTACTTATGTACTTATGTGGCCCAAACCTCCATGCTTGTAGCCCTGATAATTGAGTAAGCACTTAAATCTGTCAGACTTTAGAAGCCCCGTCGTTCAAAGTTATCAAAAACTGAATGCCAGTGACGAAATAAGAAATCATGGAGAACAAAATCCACTTAAAACTAACTAAACTACGCCTACTTAAATGACTAGACCGGTGTGTCTCTGTAAACATTAAGGTGTTCAATGCAAATAAATTAATTTCTGTTAACAGATTAATCGATGCCGTCTATTGAATTAACACGCGGAAGCCTTACCGCTAATTACTGAAGAGACAGCTGATCAAAGCAACCCGAACTAACACTGAGATGTAACTTGTTTACCGTGCAATGGCCTTTAGCAAGAGCTTTGTTTACATTAAATGAAAAAAACAAAAAAATGGCAGATGACACCTTTACGCTAATGTTCCTTGGGTTTGTAGTTCTCATTAAGATCTGATCTTCTAAGCAGATTGTACTTAAGCCTACGAGAAAGTATAGGACGGACATGTGGGTCAGGACTTGTCGAGAAATACGCATTTTTTTCTGTTTAAAAAATGTCCTTCTTAAAGGGTGCTGCAAGATTTACATGGCTGGGATGAAGCGACTCCGTGCAATGGCCAACAAGTTCTCGGATCCGATTGATTTTTTGAAAGCATGGAATACATTGAATTATCAATTGTATGAATACAGCATAATCCTTGAAAAATTGGGTCTTGCTGCCCTAAGACGCAGACTTAGCAGCGTGATCTACTGAACAGAACTTCGTGTCTGGTTCAATTCCCAACACGATAACCGGTCATACTTCACAATTTTGTCTGCAAAAATGTGTAGCAGAAGTCGTTGGCCAGTCATCTGAATTCACTGAGAAGGCAGGGAGATCCTGGACCTTACGTGTCGTCAAGGTGCACACATCAGTCTCTGGCAACTGGCTTCAAACACTGCCTGAATAGGATGGCTGTGGCCCTTGGGATAGCTGAAGCGGTATATGCGAATGTGGTGACTACGTATGCAAGTATAGCGGCCGTACGTACGTGCTTGATGTCATGTACACGCTCGAGGACTTGCATACGTAAATGCCGCGTTGGCACGGCCAACTGCTGTCCATTCGCAACTTCAAGCAGATTAAGATTGGGGAGGTATCCTCCAACAGTGTTCAGTAGACACCGTCAGTGCGTGGATGTCATGAAGTTTCTTCTAATGGCGCTACAATCAGGGTTGAATCTGGGCGTGAGCCAACAAGTGCCACCAATTTCGCAGCCAAGTTTGGTGAGGCTCTTCTACACTTGTGTGCGCCATCGGCTACGTAGTCGTCCTCTATTGCGTTGTCCCGTCAGACTCCGGGCTGAAGCAGTGTTGCCCATACGCTCCATTTACTTGTCCTACCCCTTTTACATTCCGGAAAACTAGGCTAGGCTTCAACGTTGAATGAAGGACGATGGTGATTGAAGTCAAGACACACTACTCAGAGGCACCCGTCACGTTTTACTGCGCCCGCTACTGAGCAGCAATTACTTGATCCTGTCTCCATGTATAACAGCTCCACCAATCCATCCTCTTTCCCCATCTGACAGAAACGCCTCATCAGTGCATATGCATCGCTACACCCGACAATCGACACTGCACGACACCATCACCAGCATTGTCCAACTAACGGCAGAGCAGACGTGGATGATGTTTGACCATGTGTGACTAACAGCGGTGCCTGTGTGATAGACTGGTGCAAGGCCAGCGAGTGCATCGACCTTTTAAGCGTATTACACTGCGGATTACGCTTTCCCAACTAAACTTGCGTGGCCTTAAGCTTTCCGCCTAACGCGTTAATCGACTCCTGTAATGAAAGAATGCGCAATTGGGCCGCCTGAACATCGAAGGGCTCATCCAGAACCATCTGTGGCTGCAGGAAATTGGCTGGTTGTGGCTTTGAACGTTGTGTAGGGGCTGTGGATACATCGGATAGGGTATAGGTTTTTGTATATTCCCGTGTACTGGGGCTACTAAAAATGGCTTGGGAAGTAGTTGGCACGTGAAATAATGATGTTCTTGTTCGGAAAATGTTTACGTGTCTTTATGTGTGTCAATTCACAGAATTCAGTTTAATCATATACACGTATACTTACCGCGCTTTATATCCCTTGGCTGACCATTGGAAGAAGTGCCAACCACTGCAGCGGATATAGTGTCAATAAAAATGTATCTATTCTGTCCAATAGATGGCGCTATGAGGTTACAGGGTCTTCCAGTCTCAGATAAGAGTTTACCTGGCTCAGAAAGGCTTGTTTTAACTTCTTCAGAACTTGAGCACTGAGAACATACGGCTTGATCAAGTCCTGGGCTCACTACGGGCTACTACTACCACACTGGCACAACACGACAACAAAACGGATTACCTGCCACCATCATTAGCCTTCTTCGTGGACCTCCTACATACGTTTCCCAGAACGGAAACAATGGTAAGAACAGCTGGTAGCAGAGGAAGGTGAACTGACCGCTGAAAACCGAGTGCGGGTGCAGGCGTAGGGATCTTCATTGACCATTTCCAGAAATCACTGGCATTAAGAGAAGACCACAATGTATCCCAAGATTGCTGCTCTGACGGTTCTATAGGAATCCAGATGGTTTTAGCAGTAGCAGAACGTCTTATGGTAGTAATTTAAGGATCCATCCGAGGTACAATGGACTCAACATTTTGGTTTATGTGAGTCACGGTGTAAGACAATAAGGGCCTACCTAACTATGCCTCGTGCATAAGAGCCTTCTATTGCTTTTAAATAAGGCGGAGAAAATGGTGAGCTGCGATGTATTTTTATGGCTCAAATGTTGTCTGAACTCAGCACAGGAGACTAATCCTTGCTCGAAACTTACAGCTGTGTACGTATCAAGTTCGTAATTGTGGGTTGCTAAAAATCAGCGCCGTGAGAGATAAAGAATTGCCTCTCAAAGTAGAGTCGTATGCCACACATCAACAAAGGACATCTTGATATACGGCCCGCTGAAGTAAAGGGCTTTTGTGGGCGAGTGACTATAATAAGGAACATGATACGGCAAGCATAAGATCACCCGTGGATGCTCCTCCTTTGTTGACACTTTTGACTCCTCGTCTGTTTTTACGCGTCCGTTGGTTGCTTATCGTTTCCAGAATGATAATTCTGCAACTCTGCACATCTTCAACGCCACGCGAATGCACTATGCCGTTCCTGTGCCAGATCCTAGTCTCAGTCGTTTGACGATGTGTAATGTATCACTGGCGATGTGGCAAAGGCTCCTGGGTCTCTGGCGTCATCACTCTCAGTGTCGTCTTTGTATGTTGAAACCAGCGACTTGAAGGTTAGCTCAGGCTTCCCATGTTTTTAGTCACAAGAGGAAAGAAAGATAATTTTGTCTGTTTCCTTTGTTATTCCAGCGTGCTCTGATTTTCTAGCCGCTTTGATTTGTTTGAGGGAACACAATATGCCTGTCTAACAGATCACTACGCCTTTGTCTTGTACATCGTTGCGAAGACTAAAAAAAGAACCCCCTGAAAACACTGTTAATTCCAGATAAAATATTGCCAAACTCCTCCTCCTTCTGCGCCATTTGAACATGCCACTCTGTCGTGTGCAAATAACCTTGACTTGCTTTCCATGCGCCTAGTATCTAATAATCAGATAATACGCCCCCATCAACGCGGATAACAAAGCCAGCACAAGTCGAGTCATTTCCTCCTTTTTTCAAGGTAACGAGTGAATATCAGCAATCGAGCATTCTTGTCAGGTGGACACTTTGATACACAGTTCATGGTTGCCAGGGACGGAGCTGTGTTATCTGCACCGTATTCTGCTATCGACCAGCGGATCAGAGCACATTATCTCGCATGAGCAAGGATAACATCGTCGACATCCGGGAGATAATGTCCCCAATGCCGATTAGTGATACTCGTATGATCTGTTGAGACGCGTGGCAGTGCGTCACCTTCTGTACGACAAAGCGAGGACTCGCGGTGATCGTGATCCTCACTCCCTATCGCTGTGGCGCATATCTTGATCCAATAAATGACTCTATCACACGACTGCAACTGGAACGTGGAGACTAGTCTCTCAGGCTAGGTTGTGTACGGTCTTAATTACGATCATTAGTGCTTGATTTACTGCCTGCAGATGTTGATGCACAAATGATTTTTTCGGTGTAATGCCAGCCACTGGCAGGGGCTTGTAGGTTACAAGGACGTCCCTTTCGATGTTATGTGCAAAGTAGGGCAAGTTTGCCGGTTTTGAGTTTATGTCACTGATTCGTCATCGAGTGTTTACACAACAACGCGTCAACATTAACAAATGTTCATCGTGACACAACGAATGACTGGTGGTGACCACAGTTTAGTTTACATTCGAAGAAGATTTGTGAACTACGTAACCACGTACATATATCATCATGCGACAAAAGTCGGTTTATTACGTTGTCCGATCTTGCCGAACTTGTTTGATGCCATTATTGATCAGTCTAATTATGCAAGTCGCACACGACTCCCGTATGCGTCGTTTGTTTAACTCCTTCTTAAATGCAACGCCTGTCATCGCAAGTACACAAAGGCAAGAAGGGAGCATTTTAAGTGGATTTTTAAGAGAATTCGAATATATCAACTGAGATCCAGGCGAGGAGAAATAAATACTTAATACTTAATATGGTGCGGTGGCCCGTGGCGTTGTGAGTATTTGCGTCGAACCCAACCTCGACGTCGTAGGTTCGATTCCAGCTCTGAGCGACAGAAATAATTTGCACGGCCCCACCTCTTTCGAGTCATGCTCAAAGAGTATTTCCTGTCTTGAAAAAGCTTCTCAAACTTGGCCGTTCGGAGTCGGCATAAAACTGTAGGTCTCTTCCACTCGTGAGAGAACAATGGTTGCTGAGAAGCTAGGTCCTGGCCCCCTACGGGGTGTAGCGCCACCCATATTATTATTATTATTACTTAATATGGTTTAGCATGGTAGCCTTTTTCTCCTTGCCATATTGGAGGTTACGAGGAACTTATTGTTGAGCCGCTACTTTCAAATGGAGTGGGCTATGCTTCGATAGTTTGGATACGTGACATGAATGTGCCTACCATCACGTTTTCCGAGGCATACTGTAAATGCGATTCCATCTTGGCAGACCCAAGACGAGCTGGTTAGACCAAGTTGCGTCTTCCAAATAATCGTGATGAGTTACAGTCGATGGCGGATTATCGAGTAGCCTCGAGATCTCTAGTCTACATTTAGCTTACATTATAAGCTGTCACCACATAAGTACCGAATAATTGCCACCTGATCTTGAAAGGCTCAACCATCGATGGAAGTCATAAACAAGGACGCAGGGTGTTACAACTAAGCCCTTGTTCAGATCCTTAGAGTATAACCCCTGATCCTGGTTCAGCAAGTTCATCGGCGATTTCATTTTCTGCGATCCCATTGTGGCCAGGGATTCAGTAGAGTGTTAGCGAATTTAAATTGACGACCGACTAACATTCAGAAAAGACTTGCGTGTTCAAGAACTATCTTGGATGTGGTCGAAGGTTGGAGAAAAGCCTACTGCCACCACATCTTGACAATATGGCCAGAATTGTCTTGTTGAGGCCACCAGGATTCAGCTGAGCCCAACGTGTAACTTTCGGCAGAAGTCTTGGAGACTACTAAGGAACACACATTGGGATGAGTGATGGTTCGGTTGCTTTCTCTCCGAAGGGTTAATTTTTTAAGGCTTCTGCAACTCTTGTTTTTGGCCGCGTTGAGGTGGCATTAAAAATAAACGAAAGTGACACCTCCTTTCGGGGGGTTCTTGTGCTTTTGCCCGCTTATGTGGAAGATGTAACCAATGTAAGCAGGTAAGGTTGAGCTGGTTGCGTATGAATGGTTTCGGTGTAACTTCGCATTGTACGGTTTCTTGCTGTAAATGGGATTACTCTGGGCTCTTTGAAGGTATGTCGAGGTGGGGTTTTTGGGAGATTCTGTCTCAATGCCGGCAAATGTGTCGTTGATGGTTGACTGTGGCCAATCACATGAACGTAATCCGCATGGGCGGACGATTCAACGATATTCCCCAAAGAACGGTGTTGGGGAGTGTTATGGCAGCGCGTGGTCTTGTCTAACCTAACACACTCCTCCAATCTGCATCCTCGCAGACGGGACCGCAAGATATATGACACAGAGTTCTTTCTTGCGAAGGCACCCAGATTCGAAATCGCTGTTTTTTGTCGTCTATCTTTCACCTCGTTGAAGCAGGTTCCATATGACAGGACAGGCAAGACAAGAAAATCGAGAGAGCTTTCATCCTGGTTGTTTCGCAGTAGAAACGGGAAACGACTTGAAGGCTCTCGTACTGAAGAATAGCTTCTTGCGATGAATGCTGTTGTATCGACCTGACCCTCGCTTGTCTTCTCCAGGATCTGTGTCAGTTTGCAGCCAGTGTCAGTCTATAGACAGATTCTTCGGACCGGAGCTGTGGTGTCCATCCGCTCTACATGACCTAGCCATCTTAAGCGTGATACTTCGGCGAAATTTGACCTTCAATGTTCTTTGTGTTGTACTGACGTCGCCTTCTAATAATTTTCGTTGACCCACATGACCTATTTCGCACTTATCCTCTGTTGCTGTATACGCTGATACTTCTATGGGAGCTTTTGTTTGTGATGGGTCTAAAGTAGGTCATATCGCCATCGATGAACTACAGGTGTTCAATTGCGCCCGTTTATGATTTGATTTGTTTTGCGGGTGTCGCTTGATTGGGTGCCAGTGGAAAAGCTTGTGCCCACAGGGTACGTTTGCATCTGTCCGCTATCATCCGTAGAGTTACGCAGCAAAGTTTTACCATCTTGGAGTTAACCGATATGTTTTCCAGAGATTTTATAATCGCCTGACAATTATGTGGATATCAATAAATCTTCAGTCTATTGGGGTCATTGATAGCCTCTGGAAAACACTACAGTAGTTCGGAAGTCGGCTGGTTATTGATAGCTGAGGCGAACTGGCGTACCTTTGGCCTTCCTCCGTCTTAGACCCGAAGAGAGACCGGACCTACATTTTTTTGCCGACTACGATGTACTCATTCCGATTTACCGGAGCAAAGACGTGCAAGGAAGCGGTACAAAACAGCTTCAAGCATTCGCTCATTGCTAGATGACGTTGTAGGTTAGACTTCCATAACTCTTTCAGGAAGCAGGATCGGCACCTTTATGTGGCAGAAATGTTCAGAGGCTCTTTCTCTTTTAGGCCTATCCATCTACAGAAAATATTTGCGAACAAATTTGGTCATCAGCGGGATTGCTAAAGAGAATCCTTACCCATTGGGGTTGCTGTAAGGCACAATGCGACGAATTATGCATTTCGATGCGCATCTTATAATGTCCAACTCAGGTGAGAAACAAAGCCATCTGGCCATGGATTGGCTAGAATATTCGCCGATTGGGGGCTTAAGCGTTCGGATGGAGCTCATTTTTTCACTCGGCAAACTCTCTACAAACGTCAAAGCCAAAGTAGAGTCTGAGTCTGAGCAATAGGTGATGTCTGTAGTCGATGATCCTAGGCACGGTGATAACACTCCTCGAGGTAAAGGTGTACACCGTCTGTAAGCAAACAATGGGGCATGACAAAAAAAAAACTGGAAACTGCCACATCCACCATCGCATCCATAAGAACTTGTTGAACAGGGTGCAAATTGGCATGGCGATACAGCTGTTGCATACTTCTTCGAGAATGAAGGAAGGTTTAACCTCCACGTCAATTCTCATCACCTTGGCAGTGGCAGATATGCCCCTTCAACAAGACAGTACGAACAACTCGAAAACAATAGCCCCCTGCGTAGTTGACCAAAATCACCCGAAGGCCAATTGCTTCGTTTGAAAAACTTTTCCATTCAAAATCCACCGGATTGATAAGCTCCCACAAATCATCAACACCCCCTAATGCACCACGCACCACCAAACCGGCATGTCCGACAAATTGATGAACGGATAGCACCTGTCAAGCCTGTCTAAACGCTCGACTATTTAAAGAAAATGATTCATAAACATACCCGTGCTGCGGTACTATTCTGAGAAAGTGTCACATGACAGATAACTTCACGTTCTAAGCCGCCCAGAAGCCCCCCAATAATCCCCATTTACTGGTGATTTACATCCAGTAAACGCCAAACGGCTACATCGGCATTTCCGAAGATTACACAGTTCGGGAGATGATTTATGCTTGTTTCGGATTTGTCATTCTAACGGAATTTGTCTATCAAAGATAAACCGACGGCTAGTCATCTCCAACACACACGAGTGTCTGCGAGTCATTATCCAATCTTGACGGAGCCTTCCAGTCGAGACTTTCCGGTTGAAGTGTTCCAAATTTACAACCTCCCTCAGTGCAGCGCTGACAATCTCAAACAAAATTGGCAATATTTACTCAGTTAATGGCTCTGCCCTGCACACGGTCACGTTTGCACCGTGACATTGAATGGCATCCGAAAAAACGGTGCACGTTACTGTGGCAATCGGCATTACGACTGCACTGCACTGCAGATGTGTAATCTTATCAGAAACTACTCCTAAGCCAGCTACTTTGCCCAAGTCACTGTGCAAATAGACGGCGTCAACAGGAGTTTTATTGGGTCAAGCTGGTTCAACTGGTATTTCTCAGTCACGTGCCGTTGCATCGGGTGGTTTTTTTACATTTTCGCAGTAGACGCACCTTGGACGTAGATATGCTGTTTGTTTGGGTCTGAGTTTGGGTTTTCAGCATAAATTTGTCATGTCATCGTGAGTTGAGATGAGATTCAAATGGTGGTTCAAAGACTTTTTCTTGGCAGAAAAGTTATCCTCTCAAGTCTTGCCAGAGTTCTGCAGATTCAGTTTATTTTTCTAGGAGCTACTCATTTCAAGCACCCACCGACCATTTGTCTCGCTCAAGAGAGAGTGAAATTTCGCAAGCAGGTGCTAGGCCTATACACAGAGGTGATGGCTGCTAATTGGTGCTTTGGAAGACCCAATTAGCACTGCTGTGTGCCATTGAATTGTGGCCGATTGTAGAAGCGTGCCGACAGAACTAGTCAGAGGCCAGAGGAGAAGACGAAACTGGATCCAATCGGATCGCTGAAATTGTGATCATTGATGGGGAGAGCAACAACGTGGGAATTGTATGGAGTGATGCAAGATTCGAATCTTGATGGCAACACTGTAGCATACACAGCAGCAGTAGATTGCCTAGAGTTAATGTGTGCATTCATTATTGAACAATATCTCAAAAGCGTTTATTTTTGGACAACCTTGTGTCTAAGTGATACGTGCTCCTGTGTGTCTACCCTCGATCCATTCTCAGAATATGTAACAGGAGGACGCGTTTTTCGATCTAGTAATAACGGCTAATCCTTAGAAGATGTCCCCCTTAATAACAATAAAATACTATGGATGGCGCTACAGCCCATAGAAGGCCAAACCCTAGCTTCTCAGCAACCACTGGCGTTCTGCGTGCTATTATTCTCTCAAGTGTCAAAGGGACCTACATTTTTATGCCGATTCCAACCGACCAAGTTTGAGAAGCTTTTTCTAGCCTCTTCGAATATTGTCAGTGAGGATCACCTCGAAAGAGGTGGGGCCGTGAAAATTATTTTGAGATCCAACTTAGACTTCGAGGTTCAATTGCGTAGGGGTCGGCACACACAGCCACAACGCCACGGGACACCACGGAGATGTCCCCCTTTGTATCTGTGTATTTTACCATTCTACCTTCGTCAAGCTGTCATCAACATAAGCCGGAGATTTGTTTAAAGTATATCAATGTCAAAAAAGGCTTTAGGCAAGGCGACGCGCTGTCATGTGATTTCTTCAACATCGTCCTGGAGAAGATCATGCGAAACTCACATGCCAACACTAGAGGCACGATCTTCCAGAAGTCCGTTCAACTGCTAGCATACGCCATCGATATTGACGTGATTGGCCGAACTCAGCGAGCCGTCAATGAAGCGTTTGCTTGTATTGAGACGGAGGCGTCAAAAATGGATTTAGCGGTGAATGAGGGCAAAACAAAGTATTCAACGCCTAAGATGGCTAGGCCATGTAGAGCGCATGGGCAACACTGCTCCAGCCCGAAGAGTCTTCGACTCCGCACCAGTGGGACAACGCAATAGAGGACGACCACGAACCCGATGGCGCACTCAAGTGGAGAAGGACCTCAACCAACTTGGAGTGTGAAATTGGAGGCAGCTGGCTGAAGAACGTGCCAGCTGGAGAGGATTGTTGACCGAGGCCCAGGTTCACCCCGGACTGTAGCGCCACAAGAAGAAGAAGAAGATATCACAAGATCCACTAAAGGCGTTAAACGTGTCATGGGAGTAGCACTCACACTAGATATCACGATTCCACTAGATCTGCCTGTATCGACTGTAATTCGTCAGAAATTATGACCAAACGCAACGAATGGGTACAACCAAGAGATCACCTTCCTGATTGAATCGCATATAAGCCACGTGATGATGGGGACATTCGTATCACGAAGCAAGTCATCGAAGAATAGCCCATTCCGTTCTGCTTCACACTTTATCCCTACGAGTGACTCCCACAACAGCACGAGAGTTACGAGTTCCTTCGGTCATTACCAAAATTTCATAAAAAATGTGGTGAGAATTGGAACAAATACTGAGTTGAAAACCTCTAACTTGGCTTTGGGACCAAACTCAGCCTTTCTGATTACAGATCTTCCTAGCTGTTTCAATATTGATCCAGAGTGGCTAACCTACAGAAAAGCTTAGCTAGAACAGTGACTTTCCTAAAACGGTCTGCCAGACTTTTAACTTTCTTGGGAGAGGGTAGTATTTTCTGTTTGTCTCACTAAAATCTTCAATATTCTTGACCTGGTGGATTAAATTTACAAGAAAGGCCTTTTGCGCTAAAAACCTTCCATTCTTCTCGTTTTGGAGGATGATCACTGGGAGAACCATATTAGCACCATATGTCGCCTTGATACCACAAAAAAGGCGAAGTTAATAGGTTGTTTATGTTTCTTGTGGCATGCTTAGAAAAACCTTTATTTCCCTTTAGGGGAAAATGTCTTCCACTGTCCATGAGTTGCAGAGCCACAAGCACAAGGAACGAACTAAAACTGATCATCGTCGCGGAGAGCTCCCTTCAGAAATAGTTTGTTTGATCACAGTACAACAGATAACCCAGTCTGGCGTATTTGTTCAATACTTCTGTGAATTTGCGGTAATAGATCACAGTATAGTACTTTTCATGATGTGCATGATCTCTTGCAAACATTAGACGAGAGTGTCTCTTTTCTGATGATGCGAAAAGTTCAAGAAAGAAAAAATTGAGAAACCAATGCTATCCTATCGTCTTCAAATTCACTCAGAATCTCTGAGCTTTCTTCAGTCACTTCTAATTTAGAGGGATGTATATTGTTGGTTATACCAATACGTACTCCTGAGCCGCGATTTTCGAACACTCCTAGGAAGATAAGTTTGCGAACTGCAACCGTATGTTGAGCTGATTGAAGTGATGGGTCGCTTATCTTGCCACTCTGATTACTTTGGTGGGGAAGCGTCTTATTCAGAGAACGAATTGATGTCGTCGAAAATGATTGCTTTCAATAGGACAAACCTGACCCAGAGCCAGTCAGACTGAGCAAAGGATCATGTAAGTTAACACGCTCCCAAAGTTGCAAAGTGTGTGAACAGCCAAACACTAGCTTAGCGTTTTAAGCCGAGCATGCCAGACGCATCGAAGGAATCCGACACAACCGAGGGAGCGTCGCGGATCATCCACCGTGGGACCGAACAACATCAAGGCCGTCGTTCAACGACATCGAACAATTAGAATAAGTAGAGTAAGCTTAGTTTTTTGCTGACTTCGGGCTGAGTAACGTAAACAATTAAATTTTAATAAATAAAATCCCTAATAGAGTCAAACGAACAAGAAATCGTGTTTAATTTGAATGACCTTGAATTGACCCCTAGTCTTCTGTGTATGATCTGACAAGAGGCAAAGTCCTTTAAGGACTCCATCAACGTGACTAATCAAAAAGTAACCAGAACGCAGTAATTTAAAACGATCTTGATCGCCTTGCAGATTTGCCATGTAAAGCTTGACAGATTTCACGCGAATAGGAGAGTGTCAGTTTCTTTGGCTCAAGTAAGGCCTTTTGTCGGTGGATCAAGTTAATTTTTTTCAAATAGTTGGGTATTAGCTTTTTGTTGATGGATCAAGTTTGATAACCTCGCCATGATGCCATTTGATGAAGGACATCAACCAGGATCTAGTCGCGTCATAAATCAAGTCAGGCCATGAACTACTTGACTCCGATCTGATAAATCTACGAAGGCCTGTCAGACCCGACAGCAGTGGACATCCGCACAAAAGAGGGCGTCCACAACTGGAGAAGAACTTCAACGAACTTGTTGCGAACAGTTGGACGCAAGTTCAGCTTGTAGTAGTTGAAGAGATTGTTTTTGTTAATTTTCAAGTTCAGCAGAAGAGAATACTATTTTTGGATTTTTTCTTAGTTTTTGTCTTTGAACCTCCTTTGAACTCTGATCTTATAACATCTCTGAACGGGATGCTTTGCAAATCATTCCCAAATAAGCTTGTCTTGTTCAGTACTTTAGTTCTAGGCTTGGACATGCGACTAGCAGAAGCTACTTAGCTGACGCCGCACCACCTGTTTCCTACACTGCCTTGGTTTCTTTTTAGCGGATAGCTGCCTAGCCAGTGCTGCACATTGCAACCTCAGGCTGTACAATCGGTGAATAGATTCATTTTCTCGTCACCTTGCCTCTTATGTCACCGCCACCTCCCAATTCAGTGTAGGTCACCTGTACTCCCTCCACAACAAAACCCATCACATCACGTGATTGCTGCAGAAGCTCGTCCGTCCACGTCGAGCATCAACCGGTTCCATCAATCAACGAGATCACGCCGATCAGTGAAAAGTGTGGCGTAACAACTGCAAAGAGCGATGCACCTAACCGCAGCCCCACGACACTCCAACGCTCACGCCTTTCCATGACGCTGTTCGCCAAGCAAGCACATCAACCGACCGAACTAATTTCGGTTTATTTGCAGATTGGCAACAGGTCCCGCATGCGATAAAGTCTGATTTTTATACCTTGTTCCCCCAGAGATCAGCTTCCACTTCCTGAACGACCTTTGTTGTCCGTTCGTCCAGACATTATGAATAAATTGCCAACCGACCGTAAAGTCACCAAATCAAGTTAACACTCTTCACCTTTCACCATAATTCTCCTTCGTTTTCGGAATCTGTTCTCCGGACCCAACTGCAAGGCGCCAACAAGGCCGCGTGAACACGCGCCTCCCAGCAACGAGGGAGGCTAATTGAATAGACTCTGTTGTCACAGTCCACTGGTTCATGCGCGCAGTGCACATCTAATGCACGAGGCGATCAGACAAGACGTGTGCGTCATCGTGCAAACAGACTCGCAATAATGCACACATCTCGGCTCTCAGTTATCAGCGCCGTCGTCACCGTTTCTTTTTTTAGTTATGAGGGCAACCAAATCAGAGCTATCTTCCCAGCAGCAAATCAAGGTGCACGCGTCTCCCAGCTGATTACTCATTGGTAGGAGCCGCCCGAAATTCCATTCGGCACCGTCCAAAGGTTACACTCACTGCACTTCTGCGGCTATTTCTGGTTTGCAGCCGCCTCCGGTGCCTCTGAGTTCGAGATGCGGCTTTGAACATGAAGTTCGCTTCATCAAAAGCTGAATTTACTGTGATCGCATTTCTGCTCCCTTCCTCCGAAGGCAGGTGACAGCGTCACACTTGTGCATGTGTGCGACGACCAGCACCAGTCGCTCCCAGTCGGGAAGAGCGAAAACTAAAACATCGATTCCCCGCTTCGCAGTGCAACTATTAACAACAGCCAGCCGGTTGCTATTCGAGCACCGACTCGAACGCATATCAAATTCAAAATACATCCCACAACCGCGCTCGGTCTGCAGTCGATTCAGTCTCTCGTCCACCGCCCGGCGTTCAACAGCTCAAGTCTAACAACCGCGACGCGCCGGCCATATCGCTTACCATATTCAACTCAGTCACACACCCTCTGATCTGATTGATTTTTCACTTTTCACACGGCTAGCAAATGCATCTCATCGCCCGACGCGCAACCAGCCGACTGATCTGACTGACTGAGATGCTTCACCTGGGCGCTTCCTCCTCCACCGACGACCGAGCACCGAGCACATTACACATACCTGCACTAGCGATGCGATGCGACACTGCTGACTGCCGTCGTCGTCGATCGCTTTGCCATTGAGACTTTTCCGTACATCGTCCCGCCAACGCTGGGCCATTTTACGTGCTGCTGCTGCTGTCGCTGGTTGGTGCCTACCCTTTGCTCCGCGAACAGACTACGAGACGATCGTCGAGAGCATAGCATACACGCCCAACTTACACCGTGGCCCCCATTGATTACACTCTACGAGATGACTTTTATCGGTTGTTGTTGCTGTTGCTGTTGCCGTTGTGTTGTTAGCAGCAAGGGAACTCGTTGGGAGCAGAACTAGAGAAGCACTGTGACAGTAGCCAGCTGTTTTCATCGCGAGTACGTGTGTCGTTCCTCTCTTTAAAATTGTTGAAAACGGTTATAAGCTGTGGTAGTCTTTGAGCAACCATCGAACTCGTTAGGCGCCTATCTAGAACGCTTCTTCATCGTTCGCCATCTCTAGTGTTTTTTTTTTCGGTGGACGGATTTTTGTATTCCTGAATTTTAAGAAGTGCCCAGAGTTGCTCTTGACTGAATATCCTTTCTTGTGTGTTTTTATTTTTTAATATATAACATAAACACTGATTAAGTGCAATCATTGCAATATTCATCAGGTGTTGTTTGCTTCCCCGTCCGACAGGAAGATACAGCCTTGCGTGTGCAACTGAATTAGATTGCTGTTCAGAAAGAAAAAAAACCTCAGCGTTTCGTTTTTTTCGTTTGGTTTTCGGTGCTTCGCGCTTGTGAAATAGTTTACATCGGCCGTAATTAAATGCGACATTCATTCGAAGTGCCCGTCCATTGATAAGTGATTGTGGATAAGTTCGCGGTGTTGCAAAAATTTATTCAACCCTCAAGTCGCATCTGCATTGCAACAGTCGATTCAAATCGCAGACGGCAGTGGGTCTTGCGATAAGCTGGTGGTCACTTCGTAACGCGTTGAAAACATTCTCGCGGGCTGGTCGATAAGAGGATTCGCCTGGTGACTCAGTGTGGTAAGTGACGAATACGTTTTTGTTTCCCCTAATCTTATTTTAGACAGCGATTTGATATTTTTTCTATTTTCGAACCGACATCGGTTTATCTTGAAGAGGATCGGTGGAGCTGTAGAAATCGGTATCATTAGGTTGGTATCGTTTGAAATTAATCAAAATAGATACTGATAGTGTCAGCTCTGCCTTGAGCGATCAATCGAGTTGTCGAGTCGATGGAATAATTTTGCGATCAAACAACCTGATCAATTAGTTTTTGGTGATAAGGTGGATCCTGGGTGAGATTCGACTCCGAGCACTCGGGCTGTGCGTGCTTCACGAGTGGAGGGGATCAGCATTTTTATGCCGATCCCCGACGGTTCTTTAGACATTTACACCTTCTGTGCGTTGTCAGTGAGGTGATCAGTGGATCCAGTGTAGAATTCCATCGGATTCGAGACAAATTTAAATTAAAGAACAGAGACAGGATAACGAGGGTAAGGATTTTTGCTTGAAACACTGAACTCCTTATTAATTGTTAAATAATTTCACTGAGCTGAAATCAAAGAGTTTGCCTTTTGTTACTTTTTCCATAAGAACTCCGCCGCCTTTTCGGAAGTTGTCCGCACATCAGGTGGCGCCACTAGTTTCCTTTTCAAGAAAAACGACTTAATCCATTTCTCCAACAAGCCCTCTTTGGCTTTTCTCAATTTTGTTGCCGATCTCATGTGTCCTTGTTGAATCACAGAACCTCTGACAGAAAACAATTGCAAATGAGGTCTACTGGATAAATGACTTAACGTAACGCAACCCCTTGTCCTTCTACCACAAGAAAGTGTTGCTTTAATTTATGCCTTCCACGGGCTGTGCTTACAGTTAACTCTGAACACGTAGCTTGTCCTGTGCCCCTTTTTTTATTTCATTTTTAATTCAGAGTGAAATCGGCACGTGTCGATGTGGTTATTACAAGCTGTTAACCACCGAGATCTAGATCAGGGTCAACACACTTATAAAGCCTTAAACATTAATCCAGGTCGTCAGTTGCTTCGGGGATTTTACAAAAATCTTAAAATCAAGTGAAGATGCAGTTGCTTGATTCTGTCTAGTTTATTTTATTTTAGTCACGCACGTGTCTAGCTTCCAAATAGCAGCATTGGAACCAGTTCCTTGGAATAGCCTCTCTTGGTGTTTTGAAATTCGTCGGTATCAAGAATCCTGAGATATGGATTTTATTTTTTTGGAAATGAGGCAAAATTGTTCCGATTTATTTTTTCGAAATCCATTTCATCGTCCTCGAAGTGATCTCTTGAATAACGATACACGCATGCGATCGGTTTTTTTTTTCAATTCTTAAACAAGTGTTAAAGTCGATTTCGGGATTGGCTTTTAAAGCGCCTCAGTTTTTGTCGCCTCGAATTGGTGTACCCGAAGCAGTGCATTGAATTGAGAGAACTGCCAGATGTCCCATGGTGCTTAATATGGCGAACACAGCAATCGTGGAGCGACATGTGTTTAATTTTGACATAATAGCCTCGAAGAACCAATGCACAGTGAGATGCTGCATGGTCCTGTTGCAAAAACCAGAATTTGTCTTCTCATAGTTTCGACGGATCATCTGCAAGACTGGTCTGGACAGTTTCAGAGAGCTATCTAATTGTCAGTCGACCAAATCGTTGTTTTTCTTAACGTTGATGTTGATCGGCGTCCAATACAACGTTTCTCTTTAAAGCCTTCTCCGACGTCTTTGAATTGATTTTACGTCTGTATGACAGACTGCCCGCCGGAGCCCATGCTGTAACGTATATTTTATAACGTATATTTTAAAATATGTAATAACATGGATGGTGCTGCAGCCCTTACAGGACCATGGTCCAGGGAATAGTTTTTCAGCATCCACTCTTGTTGTGCATGCTATTGTTCCTCCACGAGTGGAACTGAGCTCCGATCGGCCAATTTTGAGAAGCTTTTTCTAAACAGAGAGTTATTGTCAGTGATTTGAAGGAGGTGGAGATTGGAAGATTTTTTCGCTGTTGTCGTAATGCGAATCAAACATAGACACACAACCCGAGGCCACCACAGCGTATGTATTTAATTCTCCCAGAATATTCTGCAGACTTTGTTAAAATCGCTATTGTTCGTGAAACAGGTGAAAAAATGCAGATTTTGATATGAAGCTAAATACAAACAACAAAATGCTACCTTTTGTATGACGCGCCAGTAAAAATTGACGATGTCTGGCCTGCTACAGTTCGCGGTGGATCTGGGCCTCAATCAACAAGCCTCTCAGTCAATGCGATCTTTCGCCAGCTGCCTCTAGTTGAGTCTATAAAGTTTGTTGAGGTCATTTTGCACTTTTATGCACCATCTTGATCGAGGACGTCATATGTTGCGTTGTCACAATGGCTCGGATTCAAAGACACTTCGGGCAGGAGTTGTGGTGTTCATCTGCTCTACATACCTAGCTATCTTAAGCGTTCGATCCGATGACGCTTAATTAGGTGCATGCTGTACAGTGTACAGTTCTTCGTTGAATTGTCACCTAAGTCTACATCTGTACATGGCTCTGTTATGCAATTGTCTCTTGAGCCCAACAAAGCAGCAATTGGCAAGAGTAATTCTGAACTTGTTCTCGGAACTGTTTGCTTCCGAACTGACTCAAAGTTTTTGTTGCCCTATATGACGGTCGGTCCTAGACGTCGATGTTGTGCGTCCGTCAGTGATGACAGCATGTACCCAACAAATTAGAAACAATAGTATACAGCCTTATTTGTATGACGCGACGTACTGGGTAAAATCGACTAAAACTTGCTTAACTGCCTGGCCTGGCCTTCATCGGTCACTTGAATCTACGCTTCATCATGTCCTTAGACTTGGGATGACCGTTGGAGCGTAGTGGGAGATTTCGTAGAGTCCTACATTGAGTTCAGTTCCATGCAAGACACGTTCTTAATTTACTGCTCCATTCCTCGCTCTCCTGTAACTGACAATGATCGGACAGCACCAGTCTTCTCGAACTCTGTCGTTCGGCAGCTCCTTGAAACTGTAGCAACACAAGTGGGTGCTCCACGGACATGTAAACTTCGACTTATCACAGCAACTAAACAATCACTTCCAATTTTCAACATTCAAGGACATTTGACGCTAAGAAAACGTTTTCTAGCTTAAGATCGATATTAAAAGAATTCAGTTCCGACTGCACGTCAGCATCCGAAACCTCTTAAGCCTCCAAATTGATCCCAAAATACGTTTTCAGCGCAAAACAAACCCCCCTCCCACTTCACGAATAAAATTCAAAAAATAACCTCAGTTAATCACAAACAACCAGCACATCACTTAAAGGTTCATTTCCCAACTGCTGTTCAGTGTGTCAGAAAGGTCCACGTAATTTAATGTAACTCATTGTTGCTGCAGGGTTCCCCAAAAAAGAGCCAAATGCAAATGTGCACACAATGTTTTATTTCTCACGACAGCTGAATTATTTATTTTTGGCACGCAAACGCCCGACGTTGTGGTGGACTTTGCACCAAGTAGGATGTGGGGAACGAAGATTGTCATCGGCCGATCTTCATGCACATAAACAATGATCACCGAAAAGCCACTCCAAATTAAATCGAACGCCAAAAATAGCACTAACCGCTGAAGGCGATGCGGATATTTTTATCTAATGAAGGGCACTAGAACTGTTGTGGTGGCGGCGGGTGCTCCGATTATTGCACAAACATCAAAACAGTGGCGCGCAAAGGTGTCGGTTCGCATGAATGGCGGCGACCTTCCCATTGAAGGAAATCTGTATTTCCTCGTGAATTATTTTCGAAGAAGAAAAATATACATGTTTCGGTGGGATTTTAATGGATTGCAACACGCGAGAAAGCACATTGAGGAAGTGGAGGAGCAAATATTTGGATGGGTGATTTAAGCAAGGCATCCGAAAGCAGGGGAAGAAGGCTACTGAGGGGAGGCCTGTAGACTTCGGTGTCGGTTCAATTTCATATAGAATTTCAGAGTAATCGAGATAAATTGATCGTGTCCTCAACTCGTGTAAGATTTGATAACCTTTCGGAGCAGTTCTGATTCCATCATCAATGAATGCACCAAAATACTCAAAACTGGTTCGATCAAATCAATTTTGTCCCTAAAACTCCAATTTGAGCGCCTGAGAATGTTGCTGAGAACGAGGATCAATTCTACATGTCGCCCGAGTCACATACAATGCCCAGGGAGCAGCACTGGCTACGAAAAAGTCTGTGCAAGGTTTTGTCAGACACCACAGCTCTCGTCGCTCTGCTGTCTTAAGCTCCGCCCTTTCACATCAAATTGTAGTAGATTTGCTCGGAAATCAATATTTTGTTCCACTGATCGGTGGTGTACACATCTAGAAGTGCTTCACAGTCAAGTTCATTGGGATGGCATTTACAACAAACTCGATAATTGTTTACACCAACCGTTGCCAAGAAGTGAACAAAAATAAGCAAGTGCTCTAATTTTGTTGCACCTCGTGAGAGTTGCAGATGGTGACCGAAGTGTAACGTAAGAACATAGTTAGTTAGTTCTTTTTAAGACTCCTTTGAGCTCATCTTCTTGTATTTAAAGTGGGTCTTAAGGCCTGTGGTCGTTAAGCAATGCTGTCACCTGGAAGACAGCTTTGACATGGAAAACATGAAAATTAGAGTTAGTAGGTCTAACAGATTTTGCAAGACCATCTTGTAGGTTTCCCCAGGCCACCGTATCTGATTTCTGACTCTGCGCAACATAAATTACGACCTTGCAAAAGTAGTGCTCTTCTGCTGAAGGCGCAAGCACTCATTAAGAGCTCTGCTAGGAGTCATAGCCGAGCACTGTGCAATTGGCACTCATGCTCGCAGGATGGGTACCCCATATAATGATTTCTGCAGAAGTTGCATGGATGACGACGAGAAAGAAATCACTCATCAAGGTCAAGCTGTCTTACATCCACGATGACTTGGACTCTGTACCTGTACCTGTACCTGAGGTTCTGACTTCCTCTCCTTCTCGAACCATGAGGCTCGGATTCGAAGACTTGCCTTGATGGAGTGTTGTTGCCCATTCGCTCGATGTGGCCGAGCTAGTGTAGTCGACTTCCTACTCTGCACGTACAGCGCTCTGGCTAGTCGCAGGTTCCTACACCTAAGGCCCTACTATTTCGATATCCTCAATGAGCTAAACAGCGCCAGCATAGCCCAGCTAAATCGCTTCACTACAAGGACTAACTGGTTCCGATGTTAGGAGAAGTGAATCCGCGTGGTTTTACAATGTGCCTACCCTGGCCTAAGTGTGTCTGCACTTAGCAGTCATCCACTTCAACCTAACCTAACCTACGCTGAAGGCGCAGGGCGTTGATGTTCTCGAGTCAAAGGAAGTTGTCGTCGATGGTAACTAGTATTTAATACTTTTGACTGCCTCATTGTGTTGCTGTTTGATGTAAGTGGGCAGGGGTAATTTCGATGGAATATTTGAAACGCTTCTTTTGGTTTCGACGGAGTACGAATGTGCATCAAATGTATGACTAGACTAGTTTCGTTGTCTTTTTTTGTTACATTTACTGAAGACAACACTAGATTCAGTGGCATACAATGCAGTTAAACCTGGAGACGTAGTGTCCACCGGACCAGCCGAATAGTATGTTTTTCAGAGAGAACGGAAAAGACTCTAAATTGGGACCCGCTTTATAGAAGAGCTTGATTATTCAAAAACGGATGACAAGTGCTTTGTAAACGCATGGACTTACATCGATTTTTTGTCACGCAGTAGAGCCTTGGGCTTGCGTTTCTTCTTCGTCTTCTTGTTACGCTACAGTCCGGGGTGAACCTGGGCCTCAGCCAAAAAGCCTCTCCAGCTGGTATGATTCTTAGCCAGCTGTTTCCAATTTCGCACTCCAACTTGGTTGAGGTCCTTCTCCACTTGAGCGCGCCATCGGTTTCGTGTCTTTTTTTGTTACACTGGTTCGGAGCCGAAGACTGGGCTCGCGTTTAGTCAAGGAAAACACCATTGAGTTGTCGCATGTTAACTCAGAATTCAAGCCATCTGCTGACTTACTTACTTATCAGGAGGACGAACCATGAAGGGTCTGAGCCTGAGCAATTGCTGCCTTCCATCGGTGACGGTCCTGACACGCTGCTTCCAGTCATCAAGGCCAAGTTGTTTTACATCCGCGACGACTTGGTCTTTGTACAGGTGGTTCGATCTTCCTCTCCTTCTCCAACGAGGAGGCTCGGACTTGAAGACCCTCTTTGCTGGAGCTTTGTTGTTCGCCGAACCAGAGTAGTCGACGGATTTTTGCCAACCGTACTGCATCCACATCCTTGTACAGCTCGTCTAGTTCGCGGTTGTGTATTCTCCTCAATTTGTCTTCCTCCTCCGACGTCGAATTTTTCTTTCGAATTCACCAAAAATCAGCTTTGCTTAGCGTCCAGCTTTCGGCTCCATAAAGCAGGACTGGCAAAATAAGAGGTTTGTAGAGTATGACCCTGATCCTTCGAGTCAGGAGTTTCGAGCCCAGTTGATTAGACAAGCCGAAGGGCGATTCTAGGTCGGATCTCCACTACGATGTCATTCTTGGAGTTTACCTTTGCCCCGAGGTAGACAAACTCATTTACCACCTCCATTGTAGCTGTCGTGTCGTTTCTTCCTCGACAGCATATATTCAGTTTTGTCAAGCCAACTGCTTAGTTAAAAAAAATACTCGTCGTAGTCTAGCTCAGGGGCACAGGAGGCGTTGGATATCTGTTGATAATGAAATGATAAGTTTGACAAAAGTCATCGGTGGGTACGACATGTGGCACTGATTAGGCAGTGTCCCCTTGGATGGATAAATAGACGTGGTGGCCCATGTCTCACTTAGGTCCAGTCGGACCCTTTGTGATTTTGTGTCCCCTTAAGATGCTCATTACATATTTCACTGAGTTTCGGTGTGTAGTGTATAACCATTCTTGAAGTGGTGCCTGCTGCCCATTTTGTCATCAGGACCAACTTGCTTCCATCCGCGATCACTAGGTCTCTAACCCGAATTTTCGCTCTCATGCCACATTAAAGAAATAAGACAACAGCTCATCTCTTCTCGGAATATAGTCTCGTTAGTCAATCGGGCCGAAATCGCCGTAGTCATGCTGATTAGTGCGATGCAAAGTGACTTCAAGTAACGCTGCGTTCTATAAATAAGTAAATATCATCATTTCCCCGTTTTAATACACCTTCAAGTTTAGACGGAATTTACTCAATTAACCCCCGGCAACAAGCAAGATTCCCCTCAGTCGTTCAAAAAATAACACTCAACGTCGACGAAGTGATACGAGCCAAAAACGTGACCAAAACTTGGCGACGTTCGGCATCTAAATAAACACAAGCATCCGCCCACACTCTGTTGCACTTGCGGAGAGGGGGAGGGAGAGTTCTGACATCAAAATAGACCAATTCCGACCACATTCCGCATATTGATGACCACTTTCTAAGCCAATAAGGGCTTCAATTGATGCCAAGCATTTAATTCCCCAAATCACACTTTCCTCAAAACCACGGCGGCACCCTGTGTGTGAAAATCTGTGTAAATTGTATTTGCCTCCTCCGTTTTCGCTATCGAAACACTTGTCATGCGTGCGTGCAGCTCAGCACTCACTCGTGTGTTTTCCCACAAAATTTTCATTTACCGGCGCGTCGTCGGTCGTAACCGTCTGTGGGTGGGGGTCTTCTGTGTGTTTTTCACTTCGTTTCGACAAGAGCAAGTTCATGGTCGTCTGACAGTTGTGTCGATCGTATTTTGGGGATTGCATCTGACCACCCAATTGCTCAGCCAAGTATTTCCTGTGCTTGTTTAGTTTGAACTTACACAACAAATTTTCGATCGAACGACTCACGCTGCGCTGATAGTGTCGGACATTTGCATACCCCGACGTGATATGCAAATAATCGTGGCATTTTTCAAAAAACAAAAAAATCACAATTTTCCCTAATTTGTTGTTTTTGAACATTTCCACCAACCAGTTGAGGCAGCCGACTTACTCGGGCAAACATGATAACATAATATATTAGCGCTAAGCCCTGTCAACACCTGTGATACAATTCAGTTTGGCGTACCTTGTGCGCGTCGGATTGCTCGGCGGAGTGCGGATGCTGCGCGGTGAGAGTGCGTTTTATTTGTTGTTGTGTTTCTGTTTTGGTCTTGGGAATTTTCCATAATTTTTCGACTGTTTCCGGTTGGCGAGGTGAGATGTAAGATGCCACCTTGAGTCGCAGTCTTAGCGACGACAAACAAGATAGTTAATCAAAGGGCAAATGCAGTCGGATGAATATTTTGCTCATTTCGGATGTTTACGTTCAAGCGGAAAGTTAACCTTTCGTAAAGGTGGTGAGTGTGGATAGAAAGGAAATTTGCATTGAGTGGTGACCAGAAGTTATTAAAAAAAGGGTTTTACAACCTTACAATTTGCTTTGGAAGAAGGTATGTTTTTTTTCCGAATTCTAGCACTTTATTGCGTTATTATTGGTCGTCTTAAGCTTGTCTTTGGTCACTAAGGTGATGTCGGTGTCATTTTAAGTTCAATTTAAAAAAAAAATGTGTTATTTTTTGTTTCCCGTGTGTTTATTTAATTTTGACGACGTTTCTTCTTGATGTCCTGGGATATCTAGACCCCTTCGTCTGTGGGTTATGTTCACTTGGGTTAAAGAGGGGTGGCTAAATCTCAATTCCGAGACCAGTTTTCGTCCATAATGAGAATTTTCGTCCATTGCGAACATTATCATTTACCAAGAACGGCTATATAGCGCAGTAAACATTGCCACCATTTGTTCCCAGGATAGAAAGGATGTTATGCCATTGAACCATGGCAAATAGTCCATCAAACTCAAGTGAAACGTGGCTAACGTCTGTCTACCTGCCTAACACCAATCTACCACCTTTATGGGTGGCGCCCGTATAGGACCACGGTTTAGCTCTCAGCAATCACTTGTGTTGTGCGTGCTATTGCTCTCCCACAAGTGGAAGAGACCTTTTTATACTGATTCCGAACGGGCATGTTTGAAAAGCTTTTTCTAGACAGGAAATACTCTTTGAGCATTGTGACTCGAAAAAGGTGGGGCCGAGAAAATTATTTTTGTCGCCCAACCTGATTATCGAATCTATGACGTCAAGATTGTGGTCAACGCACATACCCACAACGACACGGGCCACCACGAAACCTACCATCTAAAGCCAAAAAAAAGAGAGAAACATTTTCCTGGGGCATGTGTACATTTGCTAACAAATTATCGTTTCACAATGCATTTGCCCAAGCGATTCTGGACAAAGGTCCGGGCAAACGGAGGTACGGAATTGTCGCAAATCCTGACTCATCGCAGTCTCTACACATATCAACGGAGATGAAGCTGAGTTTGCGTGTACCAACCAACATGATGTGGTTCGTTTTATGCTATTAGAGCCATTTTTTTGGTTGCAAATCGACTAGAAAATATTGATTATTCGATGGAATTGTGTTTTGGTTGTTCGTGACACCCAGCTATGCTAGCAGTTGTTTCAAACCCAAGACTTATCACATGACGGGGGACTCGCAATATGGGACATATGACGGGGGACTCGCAATATGGGACATATGACGGGGGACTCGCAATATGGGACCTATTTTGTTCAAATCAAGTTCATGTGAATGCAAACATCAAAGTGACGTGGACAGGTTTTGTTGCGTTGCTTTTAAGTATTACGAGTTCAGCTTGCTCATGTCTGGACTGCTCTTCATGCTTCCCGGTGGTGTTTTGTCGGAAAGCATTTCAACTTGAGTTATTCTGCATCTGCTAATCTACCCAGTTTATGAATCACATTCAGATCAGTTGTGTATTGAAGGGACTAACTCTTATTTAATCTCTCTAAACTCTAAACTCTAAATTAATGATAACGTTAGCAATCATCGTTCTTATTTCAACCATTTGTGTGGATGTTTCATCTGATCATGGGATCACTGCCAAGTTCTAGTGCTGCCTTCCAAAAGACCTCTTCTTTGTTTGGCGCTACATTCCGGGTGCGCCTGGGCCTCAACCAACAAGCCAAAGGACGTTTGTGTCAATACCAAACACCGTAGATCGGTGAATAGTTGCGTTGTAATGATCCAACCTGTGTGCGCCAATCGATTTCAACCCAAATCGTAGGCACAGTCAATTTATGAGCATTTAGTTGAAGGGCCCCGGATTCGAATTCCAATGAAATCAAATTTAATATGCTTTTTTCCAGTTTATCAGCTCCGGCCACCATTTGCCAGTTTCCGGTTTATCAGCTTAAGACTTGCTTGAAGACAATTTATCAGAATCCTCTTTTTAATCCGCATTTTTTTAATAATTGTTATATAGACGAGTATATTGAATCCATTCCACTCGTGAGAGAACAATAACACGCACAACACGAGTTGCTGAGAATCTAGGCCCTGGCCATCTTCAAGCTGTAGCGATACCCATATTATCTGTCTGTCTTCTTAAAAACTGTTCCTCACTCAAAATGTCTTCAAATTCTCGGTATATGGCATAAAAATGTCAATAAAACATTATGTGAGTGGAAATAGCAAATATGTAGTTCTTTGAAGCCCCAACACAGTCTGCAACAACCTGCAACAATTTCAGATAAAAATACAAGTTGTCTTCCATTTCTCGATCGAATAGATAGAACAGTATTGACGACTCTCGCAAGCACCGGTTACTGCTCTTGAAAGTGAAACGACTCAGGTTTATCCTGATGACAATAAGAGATAAGAATTAATACATTCTTAACCACATATTCACTGTCTGACAGTCGATCGGTAAATTCTTCTACTTTTGCTGGCGCTACAGTCCAAGGTTTTGGAATTCATCCATCAAGCTGACACGATTCGCTGCCGGAATTCCTCCAAAAAGCACAGTGGCAAGTGCCAGCGGTTTCCTGCGCGTCCTCTATTCCTTAAGAGAGACGAAGACAATCTTTTTCAAAGCAAAATTGCTGTCAGTTTGGTTTGAGAACATTTAAAAGACGAAGACACTCTGCGTAGTGAGTTTATTTCTTTATGTGTTATTTTATTATTTATGCATTTATTTATGTGCGACTGTCCATTGATAATCTTGAAGACTAGTAGACGTCCCAGATTTGACATCAAAATTGTCACAACAAGCCTGTCCATGACAACGTATAAATTATCCTCATTGAGGGCAGAACCACTATCGACTTTTGGAAGAAGGTTTAAGTTAATTCATAGAAGAACATGATTCATCAGAGGCTGTAAATCTGCAAGGACACTAGTGTTGACTACATTCAGCTCCAGCCAACGGCTTCAACGGGCCATAAGCAACCAGCCTTTAATGGCAGAGAATGACAACCGTGAAGAGCTTATAGCATACCGAACTGGAAACAACTTCCATCAGGATCTGGGTTTCCTCAATAAAGTAGGCCTTATAAAGGCCAAAATTCACCGTCCCCCATTCATGCCTCGTAGTCGCCAACTGTTTACCCAATCTGCTGCCCGAATTACCACAAACAGGTATTGCGCTCGCAGTGATCATGATATGACGACTTTAATGACTGGGAAATCCACGAATCTCTCTCCTAGAAACAGGTCTCCCAGGCTGCGACCACATTCTGTTGAATACTCACTCGCCCCCACTCTCAAGTTCCCGCCCGACATCAATCCGGTCAGAGGAACGACCTTTGTGGCACCGAGAGGCGTCAAATAAAAAATTAGCATCTCACACACCTTTTCGGAAAACCTGAACAGATTCCGATTGCTTTGTACGTGATCGTGATGCCCTACACACCGCCGCGTAGGGCGTCATTGGCATACCTTAACTAAGCGCCCAAGCAAACAGTGGGTCATGGTTACTTCAAGAGAAGGTAATCTTCCTCCCCGCCGCGGCACGACGGTGCATTACGTCGTCGTACACAAGAATAACCTGATCCACAGAGAGATCCACAGGAGACCGCTGCGCCGCCGGCTGGTCAGGCCGTGGCAAAACTGTGAACATTTTATTATTCGTTTACTAATTAAGTTAATTAACAGGTGAAACCTGGTGATCGAGCATTTCGTCAAGCACCTCGCCCATTGTGCTTATCACTGTGATTCACGCTACCGCGCCGCTGCTGCTAATCTGAATTCGTTTCAACTCAGCGACGACGCGGTCTAATGACGCGGCCCCGTCGCCGCGCCGCCTGTCGACGCTCTCGTTTGTTTATTTTTAGAAAATACAAAACGGAGATTTGACATTTCCGCGTGCCGTTCGTGTATTTTTGTTTTGTCCCCCTCTACGCAGCACAGGGTGAACGAAGATTAATGCTCTCGTAAGTGGCGGGCGTTCGAATTCCGTTAAGGGTATTTTCAGCAGGAGGCTCGCGATAACGGTGGAGGCCAAATTCAATTACGTCACTTTACCCGGTGAGTCCTTGTCGTCGTCTTGCACTCCAAGAGGTGGGCGTTTTCTCCCCATCAATGCACTTTATTTCGAACCGAATTTCATCATTAGCCCCCGTCATTGATGGCAATTAGGACGCTCCGTGATTAGCGCTAATAGCCCAGTCACAAGCCCCACCGGCAGCTACGACACGATGTAAAGTTCAGTCGCAGTGGCCGCTCTGTGTGGCGCTTAGAAGAACACATCTAATGCGATTAACATACCTGAGCAAATGTTTGTTCAATAAAATAGACGTTTTTAGAAGCACCCTCGGCTCGGGCGCGCATTTGCTTGCGAAGCACGCTCTCCAATTTACTCTGACTCCACATGATATTTGCCATTGTAATGCCCCCATCAGGCGCATTAGTATGACAAAGGCGTTGCTTAGGATATGCAAATACTTTTAGGATTCTTCGCGCAGACTCGTCAAGTGTTGGCAATGAAATGATCCAACAGACCATTGGCCAGTTGGCGAAATTCACGTAATATCTGGAAGTCTCTTGATGGTCTGATGAAATATGAAGAAGACGTTGATCGTCGATGGACGGAGAGAGAGAGAGTGAGCCCCGGCGACAGCGATGGAATTTTATGTGCGCCCTGTTGACAGTGCTGTGAATTATTGGTTTATTAGGAGGTCATTGATTTTTGAGGATGATCCCTTGGAGTAGTAGGTCCTGCGAAATTTAAAAAAGAATAAACGAACGTTTCCACAGCCTTTGTCACAACGAGTTACGAAGCCGGCTTCGTGTGGTCGCAATAATTTGATGACAACGATCGATCACGTGGCCGCTGCGTAGAACTGGTTTCTGCTTCTGGTTTTAATTCGTGTGTAGTTTTCAATATCGCCCCTTGATGAATGCAACGATGCCACAGGACCATCATACACTTTGTGCTTGCAAATGTAATTTTAAATAGAAAAATAGAGCAGGTATATGATTGAGTCATCATGACGGAAATAAGACACGCACTAGCGATCGCCAGGCTTCTCGAACCTCCGCCATCGGAGGCTTTTGGACTAAGGACTGCAAACCTGTCACTTACCTGATCCTGTACTAGGCTAGGCTCACTTACCTTGTGGGTGATTGGGCCTCTGCAAAGTGTATGCGCTATGGCGTGTGGTTTTTGCAAATGTACCTCATCTCTTCCCAACTTTTATTTAGTTGCAGTGTTCGCCTCTGTTCAGCGCCACGTACTCCTACGACCGCCGCTTATCCGAAGTAAACGGTTTCTATTCCATGGACTTGGTTAGCCATGGACCTGTCACCCTTTCGGACTTGGTGTGTAAGCTGACTGCATTACTTCGCCAAACTGTGGATAGCATCCCAAAAGCAGATTTTGCTTTCCCTCTGCGGTTGGCTATATCCAGCTCCGCCAGCAGTTGAGACAATACTCCCAAGGTAATGAAAACTCTCTACTTTCTCAACCGTCTGTCGTTCAGCCATGATGATGATGAGTTTGACGTAAGGTTTAACATTTTTGTTTTTGCCGAGTTAACATGCAACCCAACGACGTCTGCTTCCATCTTTGTTGTCCTTTAATAAAGGTCCATTATTCTAGACAGACGGCATACTTCGTCGTCATAATCAAGATGTTTGAGTACAGATGTAGGAGTCCCTCGTTCTTCCATTTCCCATTGTTAAAGCCATGGCATTGTGTTCAGGGCCCACCTCGAAAGTCATAACGAGAGGGACATTCCTACCTATCTGCGGCAGTTGTTGCAGAACAGTGGTAGCCTCTTGCAATTCTGACCACAGTCTATGCCGGGAACAGTGTTCGACTACTCTTCGACTCAGATCAGGCAATAGTGGCGTTCACTACCGCGTGGTATAGACCAATTTGTACTCGTACAAGTGTGAATTTGCTTGACTGCCCCTAGCAGTCAGCCACTATAACCTAACCTAACCTAAGTATGAACTACCTGTCGTACAGGCGGTCGTAAGAAAGTTCAACTTTTTTCCCTCGGTCGTACCTGTGATACATGTGAAAAATAGTGGTACGATCGCAGCAGAAATTTTGTGAGTGTTAGCATCACTCAAAAAAAGAACATACGCTTCGATGTTGGTACCACGAAACGGCATCAATAATAAGCAATGTCAAGCGCGTACTACAACGTGCTCGGTCCTTCCAACGGACATACATACTATACATGTGAACACCGCTAAGAACTCCACAATAATTTAAGGAATATTTGTTTTCAAAGCATGCGAATTCTGTAAACGATCTTTTGCATAACCTCACATAAAGCACCTTAACGATGTAAAAGTCACACGATCAGTTCACATCACCAAAACGTGTAATTATTCGTGCAGTAAATGGTTCTTCCCATTTACAACATAGCTTAAGCATCCATATCTTCGATGCAAGTGACGAGTAGGTTGGGTTAGGTAGGTTAGGTAGTAGTGGCTGACTGCTGCAGAGCAGTCACACTTAGGCCAGAGTAGGCCCATTGTGATACCACGCGAAGTGACGAGTAAGCATGTCTCATTTTTTTGATGAAATATGCACCGAAGTCAGAGATTTTGTCATTAGCATGTGTCACCTCTCTTGTCGAGCCTTATCTCTGTAGACTAAGTTGATTTTCAAGCATCGGTCACCTGACTGCATTTCTCAAGTGGGATGAACTAATGGGAGTGCACATGCAAGTCCAATGCCATCAGACAATTACAAATGCTGTTCTTCCGATTTACATATTCTTCAACATTTTCATTAAAGATAACCAGACAGTTCTAGTGAGTCTGTGATTGATAGGCCTTAAGACTTCTGCAAAAAAAAGGTTAGGTTAGGTGAGATTGAAGTGGCTGACTGCTTTACGGAATAATAGCGGCCACACTACGGCCAGCTTGGGCCCCTTCTGCTACCATGCGAATATGTTGCTATTTTACAAACCAGCTTGTGCTTTTGATGGAGCGGAGAAGATGCTGAACTCTTACATTACTTAGTTCAGCAAAGTTACTGAAGTGGTGGGCTTCCAGAAGTCAGAGTCTCCGGGATGAGCGAGAACTGCAGTTGGTGGATTTCTTCCACTTCCCCGTTTTTAAGACTTTTACCGAAATCATTGTAGGGAGGCTTTATAGCAGAGGCCTGAGTTCCGATGCCTTGTTATGACGCATATGAGAGTTCTTAAGGCCTGCTCATTCTCGTTAACCGTGCTGCCTTTCGTAAGCTCGAATGGATGCCGATCATAGGCTACCACCTACAGAAGACCTTATTATCTGTATAATTTCAACCTATTCAGCAGTCAGCGGTTGCTAAAAGATTCATACTGTCAAACGGGAAGCCTGCATCAAATGTCGCGAATGATAGTTGGGTTTGACTTCAAGTGAGAGAAGTCAAATTCTTAATTTCAGGAAATTTGATTGAAGCATCAACTCAGTGGTGGCCCGGGGAGTTGTGGGTATGTGCGTCGACCCCAACCTCGGCGTCGTAGGTTCGATTACTTCCACCTCTTTCCAGTTACTGACAATGCTCAAAGAGTATTTCCAGTCTAGAGAAAGCTTCTCAAGCAAATCTGTTCGGATTCGGCATAAAACTGTAGGTCCTTCCACTCGTGAGAGAACAATAGAACGCACAACATGAGTGGTTGCTGAGAAGCTAGGCCCTGGCCCCCTACGGACTGTAGCGCTATCCATATATGTATATATATTATCAACTCAATTTCTCAGATAGTAACTAGAAGGCTACCTACCTTCTGACAAGATAAGTCATAAATCAGTTAAGTGCTGCCTTCAGTCACGACTTAAAGACCATGTTGCCTAGTGCCCACGAGCCCAGGAGCTGAAAGCTGTTTTAATGACGTTTCTTTGCATTAACCATCCCGCCACGGCCAATAAAAGGAAGAACAGTGTTCCAACACATTCTGGAGTGTAATATTTAATTTTTTGAAAAATTGTTTGTATCTCCAAAAGAGTGCGCTTTTCAACAGTGTTGCTTTTTTAAGACATTTACTTCATGCGGGTGGAAACAACGCTTCTATTGAGCCCTTAGGCAAAGCTGAAAACCTTCAGAGATTCGTACATGCACCGGCAAATAGAACTTCATCACGTCAAATTCAACTCATTACTGCCGCTTCAAGAGAACAAGAGAAAACCTCTTGACAACTTCACACAGTCAACTAACTAATCGCCCGACGCTCTTTTGTCATTTATTATTCCACACACACACCCTGTGCCATCATAAATTGGAAATCTCCCCCATCCCCTCCTCCCATCATTCTCCTTACTCTTTTTTTGTTTTCCATATAATTAGCGACTTTTAATTTGAATCGTTAGTTCTAGCATCATGTGAAGCAATTTATCCCCGAGATAGATATGCAAACAAAAATTGATGCAAGTGCGTCAAGGCAAGATCGCCCCGCGGTGCTGTTGTTGTCTGTTGTTGCCGGGCATTCATTAGCTTGATTATGCTGTGTAACGTGTGTATGCACAGACTTGATATGTGTCATCGATGATTGACAGCCGCCAAGCCCTGTTTTCCACTTACAAGCACTAGGAAATCGATAAAGCAAGATTAAAGTGACTTGAAGTTGTCGTGAGAGTTAACGACAACGTTGCGCGTTTATATCTACGTGATGCCATAAGCTGCCGGAGGTGTGAGCGATGCAAGATATGATCTCCTAGGCCCAAATGAGAAACGGAGGTGTGCCGTTGGTCTAGGATGCTACCGCGAAACTGGTTAGTTAGTTAATATCGCTTTGGTTCGTTGTCCTCTTCAGAGATTAGGGGATTGTGATAAGGTAATCATTAGACTTGGTTCTCATTTCGCTGTTAGTTGAACGAGGTTGCTGGCTAATAGAGCCTTTTTCTCTTAGACTGAGCAGCGATTTGGAAGTGGTTCAGGGGCTACGTGCAACCACTCCAAGATCGTGAAGCACGATGTGCATATTGATTTCTTAACATAGAATCGGAGGATGATTAGGTGGTGCTCTAGCACATCGATCATGTACCTTGAGCCTGTGCGGACCCCCAGCAACGACTTTATCTCTCGGCTGACCCCTCCCAACATACAACTGTAGTGGAATAATAATAAGGACGTATTTTTTGATTTATTGAAAATCCCTTGCGGACTCCCTGAAAGTGCAGTGGCCCCCAGGACTCCGCGGACCACATGTTAAGAATGCCTGTTAGCTTTGGCTGATCACTAATCACTCGGAAAGAGAAGATCAAATTATAAAAATAGCGCTGAGCAGCGCAGAAATATTGTTATTCCTAAACATGGCCTTAGAGGCAGCCTGAATGAGCTCGAGGCTCAAGCCGACTGATCTATCCAAAGCAGATTCTCCAAAGGGCAACACTAAACCTTGCGTTAACGCCTTAGAAACATATGCAACATATGCCAGGCTAGGTATTTTTCGTATTCAACGTTCATCATCACAAGGGCTTCTGAAACCAAACCCCTTCCTTAAATCCATTCAATAAGTTACTGTACACAAGAACTGCGATCTGCGAAATGTAAAATGTTGCAAGTTTTAACAACGTAGTCACATGAGCACGATTTCCAATGTTGACCACAAGTTCTCCGCCAATAATCGTGTCGCAACGCAGAGATCCCAATTTTTCCAATCGCAAATTTGTAAGCATCAAGCAAGCAACCGACACTTAAAATGCTTAATGAGGATATTTAAACTAGTTTTTTATGTTCTCGATAAAAACAATCGATAATTAGCCGTTAATGCGCAACTCTTGCCACAACAAGAAGTATGTACATACACAACTTTATTTTGATTTCTGAGAAATCGCGGTTGCAACTTGTGACTCCCAAGTCGTCGCTCATGTTAACAACAGTGACACACGTTCGATTTAACGATCAAATTTCGTCAAAACGTACAAATCATTTGTCATGCATTCTAAGTTCAACTGATCGACCGAAACATCGGTGAGCTCAAAATCGGGGCGACAAATGTTTAAATGGCCACCCATAGTACATAAACCTGCATATAAATGCAACACTGACTTACGCACATATCAGGCAGACGACTCATTAAGGGTACGAGCCTAAGCAATTGCTGCCTTCCATCGGTGACGGTCCTGTGTGCGTTGCTTCCAGTCATCAAGGCCAAGCTGTCTTATATCCGCGATGACTTGGTCTCTGTACCGGAGGTTCGGTCGTCCTCTCCTTCTCGAACCACGAGGCTCGGATTCGAAGACCCTCTTTACTGGAGCTTTGTTATCCATTCGCTCGATGTGGCCGAGCCAGTGTAGTCGACAGAAACACACTGGCCATAAAAGGTTATAAATAGTTTCGTTAAGTTTCGTTAATTGCTTGCTGTATTTCCCTAAGTTATTAAACGGCAGGATGGCGCATTTGGTTGAGTGCCTGTCCTTGGTTATAGGGGTTCCAGGTTCGATTTCAGCAAAAGTTAACATGCTTTTATCTGGTTTTCAAATCTGATCCAGTCACCATTTGCGTTGGGATCAAATTAATGGTCCTGGGTATGACGATGGTGCTCGCAATTTCGCTGGAAGCCGAATTACATAACCTAACCTACATAGATGACAGTCGGCGCTGAATATGTATGTTCCTAGTAATTGTGGGAACTGTGAGACTGATCTCTGTTTGGTTGCTTTTTGACTTTGAAAAAAGCTTAGTCAACGTACACGTGTGCCTCCCTTAATACTTAGAGTTCGGTGTCTATTTTGTGACATAACGAGGTGAAGCAATGGCCCATAGCTTTGTGGCTATATGCGTCGACACCAATGCACTTAAACATCGACGTCTAGGTTCGATTAATTGGTCTGAACGACCGAAAAAATGTTCACGGCCTCTCCTCTTTTGGGTCTCTGAAAATGTTCAAATAGTACTTCTGTCTAGAAAAGGCTTCTCAAACTTGGCCGTTCGGAGGCGGCATCAAACTGTCGGTCCCTCGAACACTTGAGAGTACAAAAGCACGCAAAGCACGAGTGTTTGCTGCGAAGCTAGTATATGGCCTACTACAGACTGTAGTGCCACCTATTATAGGGTTGAAAAGTCGAACAGGTTTCTCTAGCTGAACCTATTCACCAACTATTTAAATTGCTTCATAACAACTAGTTTTTTGTTCAAGCTTAAAAGACGGTCTATCCACATCTTGTTTCCGAGATATCTGCATTCTTCCAGCAGTAGTTTTTCAGTATACCCGCTAGTCTCACACATTCTTAAGACAAGCCACTCAAAGTCAACTAAATGCACCCCATCATCGCATCCACGTATGCTGGCATTTAAGGTCAGCATCCTCATAAACACTTCGCCACTCACCGACCCAATATGCATCGCATAAGATGCAAGTCAATCACTTGGTCTTAGAGCACATACAAACCGCATTTCTGCCTGCCAAGCATGACTCAATTACACAAGGAAAGATTTCTCCTCTAATTGCGCATCAAATACGCGCAAGCTGTGAATCAGAAAATAATTATTCACAAATGCTGACATATGTCAACTTGTAAACACGTTGCAAACCACAGCGTTACTGTGTCGCATTTGAGTTGGTGAAGTGAAACAATAAAATTTTCGAGTTCATTCATTGTACTTGTTTGAGATTGTTTTTTTGGCTATGAACATGTATCTCATTGAATCGCCGCAAACTCTGTCCTAACCGGTAATTTAGTACAATCAACGGGCGTCGCTTTTAGTGCAGCAATTAATCAAGCAATTAAACTCCTTCATCATCGGATGATTGAATGGACATTCAAAATTTACAAAACAATGATAGCATCTATCGAGAGATGTTTTTGGCTCAGGGATCTCGGATGGGATTTAAGGACCAGTAGACTTGTTGGTAGAGCCGCATTTTTGACCCGGACCCTTGTGGTATTCAAAGATGAAGAGGAGGAGCATACAGTGGCGGAAGAATAAACAGCACCCCATGCTTGGTATTTTAAACTTGTACAAGCTTCCTCTGTGAAGTTAGGCAACGGCTTGAATGACTCCATAAATACTTACTAGTTTATTTGAGCTTGGAATTTATTTGTAAAAAGAATATCGAGAACAAATGGATGTGAAAATATAAATAGCACTTAAAGCAAAAATTAAGAAAAAATTAAAAACGTTAATGCCCGATTTCACAGTACGAGCCCGTTCAGTAGGCGGTGTTTATCGCAATGAGCCCATCTATTTGGTTTTCTAATAGCTCATGCGTTGTCTCGTCCACGTTGTTAATTGTTGTATTTTTTCGCAGACCCCTAACCTCTCGCATAGGTCCTTTTTTTCCTTCTGCATACGTTCGTTTAGATGTGTTTCTCGTATTTTTTTAAGAACTGCAGCCGTTCATCGTATGTTACCGGAAGCACAATTAAAATCACTTTCAATAGCTGACCATGCAGCAGCTTCTTCTTTGGCGAACACCGTGTCCGTGTATTTATTTTCTATAACATTTTTATATTTAATAACAATGTTCTTCGAATCCGAACCTGTCGGGCAACGCAAAAGGGGACGCCCCGTTTAAGGTAACGCACCCAATTGGAGAAGGACCTCAATCAACTTGGTGTGGACAATGGAGTCAGCTAGCCAGAGATGGCTCTAGTTGGCGAGGCTTGTTGGTTGAGGCCCAGGTCCACCCCGGACTGTAGCGCCACACAAAGAAGAAGGACATTGGTCCAGCAGTATTTGGACTTCAGCTAAACTTAAATTGGCACTTCGCTTTTTTTTCTGTACGTGCTTCCATTCTTTATCAATTAACTTGACGCAAGAAATGAAATTTTGTTTCACGCTTCACAATAACACCCGATCCAAGGATTACCTAAACCACCTTTGAATATTGACTGCGAAAACGAAATTTTCTTGAGTGAAACTTAAGTCCGATCCTACCCTTAGCTCAACCAGCAGATGAGCTTGCACTGTGAAATACGGCATAGAAGTTGTGTTGTGAGAAGTATTTAATATTCCGAAACACAAACTCTATCTGCCAACACTGCCTCCAATCAGTGGTGTAAACTGTCAACTAGTATCTGGCAGCGAGCTTAAAGCATGAAATACCAGGCTTCTTGTATTGTTTTTGTCTAAATTCCTGGTCTTCTTGTTTATATTTTTGCACATTTTCGACTTGAGACATCATGCCATAGCTTCCCAATTGGATTGAGATCCAAGATCCGGAGGCCAGCTTAAAACACCGATTTGATTGTACTCACTTAGGTATGTACTTCGGGTCGGTACTTATAGACAAGCCTCTAGCTTAGAGGCAGATTTTCGAAGCACAATTGATTGTAAGAAATTCTTATATTGCTGTTGATACATTCTAACAGTCATCATAATAATAGCCCCAACAACATGAAAAAAAAATGGTCATGATATTTCCGCTATCGTGATTAAACGTTTCAAAGTGCACTTTAGATTGATGTGATCAGTTTTGGGGCGATGAACTTATACCTTTTCGTTTCGTTTTTGGAATGGAAATAGTATACAATATTTTCTTACTTGACGTTCGCGGTGGTATTTATCCTTCCACCACTGTTGGCGCTAGAGTTCCATTGTGAACGATGTTCGGTCTACCTTCTTGAACTGTCTCTCTCGGTGATCTCTCCTCAACGATCGTTTCTTAGTTGAAGTTTTGGTGATCGTTTGGTTATCATTTGTTGATCCATTGCCTTCGTACAAGTGGCAGTGTCTTTCGCATATTTTTGGTTTCAAAAGAACCAAGAAACACTTCTTTTCTTATCCTTGAAGTCTCCACATAGCAAGACCAAACAGAATAAAGATTTTGCAAATGGTACCAATCGGTCACATCAGAAATATTGAACCGAAGTAGCAACGATCAGTAAGGCTGACTTTGCTTCAATTGATCTTCACTAATATCAACACACAGCCTACAACACAGTCGGCAATGAACGAGAGGCTGTCCTCATGTAGTCACTTAGCAGTCGAAGTAGAAGACGATAGTCGCGTGTCCGGTCCAAAGTTCCATCCAATTTATGGCCTATCCTCTAGTGGGCTTTCCCAGATCATGACTAGAATCCATAGACCAAGAAAAGAACAAAGTCAAACGCCACTACAGCTAAATATTCAGCACTTAAAAAGTACAGGTCTTAAAACTCCGCTCTTTATTCAAATCAATCTAAACTATCAAAGGAAAGCATTAAAATTCAAGGGAAACACAAAGTACCTGCCGATGGCCAGAGATACCGCCGTTCGGTGTTATCAAACTTCGCCTTTTACTCTTCGCAGTCAGAAAGCCATTACAATGGCATAATAAAGACGTATCTCTGCCTTTGTTTTTTGCAATTACAGAGCCTTTAGGCCTTGTAACTTGTATTCAGGGCAAGTGTATACAAGAGCCATTCACTTTTTGCAGACGTGATCCACAAGGTGGATGAATTGGAAAAGAGGTGTGTTTTTTAGAGCTGCGTCGTAGAGGCGTTTGTGCGTTTTAGAGTGGTCATACAGACCAGGGATCTCACCCAAACAACGAGGTTCAAGTGCATGCTCATACCAACAACGCAACGGGCCAACGCGTACTGCAGACGATTTGAGGTTTTAAAAACAGTGGCGTGTGTCCTCCTCCGACATCGCTGTGACTTTATATTAGTTTCGTTAAGTTTCGTTCACTTTACTAACTTAATGAGAAGCTATAGAAAACGCAAGAGAGGACGTCCGCGTTTAAGTTGGCGCACCCAAGTGGAGAAGGACCTCAACCAACTTGGTATGCGAAACTGAAGGCAGATAGCTTGTGGGTCGAGGCCCGCGTCCTCCACGGACTGTAGCGCCACACAAAGAAGAAGATAGGAATCTGCCTTTACGTAGGAAATGTGTTAGCTTCCAGATGCCATTATCAATTCGTCTATCCATCTGGTTTTATTCTGAAACATAAGCTTAAGTCGCCTTAAGTCAGTTAAGTATGATCTGACAATTGAAGTTCTCCTCTCTTGGTGTGAATTCACAAAGATACTACTTAAAATGTGCCATTCTGTCTGAAGATGTCAGGGGATGTTATGTGGGACACCGAATTGTCCCCCCACATAAAAGTGTCCTAAAACTAGAAGCTTCGCTCAATCAAAAAAAATGAACGCCGAGAAAGAATGCCAAAGACGAGGAAAGTAATTATCAAGCCCTGCTTACATTTTACACGAACAAATCGGAATATCATGCAATCTCTTCAAAAAAACCGACACTCAATAGCACTCAGCTAACAGCGCGAACGATCAGCAATCCCTCAACCGCTTACGTACGTTTACTTTCTTCTTCTTCAGCTGTCATATGTCCAAGATAAATGACATCGACTCGCAAAATCCGATCCGACGTACTCAATTTCTATTTAATGGATTTAATCGAAAGTCACGCCTAACTTCCGTGGCTCACTACCGCCGAGCACTGATGACACTCCGATAGCGATTTGCATCATGCGTGGTGACAATAACTTTTTAGCTTGAGGCAATCGAATCCGTCAAAGCAGAACGGACCGGGGAACACCTTAAACTTTCATTAACCGCGATCTGTGCGTAAATGGGACACGGCGTCACCCACCAGACACGACAGTCGCGGTTCTTATCACCTTAATTGGCTGCGACCGATAAAGTCAGGCAGTGAGCGTAAGTCAGCGTAAGATGAAAGAAAACACTGATATAACATGACAACGGAAGAAAACGTGCTTTCCACTGCGAGGGTATGCGCCGTGACACGTGGATATCGAACATCTGAGGGATCCGCGAATGAATTATTCAACGGCATCGAGAAGTGTGCGCGGCCAGAGTCTTGACATGTAGGCATCTATGAGGTGATCTGCGGCTTGATATACGAGTTGTTTTTTTGCCGTGCTGAGGTGAGAGAAAGGCGATTAGGAAAAGGTCAGGTGAAAGGCAGTGTTGACAAACAATTAATTCTTCGGCTCGGCGGCTGTGTGGGTTTGCCGATTCCATCGGTCTCGGCGCAGCTGAACAGAATGTTCGATTAGTCAACACGGGAGGTTGTGCATGGATTGTGTTCACGTCGTCAACCCTTAATTTGATTAACCCTCGTTTGACTAAGCGGCAAAGCGGCTAAGCGGCGGCTCGGCTCGGCGTGACTTATGCAAACGATCGACGCCCAAGTCAAATATTCACTAATCAAAACATCAGGCGGGCAAAAATTAGATCTCTAGACCTTGAACGTAAAAAATATTTATTCTTCGCTTTTGAATATCTTTCCGCAAGCCAAGTAGTTCACACCACGAAAATAAATCTTATTTTAGCGCTTTTAAGCATTCATTATCACATTCTTCTTCCGTTCCCGGGGTATGCGAGTTCATCCCGACGTAGCCTCTGTCTCGGATTCTTACAAGCGTTGAAGGCTGAAATTGTTCACAAGACCTGCTGCGTTATGCAAATGACATTGACATTATGCACAGCTGTTGTGTGGTGGGGGGTGGATGACTTGGGTGCAGTGTGTGCACTCAGCTGCTTGCCCGGAATCTCCTTATCCGTTAATAATGCACAGACGTGCTAATTGAACTTGTCAACGCTAAATTTCTGACTAAATGTCGCTTAAAGCATAAAACAGTTGGCAGTTGGCCGATTATTGAAGGAACATCGAGAGTTTGTCGTGAGTCACGGATTTGATTCTTGTGCAAAATGAGAGACTTCCTGGGATATACCGAGTTTGGGTGGTGTTGATTAAGGCTTATCCCCAACGAGGAGATCTTATTTATTCGCTGGTCTGTAGCAAGGTGGTAGAACTGATTTTTGCTCAAAGGTCTGTGTCCTTTCAGCGAGTGGGAAGAAAAGAGGAGGTACCTGTTGACATTAGACTCAAAAATATGCGGACTGAAGTCTCTGGGAAATATTGGGCTGGGGAGAGCATTGTCGCTGAAAAACGAGGATCAGCAGAACTGCTGGTCATTCCTGGCGAAGCGGGTAATGTGTGTGAATTCATGGAGAAGAAGAATGCAAATGACAAGCTCACTTGGGCATCGTTTATTACGATCGAACAGAGACATCGACGAACAGTGTACTTTCGAGAAAGTCTAATGACTCCTAGAAATCATAGTCTCCCATAAATTAAATCACTCGCTTTTGGATCTAGTAGTCTTGATGTCACCAGCCCAGATATGAGAGTTGCACTAAGGCTTAGGTACGGATGTCTTATAATCAAGGTTTTCACCCCATGGGCATCACAGTGGGAACAATAGGGCCTAAGTGAGACGTGGCCCCACCGGGCTTACCCACGTAACTAACCTACCCTACCCCTTTTGTATTAAAGCCAAGTCAGATGGCTTGAAGTCTTTCTCTCATTGATTAGGGAAACCTAAATATTTCGCAGCATTTAAGCCGACCTCGAATAATTGTTTGTTCCAACTAAGTGTCGTGTTTATACACATAATTACGATTGAAAGTTTACCGGTCTCTTGATACCAAGAGTCAATCATGGATAATGACTGAGTGACTTAGAATTAGGGGTTCAGCTGGAGACAGCATTGAATTCCACTCCTTTGTTCATGCTGTTAAGGTCGAGTCTCAACGAGCTTAGCATACAATGCCTTTCGGCCGTAGAATTGGCACGGATGTGAAAAGCTAAGAGTACTGACATCAGCCAAGGATTAGAAGTGTAAGTAGGCACTTCAGGACCGGAGATCACAAAAATGAGAGCGTGTCTCGGAGACAGAACAGAATCTTTTGGGATACTAGAATTTATTTTGTGGATATCAGACTTGACATTTGAACCCGTGCAAAGATACATAATTTGAGCTTTCATTGTGCCGTGGGCATTCATTGCAGTAAGCACTAACACAACTATAAAACAGTCACTTACTTACTTACTTATCAGGCAGACGAACCATGAAGGGTCTGAGCCTGAGCAATTACTGCCTTCCATCGGTGACGGTCCTGGGCACGCTGCTTCCAGTCATCAAGGCCAAGCAGTCTTGCATCCGCGATGACTTGGTCTTTGTACCGGAGGTTCGGTCTTCCTCTCCTTCTCGAACCAGGAGGCTCGGATTCGAAGACCCTCTTTGCTGGAGCGTTGTTGTCCATTCGCTCGATGTGGCCGAGCCAGTGTAGTCGACGGATTTTTGCCTTCCGGACTACATCCACATCCTTGTACAGCTCGTAGAGTTCGCGGTTGTATCTTCTCCTCCATTCGCCTTCCTCGCAGACGGGACCATATATCCGACGTAGAACTTTTCTTTCGAAGGCACCAAGAATCAGCTCTGCAGCCTTACTTAATGTCCAGCCTTCGGCTCCATAAAGTAGGACTGGCAGGATAAGGGTTTTGTAGAGCATGACTTTGGTCCTTCGAGTCAGGAGTTTCGAGCACAGTTGTTTTGACAGACCGAAGTAGCATCGGTTGCCAAGGGCGATGCTACGTCGGATCTCCACTACGATGTCATTCGTGGAGTTTACATTTGCCCCGAGGTAGACAAACTCCTTTACTACCTCGAAATTGTAGCTGTCGATTGTAACGTTTTGGCCTAGGTGGTGTGCGGCGGATCGTTGTTTGCTCGACAGCATATATTTTGTTTTGTCCTCGTTGACCTTAAGACCAGCTCTTTTCGCCTGTTCCTCAATTGCCTTGAAAGCTTCCACGATGGCACGTTGGGACCGCGCGACAATGTCGATGTCATCCGCGTATCCCAACAGCTGGACTGACTTGTAGAAGATAGTGCCTTCCGTGTTGACTTTTGCCCGCCGCACTATCTTCTCCAGTACCAGATTGAAGAAATCACACGACAGCGCATCTCCTTGCCGAAATCCGGTGCAGGTTTCAACAGTCACACACTTTTCAAATGCAAGCCCACTCCGGTCACTCGTTGTTTATTTGGGCTCGAGAACCAATCACTCTAAAATAAAGCGCTATGTATGTATGTCAGTATATCACAACTATACCGAGTTTGGCCGAAAAAAAAAACCAAGAATGTTGTCGGTATGTTGGCGAAGTGTGATTGTGCGAGATTCCTCCTGCCGTGTGATAGGTTCTTCTTCTAGTAGAATAGTAGAGCCTACACACTGATTGCAGTGGTAGTCGCATTTTTATGCGCCGAGGCATCTGGTCGCGTCAATTGGAACGAATAATTCTAAGCACCATTTGAACTTCGGCCACTCTGTCTTCAGCTCATTTCGTATGACTGTTTAAGCGATGCTATTGACTTGGCCTTGGCCTTGCACTTGTGAACAAAACAGGATTCATGTGCATTTGTCAACGCCATCTTCAGCATGAATGCAGAACTTGATACTCATGCACTTTTCTGCTCTCCCTTTGCGTTTCGGTCGTAGAATACCCGAAGAAGATCATGTCTGCCGTAAGAGGCGACTAAAATCCTGAGCTATGTCCTACCGGCGCCTACCAAAGGCAAAGTAACTGGCATTCTACTGGTAACTTGACCACAACCCATAATCAAGTTCCACGGAAACATCACGAATATGCCCCTGAGACTCAGATAGATTAGGCCTGACAGCTCTAGATAGGCCGCCGAGTGGGAGTATCATGGTGGCTGTTGTTAGAAACCCCCAAACTCGCGGGAAGAGGTGGAGATATACCATGTCTGAGAGTTGTTATTGCCTATTCTGAAGATGAACGTGTGCAATTACGAGGCGTAATAAGTATTAACGCAAGTCGCAAGTGTGTGGAGTTTCAATTGAAACAACCGGGTGCTGCTACCCAAAGAGTAGCAGAGCTGCTAGAACGATCTCACCACATCCCCAAGATGGAAAAATAAGTCAATAAATTTATTTCAAAGCTTGGTACTTGCGATTCGTACTGACGGCGTCTGGGGCATCATCGAAAAATAGTCCAAAAAGTTAGAGACTCCGTGGTATAAGCCCATCGGCAGGAGATCACTGATTCAACAACTCACTTTTACTTTTATGTGGATGCATGTTGATTTGTACAGATTTATTCATTCCATTGTGTTAGACCGCTGGTTAGAACGATCTACTTCGTCGACCTTATTGTCTATTTCTTGAAGCTCAGTGGATTCACTCAGACACGCTTCGAAATTTGTCCATAGTTGGATAGCCTTCCCAAGCGCCACTTCAGGGAACAACAACTTTTTTGAGACAACCCAAAGAAGAGGCAAAGAAGTCTATAAATAAAACTCAACAAAATAGCCCTGTAACCCTAAATTGCAGCCACCATTAGCCAGTCCAACCTTCCCGAGCATTTTGTGTACGATGCCCCCACAGCCTCACCAGCACGCATCAATGCATGCGCTTGACTTGTCCCACCAGTTGATATAAGGTTACAGGCACACATCGACAAGGTTCTGATGCGCTTGCACGGCATTCTGCCTAGACCTTGCAGCACAAAGTGCCTTGCATCTTTTGATCTCCAGTCAACTCAGTCGCGTCCCCAGCACACAGAATATCTCCATTAATACAGGTAATCCCATTATTTAAATACTTTGTTTACACATAAGCCCCAAACAGACAGCATCAATGATTCTCTTAACCTAGAAGAAGAATCAACAAAGTAGCTCGCGCTCAAGCATGTACTCGCGTCTGGAGTGCCGCCTCTTCCCTTTCCGATCGTCGTGCCAGTGCTTCAAGTTTGCACTGTCTACTTCTTGAAGATCGCGACAAAACGAAATCGAGAAAGAAATAAAAAAAAAAAAGATGAGGTAAACGACCAGAGAATTGTGATTTCCATGATCAGACATAGCTGCGGTTTCTACCTTCGTTCGCGGCTAAATCGCAAGCCGCAGCCGCTGGCGAAGTTGTCACGCGATCTGTTCACATGCCGCGTATGTTTGCCTGCCTTTTGGGGCCAGATTAAGGAGCAAAGCGTGCCACTATCGGCAGTCACTTGAGCGTGCACACGTTTTCCTCTCCAGAATCACTTAAACTACATACTACATCCGAGTGCCTAGAGCATCACCGCCACCGCCGCCGCCGCACAGCCGCGGGAGCTAATGACTCTACTCGTTTGGCTTGTTTTTTTTTTGTTGTTTTTTGATTATTGATCGAGTATTATTCATACTCGTATGGGAGGTGGGGATGGTTGTAAAAATAACTCTGTATGGTTTTATAAAAATAGATTTCTCATTTCTGAGCCGAAGGTATGAAGACGGGCTCGCAGCGAGCTTCTTTCTGCATTCTGTCGCAACGAGGATGTTCGATTAATCATGCGAAATGGCATCGGGGGGCTGAGTGGCTGGATTTATGAAGCCGCCGAGCAGCCTTAGAAATGATATGCGTCGTAAGTGCATGCGGAGTATCGTGGGCTTCACATGTCGAGAGGGTGGACGGGGAAAAGTAATTTTCTGTGTTTCTGTTTCATTTTCCTCTTAAATGATTGGTAATTATAAGGCGGCAATTTAAATTGCAAGCACTTAAGTGGAGGGCTTGATGTAAACCTGTTCTAAAGGTGCTTTTTTGCAACTAGTCGGATCTGAGACACGTGACTGTTTTCGGTCCGGCAAAGTCGTGCTAAGAACTTGAAATGTTGAGAGCATGGTTTGTGGTGCCTGATGCGACATACTTGAGATAAATGGCTTGCACTGCCATGGGGAACATTTGGATCTGTAAACTGCAAAGAACATCAATATTGGTGTGAACCTCATACAACAGAAAACCTCGTATTCTAACCAGCTCCCACTTAGAGTGTGGGTTCTTGAGTTGACGTCAAATTTTAGAAGACTCTGCGTGCTAACAAGTTACGTCTCACTCCTCTCATTTCAAATAATGGCGCCCAATGGGTGATATCAAGAAGCAGCTAAACTGTACAGGGTATAGACGACTGCCCGAGGATATCCATCCAAATGCGCTGAAAACCACACCTCCGTAAGACGCATGGAATTGGAGGCTAAATTAAATCGAATTCGCAACAATTTCATGCTTAGTGGTGATATCTTGATTTGGGTCAGAAGCAGGAGCTTAGTCACGCAAAACACCGACTGACAAATGTCTGATTCTGCTCTGAATGAGTAGGAGGAGATTCCGAGAACAAATTTAAATAAAGCCCATTTTTAAAACAGAGTAATGATTTGCAAAAGTGATGGCCTCCGTGGCGTTGTGGGTACGTGCGTCGACCCCAACCTCGACGTCGTAGGTTCGATTCCAGCTCTGAGCGACAAAAATAATTTTCACGGCCCCACCTCTTTCGAGTCACTGACAATGCTCAAAGAGTATTTCCTGTCTAGAAAAAGCTTCTCAAAACTTGGCCGTTCGGAGTCGGCATAAAACTGTAGGTCCCTTCCACTCGTGAGAGAACAATAGCACGCACAACACGAGTCGTTGCTGAGGAACTAGGCCCTGGCCCTCTATGGGCTGTAGCGCCACCCATATATATGTATATATTTATGATTTGCAAATCGCGTCTTAAGCCAAGGGTCTATTCGGAAACGTAAGCTTTGCGAAAATTTTGCACAGCATATCATTCGGAAATGCATGTATGATAAAGCAAACAATTCTAAATCGCAGTAGCGCAAATATTTTTTGCAAATATAATTTCGCAAAATTCAGAAACGTGTTGCTTTTTTATTTTTCAGAGAAAATAAAAATGCTAATAATCTGTTCGTAATCGTCGAAAGTATGCTTTGCAATTGTATGCTTTTGACGTTTGAACTGACTTGTTGCTCTTGCTTTGCATGGGCCCCAACTTCCTAAGCCGAGTTGGAATAGAATCAACCCGGGTTGCAGCTCGAGTTTGCTAACTCGGTTTTAAGCAATACTACCCTGGGCCAATGGTTCCGGTCAGTCCGGTCAGTGTTTTTGCAAGGCAGTGTTGGTTTATCGAATTTGTTGGACTATAGTGCCTGAGATCTCCTGTAGTATGGAACTTCTTGACACATACTTCCTAATAATTAGAGAAATTAATAATCAAAGTAACATATTGTGTACACATGTGGAAACTTACAACTAAGCAACAGAATATAGAGCAACATGCGAGACGCATAATTCATGGTGGAAGCAAATTAGTTAGAATCTCCTTAAACACACATTAACGAAGATTTTCTGAAACAAATTGCGCCTATACTGGAGCCAGGTTATGAGTTTAGGATCTGATGGATAACAGAGAGTGCTGGTTAAGGCAGGTACAGCTTACTGGTCCACTATATGTGCAAAAAAAACAATGAACAGTCGTCCATATCGTCGATTACTACCGACCTCCAAGTAGATATACAACAGACAGTACAACTCGGCTTGGACAAAAACAATGATCAGTTGTATGTGCAATGCGCTGAGTTTATCTCAACTAAGCGAAAGCGAATTGTGTGCTCACTTCACTTGTATAATGCTTTGATTCGTTTCAGAGTCGTCAGCTCTGTTTGGCATACCTTAAATTCGACTTGACACGATTTATCAACTCGACCTGACACATCATTAATGCATACTTGGATCAAGTTTGTATTTCAGTATAGTGATCTTATGAAAGAAATATAATATCATACCAAAGTCCCCCACGCAAGTTCTTGTGGGACTCGTCCTGACAATCCATCTTTCAATAACTTTTAAGCAGTACTTTGTCCATAACCTGACGAGTCTTCGTTCGTTTTTAAAAGCGTCACGGTCGAGAGTTGGTGGATTATACGCAGTCCTTGCCATATGTCCACAATCCAAAGGCGAAAATTAAGGAATCTGCAGGAAAGATAGTTTCTATTTTCTTAATGAACCCCTGCCTAAATATAAAAAAATGGATGACATGTCATTTTGTTTTTTAACAAGTTTTCCCAAATTTTATCTATTCATATTGCAAATTGGAAATTCTTAACCTAGACGTGAATCGTGGCAGCTCTGGCCTTTAGTTAATCTAAAAGAGACAAGTGCACTCCTAAGCCTCACAAGGAATATAATCAGTAAGGTCGTAGGGATTGTCAGAGATGTTCACTAAAGGTGAATGACAGCCTCTCGCAGAGTCTTCTACAGAAGCTGCAGAGATGAGGAAGAAGTGGCATCTGCTTCGTCGGCACATCTCCAGCCCTTGAAATGACAACCAAAAGTTAGTTAGAAAGATACACATTCATTCAGAAATGTCAAACATAAAAAAATAGAACAGCAAAACTTATGGTACAGAAGTGGACTATCTCCGAAGAGAGCACATGGATAGCAGCATGTACTTCTTTGGTGCAAGTTAATTTACCTAGCCAATGACAAATCGCTGTGTCAATCACCAGATAGTGACAGCATAACGGATCAAACAGGATCAAAGTAGCTCTTACTCAACCCAACCTAAGGTAGACATGTTCCCTATGTGGTATGCTATGGGTGTGGAATGGCATTTTTTTCCACAGACAACAGGGGAAATGCGTTATTTAAGTTTGATCCAAATCGTTGATTGTTTTTGAAGGTGAAACACTATACACATTCAACGACATGTTCTTTTTTGTAGTTAAACCAACCCATTCTCCAATTGACATGAACATTAAACTTTCGCACGTAGACTCTGGACAAAAAGTCTCCTCTTTTGATCTGCCACATGTCCAAAGACCACGGTTTTTACAACTGGGTGACATATGGAGCTACCCTGCTTTCACTTTGATCCACATCATTATTTTAGACTTTATTAATTAGCACTTCTTCTTACAACATAGTCGTCGTCCTCGTACACTTCTTATGACCGAGCGCCCACTGCGAGTTATTATTTTGGAGTACTACTTCGTTTCCTACCAAGAAGTCGGACAACTTCACTCGGCAATGCAGTAAATTATGAGGTTACACCAGAGTCATATGACACCATTCCTTCCCCAAGAACCGCACCAAACTCAATCACAGCTAGTCGATGTCTGCACAGTTGTACTGCTTCTCTATGGTTTTCGAATCCACCTAAAATCGTCGATTGTGTACTTGCAGAATATAAGCTTTTGAGAGCACACAGTGTTTTCTTAATTCTGAACATCGAATCGAAGCAAATATTTCGACCTAAGATCGATTCTGCATCAGGTCTTCACTAGCACATCATTTTCCGAGAAGTTCCCCACAATAGTTAGAGTAGAGTTTGCCTAGAGTTTGTGTGCAACGCCTTGACGACTCGTCCTAAGTTTACCTACAGAAAATATCACTTCTAAGGTTTAACAGGCTAAATCTGCACCGATTGATCTAAAACTGTTGCTCTCTGTCACACTTACACCGTGTATGTCAACTCCGACAAAGAAAAACGATCACTTCCATGCTGTAACACCTTTGAACTCATTCATGTTAAGTCACAACCTCTGTGCCCACTTAAAGACCATAAACCATAAACCACTGCTATGTTTATGTTCATCCAGCACTTATCCGTGTGTGGCAACACATTTTTTTCATTTTTATGATCCATGCCAGATCGGTGGATCAATTTTATATGAGTCTTTATAAAATATCTCGAAATCGGAGGAAAGAAAGAAAGAAACTTTGCATATTCAAAAAGTCGATCCATAAACCACAGACCGGATCGTTAATCTCTTTCGTGAGAATTCATTGTCGCTGTACACACGCTTGAAGGATTTTATAACTCTGTGTACGGCGGCAATGGGAAAGTTTTTATGTTCATTAAACTTCAAATCCGACATTTTGAAATCTGCAATTATCACATATTGCTGCGAGTGCGAATTTCTTGTCTGACCTTGATCTGGATTATTCGGGTTTAGTGTTTGTTCTTGCTACGCGACGGTGGTCAGTGTTGATTGAAGACAAGACGGTTTTATGGTTGGTTCATTCAGTCGGTCTGTCGGTTGTAAAATGTTTGACGTGGGTTGTAGACACTGGAGTGAGAAGTTGACACGCACAATATGAGGGGAGCTGGTGGAGGTATGGCTTGAGTTCAGATCTAAGCGACTTCATTCGTAAGGTGCGCATGAGATTTTGTGGTAAACTATGTGCTACTGAACATCGTACACAATGTGTCCCCTTGGATTCATCTAAGGAAGTGCTGGACCTCCCCAAACATCCAACAATCCAAGCAAGATAGACGGCATTTCACGCGCTAAGCTCGTCGCCGTGTCCCGTGGCGTTGTGGGTATGTGCGTCGACCCCAACCTTGACGTCGTAGGTTCGATTCCAGCTCTGAGCGACAAAAATAATGTTCACGACCCCACCTCTTTCGAGTCACTGACAATGCTCAAAGAGTATTTCCTGTCTAGAAAAAGCTTCTCAAACTTGGCCGTTCGGAGTACGGCATAAGTCTGTAGGTCCCTTCCACTCGTAAGAGGACAATAGCACTCGCTGCGCGAGTGGTTGCTGGGAAGCTACGCTCTGGCCCTCTACGAGCTATAGCGCCACCCATATTATTATAAGCTCGTCGCCAATTTGTTCATCCTGAAAGGCAAGCGAGGTGTGACAAAAGGCATCACACTAAGAAATTTGTAAAAATCTCGAGTAAAAAGTCTTACGTTTCCTCCAAATTGCAAGTACGTTCGTCAGTCAAGCTAGCAACTTGAATTGATCGACAGGACAAGCAACACATCGGGAAAGTACCCGCGCATGACATTGCCTCTAGACCTCATTCTCCAGTCATTCTCTAACCGATGTGCATATCATTTTCTGTCGAATCCAAGGTCGCGACAAACGACTTAACCTGAAGAACAACCACTCACGGTACGTAGTTAAGATCAAAGCCATGTAAGAACCAGCCACATACTGCGCGTCGCCTGTCCGATTTCACGTCAAGTTTTCTAATATGAACCGCACATCACTGCATACATCAGACGACCTTGTCTTCGACCAAAGTCAGGCGTCCAAACGCTGCCATTAATATTCTCATCACACGCCCGACATCGCCGTGCGTCAGACCAGCGCTATCAAGTCTATCTGCCAACTCTAAAGATCGGAGATAAAAGGATTTACCCCGCAATGACACAACACAAAAATTACCCACAGCATGGCGTCGAGAAAAACAACTCAAGAATTAATCCTTCGATTCCGGGAGCATCAAATCCATTCGCCTCTGCGGTTTCATTTTCTAATCATTCTCCGCCGCCCGACTATCAATTATCCGTGAATCTGCATAAGGGTTTCCCCAACCACCAATTACAGGTAATGGCTGGATCTCTGACCCGTTGCCATGAGTCAGCCGCCTATTGTCGGTGGAAATTGTGTTTTCCGCGAAAATCAATTTGACATTACGCGGTTCACCTTGCTGGGAATTAGTTCCGTCAAGTGAGAGCTATTACGAAATACCTCGATTAACCGAAAATTGTTTGCCTGAAAGGACAGCGTTTCAGTGTGAAGTTCGAAAGTCATTAAGCCTCTGAATCAGTGGCACTTTTTATTTCAATCGAATCTGGAACGCAATCGCCTGCTTAATCGCTTCTAATCAACTCAGCAAACCAGACAGTGACTCAGAGAGGGAAATAAATAATGCAGAATTATTTCTGCTGATCACATGTGCACTAATGCACAGCACGAGGTCGCAATTTTCTCTCCCTGCAAAGGGTCCAATTTCGCGGAAAAGGTAAAACAATTGTTTTGAAGCTGCACTTGGAACGAGTTAAACAACTCTAATCGTCGCTTGTAAGCGATTATACTTCTGCTTTCCGCTCACAGCGTCACGGTGAAATTAATCCGCTCATGTGATAGATACCTAGTTGATTTGTGGAGGGAAAAAGACGATCTTGATATTCCCGTCGACATCGATATCTGAGAGAGAATATTAAAGGCTTGGTGGCAATTAAGGCACAGGTTGTGTTAAATCCAAACTGGTTGCCCCATTCAAAGTTTAGCCGTAGACGCTGCATTCACGAGTGTCTTTTCGCGAATGGAAATGACCAACGAATTTAAAACCAGGCCAACTAGGAGTACTCTCTAAGGATTGCTAGTTCCAGTGGTGATGACATTAAATCCGAAATAAGCCTGGACCGGGATTTGATTGACACACTTCCGCGTTGGCGAGTATTTCTTGCAATTCTAGTAATTCATTGAATTTATCTACGCAAGGTGAGCCAAATAAAAGTTATTGTTTAGAACACAAGTTCAAGTGGCTGCCTCTGACTGCCCGATCATTCTGTCCCGCATTCTGTCACCCAATTTTATTGATTGTTTCGTGGTGGCCCGTGGTATTGATTGTTTCGGGCTGTAGCTCACAGATCGCTTGGATGACATTGGCCTTAAGTGCTTGAATCGTTTCCTTATTGTTGGCACAGCATCATCCTTCACGGTGACCCACAAAAAAGCGGGCAAATGACATTTCCGACGCTGCCGATTGTGATCGTGAAGGCGGTTGAAAATTCCATTTGAGAATTTGGTGCGCTAAAGATCGATCCCGCATGATCTAGAAGTCATCCAAATTATGTTTTCAATTTCTTGAAAATAATCTGTTACCATGACTCTCTAACGCACACCGTTGACCCAACGTTATTCCCAGCCTCATTTTAATGTTCGTGAATTGAGTCTCACGCTTTCGGCCAAATTCTTATCTGTTAGCACACTTTACGATGACAGAGACTATGTGTTGCCCACTAACATACTAGTTCCACGAACCCTTTGCAAAAAAGTGCGTACAGCCGCGCAATGGTTCCTTAATGCCGGCCAAAACTTGTTTTCAAACAAAGCACTGTTTGGGCTCCATTGCATTCACTTTGGACATAAGCTTTCAATATAACCCAACGTTTGTGCCGCGGGAATATGATACCGACATTCTGCTTAGATTTCGAACTGCAAACAGCTGTCAATGTCTCCTACTGAGTGGAAAATCCGTGCAATTGCTTGCATATGTATGACGTCACGATAGATATTAGGTGGCGCTACAACATAAGTATATATATTATAACGAATATTGAAACGGAGGCGGACAAAATGGGTTTAGCGACTCTGTCAGAACGTCACTATAGGCAGCTACAACTTCAAGGTGGTAAGGGACTTCATCTAACTTGGCTCTACCTAATAGTACGAACAACGAACAACATCAGTACCGAGATTTAATGCAGAATAACTCTTGCCAACCGCTGTATCTTTTGGCTCAAGAGGCGAGTAGAAGAGCCCTTTCTCGAAGGACCAAGCCCTAAACCCTGTTCTAGGGCGAGGAAGCCTGGACTATCTCAAGATCGAATGAAGAAGCCCTTGTTCTTTTCGAGCGGAAAGTTCTGCGTTCAATCTTTGATCCTATTTGCGTTGATGGATTCTGGAATAGAAGATTCAACCACGTCCTGTACGGACCCGGACTGTAGCGCCATTAGAAGAAAAAGAAGAATGGCTCATTCTGTATCAGCGACTTCGACAATAAAAAAAAATTTGGTCAAGTACTTTGTGCAAGTGGCACTCTTAAAAAAGTTTCTGTGCAATACAATGGCTTTAAGCAATTTCAGTTGAATTTACCAAATCGATTGCCTACATACTTTCAGTCCAAATTAACATGCATACGAGTCTCATTTTTTAGTGGGAGATTTATTTGGATTATAAATGTTAAGTCTACAACACCTTCTTACAAATTCATATTTTGGGAAAGTTTTAACCACTTTGAGGGTAAATGCTTGCAACACAATGCCGCTTTCGTGCTACTGTCGAGTGACAATAGCCAACAGTCCTTACTTTTGTTAAGATACTACACAATTTTACTTACCACTTCCAACTTCCTATCGCGTTCAGTGACCACTTTGATCAAGCAGACCAGATCCTCTTAAGTACGGGTTACATTCTGCTCTTGTTCTGTTGTCAGTTCTCTGAAATCAACGCTAAGCTGCACAATGGACACCAATAATTATCTGTAAGAGTTAAGCTCGGTAGATGGAACCAATGGGTCAACTCGTTCAGTCCAAACCGAGTTAAATTTATGTCAAGTTGCTGAAACTAAAGCGAGACGAATAAATGGATATCCAGTCTAAGAACCATTCGACACGGTGCAAATAGACAACTCGGTTGACTGGGTTTATCAACTCGGGTTGGCTATCAACATCGTCACTGCAAACCTTTTAACTCCGTGCGATGTGAACGCACAAAGTACGCTTTGGTTGGTTGTCTAAGAGTACTTTTACACACGCTAATTTCGACAGCAAGCTTTTCCATCCTGTATGCAAGAGAGGGGAAAAATAGGAAATGCTTCATCTCCCTTGCCTAAAAGGTAGCTCGAGTAAAATTAGCCAAAGTGACCGAGTTAAACTGCTCATATTCAATACCTTGTTTGAGTTCGGTATCGGTTCTGTTTCTTATAAGACTGTGTATGGACGGGGCCACATGCCATGCTTTTATCTGCTCTTCTCTCATTGTTTCTTTTTTTAATATTCCTGTGTGTGTTTGTTTTGTTTAAGGGTAGTTTCTTCTTTGGTATCTCAAACACCTTTATCAGAGTGACACTAAAGAGTCAAAAGGGACCCATTTATTTTAGCTTGACTCGGGGACTGTAGAACGTGTTGTAACACTAACGTGCTGGAATTAGTTTCTGTTACAAAAGTCAACTCGAGCTGCAACTTTGTTTACTTCAACTAAAACTCGGATCAACTCGAGTTAAGAAAGTTTAGGGTTGGCACATCTCTAAAATACTTTGACCAACAATGCCCACCAGTCTGTCTTTACCTTACCTGTCTTTGACCATAAACTGGTATGATGGTTTGCGAATCACGTCCCCATGTTGGCATGTCCTTCATTAGGTACTCTCCAGTCGCTACCTACTGACTTTTCTACGCAGATCTAGACTCCCACACCAGCTTAAGCGCTCAAGCTCTTTAACCTCGTGGAAGAGATGAACTCCACCATTAAACTTGGCTCCATTTCAATTTCCAACAAATCTTCGAAGCACGTTTCAGAACTTGGTCTAAAAGTTGAGCCATACCTCCTGTTGCCCAATAAATTGCCACTTTCCTCGTCTCCGCCTACGGAAATCTACCCGAATGCAGCTCGTCACGGAGGAGATCTCACCCCGCCGAGCATGTGATTGAGAACCCTAAAGCATCTACTAATAAGCGGTTTTAGTCACACATGACCGCCTCACCGAGTTCAACCTACATACGTCAAACGCGCTCTTCTTATCGCATACATGGTAATTAATGAAAGATGGAAGTGAAAAATAAAACAACGAAGAGTAAAATCCTCCAGACACTCTAAAAAGTCCATCACACGTATACCTCTACTTACTTGCCTCATGATGGATATTTCGCGTTTATCATTTAATTCGCCTAATTGCTTTCGCAGTCACCGGCTCATCTTGCCAATCCGCTAACACTTAAGCCAATCAGCTGTTACCAAATGCAGGCTTAACCCCGGCTCGTCGTAATCCCGTCCGACCCATTCAGTCATTCCCAATTATAAATCGAGACTAATTAATGTTCGGTCGCCTCAAGAGACATATGGTAAAACACAAACCGCCTCTATTAGCGTTTCACATTTTACATTTCACAACCGCAGCTGTGAATTCGGTCATAAAGCCCCGCATAAAGCCAATTTACAACAAATTCGGTGACAAAAATTAACTAAGCGCGATATTTGCTCATCGTTTAGCTCCCTGTTCAGAGAAATTTTTTTGTTCTTCGTTTTCATCATCTTCCCAGCGGGTTGGCTGGAACATTTTGCCAGTGATTTTCTCTTTTTCTCGAGAAAGGTTTTTCTAAGGTGTTCGAAACGTTAACCACACAAACCGTCCAATTATCGTCTGCAAACGTCAAACCGCGATTCGTGTTACAATTCGCGTTAACTTTGACATATGACAGATGTGCGAGTGGGGAAAATTTCGCGATTCGTCAGCGACTACATCAAATAAAGTCGCCCGCTTAGTACAGTCGCCGAAAACATATTTCGCTGGAAAGCCATGCTTAATCAGCGTCATTTGTGCGAATGTGCGTTAAATGACGGTAAGGACATATGACCAAAGCCGCACACACACACGCACTGTCGATACGACTAAATCAAAATTAACAAGTCCGATTAACAAAATTAAACAATTCTCATACACTGAGTAGCAGTTTTTAAAGACGATTCAGCAGGCAGCAGCCGTTCAGTTCGTCTAGAGCTTCCGATCTGAAGAAATGATCAGTGCATTCCGGTCCATCGAATCGTGTGTGTTTTGTGAATTCCCACGGACGTCAAAATTCAAGTGTCGCTGATCAGTGTTGCAGCAATTTTTTGGTCAGTCATTTCAGAAGGAAGTGCAGTTTGAGAACTTCAACAGAATACAGTCCCTCGAGTGTTCTCATTGTCAGTCATATTTCTGTGAACCGGTTTATTGTGAAATAGAAGTCTGAGGATACAGACGCCCAGTCTGAAAGTGTAAGTTTTGGAAATCTGATTAAATCCTTTGCAATCTCTAAGTCGTAACGTGCCGTTAAAGTGTCGTAAAACAATTTAAAAAAGAACAACCTGTCCCTACCTTTAACTATCACACCTCTTTCGGTCGTGAAACAGGCATTAACACGGTCTTGCTAAATTCAAAGTGTTTGACGTATGAAATGAAACTGGGTGAGATTGACGTGTTTCGAAGTTTGAAGGTCGCAGTTATGTCGAATTGAAAACTGCAAAAGTGATTTAAAGTTGGGACTAATTCTTAAGAGATCTTCGTTTACGGTGGGTGATCTGAGCATGAACTGTACCCTCTGCGAGCAGACAAAGGCAGTGTCTCAGTTGCGTTAAAATAGTATCGACGAGATAATAAATTGTTGACGTGTCCACCAAATCAACCAATTTCAAAGTGTCAAGTCACACGTGGCATCTGGGATATTGTGCAAAATTCGAAAACTTCGTGACTTTTTCATTCGCCGAGAATGATTCATTTCGCTTCCTCAGAAAAAAAACAAGTGAGAATAAAACTTAACGAAACTGAACGAAGTGTTTATTCGGGACATCTTGAATTTTATCCACACAATGTCCACAATTTGATTCTGCGTGATGTGAAAAACTACACTACCACCACAAAATTTCGTACTCTACTCACATTTCAGTGCAAAGTGAACGAAACTGAGTGAAGTGGTTACTTTTGCCGAAGCCCATCATTGCCACAATGTGTCCACAAATCTATCTGAGATTGTGCATAAGTGAAAAATGAACGAAACTTAACGAAGTGGTTATTATATGTATTTATCAAAATGTACCATTTCTTTGTTTGATCGAGTACACCCTTTCGACCTGAACTAGCATAAATTATACAGAAGCTAATTGAACCAATTTGACAGCTGTCAATAAACTTTATAAATAACCGAACGGGCACTATTTTTGGAGGACCGAACCTTCAAAGGGAAAAATGCTTTTGAATAATTGGTGCACATTGGGTTCCCGCATTTGTCTCTGTAGCTTCTATGTACTTTGTGGAGTTGTAATCAAGCGCAAGGATGACGCTCAGTATTAGAAAATGCATAAACGTCATTTCAAAGCAGCCAGAGATGTCGTATGTCAATTTTTCAGCTTCGGTTGATGATGAAATCCTGTCACCTACTTCCCTCATGTTTCATGCTGGAACTTTCTTTACAGAGTTTGGTCTGTCGGCAGAGTAAGTTGGACGAGTGTCATTCTTAAGTCTGAATTATTCCAGAACAGGTATTAGATCACAACCAACTGACTCGAGTGGCAGGACAATAGTTAATTGAGTCCAAATGCATTCCATCATCGACTTTAATCATCTTGCCGACCCAGAAGTGTGCTACGACATCTTTCAAGAAATTCAACCAGTAACTGCGAGTCTGGTGGAATTAAAAGAAAAACAAACAGAAAAAAGATTCCAAGCGCCACCACCGCCATAGCCTTTGAATGCTTCCTTTTTCTTCTTTGTATGGAGCTACAGTGCGCCACCTTAAACCCCGTCCTCTGTTGCGTTGCCCCACAGGTTCGGATTCGAAGACTTTTCGGGCCGGAGCTGAGTTGTCTAGCCTAGCTATGCTCATGTCGCTGTACGGCCCGTACAGTTCGTGGTTAAGTATTCTCTTCTAAGCAGAACTTTTCTCACTACGAGACCCAGGAGTTCTTCATCCGCGTTTGAGATTGTCCATGCCTATGCGCCTTATAGCAGGCCTGGAATGAATAGCTCCCACTCAGCAGTTCAGCACATAGCCTGTTTTCCAACGAAGACCCCAGTGCCTCAAGTGACCTAGCATCAAACCCACACGATCATCAACTCTAGATAGCCGCAATTGTTTTCGACTTACAATACATTTTGAATAAAGAGCAAAAGACGCAAAAACATCCACCACCACCACAACCACCGCCCCCGGTCGGCTTATCTACATCTCGTGACTCTCAAGTCCAAGTTGAACCGGTTATCGCCCCAGCCGTTGCAAAAAACGTTCCCATCACAACAAGCACGTCAACCAATCGCAAAGGGTTTCACTGCAAATTCTATTCCCCCATCGAATGAATTAACTAGAGCAGCCGCTTCAGCATCTGGAATTCATTTGCAGCACGGGATCTATTTTAATTTCAAACATTGATCTTGCAGCCACGCGAAAGGATGACGCAAGGTCAGGCCAGTGCAAGCCAATCAATTGACGATGTCTTACGTAAAGTCGTGCATGTCTAGTGTTTTAATTATCGCAGGCGACAAGGGACTCGATTTGCCAGCCCCCTCCCCCCCCACTGAGTTACATAACGATTATGTAGAACTACCGTCTTATACGTCAGCACAATCATTTTGAGCGGTCAATTAAAACGCAATCAAATTACATTACATTATGATTATACACGCTGTCATGCTCACCGGGCACTCGTGTGATGAAAAACGAAAAACTCCTCATTTTCGCGACCGTTGCGGTTGATTCGTAATGAGGGTGATTTTCTATCAAGTGGTGTTGAGCTGCTGGTGTGATTTTAACAGTCACCCTCATCATCGTAATCGTATGGCTCTTCTGTCCACACTCTCGTCTGCTGGTTGAATGACCAAGATGATTGTTTAAGTGGTGGAGGGCGATTGTTGGATCAAACATTTTTTTGAATTAAATTAGTTTTTACTTTAAATTTACACAAAATACTGAAAAAACAAGCAGTTCAGCTGGTGGTCACACTTTTTTCCACTTCCACAAAGCAGATCAACGACTACGAAAGGTTGAAGCAGTTAATTGGGATACACTAACCTCGGGTGTGGATTGGAAGCCCAGCAAAATTGAGGGAATGTATGTGCTTTCAATGTCAGAAATTACGAGTGAGACTTGGACTCAAATGAGAATTGGCCCATCTGCCCGACAACCCAACGTAGTCTATGAGTTTAGATTCTAGAGGGGACACATACTGTTTGCGTCTTAACACAGCGCTTGTCAATCGGGCTCTTTTGAAACGTTGACTACTCACGTTAGTTCTGAAGGTGCTAGTTGTTCGAAGGTTTTCAAAGAGCTTGTAATTGGGTTGAACTACGAACGAAATTTTGGACTTTATACGTTGTTGAGTCTAAGTTTGGTCAGGTTTGAGTGACTGACTACCGGAGATGGTAGTCAAACTAAGGCCAGTGTAGGCCCGTGTGGTTAACACAAGGACCAGCTGATTCTAGTCCGCAGACCAATTGGAGTTTTTAACGAAGCGATAGAAATGACTGACGCAAACATACTTCAGCTCTGTCAAGTCGTGGAAATACAGTGCGTCTAAGTGGCTTAATCTGCGGGAGGAAAGGGCATTCGAGTTACAGAGAAGGTGTTCAATGGGCTCCTCCTCCTCTTCAATTCTGCAGTTCCAGCAGAAGTCATTATAAGGAATGCCTAATCTGAAGGCGTGTATTGTTGAACCCAATTCCTTTCTAATTAAATTTCTTGAAATTCATCAGTCTAGTAGTGACACACGAAATACGACTTCAACAAAATGCATGCAATAGGAGCGGTCTAACCAGGCACCAGCATTGCAACGCTCAATTAGATGGCAATTCAGCATACTTCCATTACTATCCCTCTAAACATGTCAATCTCTTTCAAATCCAAGCTCGTAACAATTAATCACAAAGTGTTATCCGCACAATCTGCGCGTGAATCTCCAACTAATTGCTGCTTGCTAAAAACGACACTACCTTGAGGTTTGCTTCAAGGCGAGAATGCGAAAAAGCAATTGTTAATGTCTTAGCAGATTAAATGACACGGTTACACATAGAACGTCCGGAAGTAATTAACTTGGAAGTTAGACGTAAACTTTGTACCTTAAAAAAGCATTTGTAAATTGCACTAATGGCCATAGGCGACCTTCCTTCGTTAGATTTAGAGAGGCGTTATCCTCAGTCACATCGTAATGACACGTGAAATATATCCCAGGAAAAACGAATAATTGGCACATCAGAAAATGCACACAATTCGGCCTAAATGCAGCTAAATGGAATCAGAAAAAAGGAGTGAGCTCGTCTTTAAGATGGGTTGTAAACCCGGGGGTTGCATGAGAAGTTTTTATGAAATGGAAAAAAAAGGCTTGTCAACCTGTCTCCTTGCAAGTTGGAGAGGCTTGTTGGTTGAGGTCCAGGGTCACCGCGGACCACACAGAGAAGAAGAAGAAGGTAGATCTCGAGAAGTGGCCGATTTGAAAGAAGTATGTTGGATCTATACAATTTCTAGAAAATTACTACCACACGTTAAACCTGCTCCCATATACGAAATGAAGATCTCGTCCTCTATCTCCACAATTTTGCAGCACAGTCATCAGTTACAACATTTTGTGTACATATTTTGCTTAGAAATTGAGTCGTGATAGGTAATAAGAACCAAAATCAACAATATGCAGCTTTGGTAGCAGATGTGGTCGATTCTTAAATTTCGCAAAAAAGAAGAAATCTACCATAATTGTAGTAAACTCCCAACACCGACATCATCTTGAAACTATTTCGTAAATCCTGGCTCTAAGAGTATGGCTGTTGTTGGCCAAAGAACAACCAATGCATCAGCATGCAGGACACCTCTGTAGATCTTTTCTTCATCGTTGAAGAAGAGGGTCGTTAAAAACCCTTTAGCACGGAACAAAACAACCTCACGAATGTCACTTCGCACAGGCACAGCGTCATGGTTGACAAGGAAACCTTGGGAGTCTTCCCAGCCCAGAAGGACAAGGCCTTCACTGATGTCATGAAGACCAGCAAAAAACACGTTTCAGGTGACAATGAAAGCCGGACCCAGGTGGTTGCTGAAGAAACAGTGGCACTTGCTTATAGGCAGCAGAAACTGTCGAAGATTTAAGACAGGCTACCCTCTACAAAGCTTCGACGGTCTTGGGATCACAAAAGCCATCTCCAGTCAAGAAGACTAAAAGGCCGATAAGTTCTAGAGTACAATCAAGAGTTTTGTAAAAAGAAAAAAAAACGAGAAGAGAAGAATGACAAGGCATAGTTTTTTTCAGCATCCCCCAAAAAACAGAATAGCTAAAACCAGAACACATAACTTACGAGCAAAAGGTGTGAGTTACGGCCAAAGGACCCGATAACTTCCAAGGGTTTTTTTTCGTTCGTTCTCGCACTCGGTATAGGTGTGACATACTTACCTAGATAAGGCTTTATTGAACAATATGAGAGGCTCCCGGTAACTTTAACTGTATATGTATTCAGAAATTCTTTTTTCAAATGTCTTGCTTACGGTGCAGAACATTTGGAATAATAGTCAGCTTCAATATGCTTTATCTCCAAGACATTGAGTGAAAGGAACTGTGACGTTATGGACAAGTAGCATTTTAATCGCTGTTAATGGTCGGCCTCTACTTTCAGACCACAACACTGTCATGTAGATATCCTAGGTAGATCTTATGGGTAGTAGTTTCTGAAATTTATGTTTGATACTGACGTTCTGAGCTTATTCAAGTTACCGAGAATTTACTTTCTCCGACTTGGTTTTAGCGATAAATCTGCCAATTCGGCAACGAATGCCATTGATGCTTCCACTTGCATGTTAAACTTGGACACAATCCACAAGCCAGCTGCCATTTTGTTTCGCACTCATTTTCTCTCTTTCCTATTTTGTCTGATTTTCGGTAACGTGATCTATTCTTCGCATTGGCATCAATTGGACAGCATTACTTGCCTTGGTTGAAGGACACGCTTCAAAGTTCAAAGAAAATGCAACAAAACTAAAAGGCGGCACAGAAACTACATCGAAAGCTCTTACAAAATTTGGCCAATCCACAGGCCGAATTCAAAGTGCTGCCACATTTTGTTCGATCGCTGTACACAAACGAAGATCAACTGAACTGAAGTTCTGATTTGCTGTGAAACCGGACACGTTAAACTAACAACTTGAGCTCAGGTCTGGGTTGAGCTGAACTTTTGTCTAAGGCTCTACTGTAAAACCGAGCATTCGAAGTGAAGGGCCAGCGAATGCTTGGAAGATTGAATGTTTTTTGACATTTATGAAGCTTTAGCTTCTAAACAACTGTTCGCATTTTGGCGAAACTTAGTCCTTTGGGAAATAAACAGGACCAAAAACTATCCAATACGTATTTTGGGATATACTCAAATCACCACGTCTGTGCTCATGGTACATCGTTTGTCGCTTACCAAATTTCTCTTTCAAGTTCAATGTATCAAATGCATATGTACATCAACAATTTCCATCCTATTCTACACGATCTAACGCTTATTTTTATTTATTTATTTCCAGATAAGAAGAAAATTGCGGCAAATCTAAATAGAAACAGAAACTTCACAATCGTTACCTAAATTAATTCAATCACCGTGTGATCTCGGGAAAAAAACCCAGTCAAAGGTAAGTAACCTCTCTTGCCACGACAAGCATCCAAAGAACGAATCCACATCACGAAAGCACGTAGCCAACAATACATTATTCAAAGTGATTGTTTATGAAACAGTCGACACCTCTGACATCGCATTGTTTAGCAATTTCACTTGATCAAATACAGAACATCTGTGCATCCAGGTGCACGAACGGGGGATGTACAGCTCTGAATATGTGTATCATTGACCCGGAAATGACATTGGGAGAGCTTCATTCGCGATAGATGAATAAGGGATTTTCATTTTTCATTTTCCGCAATGGGCGGTGCTCACCGGAGAGTTGTTTTCTCGTGCTTATTGCCCGATAAAATCACGATTGTCGTGTGGGAATCTCCACTCAATCACACCGTCAAAGAAACAATTCCAGCCAATTAATCTAATCGCTTCGTAATTGCAATTATTTGAACAGGTTAATGAAGTGGAGACAATGAGACTAGCTGTCAGGAAATTATTGACTTGTTCGAAAGTTTAATGGGATTCATTCAAATGTGACAGCGTTTTGAAAATTGATTTTTGACCAGCGCCTGGATATGGAACACTTGGATGTGTCAAGCTTAGTGACTTCTTATTGAAAAAATTGCACTGCGTTTGCATTCTCCATGCCGAAAAGATTAGGTTATTGGGCTGCCAGCGATATTTCCAGCACACATTGTTGGTCCGTTGTGATACCCAGTACCATCAATTTGATCCCAACGGCAAATGGTGATAGGACTAAATTTGAAAACCAAGTAAATCCATATTAACTCTTGCTTTCAATGGATTCGAACCTGGAAGCCGCAGGCCGAAAAGCCACAGACTAAACTTACGGAGATGAGGGAATGATGGTCACGCAGCTGTTAAGGATGTTTGAATTGAATTGAATTATAAGGCACTCGACTGAGCAAAATTTGGAGTGTCTGCTCAGCCGCCTGAAATTTGTTACGACATCATATCGCAATAAAACCAAAAGAATATAATAAAACATTCGATGACTTGAAATGTGTGTACACAACGTTAAGATCTAAATAATTGCTCACAGTTAGTTATATGATTCATGCTATGATTTGCTGTAGAGCACGTTGCAGCCTCGATTGGTTGAAATCTGTGACAACGATTCCGTCGCCAAAGCCTTCTTAATTTGTGTAAAATACTGGAATTAAGAGGCTCGTATCTCATTTCAATAAGGGGTGCTGACCAGGTTGTAAAAACCACACTTTTTTTTTCTTTTGTGACGTCTCTCAGGGTCCGATTGTGCCAGCAAATGGTTGCAGATGCTAAAATAAGTTTTTATTGTGTAAACTGTTCATTTGATTCCGTCTTTAATTTTCTGTTGACATGCAAATTCCCGGGATGACGCTAGGCAGGACCTCAGGTGAACTTATTTGCCTTACGCCTTGGTGTATAACACTTGCTTGAATGTGTCCTTTGAGAAAATTGTATAGAACTTATATTTTCACTACAGTTCTGTTCTCAAAAAGAACCTGAGAGCATAATGAAACAGCTCTACCTCTTTTAAGGTGATCTCTCAAACCAGCATTGGATGGCAACTGTAGTGCTTCTCTATTCGTGCTATATGACACAACCCGACTCCTCCCTGGACTTTAACACCCTCCAGAATAATTTGCAATCAGCTGTGCACATGCGAGCACATCGCTAAAAAGTCTAATTCATTCATGAGCCTAACTGGATGGGGCTGTTGGGTGAGTGTCTATCTTGGTTAAAGGGGTCACTCTTATCTGCTTTTCAAATTTCGTCGTTTTGACATTGTGAATTAACGGTCTACCACTGGGGGCACATTGTCAGTGACTCGAAAGAGGTAGGGCCCGTGAAAATTATTTCTGTTACACAGACCAGGGATCGAACCTACGAAGTCGAATACCCACAACGCCACGGGCCACCGTCTGTTCTAAGATTTACTGCTGAGCAATTCTAAGATGGTGGCTGAGAAATTTGAAATTCTCAGATCTTTCCAGAGACGCAGCAATCTCAACCTTATCGCTGTATTAGGTGCCGTATGGAGGGAGTGCTCTTCTGGGTTGTCGATCAGTGGTAGTAGTCTGACTATGGGTCATCACAATGGGCCAACAATAGTGTTTGTTTTCCACTAACCTAATCTAGGCATGACACAATTCGCGAGTTCGACTTAACAGACACCATAAGTCCAAGAAAAGTCGAAGCAAACGAATAATCGATGCTCTACGTAACCTATGATCACCCACTTCTTACAGACTCCCGGCAAATGGATTGATACAAGCAGCCGAGATGAGAATTCCCCGTGCTGTTGTGGGAATTAATCGCCGGTATACGGTGAGAAACACGGTAGTACGCGAGGAGCTCACCATTGAGTTGTACTTCTTGGAACGCAAAAGGCTATGCTTCGAAGGGCTTGTCGCGTGGCACGAATGTCCCTATGATCATGTTTTACGAGGCGTTCCATAACTAATCTTACAACTCCATTAAGAAGGCGATAACTTTGCAGACCGAGGACGAGGTCTTTGGGCCGACTAGGCATAACTCTTGATGGCTAATAAATGCCGAGGAATCGAGTGGTGGAGATCTCTTGTTCGTGCTTTACTCGAGCGATGTCTTTAGTGGATCATATGGGGTAGAAAAGAAGAAGAAGAAGAAGAACCTTGAAACAATCCATTAATGCTGTCTTCATGTAAAGATCGTTCATTTGCAATGACATTCATGCTAGCCGCGCTTTACACGACGAAAGCATGATCTTTGCTCGGCATTTCTTATGTGTTTTTGGTTTAGCACTCACCTTCATCTCATTTTCTCACCATCTCTATACCTTTGGCCCTCTCTGTGGCTGGACTCTCTGACACTTACGAATGTTCATACAAATCTTGCACAATTTTCTTATCCGAGTAATTAACTAACGAACTTATTTTGTTTACAGATGACGAAGAACAGCGGATCATTAACATGGGACTACGTGACGTTTTTCGTGTTCATCATATTTTCGATCCTCACACCACTGTGGGGTCGAATTTTTGGCAAGAAGAAGCAACGCAGCAAAGCAGATTATGTCTTTGCCACCGGCGGAGTGTCCATCATTGCCATCATGTTGTCCATAGCCAGAGGAACACTTGGCATTAGATCAGTTCTTGGTAAGTGAACAGTCAATAAGCTAATACAACTCTTTGAAGCCAAGTCAATCTTAAGCCTAACGTGTTGTTAATCTCTTTTAGGGTACCCCAGTGAGTTGTACTACCACGGCTCCGGGATGTGGGAGACAATATACGGTATGGTGAACGCATATCCCATCGTTTGCTTTGTATTCGTTCCTGTCTACTTCAACTTGGGAATAACGTCTGTCTACCAATATCTTGATTTAAGGTGAGTACCAACAAATGTTTCAGTTTTTTCGTCTCCTCGTTGCCTTAGGTGGTCGATAAGGCTGTGATCCTTCAGACCTAGTTCAAGTAAAGCCCTTTAAATGCGGGGTCATGTAACATAAGCCTAGCCTTAGCTGGTATTCGCTGGTGATTCTTTAAAGACACCCCCTCTTTCCTTTTAATGACACCACCACCCTCCCCCTGACAGTGACTCAAGATACCAAAATTCAAATCCTGTTCAAAACGCCAGTACCCTCCTTATTCCTGAAATTCCCTCTAGAATATGTAGCACACGTTTGAAACGCTTTGCATACACATTAATCACGTTGATCTGCGATCTGTTGACACAATTTTATGCATTTTATTGTCATATCCTCATCCACTGCCTCGGCGTGGCGCTGTCATAATACGTGTTTATTTTCGAACACACTTGAACTCGTTGCGACGTCAACGAAGAGCAACGTCCTTACAGACGCCGGCTCTGACTTTGCTGTTGACTTTCCCTCACGTATTTCCGTTCCCATTAAAAACTGATATCGAAGTATTAGCGGTCGATATTGTGGCTTTTTTAATGAACAACCATGAACGTTGTCATTCAGCGAGGCTGTCTGGTTTTGTGTAAGATGCATCATCAATCAAGACGAGGAAATTGCTATAAACAAAGGACTCGGGGAAGAAATTTCAAATCGTGATGCTCATTTGTCAATGATTGGCAACATAAACATATCAACAACCACGCAACTTAGATTAAAATAAAAATTGTGTTTGCACGAGTGGAGGTTACCTTTGTTTCGTCAAAGTAGAAGTCTCCTCAAGAGCTTCTCTGACGTTTCGTGTACCTTAACCCGTTGTTGAACAATCTGATATTTCTAAAAAGATAATTTGTCAGCGTGGCTTCAAAGCCAAATTCCAGAGAAGACCGATTTCTTACACAGACGCAGATCTTGTAAAATACCCAAGTACCCAACTGCCAATCGATACACACCATTTATTCCTCCATTTCAAGTTCGTTTGTGACAGATAGAGACGCTATAAGTATCCATATATTTATATTTCCGCCAAACACGTTGTATTGTGCATAAAGATGATGGATGGCCAAACAATTGAGTAATGTAGCCCTGTCTTAATGACCAAGTTGGCTTAGTGCAAATAATTGACTATTGATCTGCACGGTTGAAATTCATACCTGTACTTAGACTCTGCATACCCTCTCGGGTCTAAGGGCTTCAACTACGCCTATGCGCCATCGTGTACAATTTCTCGTAATGAATTTCAGCTCCATCCAACTTTTCTTTTGTTGACCGAACATCTCCTCTACTGTTCTGCGTCATGTACTTCCTGGTCGACCCGATACTCTATCGCCTTCGGTGAGGGAATTCCACTGCATCACATATTGTGCAATGAAACTTTGTTTCTTTTGAAGGGAATGACCAATCCATTGCCACTTGCGCCGTTGAATAGTACTGTTGAGGCTCTTCGTTTGTGTTTGGGCAGAAGGTCCGTAGTATGTTGAACTCAACATTGAGGCGAAACAGTCCTAGCTTGATATTAAATCGAATAGCATCGCTTCTCTATATTTTAGACAACACACCGAATACTGACTTGGAATCCGCAGTTGGTTGAGTGCCAGCACTTAATTAGTAGCGTACCCGCTTCGAATCCAAGTGAAAGCTAAGATAATATTCTTTAACTGGTTTTATAATCATTTTCAGTCACAATTTGCCATTGCTATCAAATTGACACTATGACTGAAGTTTTCTATCAGTGTCTATCACTAGTAGTCTGACTATGTCTATTACAATGGACTAACAATGGTCAATGGCGACATCAGCTTTGGTTGCTCCTTGCCTGACTCCACATTTAATTCCAAATTCTTCACCAGTATTCCTCTGTGCAGACCTCTTAGACCCATCTTGAGTCACTTTGACTACAACTATAAGCTTATCCGGGACGTTTCTCCTGCGCAAGGCAAGCCAAACAAACCCTATGCTGACACAGTCAATTCAAGTCAAGTCAAGTCAATTGATGACTGATATTCTGAGCATGTGATATGGTCGACTCAGGAGGATCTACTGCGGCAACCTGTTTGCTCTTCATCGAGTGTGCCTTCCAGATGTTCCTTAATTCGCCCTAGTACTATTTCCGCTATCATTTCAGCAACCACAAGAAGCGCATATACCTCTCCAATTTTCGCACTGCATTGGGTTTCCTTTCTTATCAAGCTGGACGATTGTTCCTTTCTTCCACCCTCTCAAACTCTATCAACTAGTGCATGCAATAGCTCATTCGAAAACAGAGGCATGACCATTTGTAAACTCGGATAAGGAGTTCTCTTCCAGTGAAAAGTTCTTCATACGATTTTTATTGTTAAGTGCTTCCTTAAATGCTCTTCCTGCAGCCTCCTGCTAGGGAATTTAATAGGATACATTGGTTATCTTTGTTCATTTTGACACCTTCTTGGCCTCTTGCACGCCACGAGCTCTGTTCCAGGTTTCTATTCCGTTGCATCCTTCAATCTTCTCTGACGACATGATCTCCTGCAGCACAGAACTGTTTGAGATCTGTAAAGCGTTCCGATGCTCATTTCCTAGCTAATGAGTAGGCAATTTCATTGCCTTCTATTCCCTTGCGACCAGGTGTCCAGCAGAGTTTTATTCAGTTCCTTGATTATGCTCTAGACATTCCCACACATGTTCGGATTTAATGATGTAGAAACGATGATAGCAGCTCGCCTGTCCGTCATTCGACAGGCTATGTCGCATTGGTTTAGTCTAGAAGATTGGTTTGAGGGCATCTGTCTATGGCATAGATTCCTATGAATTCAAAGTACTTTGTCCGGAGACCAGCCGTATTCCAGTTCCTTCTTCCGTTCTTGATCCGTCTATATTCAATTCTACCGTATTTCTGCAGAGTCTGTGGGCTCGATGCTCTAGTCCTCGTTTCTAATCCCGTCATCTTTCGGGTCATTCCGAAGAGTGATTGATGGGATCTGGAGGAGAAGGTATGGACTGCACAGAGAAGCCATCTAGAGTACATACTCAACTTTGCTCTGACCTCAATGGTTTGTGATGCCGTGCGTGTGACAAAAGCCAGCAGAGGACTCCAGCCACTAAAGTGGGGCACAAAAGTTTAGTGCACATTCCTAGCTAAAGATCCCACTTGCGAGGGAGGGTCGGTCGGGTTCAAGCACTGTAGCGCCACAAAAGAAAATTCTTTTACAGAAGCTTATTCCTTTTTTCTCATCTTCTCGAAAAGTGTTCTGCGTTGTCTTCATCAAAATGTTGGTCTCTACTCTGTTGTCGCCAGCATACCAAGTGCTGGCTGTCGTAGGTTCAACAATTTTCCTTAAAAAGCGTTTTTTCCCAAATTAGAACAAAACGACTGAGCCTAAGATCGAAGGCTCCTCTCCAATGTCGAATAAATCACCAAATTCATTACCGTCACCCGTCTTATCATTTCAGGTTCAAGAGTCGCCTGGTACGATGCCTAGCCTCGGCCACCTATGCCGTCCGGCAGCTGTGCAATCTCGGAATAACCGTGTACACACCCTGCATTGCGCTATCAGCAGTCATTGGCGTGCCCTACTGGATACCGATCATAATAATGTCTGTCATTTGCATTATCTTCACAGTTATGGTAAGTTTCCCGCCGCCCAAGTGCACACAGTGCCACCTTGCACGCAAATTGAGGCCACTGACATAGGCGCTGCCCTACTCAGATATGCCTTTGCACACGCTGCCTTCGCCTTTCTCTAAACGCTTTTCGTTTTGCGGTTCTCTTTGCAGGGCGGAATTAAGGCAGCCATCAACGCTGACGTAATTCAGACTGTCACCATCGTACTGGTGACCGTGGCCGTGATTGTTAAGGGAACCGTCGCCAGTGGTGGCCCAAAGAATGTCTACGAAATCAATCGGGATAATGGTAGGTTTCAGATATCTCTCTGACTTTTGAGAATGTGGGACTCAAGCAGTTGCGTCTCATTTTAGGTCGTTTGCAGTTCTTCCACTTCACGGGAGATTTCTCAGTTCGTGTGGACACCCTGTCCGCGTGGCTGGGACAACTGTTCGTTTCGCTGTCTCAGTTTGGTTGCCAGCAGAACTTCATGCAGCGCTACGTCAGCTTGAAGTCGATGAAGGAAGTCAGAAGGTGAGTGTCTCGCGCCGCGTTGCTCCGTAATGTGTGTCCTTAATCGGTGTTCCTCTCCTCAGGGCGATGATGTCCAATATTCCCATTATCATCATTTTCTTCTCGCTGGCTTGGTTCACTGGAATGGTGATCTACTCCACATACGCCACCTGCGATCCCTACGCCGAGGGATACATCAAGAAGATCGACGAGATCATGCCGTTCTTTGTGGGCGATCAGATGGCCTTCATGCCCGGCTTCATGGGAATCTTCATGGCGACGCTATTCAATGGTGCCCTATGGTGAGTCTTGTGTTTCTAACGACCTGGCTGAGGATGTGCTAATGACCTTCCATTTGTTTTTGTAGCGTGAACGTGTCAAACTTGAACTCACTCGCGACCGTCTTGTGGGAGGACTTCTTGGCACAAATGCCGCAGTTCAAGGGACTCACCGACAAGCAGCAGCTGGGCGTGATCAAGGTGGTGACTGTCATATTCGGCATCGTCATCATGGGCATTGCCTTCTGTGTTGGGCTCCTGTCGGGCGTGATTGAGACTTCGATGCTGGCGTTCTCGGCCACCTCCGGACCCCTGCTGGGCGTGTTCATCTTGGCCATGTTGATTCCTGTCGCCAACTGGAAGGTAAGCTGATTAGCATGTCTTTGAGAGGGAAACCATTTCTGAAACGATTCTCTTCTCTGTACACAGGGAGCAGCAACTGGCATGATAAGCTCCAGTGTCATCGTCCTCTGGATCACATTTGGTGGCTTGACGCTTGGCACCACCACGGACATGCTGCCGACATCGACTGAGGTAAGAACTTGCGGTTGGAACTTCCAGAATTCAGGTCATACAATGGTGTCTCTGCATTTTTTTAGGGCTGCTCGAACTACACCTTCTCGAATGACATCAACAAACCGCACTCGGTCTGGTTGCTCCAGGACAAGCCGGTGGACACCGCTTGGGCGACGAACGAGTCATTCTCTCAAATGCCCACCAGTGCGGCGCCAGACAGGTGCGTTATTACTGATTTCAAATCTCCAACGATTTCCTAACAAACCCCCTTCTCGTGTCTTTCAGAACCTTCTTGCAGACAATGTACTCGCTCAGCTTCATGTACTACAGTTTCGTTGGCACCGTGCTGACCGTTGTGATCGGAGTCATCGTCAGCTACCTCACCCGCAACGACAAGGAGGACAAGTACGACAACAAGCTCCTGCATCCGGTCATCTTCAAGTGGTGCGAGAAATTCTCCGGATCGAAGCCGTACTACATCAAAGAACTGAACCCAGTTAGTACAACAACCACATCGACGACCATTCCCAACACGCTTGTGGAGAGTTCCGATAAGCCGCCCAAAGACGGTGCCCAAGATAATCTCGGCTACGAACCACACAACGACGACGACGGCGACCAGCAGCAGAATAGCAAAGGCAAAGACCAGCCGTTGGAGGTGAATCTGACAAATATCCCCTACGGCAAGGGCACAGTGGGGTCGAACGGCACAGCCCAACCCGAAATGAACGAGCTGAAAGCCGTGAGCGGTCTGAATGGCTTCGTCAACCTGCCGCCACAGAATGACATCACCACCGGCACGTATCGGAAGATTACGGAAAACGAATTGGTATAACAGTTTGCGTGATATAACTGCCATTGATGCCGCCGCATGGATCACACCACCCACAAAAAGAGCATAGCCCGATTCGATTGATTGCATTTGCTGAGCACCCACCGTGCGCAGTGACCTCCAAAACAGGGCTAGGATATACATACAAACGAGAATATAAGGGATTGACAGCTATAGTATTATTATTATTTGTTTCTTTCATCTGTTTCATCATTGATTGCGCACATGAATACGATTCCACGGTGAAACTGTGATCATAAACTGTTTTATTGTACATTTCTTGAACTAGACATACACTCACGTACGGCATAAGTTTTTAAGAAGTAGGTTTTTTAACGAGAACACTTGCGTTAGTTCATAGTTAAGCTCTAAGTCAAATGTTAAGCTCACGATGGAATGTAATCATTTTATCGAACACAAAATTCTAGAATTAGCTTTATTTATTTTATACGAACAAGTCGACGATAGGGTAAGAGTGCGAGTGCTTTGCCACTCGACTGAGTGACGTACATTCATACACTTAATTAGTAGTTAAAGCTGAAAGAATTTAAACAAATACAAACGCACACTATGATTGTTAGTTAAGTTTAGCGGAACTAAAGAATTTTCGTGTGGCTTCTTAGCTTGTAATGTTATGTTAGGCTTAGCTAGTGTATCCTGAAATACTGTAATTAAATGAATTTAGCCACTGATCTGACAATACTGTAGATAATTAAATACATGGTTTACAAAATAAATAAATAAGAATACAAAATCTGTTAACGTTGCTTGTTACTGTTTTTTTCCCGGTAATTATTCATGGAGAGAGGTGATATCCTGTACAAGTCAGCTGTTCACCACATTTGAGCAAGAACTTGTCGGATTTACTCTAAGCCATCATGGAGTAGACTTGATGTAGCCCCAGGGAAATTAATCAAGTGGTGTCATGTCGCTAGCGTGAGATAACTAGTGCACCAATTTTTTCGAGAGTTGGGCCGTATGTTGGATCTTGATACACCCACAGCTCGGTTATATCATATTAATTATATTATCAAGCTCAGACCACCGAAAGTCAATGAAAATCCCTCTAGATCCCAAACTATTGACGATAACTGTGTCTCCTTCTTCATTCCAGGAGAAACAAGGTTCCATGCTGTGGCCATGTCATGAACCGACCAAACAGTGAGCCTTTGTGGATGCATTGATGCATGGTTCAAGTACTAGTAGAGTACTAGTCACCTAGTGAAGTTACAATTATACAACTTCGCAATAACAGGCATAGGCTGCTCAGCTACCTTGACAGTTTTATTGAATCGACCGGCAATGGTTCCAAAGCCCTTTCGATTGCCTAGGCTGCTCTTGAAGATACGAAATTGCTGTTATGTACCCCTGAGACTGCCATGACTGGTGAAACATTTTTAGTTAGTCTTAACATCTACATTGGCTATATGTCAATTGGTATACCAACTGTACCGGTATGAAATGCGTTTTTTTTTGTTTTAAAAATAAAACACTAATTATTAATGGGAAAGTAAAAACATTTTATTCAAAGTGTTGGCCATTCTTTTCTACACATTTTGACCACATTTCTGGCACTTTGTGAATCTTCTTCTTTGTGCGGCGCTACAGTCCGGGGTGGACCTGGGCTTCAACCAACATGCCTCTCCAACTAGCGCGATCCCTGGCTAGCTGTCTCCAGTTTCGCACACCAAGTTGGTTGAGGCGGGCGTCCTCTGTTGCGTTGCCCGACAGGTTCGGATTCGAAGATTGTGAATACCACGCCAATAAAATTGTTCGTCTTTTAAAGCAAACCAATCAGACACCCAATTTTCGACTTCTTCGTAGAAATCGAAGTGCTGCTCAGCCAATGCCTGTCCCATCGATGAAAATGGCAGTCGGAAGGAGCCAAGTCTGGTGAATACGGCGGGTGGGGTTGCTACTCCCAGCCAAGTGTTTTGATTGCATCCTGAACCGGTTTTGCTTTGTGTGCAGCTGCATTGTCATGGAGCAAAATTACCTTGCCGTGCCTTCTGGCCAATTCTGGTCGATTCTCGATCAATGCATAGTTCAAATTGATCCTTTGTTTTCGGTAGCGATCAGTATTAAAAGTTTCACCAGTTTTAGGAGCTCGTGGTACAGCACACCTTTCTGGTCCCACCAAACAACACATCATTGTCTTCTTGCCGAATCGATCTGGTTTTGCAGTCGATGTTGATGGTTGTCCCGGATTAACTCATGATTTTTTCCGTTTAGAATTCTTAAAATAAATCCATTTCTCTTCGCCAGTAACAATCCAATGCAAAACCGATGGTTTTACGTGTCTTTGAAGCAAAATTTCACAAGTGTTTTTTCGGTTTTCCATCTGTCTTTCATTCAATTCATGTGGCACCCATTTTCCACAATTTTGGATCTTTCCCAAAGCTTTTAAACGGTCAGAAACTGTTTGTTGTGCAACATTTACCCATGTGTGTAGAGATTATAGGTATTACCAATGGCGTCGTTGTGATACTTGGAAGATGAAGTATGGAAAACTTTCAAAAATACCTTGCTAACCACTGCAAATTTGTTCCATACGAGAGTCGATATATACATGAAGGAAAACATCACCACCGGTGTGTAGAGATAATAGGTACGCCCAATGGCGTCGTTGTGACACTTGGCAGATGAACTGTGGAAACCTTTCAAAAATGCATTGCTAACCACTGTCAATTGGTGGCCCGTGGCTTTGTGGGTATGTGCGTCGACCCCAACCTCGATGTCGTAGGTTCGAATCCAGCTCTGAGCGACGAAAATAATTTTCACGGCCCCACCTCTTTCGAGTTACTGACTTCTCAAGCAGCCGTTCGAATTCGGCATTAAACTGTAGGTCCCTTCCACTCGAGAGAGAACAATAGCACGCACAACTCGAGTGGTTGCTGAGAAGCTAGGCCCTGGCCCCCTACGGGCTGTAGCGCCACCCATATATATATATATAACCACTGTCAATTTTTGCCCTTTGCTTTTGACTCAAAGTGTCATCTCCATCCAATATCGTTTGCAATTCGGCGTCTTCAAACTTTTTTGGTGGTCTTCCACGTTCTTCATTTCTCACATCAAAATCATTATTTCTGAACCGTTGAAACCATCTTTTGCATGTTGCTTCTGATAGAGCATGATCACAATATGCCTCGACAAGCATTCGATGCGGCTCTGCAGCACTTATCTTCAAATGAAAACAAAAATGAATGCTTTCCGCAAATCATCACTTTCTGGTACAAAATTCGACATTTTTAACACGATGAAAAAATATGATTTTGTCTGTTCAATGGCTTGGTGTATACTAAATATTTTTCTGTGATGTCATAGTAAACAAACAAAAAAAAAAATAAGGGCTCGTTCACCACAAATGTTCCCTATCGAGACATTTGTATCTTGACGCTCACTGCATACCGGTATACCTGATATATGTTATGTGTTCAAAGATATCAGTTACGATCAGGCTTCAGTCTGTACCAGTCTATTTGGAACTTTGGCACGTAATGATTGCTAGTCACCTAGTGAATCTCCAATTGCTGATTCTACCATCAGGCAGTACCTTGACAGTTTGATTGAATAGAACGACCCTGGTTCCAAAGCGTTCACGATTGCCTTGGTTGTTCTTGAAGATACGAAAATGCTGTTATTTACCCCGGAGACTGCCACGCCTAGTGTAAGGGTCTTAACATTTTTAGTTGGGAAACGCTTGGGCATAATAATCTACATTTGCTATATGTCAATTGGTATATATCCAAATCCCTCAAAAATGCTCGACTGCCCGTTGAATATTTGCAGAGACCAGTGAAACCGAAGAGCCTATTCTCCATATAAGTCCACTGCATTACTATTGAATACGACGTGAAAGCTGGGATTCACAACAGTCCGGAATATTCGAAATTTGACAAATTCCTGCAGTCGCTCCCGACCTCGTCCGAAATCCACTAAAAAGTTCGTTGGATCTTGATGGTGTTCCACAGGCTTGTGATTCTATGCAGCAATAGGTGATGGCGAATATTTTAAATGCCCATCACTGGCTGTTTGGGCAAATAGACATTATTCAAGGGTAGGACGAGTACAGGAGATAACCCGCAGAAGTGAGAAAGCAAAGCACAAGGCGATGTAGGCGAACTCGGGAATATTCTTATTGCTGCATGTGCTATGAGCCATACCTTTGGATATTGTTAAAGAATTGTTACGAAAGGCAATGATATATTCTATTCCAATTTTCTTAAATTATTGTACTGTTGTTTTGTTCAATGATAAAATCCTGCAACAAAGTGTGCGTAGTGACGGCGGAATTGACAACTGAATTTAATTTAATTTAATTTGTAGGCAAATTTGGAAACACTGACCAAGGGCCTGCAACCATTACCATCAAAGTCCAAAATTTCTACCAGCGAATACTACTGCGTCTGTTTTGAAATATACCCACAAAGTAAGTAAAAAGTTCAATTCTCTGCGCTTGACAATTTTTAACTTTATTGGCGATATCACTTGATTATCCCTAAAGCCTTATCTTTTATTTCAAATTGCTTTCATTTAAGATTTGTAGCTAGAATGGCTCCACTTAATATGCACCCACAAATTCGACAACAAATCATAATCATACTCTACTCCGCAGATGGCAAGGGAACCGGCTTCAGTATATTGGGATTATCTAGCATTCGTGATATACATAGTCTACACAATAAAATCCCACATCCGACCGGCAGTCCTCCATTTCACAAGCCAAAGCCGGAAGACTGAGTACATACTCCCTAGGGCTGGGATCCCCATCATGGTGGTTGTACTGTCAGTAGCTCGAGTGACTCTCGGAGTGCGATCAGTTCTTGGTAAGGTGAAGACATTTATTTTTACAAAATAAAAGAAGTGTGGCCTATTACTTTCATGCATTTATGTCTTTTCCTCAGGTTATTCTGGTGAACTGTTTTATCGTGGATCGGGAATGTGGGAGACGATATATGGAATGGTAACCGCAATTCTTCTGGTTTCCATCATATTCCTTCCCGTCTACTTTGGGTTGAGAATACTCACTGTGTACGAGTACTTAGACTTAAGGTAGGTTAAAATCAATCAGCACCGTTGTGCATATTGGACCTTAAACACTTCCGTTTATTAAATAATCGATCCAAGTTCAATGAGCAGCTGCATTGACAACGATAGCTGCCACGTTAGATGGGCAATAGTGTCGATGTTAACGTACGTAGTCTTCCGCCCTGAATGGGTGACTGTTGGATGAGTCTAGTGGTCCTATGCGCTCGGAACTCTCACCCTTAGCAGGGCTTTCATTGTAGTTTCAAGTTTTTGCTTCTAAATTGTGTAGTATGTTAGAATAGCCCCATTTGGTGGAGTGTCCGCCCTCGGTTATAGGTATCCCATGTTCGAGTTCCAGTAAAAGCAATGCTTTTAACTGCTTTTCATATCCAGACACCTTTGCCATTGGGCAACTCTCTGGAATATCCCGTCACCAACGCAGACAAATGTGAATATTGCCAGAAATGATATCATATGTAGTAGGATCGATGTTTTCTTGTACGAATGAATGAAGTACATTTGCAACACTTTCAATTCGATTGCTATCTGTCTGTGGAATACGTGTATCGCCTTAAGATCAAGGGACTTCAAACGAGCGGACGAGGTTGTCCTTTACGCTACGCCGATGCATGCAGACCACCAAATTGTGACCTCATAGTAGTATATGACAGACTGTAGTCCTTCATGTAGCCCTATACAGCAATGCAGAGCCGTTGACATGTTTCTGAGTGTTTGGCGTTTTTTCGGATTTCGAGCCTATTTTCGTGTCCAAGATTAGACCTACTAATTTTGGGTTCGGTGGGTAGGTCAGTGGCGGGGATCTTTTATTTCCTGTTGAGGTGTACTGGGTTAGTGTTCGGCGGATTACATCCTCTAATTCGAAGGCGACATATTATGTAATGTAAATGACTCCCCGAGGAGAGTCAGTACAAGGTCAGTCACGCCTACGTTCCACAAAAAGTACATAGCCTTATGGTATGCCTCTTTAACCGCTCCCCAGATTTTGGTACCTGTTAAAGAAAAGCTTGTAAATGTGTATCCACCTTTATTTTGAAACGTAGCAAAGCCTAAGTTTTCCATTGCAAATACGTTTTTCCTTCCTTAGATTCAAAAGTAGACTTGTACGATGTCTAGCTTCCAGCACATACATCGCAAGGCAACTGTGCAACTTCGGAATCACTATCTACACCCCTTGCATTGCGCTCTCCGTTATCACTGGAATACACTATTGGACTTCCATTGTGTTCACGACAAGTATTTGCGTTTTCTTGTCACTTGTGGTAAGTAATGTCCCGAACGAACTTAAGTCGAACAACTCATCGAATTTCTTTTTTGCAGGAAGGAGTAAGAGCTAACACTCAAGCAGAAGTTGTTCAAGTGACTCTCATTATCTTATTTACCTTGAGCGTACTCTTAATAGGCACCATTGACTGTGGAGGCCCCACCAAGGTGTATGACATTAATTTGGAGCATAGTAAGTCTTGAAATCCGCTAGTGTTATGTGTGGTATTGTTTTGAAGTAGTATTCCGACTCCCATGATATTTGAGACGATCATTCTGGACGGTGTATGTACTCTTTGAACATTATTAGTAAAAGATGTGGAGTCGTGAGTTCTGAGCACCTTGTATGTTAACGAACCTACCAACTCCGACCACTGAAACACATTTTTTTCTTCTTTGATTGGCCCTACAGTCTGGGGTGGATCTTCGCCTCAACCAACATGCCTCTCCAGCCAGCACGATCTTTCGCTAGCTACCTCCAGCTGCGCACACCAAGTTGGTTGAGGTCCTTTTCCACTTGTGTGCGCCGTCTCGTGCGAGGGCGTCCTCTGTTGCGCTGTCCCAATGGCTCGATATCGAAGACTCTTCGGGCCGGAGCTGTGGTGTCCATACGCTCTACATGACCTAGCCATCTTAAGCGTTGGATCCGAAGACACTTAACTAAGTGCATGCCGCTGTACAACCCGTACAGTTCGTGGTTGAACCTTCTCCTCCAAACGCCATCAACGCAAATCCATCAAGCCAACAAACGTCTGAAACACATCCCTTGGACTAAAAAACTCCTCTCAGTAATTTTTGAAGCGTGTCAAGAAACTGAATTTGAGTTACCTTGGACTGCGACCAACTGTAACTGACTGGACTTGTACTACGAACTTACTTAGTTACGGAGTTTTAGAATTCCCTAAATATCTTATTGGAGATGGACGGTCTTTTGCAATGTTTCACTGGCACCTGAACCAAAGATGTGACACCAACGCTAAAAGCCAGCAGAGAGCACATTTTTGTTAAGTGAGTCTTTCTAATACTTTTCTAATTTTACCGGGGACAACACTTTGTGACTATAATTGGATACGTGCGTCAACTGAGTACTGAGTACTACTGAGAGACGTAGTAGTTCATTTGATATCTTTCAAAAGCAAGACAATAGCAACTTTACTGAGGTTGACAAATAGCGATTTATTGGTGCCTTGTGTCCGCTTCTTGGACCAGGTGGCTCTGATTCGAAAACCCTCTTTGCTGGAACATTTTTGTTCATTCGCTCGACTGAGCCGAACCAGTGCATTCGATAGCTTTTGCCTTCCGTGCTACATCCACTCCTAGAGTTCCCGATCATGGATCTTATATCCGACATAGAATTTTCACCAAGAATTAGCTCTGCTGATTTTCTTATCGTCCAGCTTTCACCTCCATATAGCATGGCATGTAAACGACTGAGAAACATGATTATGATGAAGCAACTCAGGAGTTGTGAATCCAGCTGTTTCTATAAACCGAAGTAGCACCGGTTGAGAGCGATTCTACATAACTCGGATCTCTGCTTAGATGTCGTTTGTTTAGTTCACGTTTGGCCTGAGGTAGACAAATTCCTTCTTCTTCTTAGTCCGAAGTGAACCTGGGCATCACTCAACATGCCTCATTGACTTTAAGACCAGCTTCAATCGCCGTCAAAGCTTCCACTCTACAACGTAAGTTCCCCCATAAGTTGGACCAACTTGTAGAAGATAGTGCGTTGGGCTGTTGTAGGACTATCTTCTCTAGTACCAGAAGAAGTCATACAAAAGCGCATTTCCGTGTCGAAATTTTCAGAGGTTGTTAAATAGAATTGCACTGTCCATCGCCTAAATGTTAGCGTGGAGCGACTTAATCGGATCTGTTTCTGGGCTCCCAATTCGGCCACCGCATCAGGTTCATGCGATAAATGTTGTTAAGTGCGGCTTTACAAGTAATAAAGAAGTGATGCGCATCAATTGCAAACTCTCAAGTCATCCCCATAGTTGCAGAATATTCGGTTTTAAGACTATTTGCCCTTCCGAAAGCCGCAATGGTACGTGCCGTCTTGTGCAGTGCGAAATGGCCTTAGACGTCCTCACAGTACACTCGACAGTATCTCATAGGCAACGTTGTTAAGCATAAATAGTTAATATTCCAGTTGCCCGCTATGCTTTCATCTTCCCAAATTCTAACCGCTGCTTGTTGGTTTTCACCTATCTTATAGCTGCGAGCTGGGCTTGGGTTCCTTGCATCCATGTCACTCTCTCCTGGTTGCACTTGTTAAATAATTGTTTGAATTGCTTCCCAAATACCTCCCCTATTCAACGCGGATCAATATGTTTCTCCTGGCAGGACTGAGACAACTGCACAGATCACGATACACGACAACAAAAGAAAGGCCCTTGTTTATTGCTCACCATTCCTCCGGACTAAGAACTTCAAACCACTCGCAGCCATTTTATCAACATCAGTTCCGTTTTTTGAAATCTTTACAGAGCGGCTGTACTTCCTCAAGCAAAAGGGCGATGTCAGCATTCGCGTTGAAACCTTCTCCGCGTGGCTGGGGCAATTGTTTATTTCCCTCTCTCAGTATGGATGTCAACAAAATTTGCTCTCGCGTTACATAAGACTAAGAACCATCGAGGAAGCTAAGAAGTAAGTTTTGATTGCACTCGTGGCAATATGTGATGTTTTTTTTTTCTTTCCATAGAGCCATGATGTTTATGATTCCCATCATCGTGACATTCTTCTGCATGAGCTGGATAATGGGAGTGGTGTGCTTTGCCACGTATGCCGAGTGCGACCCTCTGCGCCTGGACTATATCGAAAAAGTTGACCAGATCCTGCCGTTTTTCGTCGCTGACAGAATGCATTTCATACCTGGCTTCATGGGGCTCTTCCTGGCGTTGCTATTCAATGCAGCTGTTATGTAAGTGTGGGCGCGTCATTCCTACTCTAATTCATTCACTTCCTGAACGTAGTGTGAACTCAGTTGGCTTGGATCCACTTGCAACGATCATTTGGGTGGACTTCCTGTCAAGTGTGCCGCAGTTGCAACGACTGACGAGCTATCAGCAAGCGATAGCGATTAAATTGGTGGTCATTTTGCTCGGCATCGCGGTGATGTTCATCGCATACAGTATCAGTCTCACGGCGGGCATAATAGAGGCAACACTCCTGGCATTCGCTGCCACAACCGGGGCGTTGCTGGGTGTTTTTCTGATGGCAATGCTGATACCGATGGCCAATTGGAAGGTGTTGGAATTTAATTAAAGAATGTATTTAGATTGGTAACACAGTTGTAAATTCAAAGGGCGCTACAGCTGGAATGATGGCTTCAATTCTGTCGATTCTCACGATTACTTTTGGCCGATTCGTGTTGGAAAAGGATCCGCACATGCTTCCAACCTCTACGGCGGTAGTTTATGGAATTAGAAGAAAGGGACGAAATTGTTTACATGATTTATTTTTTAGGGTTGTAAGAACTTCACATTCACATCTGAGTTGTCTGCGGTGCGGCATGTGTCGCTGCGCCACCAAACATCAACGGAACTTATGGCGGCAAGTTTTATGCATTGGCTCGTGTAAGTATATGAATTGCTTATGGAGTCTAAAGTAGGGAGTGATAATCTCAAACGACTCTATGTGGATCTGGTGACCGGGGCCCACGCCCATTCTTTTGAATAAGAATCCCCATAAACCGCAATCAGGCTAGTTTTTAAGCTTTGTTCAACCACCTCGTCCTGCGTCAGCAAAGGGGTCGTCTTCCTGTTTGTGAGCATTTAATGCACTCCTCCGAAGACGTGATGATAGGGGCAGTTGTGTCACGTGTCCAAACCATCGAATCATAATCCTTTCCGCTGGGAGAGGCAGCTGCTCAACATTGAGTTCCTCGCGTGTTTCGCACCCCATCTTGTTCTCACCACTCCCACAACAGCACGAAGAAATCTCATCTCGGCAGCTTGTATTCGCGAGCTTCTTTCGGTTATTACCCAAATTGTATGACCACAGGTGAGAGTTGGAACAAATACTGAGTTAAAAACCTTTAAGTTCGCTTTGACGCCATGCTCGGCCGTTCTGATTGCTGCTCTTCCAAGCTGTTTCAATATTCATAAAGCTTGGTCAATCCTACGGGAAAGTTCAGTATTTCTCCTTCCATCACATGTGGAAAAGATACTTGAATGTCTCCACCTGCTTCAATGGAACACTTACACATAGACAAGGCGTCTTGGAAAGGGTCATTACCTCTGATTTGTAAATTCAAGTATAGTTGAATAAAACATTCCTATTCGAGGCTGTAATTCAATATCAAAGTCACGTGTTTTCAGATAAAAAGCAACGAACAGGTACACACACACGGCTTGTCGTTACTTTCACAGCTATAGTGATTATTGCTGATTTTAACTATTCCGGTTGTCGCAGTAAAGTGTCCAGCTAGATGTGACCGAATCATTTTGCGCTATTTATGTCTGCTGCGTCAGCCATCGAATCGGAACATTTGGTCTTGTGTTGATCACTTATGTTTGTATAAAAAAGCTTACTTCCAATGTTTCCCCGGCAAACCGCACCGATTTCAACTTACGCCATATCCAACCTATTTTCTGACACCGGTTTTATCGGACACTAATCTACATGTCGCATCACTTGTTACTGTCTGGGATGAAAGAAACGATGTAGCTTTTTTAACAGAGATCAGACTGAGGAGACTTAATGAAAATAATTACCTCAGAATCACGCTCTGTGGAAGGCACAGTAAACGATAAGGCAACGGAAGGATTAAGTGAATATTTCCTTTGCAAAAAGTTAACGCCTTTCCTACAAGTCTAAATCATTGCCTAATTAAACGAGCCACAAGGACCTTGCGGTTTGCAGATCTTTGCATAGTTGTTGGTTTCAAATGAACTGAAGGCCCATACTCAGCGTCATCGCCCACAATAACAAATTAAGGAAGGTAAAGAGGCAGGTCTGCATATGCACTTTTAAAATTACTTAAATTCTCTTTAACCTTGCCATGAAGTTCATCTAAAGTCTTGCTCTCAGTGGCGTTAAAGTCCTGTACGAACAAACCCTTTCTCAATGCAACTAGACTACACTTCACGACTTCACGATATTTCCCAGAGAACAACTTCGCTAACCTGTTTCTGGACAGAGGACTTTGGCGGCGCCATACTCTTTGGTAAATTTAGAGATTTTTAGACAGATAGATCCACAACGTAAGAGGGAGTAGGAAAAGGCGATTTCTCGGAGTGTATAAACTTGAATAAATCTTTTCGCTTTCCCGATTAGCGAAGCCGTGTCCTGGTTACGGTGGAAAGTTATATGATATTTGCCGCGTTTGTATCTTGAGCATATCGACTGCCGCACCACTTGTGCTGGCTGCCAGGCCGTAGAGGCATCCCGAACAAATGTAAGACTGACAAACTCATTATATGCTCGATAATATTCCAATTGGGGCCTTGGAAGAGGTGTGACAAACAATTCGTTATTGTTTATTATAATCCACTCCTTAACACATTGCTCACGCTTACACCCATGTCATACGATAATTATTTTTCAATTTTGATAAGCCCCGCAAAACTTGAACATTCTGAAGAACACTTCATGCTGTCTCAGCTGATAAGCAGACGTCAAAAGCAGGCCCCCATTGAATTAACAAAATCTGAGAGCTTAAGACTCCATGGCTTCGAAAGAAAATACTGAAAGCAACTGAAAGTCTATAATTAAAGAATCGAAAAGTACCAGGCGCAATATTAATCCCACACAATATTTTTTTTAATTTTGATGAGACCATTAAGGCCCCGAGAAAATATTCCACAGCTTGTCCAACAAAAGTTTTAAAAAATATAGCGCCGCCCATATTGTCACATAAAAATACCCATAGTCTCCCAAGCTGTCGAATAGTTTCTTGATGCCCCAATAGTCTCATTAAAAATAAAAAAACATTGTGTGGGGATACCTACCGCGAACGTATGACTTATGGGCGCCTGGTGATTTTCCGCTTTTTAGAAAAATCGAAAATTCAGCAGGCGCTCAGAAGACGTATTTCCGCAGTAGGTATCCCACACATGTTTTTTTTTTAATTTCAACGAGAAATAATATATTTTATTTTGACGAGACTAAGGCCCCGACACAATATTTGTCAGTTTATTCCCCAAAAGTTTTAAAAAATATAGCCCCGCCCACATTATCAAAAATAATACTCATAGTCTCGTAAGCTGTTGAATAGTTCCTCGAGGCCCTAATAGTCTCATCAAAAATAAAATAGTATTGTATGCGGATACCTACTGCGAACGTATGACTTCTGAGCGCCTGGTGATTATCGATTTTTTAATTATTTATTATTTTTTATTAATTTATTTTTTCTGTCAAATAGTTCCAAGCGCTAGTCTTCCCAAAATTTCAAAAAAAAAAATATTGTATGGGATAGATGAAAGCTTGACCAAAATGTATTAAGGTTTCAATTATAAGAAACAATGCCTACATGTAGTTACGTTTGATAAACTTAAGATTGAGACGTAAGCTATTTTCTTGTTAAACATTTTGTTTTGGACTTCCAATCGGAGAGAACAATAAGTGCAAAAACCGCACATATCAATAAAGGAGGTAAAGAAAACAAGCACTGAAGACCCTGACCTGTTGTTCGGCCAAATCGTTGTTCTCCATTTCCGTTGTTCCTATTTCCTCCTGTTGTTTTCTGTTATCAAGCTGACAAACCATGAAGGGTCTGAGCCTGCGCAATTGCTACCTTCCATCGGTGACGGTTCTGGGCACGCTGCTTCCAGTCATCAAGGCCAAGCTGTCTTACATCCGCGATGACTTGGTCTCTGTACCGAAGGTTCGGTCTTCTTCTCCTTCTCGAACCAGGATGCTTCAATTCGAAGACCCTCTTTGCTGGAGCGTTGTTGTCCATTCGCTGGATTTGGCCGAGCCAGTGCAGTCGACGGATTTTTACCTTCCTACATTTTTCTTTCGAAGGCACCATGAATCAGCTATGCAGTTTTGCTTAGTGTCCAGCTTACGGCTCCGTAAAGCAGGACTGGTAGAATAAGGGTTTTGTAGAGCATGACTTTGGTCCTTCGAGGCAGGAGTTTCGAGCCCAGTTGTTTTGACAAGCCGAAGTAGCATCGGTTGCCAAGGGCGATTCTACGTCGGATCTCCACTACGATGCCCTTCGTGGAGTTTACGTTTGCCTTTCCTATTTCCTTCAAATACACGTATTTCTTACTGAGTAACGAATAGTCATCCGCTGCCTGTGCCGTAGGTGAAATGGACGTTGGTGCACGCAGTTCTAATGCGCATATTCCCTGACGGATATGATATTTCAGTTCGTTATCTTCCAACTAACGAGCAACAGACTCTACCAATTTGCCACCACAATCAAATTTCTTTTTGACTTCTTCCTTTTTTTCATTTTCAGGGAACTTCTAAGAGATTTCACCCACATTAGCTTCATGTACTACAGCTTTATTGGAACGATGATAACCCTTGTTGTTGGCGTTGCGGTCAGCAATCAAACGCAGAACTATGTGAGGGACCAGTATGAGTACAATCTCCTGCATCCAGCCGTGTTCAAGCTCAGTGAATACATTTACGGATCGCGTCCTAAGCCGTATTATATTCACGAGCCAATGCGCGATTCGACAGTGCGGGAGATCGGAGAACTTACGGACCTTGATCCTTATCAGTTTGGTGAGCTAAGGCGAGGGACTAGTGTTTCGGAGGAGGATGAATGGAGAGTAAGAAAGGAAAGCAGACTATCCGAGTTGCATGGCCTAGAAACATCAGAGCAAGAGGATGAGTCTGAGCCTGAATATGAGCCTGAGCTTGAGCTTGAGTCTGAGCCTAAGCCTGACGCCACCACTAACAGCAACAGAGACTGAGATGGAGGCATTAAGCAAATTCAAAGCCCGTGGTTAGCCAGAGATAATGGAATTTTTAATTATTTCTGTTGGAACTTTTTCTTTAAGCCATAACTTAAGTTTATAAAAATGTTATTAAATTACACTAGCAATTATGTGTAGTGTCTCTTGCTTTCCTTTACATTGTGCTACAGGGCGCAAGCAACAGCCTCTCCAGCTCCTACCGCAATCTTTGGTTAGCTAGCTTCACTTACTCCAGTTGGTTGAACTCCTTGCCCTACATTGTGCTCCACAATGGATGGATACGTTCACTGCTGCATTCTATCACAAGACTCTTCGGACGTGGGTCAACGACGGCTTGACGGCTAGCTAGTATCAAGTCGCTGTCCATATCTTATCAACGCAAATACCACGGACAACTTTTCTTATGAAGCGACCGAGGAATGTCCAGTGAAGACACATGACAGCGGAGAACTTGTCTATAATCTTAGCCTCTTGATGGACCTTGCAATCTAGTATAGAACGGCTGTGAGTCCCAACCTTAGCCATCCCATCCATATTCCAAGGTCCGCCGGCTCTATTCCGACCGGGCATGGTGGCCTATATTTTAGACCTGACCTCCAGATGGACTCACTCCAAAGGCAGTGCGCACCAGTAATATGGTACCTGCTGACTGGATCAGTGAACGACGTCGCACCGTCAGAAGGAGAAAGGAGAAGGACAGCAACTTCGACCTACCAGGAGAATATGTGTATTACGTCGCGAAATGCTTTCTGTTGCATCAGGATCGATTAATACACGTAAGAAAATATGGAAACAGGTGTGCCTGAGTTGTTGGCAGGCCTAATAGGGCCTCTGTGGCAGTTGGAAGATGAGCCGTGAAATCCATCAGAAATGCCTTACTAACCACTGCTTAGATTTTGCGGTCAAAAACTGAATGTTGCCGGAGGCCTTCTAAACTCCCAGGATCTGTTAATACACACACCAGAACATGGAAAACCGTGTGCGCAAGTCGCTAGTAGCCCTAATAGGGCCGCTGTGGCAGTTGGAAGATGAGCCGTGAACTCCCTCAGAAATGCCTTACTAACCACTGCTTAGATTTTGCGGTCAAAAACTGAATGTTGCCGGAGGCCCTCTAAACTCCCAGGATCTGTTAATACACACACCAGAACATGGAAAACGGTGTGCGCAAGTCGCTAGTAGCCCTAATAGGGCCGCTGTGGCAGTTGGAAGATGAGCCGTGAAATCCATCAGAAATGCCTTACTAACCACTGCTTAGATTTTGCGGTCAAAAACTGAATGTTGCCGTATGCCCTCAAAATTGCCAGGATCTGTTAATACACGCACCAGAACATGGAAAACGGTGTGCGCCGGTCGTTGGTAGGCCTAATAGAGCCGCTGTGGCAGTTGAAAGATGAGCTGTGAAATCCATCAGAAATGCCTTACTAACCACTGCTTAGATTTTGCGGTCAAAAACTGAATGTTGCCGTATGCCCTCAAAATTGCCAGGATCTGTTAATACACGCACCAGAACATGGAAAACGGTGTGCGCAAGTCGCTGGTAGCCCTAATAGGGCCGCTGTGGCGGTTGGAAGATGAGCCCTGAAATCCATCAGAAATGCCTTACTAACCACTGCTTAGATTTTGCGGTCAAAAACTGAATGTTGCCGTATGCCCTCAAAATTGCCAGGATCTGTTAATACACGCACCAGAACATGGAAAACGGTGTGCGCCGGTCGTTGGTAGGCCTAATAGAGCCGCTGTGGCAGTTGAAAGATGAGCTGTGAAATCCATCAGAAATGCCTTACTAACCACTGCTTAGATTTTGCGGTCAAAAACTGAATGTTGCCGTATGCCCTCAAAATTGCCAGGATCTGTTAATACACGCACCAGAACATGGAAAACGGTGTGCGCAAGTCGCTGGTAGCCCTAATAGGGCCGCTGTGGCAGTTGGAAGATGAGCCCTGAAATCCATCAGAAATGCCTTACTAACCACTGCTTAGATTTTGCGGTCAAAAACTGAATGTTGCCGTATGCCCTCAAAATTGCCAGGATCTGTTAATACACGCACCAGAACATGGAAAACGGTGTGCGCAAGTCGGTGATAGCCCTAATAGAGCCGCTGTGGCAGTTGAAAGATGAGCCGTGAAATCCATCAGAAATGCCTTACTAACAACCACTGCTTAGATTTTGCGGTCAAAAACTGAATGTTGCCGTATGCCTCCAAACTCTCAGGATCTGTTAATACACACACCATTGCAAAAATGTTTGCTGCTTTCCATTTGCTCACCAATTAGAAATTGCTGATATACACTATGATGGGGAGAAGTCAACATGTCACCATTTGTGGCGTTTGCTTTAGAAAGAATTTTAAGATTTTGTCGGCTCCTGCCTGCCTCTTTGAATAATTCCCGTGATTTTTTCGTTGAGCTCTTCTTTTCCTATCTGGACGTCAACTGAGTTGGTGTCTTTAAGGAGGACGTCCTGTGCAAGTGGGTAGGTGTTGTCTTCTGTGACAAACCTCTCCAGCTGGCCAGATTTCTTGCTGACTTATCCCCTTATTTTCGCCGCTGTGATGCATTGTTCAAGCTCGGAATGAAATTTGAGGAAACTCATTAAAAACCAACAGTTGGTTGCCGTGAGAATGGATAATGCGTGAGCGGCACACGAAGGCAAATAATGCCATAGCCAATGACAGAAATCATATCTTGATTTCTCAAGAAGATCTCCAGGGTATCTTATCCTCGCTGAAGAAGAAAAAGTCTATAGGAATCGATGGTATACCGAATATTGTGCTACGCCATCTTCCCCCCGAAGCGGTGCAGATCTACACAACATTGTTTAACAATGCGCTGAGTAATGCTTATTACCCGAAACATTGGAAAACAGCTCTGGTGCAACCAATCCCTAAACGGGACAAAGACAGATCAATTCCGACAAATCTTCGGTCGATCAGTCTTCTTCCTTGCATAAGCAAGGTTTTTGAAAAGATAGTCATTCGAGTTCTGAAACAATGGGTTGAGGAAAATAATATCATACCGGACAACCAGTTCGGATTCAGGGCGGGGCATGAAACCATTCATGCCGCGTCTAAACTGGTGTCCGACATCCAATGGAACAAAGACAAAAAACAATGCACGGGTGCTTGCCTGATTGACTTGGAGAAAGCGTTCGACACCGTTTGGTTGGAGGGCCTCTTCCTCAAGCTGGTCAGGCTTGGCATAAGTAAACCATTGCTATACATGATCTATGACATGATAACAGATAGAAAGTTCGTCGTGAAAAGTGGCGATGTAACTTCTTCCATGGTCTTTGACATCAAAAACGGTCTGCAACAGGGAGCGGTTGGTTCACTGATCCTGTTTTCAATATTCACTGCAGATCTTATAGGTTCCATGCCGCATTTAATTGCGTACGCCGACGATTTAGTGGCGTACAGATCAGGTCCGAAGGTAGAGGTAATAAACATATTGTTGCAACGTGACTTCGAACAAATTCAGCGATTTTGCGACGACTGGAAGTTGATTATCAATTTCCTGAAGTGTGAAACTATCATCTTCAGGACCCCGTTGTACATGGCATCAAGGGATACGCGCACAAACTGGCGTAAGTTTGGCATTGTTGACCCACAGGGACGATTGTTAAATGTGAAAAATGTAGTGAGGTATCTTGGCATTTGGTTGGATCAATATCTGTATTTTGACAAACATATAGATATTGCTCTGACCAAAGCTAAAAAGGCCTTTGCTGTGGCAAGGAGGTTGTTTTACAGCAGCCAACTTGATACCAGGGTGAAGGTAATCTGCTACATGGCCCTCATCCGGCCAATTATGGCGTACGGTTGTCCATTGTGGTTCAACGTGAGTCCTTCCCAGATGGAAAAGATGAGGTTGTTCGAGAGACAATGTGTCCGGACATGTCTCCAGTTGTATCGTACACCCGAGTCTGAGTACAAGAAGTACTATCTCAACGAGGTCCTGTACAACGAGGCAAACCTGAACAGGATAGATAATTTTATTATTAAGCTGATCAGAAGGCACATCGCACGAGCTATGACTTCAACCAACAGTCTGATCTTTGGGGCTTACTACCCCAGCGTAATGTACCATGAGAGAGTGCGCCTTACAGGCTTTATTCCTCCCGAGGCGTTCCTCTATCTCGACACAATCCTAATGGCCTAATACAGGATCCATACGGATGTCCTGTAATCTTCCACGTCGTATGCCGAACAGTGGACAGGCGGCTCCAATACGATCGGGATGTCGTTCGTAGTCACGAGGATCTCCTCCGGTTCAGTAGAGCGATCCCGGCTCGAGACCGGAGAGAGGCTGCCAAAGAACGACAATTTTACTGGTGGTTACACCAAAACCAGACCCCGCTGCCGCAAGCTTTTCAAAATGACCCGGTAGTTGATCATAGTGGTCAACTTACATAGTTTTAAGCTAGTCGATAAGAAAAAAAGAAAAAAAAAAAAAAAAAAAAAAAAGGTGCACCGTGGCGTATAAATTCTATATGTTTGGCATATACATAACATATACGTCCGGGTGCACGCGTCCGTACAGCACGGACATAGTTAAGGTAGTATCTTAAGTTTTTAATGCTAGGTTAAGGTAGTTTAAGATAGTAGTTCAGATCAGCCAAGTTTTTCCTAATACTTTTCTTGGCTAATAAAAAAAGCAAATTGTCCATAAGACACAAACAAAATAAAATAAAATTTGCTTATGCTGAAAGGCACAGTAAGATTAAGATAGTATTAACTTAGAGTACCCGTATAGGGTCAGTAGGTTAGATGTAAGAACGATGTTAAGATAGTTAAGCTAGTTTTAAGTATTTTTGTCTAGAATTTAGGAATAGTTAAAGAAAATAAAACAAAAATATACCAAAAAAAAAAAAAAAGCGGCACACGATTGAGGTAAATCACGCGCCATCTGTGATTCAATAGATGCCCCTCCGATAGCCACACCACTTATCAGAGCCTCGCACCATTCAAGTGTGTGCACAGAAAAATCCTCTTCGCCACCTGTAGTCGAACACCGCAAACACCCACGACGTCATCTCCCATTTTCATCCACAGCGCACTGACCAATGTCATTAGCCGAAATCTCTCCAACACAGAGCAGGTGCTCATCCTGTTGACATATTTCCCATCAACCGCTACGATTCATGTGCAACATTTTATCCAATTTATCCGAATCCGTTGACAGCAGGGCTTGTGAAAGGAAAACCGTATTTCACCAAGCTCTTCGCCGACCAGACACGCACACATTGCGCAACTGCTAGTCCCGAACTGGCGCACTCTGTTTCCGTCCATCGGTAGCCAAGGAAACTAGAAAAATAACAACAAAAAGACAACAAGTTACGGAATAAATTTTGATAATAGACAGGATTCCATTGCGAATCTCCTTGTAAAGTATAAATTCATCGAATTTTGCGAGTCTTCCAAATTCAATAAAATCGCGTTTTTTCAATTTCAGATTTTGCTCAACCCGAACAATACACCGTTGCCTTTGAAACAGTTGCCTTCTACACATAAATGGTTGCATTTATGTTTTCACTATTTTTTTGTGTCCTGATTTGTACAAATGTTGAAGCTGTGAATTGAGATGAATGTACACTTTTGCCGGAGGATGCAGGTGAGTGTGTAGATGTGATAAGAATTGTGGAAAAAATAGTGCGAACCGATGTGGGAAGGAATTGACGTTTCCTTTTTTTTCGTTTGTGCATTCATAATGCAAAGCCAGAAATTGCAACAAGGGATTGTGAATAATTAACGAGGAATGTGTGCTCCGCAGGCTACTGGAGTGCGGTCGCAAAGCCATTTAGTTTAAAATCGATTCGCTTCAACTGGCAATCGAGTGCATGTTGTCAGTGTACTGTCAGTGAATGCTCGCCTGGTGCTGTCAGACCGTTCTACGTGAAGTGGACGAGTGTTATTGAAGAGAGCCAATTTAGTAAGAGGCGGCTTGGAGGGTATTTGCTTCAGGTTTCATTCATAAATACTCGCCAGTTTCTTACTTAATGATTGATTGGGTTAATTATTTCGATTATTGCAGCAATTATTTCGCAAGCAATATTCTATCGTGGGGACAGTGGTAAAGGCGAGAGGGCAGAATTGCCTTGACTTGTTATAGAAATAACAACTTTTAGTTAAGTAGACTTTGCAAGGAATTTCTAAACCGATACAAATTTGCTAAATTATAAATTTGACACTGCCCATGTTCGTATCAGAACTACGAACGTAAAGAATACAGGACAGGTGGACGGCTATGACGGAGAGGATGTGGCCGTCGACTTCTTGGTTTCTTTGTTCGATTACGTACTTTACGGCAGCCCACCTCTTACGATTGACGATAGTTGCTCTGGAAAGTTCTTGGAGTCGGCATAAGCTTGTGTGTCACTTACACTTGTCAGAGATCGTATAGCACGCCCAATACATGTGCTTTTTGTAGAAGATAGACCCACTATGGGCTCTGACTGCACCCATTATTGTAATTATTGTTGCGTAGACTGCACAGAAACCTGTATGTCTTTTGTGCTCCGTTTGATACCCTTGTTCTCTTGCAAGATTCCCTCACATACATTTATTTACACTGGTCTACTCAGCGTTATGGACTCTTGTTGTGTAAAGGTGGGCGATGTTTGCAAGAAACAGAAATCTTCCTGGGCATGGTCGCTTAGCGCATAGACGTCTTCAGTGGTCTCTTGACATGGCGCGTGAATGATCTTGCGTTTTCGTGAGGCTTGGTGAGCCGGAGATATTGAATCCTTTTGCAGTGTGTCTAGTCCCGCATAGAGTCAAACGAATTAGAACTAGAATTAGAACATTATAAGTGGTGGGAAATGATCGACTTATGACTACGGCCTCAGGCCTATTGTATTGATTGCCCCCATTTAAAGATCGCGGAACGTACAAAGTAAGCTTGAGTTCATGATGAAACTTAATATATTTTTGAGTGAACTTGCGCCAATTTTGTCCGCCTAGCGATAGTATCCGCCCAAGTGTCTATAATCCGTGACTGAATAGGCAATTACTGTGACATAGTATGTGTTCTCGTCCTGGTTACACACTAAGGTGGCCCCTGGAGTAGTGGGTATGTGCGTCGACCCCAACATCGACGTCATATGTCCGATCCCTGGTATGTCTAACAAACAAAAAAATTGTTACGCCTCCACCACTTTCGAGCCACTCAAAGTAGTACTGTCTAGAAGAAGTTTCTCAAATTTTGCCACTCGTGAGACTGACTTACCAAACAATCCACCTTCGGAAACGAGATAATTAATTTGATTGGTAATCAGTTCAAAAACCGTTGGCTATGCTGTAGAAGCGATTTATTTGGCTGACATGTCGGACAGACTTAAATTCCACCCTATTTGAAAGTTCGAAGATGTTATCTTTTTCCAAGATTTGATGCGTGCACAGGCATCGATTTCAGGGGTATTTCATAAACCAAGGGCGTATTATGATAGGTAGATGGGTAGAGTGACTAGCATGGCTACTACGTAGGTTTGTAATTGACAGCCCCAAAGGCTTTGTAGCCATGGCTAAATTCGAGCTAAATGTCGGGTGGAATGAGGTCGTGCTAGAGAGTGTTAAAAACAAATTTGAGACTCGTTATAATCCTAAAAACTGTCAGATTTTTCCTCCACTACTATAAAAAGTCCTTCCGTAGAAGTTGCATTCTTTTAGTTGCTACTTAACATACACAGCTTCTTTGTCTTCCTCATCCTGCAGATTCTGCACACGCCATCTGACTTCATAGCCTATCAGACAGAGTTCAGTTACTACGCCTTCCTGTCAACTCGCATTGCATGCGTACCAATAGGGGCCAGTACGTACATCCTTGCCACTGAAGCGGATCAATGTTGATATCTTCTTGCTCTCCATCGGACATAGAGCCCTTTTTGTAACTCCAATGCTCAGACAAATCCTGCGAGTTCTGCCTTTTGACCGATTTTCGTCTTCTACTTGTCCCGCTTTTTGAATTGAACGCTTTGTGTGCATACGGCATCACAAAATAATTCTCTAGCTCGTGCACATTTTGGAAAACATCCCCTTTTTATAACCGTGATCTCGAGTATGCTCCAGTACCTAGCAGAGGGTCACTAAATTTACTAAGGATATCTCATTGATGCTCTGTCTGCTTAGCCTATTCAACTCTCAGGCTATCTGATGCAATGGCATTTATTGACCAAACGGTATGCAAGGGATTTTTTAAGGATGTCACAGAAGTTTCGGCAGTGTAAGGGCCGATAAGCTATCACTACGTGTCCTGCGTGAGAACGTATTATGTATGTATATTATTCTCCATTACCTGCCATCATCTCAGAAACCCACTGGTTAAGATGTCTTATTACCATGGTGTATATCCAAGCGAAGTGAAAACATTTTCTTGAGGTCGTTAAAAGCATAACTTCTTACCAACCATATTCTAGTTTGTGAAAGGGCTAGGAGAAATACTGAGATAGTATGGTACTGTCTAGCTTCTAAAGACGTCATTCTAGGCGCTCCAAGTTGTCTGACTTGCTTCAGTTAAGGCCCGTTCATATGAGTGGGAATCGCGAACGCGAACTTTCAGAAACAACATTTTTCCAGCAAATACGAACACAAAGTTTTACTTCTTGGTATACAAAAAGATTGTAACTGAATTATCGAGTTTTTTCATTGACAAACGTCTTAACAAAAGTAAGTTTAAGTATCCTAATTAATGTTTTTCTCTGCAAATCAATCATTCTCTTTGCGAACTGTCAAGCTGAGATCGCAATACAAAAACAGGCAAACGCAATCCACAACGACCACGACCACAAAATTCGCAGTGAAGTGTCAATTTGCACATGTAGTTCTCTGCGAATGAGAAAACTCCATATGAATGAGTTGTCAGAGTTTGCGAAGTTCGCATTTCGCGGCAACCTCATTTGGAGAGGAATTTAATATGCTTACCAGTTTGCTAATTTGCTTCCGTTCGAAATTTAGGAGAGCTTTAATTCTGTGCCAGCCACAACGTTTTTGATGTCCGTGTCGTTCTTCATGGGTTGGTTGCTCGTCGATCGCTCGTAATTTGAAACTCCTTGTATACGTCTGCCATCGATCATGGGAACGTGAAAATAAATGCAACGTCTTCAAATTTTGTGTGCTGAACTCATGTGGAACTAAATACGCCGTCTCCATTTTCGCAATATCTGCAAATTAGTTGATTTTTTGTGTCGCATTTGTAGAATCAAATGCACCGTTGCAAAATGATTTGTTTCCCTGTGTCTTACAAAACTGGTTACTGTCTGCTGGGAGAGAATGCAGTTGAGAGTTCTAATTTCCATAGAATGTGCACGGATGGGGATGATTTTGAGATTATTCCGAACCATCTATCTCATTATCCATTTCCACCCAAGAAGACCCCTCTTACAATTATTATAAAGATGAAAGCAGCATGGCATGTGGGACAGGAGATGCTGTCCCACCAAAAGCTCTTGGATCAATTAATTCCTGAACCTGCCTGTAAGTGGTTTTTCCGTATGGATATTTCCTATGGCTACTATAAAACATCTTCTAATATCTGAAACGGTAGATGATCCGATGGTACAGAGTGAATAATAATAGCCTACTCTCAATCCATGACGACCAGACACTGCTTATCAGAATGAGCTATACGACTCTCAGGAGTCCTACCAGCGCGACGTCGTTACTAGATTCTGGACCACTTGATGCCTCATGTTTCAAATCTGCCCTCAAAAGACATTTGCAGAGACGAGGAGGAGGAGAAAACTACTATGCAACTTCCGTTTAATGGCAGCGCCCTCTTCTCTGGAAGAAAATATTCGGGCCATACCTATTAATAATCTGGCAAAGCAGTATAAGTGTTACACAGCCTCATTGCTTTCTGAAAATTGCCAAATAGTATGTAAAAAGGATCGACTTGATCCTGATTGTATTAACACAACGCCTTAGCGTGCCTTATGCGTGTGAATCCTGAGTTGACTCAAGTCAAAAAGAATCGAACGACGTGGTCTTCATGATCAGTCCCCCGAATTGTTGTTACTACACAGTGTTATATTCAACATATTTCTTACTCTCTTGCTGCAAACCGATATGAAATTATACCCCAGCTTCAATTGAAGTTGGGACACCGTTCTCTAACGAAAGAGGGGAACCTACAGTTTTATGTCGTTTCTTATGTTCTTTCTTAAGGACGAAGCGACAGAACTGCTTTATACTGCTGCCCCATTTAAAGTACATCCAAGACGACTTCCCTTAAGTCGCCCACCTCTCATCACAAATGTTAGACGTCAACATACTAATCCAATCGGAATTGCCTCTCATGTTTCCCAGAAAACGACAATGATTGCAAAAATAATGAGATTCTTCTGGGAACACTAGCGCGCACACCTATTCTTAACACAACACAAAATACGTGTGAGTTGCTGTCCACCGACCCGTTTGCTCACACATGTCCAACCCTCCGCCTCGGCCGAGCAGGTGACATACAGTTGTTTTTATGTGAAAATGAAATTCTACCTTTGTTCCGTGTTCTGGTATCGTTACACCGAGACGAAAACCAACCCCCCTAGCACTAGCCCACATGTTCCGAGAACACAACAGCTAACGGTGCGGCTGCCACCTCCCGCACTTTGCCAACCAATTCCCATCAAGATTCAGCGATGATTACAGTGACTCGATCATTGCCACAACTAATAACAATTTCCTCTCGTTCAGCGATGAGTGGCTGTCCTTTAGGAATGTGTAGAAAGGCATAAAGAATAGACACCAACTGGCCCATGATCCGTGTAAATAATCATGGAACTCATTGAACCGCGAAGTAGCAACAGACAGGGATCGACGGTCGTATGCGTGGCTGGGTATCCGTGGCACCTGGCCGGTGGCACACTCCTGCCACAGCTGATGCCCGTCGATGTGGCGGATAGACCAATGACACGACATATGCACGACGGCGACAAGTAAATGAATGGAAAGTGCCTGTGCGAGTCGTTGGTATTTCCACCGGCTCTGGGTGCCCACACACTTCAGATCCTGGGAAAAAAAAGTGAAACTCCGTTCAAATTAGCGTTTTCATTTCACCCCCCGGTGAATGAGGCGAATAAGAGACGAATCCTTAAGAAGGTAATTTCTGTAATTTTGATTCTGTTGATGGCGACTGGCGATACAACTTTTTAATTGCTTTGGCGGAATTCTTCGCGTGGATGAAGAACGATTCTTCTGAATTTCCACTTTGATTCTTCGTTCCTTGCTGGCGCTTATTTGCCGGTTTCATTAGAGCGGAAAACACATTTAGATCTTAATTACAAAATGGAGCGCTTCTTCAACTTTTCGGCGATTGATGGTTGGTAATTGGTGTTTTTGATTTGCTTTCATGTAGGAAACGTTTGACGCGCGGAACTCTGATTGCATTTGCTTGTTTTGTAATTGAAGTCGGACTCTCTTACGCACGAAAATGGTTTCTGGAGCAACGTGGACCAAATGATTTGGCTTGAAAACGCATTAATCATGCGTGGTGGCCAGGTTAGGCTTCTTGGTCTTTATTGTGTTCGGACTAACAGTTTGGCGACAAGTGCCTAAAACACAATGCTGCGCCAATAGACTTTCATGACACGCAATACAAATAAAGCGTCCTGCGTTTCGATTTCCTTGCAAATTCCAACTCTTCAAGCGTGAGTAAGTCAAAGCCAGCACCGAATACCCAATATTGAGATAAGAATGATGTTCGCATTTTGATGGAAAAACGAAAGAGAGCAAACCTTCATTCTATCCCTTGTAAGCTTAATCTCCTTACGTAAGCAATACAATGTCTCGCGACCAATTTACCGCGTTTAGACGCCAAAGCTGACTTTAGTCTACACCCCACCCAATCTCTTATAAATTGTAAGAGACAAGTGGGTAGTCTAAACGAAACCTTGTAAGTTGATCACGATTAGATTTACATTCACTCTAAGTAGGAGTCCAGCCCTATTCTTACAATGTCATGCTTTCAAAGGTACACAGGATTTTACTTAATAATTTCGGAACTTTCTCTAACCGAAGCATGCGTCTCAACCTAAGTCCCTGCCCTGTTTTGCCCGCATATTCTGGTTTCTAGACCGTATGTGCTCATGTCAATATTTAATACCAGCAGAGTTCATTAATGAACCATCTCCCTTCCGTTTTAACTTTGTCAGGCATACCTTACGTCATTTTTCACTCGGTCTCAACAAAACCCATGTTTAAAAGCTGTGGGAAGTCTACAAAGATCTTAAAGTAAGTCTAAGTGTCAAAAAGAATGTTGTAAACAACAATAAACCCCATATCGGTGCAGTTTTACCACTGCACCTATAAAATTGACATAAAGCCAATTACATCAATTTTTGGCTTTATGTCAATGCACTGTAATTGAAAGTAGGTCCTGTCATGTGCAGGGGACTGCATGGGAGGTAGCATGAACTAAACTAATCTAAACGCAAGCTTTTGCAAAGTAAGAGTAACAAAGCTGGTGTAACGTCAAAAGCATACAATTGCGAAGCATGCTTTCTCTTCGAAAAAAAAAAAACAAGCATTTTGAATATATCAAACTCTAAAAGCATTGACGGAACGCACATTAATAAGTTTTATTCATTTCATTTATACATTTCTCTTTCAAACATTTCCTTCTCAAAGCCCGCAAAGTCAGCAAATGGAAAAAAAGCAACACGATTTTGATGTTTGCTTTATCGTATATGCATAATTTGCACAAAGTTGGCGTTTCCGAATAGGCCCTATCTAGACCTCTTAGCTGAGAAAGATCAGGTCATGTCACCCAGTACAAATCCATTTAAGGTTGTATAGTATATACATTCTTAACACGTTCCCTGCCGCGTGTACCGAAAACAGTACACGCTTAGCTTCATTTCCACGCCAACGTGTTTTTTTGTTTTAATATTAATAATCTCGAAAATAATATAAATTCTCTCAAAAACAAAAAAAAAATAAGAATTTATACAAAATTATTAAAGCACTTACCGTGTACTGTTTTCGGTACACGCGGCGTAGAAATGACACCTAGTGAAAAACAGCTTGGCAGGGAACGTGTTAAGGGCATCCTTTACAAGTCACTGATCAATTCTAGAAGTACCACCTGTCATAAGTCTTTAGGTGTCAGAGAACTCAACTAGTTATTAACTAGTATTTCGCTGGCATTGGGATGACAGTGGCTGAAATATGTCTTCAAAATCGTTTCTTAAAGACAAAACACCGTCGACGAATACCACAATGTGATAAATTTGGGTTAAGTCTTGAAGTTAAATTTTGACACGGAAATCCAATTAGCTATTGACCACCATGCTACAGATCGGCCCTCGTGATACAATCTGCTTCACAAACTTCAAAGAGGGTATTTTGTTTCCAACGTCAACACCCTCTTTAGGTCTTAAGTGGAGGAAGAACATAACTTAGAGCAAAAAAAAATTTCGCACTTTGCGCTTGTCTTTCAGACTCATTGTTGAGCTCGCAAGACATGTAGACATTTTTAGCGAAAAGCTTAAAACCGAGCGTGTTCCTGGTCCCGATCTATAATCTTCTCATAAACACCCTTTGATGGCAGCTGTTTTGCATGATCCGTTCGATGAACTGGCTTCATTACGCTGTTGCGCTCTAAATCATCTAAATCTCGTAGTCGTAGTTAAAGTTAGTCACGTCAAAACCCAAAAACGATTACGAATTCGCTTCTATACTCCTTGATGGAGTGCCTGCAGAGGACGCACTCTTGCAGCATGGTCAATGAAACCTTGAATTGGACAAAGATTGAACTAAGAGAGACTATTGGTAGAGTGGGAGGATCTGCACGGATCGAACCTAGACACGTAGTGAACACAAGTGAGCACAACGCCACGGGCCACCAATTTCTGGTCTTAATAGTCAACAATAAGAAATAATTATACTTTTCTAGGCAGCTTCTGTGTTTAAAAGCAAATGTAGGTAGGATTTCGAATTTAATTTATTACGGTATATCGCAGGGAGAAAGCATGCATAAACGAGGACCAAGATGACATGCTTGCGGCACCGCAAGAAAACCTTATTCAGATTAGTTGCTATGGTTTACGAGCACAATACCCTATGCTCTTCATTCATTGATAATAAACCATCATCTTCATTATTATAGCGCTGTTTTTTTCATTTCTTCTTATCGAGGGCCTAGAAGATCTAGCCTCAAACATGTACATATCTCGCATAAAGTTTCCGCTTAACAAGTCCACCCAAAATACACGCGTAATTGGTCAAGAGACTTTGCGCTAATGGATTTTTCAGTCTCGAATATAAAGGGTGCAACACATAAAATTCAGAAAAATGCATGAAATCTTTATTTGAATCGATAGTACGGTCCATATAACTTAATGTTTTTTAACATTAAATTTCACTATATTTTCAAGTTATTCCAGATTGAAAATATTCGTTATCCTGATTAAAAGTCACCGTCAGAATACCCGGTCTCCTTCGTTTTTCCCTTTTCTACTTCCTTGTTGCCAATAGTTTCGTTTTGCGTTACAGTTTGAAGATTCGATTATTTCATGCAAATGCAAATGCAAAATATTCATTGCATCAATTGAAGCGGGCTTGCCTGTATAGACATGAGCTTTAACATAGCCCCACAAAAAATAGTCCAAAGGCGTTAAATCGCACGATCTAGGCGGCCAATTGACCGGTCCCGAACGTGCAATAAAGTGTTCACCGAACTCGCCTCTCAATAAGTCCATTGTGTGTGGCATGTGGCACCGTCTTGTTGAAACCACATGTCATGCAAGTCAAGCTCTTGCATTTTGGGAAAAAAAAAGTTGGATATCATCTCACGGTAGCGCTCACCATTCAGAGTTACGTTACAATTCGCATCATCTTTGAAGAAGTACGATCCAATTATGCCACCAGCCCATAAACAGCACCAAAGTGTGACTTTTTCTGGATACATTAGTAGCCCTTGCAATGCTTCTGGCTGATATTCACGCCAAAATCGACAGTTCTGCTTGTTTACGTACCCATTGAGCCAAAAATGAGCTTCGTCGCTGAACACAATGAACAACAAAAAGGGCGCGATAAACTATCTTAACAGAGCATGCATTTTGATACTAAAATTCAATAATTTGTATGTGTTGTTCGTTTGTAAGGCGATTCGTTGTTAAATTATATACCAAACTAAAGGTGTTTGACAGTGAAACAATCAGGAAACGTGAGTCAGCTGTTTAAGCCAGTGTTGCCAGAAAGATAATGGCTACAAAATCCCCCTTTACGCTTTTACGCGCTTCCACTCTGAAATGAAAATGGTAACGTGTAGCACAGGTTCAATTCACTTGAAATTATATGCTCTTACTCAAGTTGGGTACAAGAAGCATCCTTTTATCTGATCTCTTCTATGACTCTCATAGCTGTGTCCTTATTCTCGAGCCGGAGTATTTTTCTATTTTTTTACTCGAACGCCCTTCACTTGAGACCAGATTTGTCCCTGTGGGATAAAAATAACATATTTGCATGTTAACCATCAGCAAACGCATTTTAAGAAAAATAAAGTCAACCCACATCCTGTGCAATGAAGCATTCCCCTGACAGAATTCTGAGAAATTCTGTATGTTCTTTCACATGACCTTGTTGAGGAGACAAGGCACCGCACTAGATTCCTTCTTCCTTTCCGAGGATCGTTGCATTCCCTTTAGAATGGGTTCTCTCACTCAACAACGCACCGTGCCGCCCCCATTTACTGTTCTATCGAATTATCTGAAGTCGGTTCGATAACAAAATGGACGAATCCATGCTCATATGCACGCTTATATAAGCACTCAAGAAAATACCTGTCCAATGAAAGAATAAAAAAAAGAGCAATATTAACACAAAACAAACGCAGTTGTTGCTGCTTTCGGAAGGGGTGCTCTACTGCATTGCACTCACTCGCTGCAAGGGTGCGACACCCGTGCGGTGTCCACTCTTCCAAAACGTACACCGACCGTACACACTCCAGCTGCATCTGACACAATCCAAGTGGGCTATGAACAAAAGTATCACTCACGCCACATACGGCAAGTCGTTGCTCTTGTGGCTCTTGCTTCGTTATTCTGTCAGTCAGTGCGGCATTTCCCAGCGCGATTCTCCACCATTTCTATCTGAAAACCGATAGAAATGCTCCTCCACCCGGTGAGCACGTAAAACAGAAAAAAAAAAAAACGAAGAAAAAACCAAGCGAACTCCCTCGCAGTTATTTGATCAATAATCCAACGATTGCCGCTATCATCATCGGCGTCGTTAAAATTTACTAACTGCGTCGCGTCGCGGGGAGTAAATTTGCAGTTGTTAGTTAGTAAGTAACCGAGTCCTCTCTTCTCACCGATTACACTGTGTGATGGTGCTCGTTGGGCTGGTGGTGCCGGTGCGGTGGTGGTGGTAAATGTAAATGTGGTTAAGGGTTTCTGCCAGTGCACACAGGAAACCCCCTGTCATAGATAAAATAGTTTTCTGACTTTCGGTGTTGATTATTGTGTGTTATTCAGTTTCGAACAAAGTTCATTCAAGTGTTATTTCGTGTATTTTCTTTTTGTTTTTCTCATGTGAAGTGTGAAAATCCGATCAAATAGTGGATTAATAAACGGATTAATGATTTCTTGCCACTGAGGGTGCAGGTGAGTTGCACAACTCCAGAACAATCTGGAAGAGGTTGCCTCGTGCTGTTTGGTGCAAGAGGACGAAGTGATACTCCTCCAAATATCCATTATCGGTCAAGGAGCGAGCTGAGGGGATGGGATGTTACTTTGTTTGGAAAACAAGTCCATTATGGTTCGGCTCAGATTCCACTTGGTTCTCTTTACCCTTTCACATCGTTCGGGCAGTGTAAGATTACGAAAACAAAAGTGTATGTAAAGGACTCATTTCGAATGTCGAAGTAAGTGAAAAACTCTGTTTCCTCGCCATTGTCTAAATACAATACCAATCAGAGGAGCAGACATATGCGGGCACCTGTCCAGCCGTCAGGAGACTAGTCGACAAATTTCCTGTGCTACCCATAAATCCATTGTCTGTTCAGTTGCTGTAATCTCTTCCCGAATCTAATGACTCTCGTGCGATTTTGTTACATTGACGGAATAGATATATGTACGTTTGCCTGACGGTCTATGCATTGAACTTTGTAGACACATCGTTCATAAATTTTTAGATCGAATTTCTAAGGGATCCCATTTTTCTGTAAAGAGAGGTGGCATTTTAGTCGCGAAATAGCCTTGAGAATGGCGGTAGATATCGGGCAAACAAAACAAGAAATATTCGCATCGATGAAAATCGTTCGCCAGTCGTTGACCAGAGTCTATCTCCTATTAGATTTGATGATCGGGATATTTCGAAGACCAAGCCAAATTTCTAAGGGATCGTTCTGTAAGGATATGTGCCATTTTAACCGCGAAAAAGTGGTTATATCTGTCAACACTGAGTGTCAATTATATAAGCATATTAGGTGGGTGGCTGTAAGACTATACGGTGCAATAATCACCAAAACCGAACCATTAGGAATTGATCACTATTCACAAATGGGCAGTGGGCGCTTATACTCAAATACCAAATATAATTTGGAAACATCTATAACCAGGAATGCCGAGCTTACTATTTAAACCAAGTTTGTGATTCTCAATTGAGTATGAGTAAATTTGACTAATTGTCAAAAGAATAAGAACTCACGAGGTGATCAACACCGCGCGTGGAGTTCAAGGTGGAACAGCTGTTTCTAAGTAAAGGAAAAGGCTATGCTTCGATGGTTTGGTCACGTGGCTCGAATCAGATAAGCGTTAACTTGGCAGACACATGAAGAGGTGGTTGAACAATGTTTAAAAACTAGGATGGTTGCGCTTGGGCATAACTACTGATGATTTAGAGTCTATGACGAAGAATCGGGACCCCTTTGGACGATCATGCGGGTCAAAAGAGGTGGAATTAGGCCTCAACCAACAAGCGTCTCCAGCCAGCTCGATCTTTTGCTAGCTGTCTCCAGTTTCGCACGCATTTTGGTTGAGATCCCTTTCCACTTGCGTGTGCCACCTGAGTCGCGGTCTTCCTCTACTGCGCCTACTCCCTCGGGGGTGGATTCGGAGACTTTTCGGGCCTTATCGTTGGTTTTCATCCGCTCTACATGACCTAGCCATCTCAATCGTATGATCTTCACCCTTTTGGTTAAGACGATGTCGCTGAACAGCCCGTATAGGTCGTCGTTATATCTCCTCAAAAGATGATGAAAAGTAAAAAAATTGCCTAGACATTTGAGTCTTCGTTGTTTGTTTTGATATCAAAGTCGTTCCCACATCAGTGCCCTTTTCTTATTGTTTAACAGCGTACCTTTAGTAATAAATTAAACGATATTTACTCATTCATTCAAACAAATTAGTGAAATCGATTGCGCCAGCTTGCTGGTATCGTGTAAGTTACAACCTAACTAGAAGTAGGTAGTCAGAAGCATTATAAACTTGCACAGTCCAGATAATACTGAAAAATTCCGCAACATTATATTACTAACTGGCACTTTTGCGTGTACGTCTAGACTATATCACACCCACCTAAATAAGCAAAAGTGAACGACAATTAGAGGATTGCTTGAATGCTTAAGATTTCTTTAATTGCAGGGAACAGGGTCTGGATTTGTGGTTTAACATTATTCCTCATATTCATTCGAATGCGGACTCTTGGGTAAACTTGCGAATTAACTTTCAGTTGAATCCTCCTCAGCCATGCGCAGAATTACATTTTGTTTGATAGGGCATTTCTCGGGCAGAAACTACCCCATATCTGTGCTTACCATTTTGTTTGAACAGGTTGATAGGTCGACCGGTGGAGTATGGCTTCCGAACAATTTCCGCAATCTGTATTGAACGATTTTCTTCACAACTTTTATATCAGTCTTCATTTACATTTTTGTTCTTTTGGTTGGACATTTCCAAAGTCATAGCTTAGGAGTTTGTGGGATCTAAACGCAGTTAGAAGACAGGATCCTCATTAACATGAATGTAGCGATCTTTGTTGGACAATTTCCAGATTTGCAGTCTGATGCTCAGTTTTACCTACATGAGCAATAATGGTGGGAGTTTGGTAAATCAGTGACTGTATGAAGTAATGCGTCTTTTTTCAAATAGGGGGCCTCATCAATGACACCAAGAAAGCCTTATTTTCAGAGTCTCAATTCTCTTAGGTTTTAGCTGTTTAGCAGCAATCACACTTAGGCCTGAGTAGGCCATTCTGTTACCTGGCGGATTTTATCTCTCTTGTTTGGCAAACCAGTTACTGGATATTATAAGCCAGGAGACTTGACTACCACTAGTGCTATTTAGTTCGATCAGGTAAAAGTAGTAGGCATCAAAGTGCCGTTTTTCCACAGCAGGGAGGCTGCAGTTAAATGGAAGAAGTGTAATTCTTAGTTTCTTCTTCTAATCCGGCGGCATATGCTCCAATAAAAAATTGCCCGGTTATGAAGCCGATAATGGTTCTGAGATTATGTCCACTCCTTCTGATCAGGCTACGTGAGCGTTTTGGATCGATGGTAGACCATAGCTGTTTCGTAATTAGGCATCCAGTGGACCGGTGGACTGTCTCTGATGTGTGTGTTTCAACGTTACTAGCTTTAATAGGCATCGGTTATAGGTCTTAACATAATTCCCTCAGGTTTGAGAACAGGAAATAGTCGAAGGATGAAGTAGCAGTTCGTTACCCATTCTTTCCATTTTTGTGAGTTCTTTATAGTGGTCACACGGTTGCCCTTATTGCCGGAGATGGCTTTCTTATGTCCAAATATTCATGAAAAGGTGGTGGCCCGTGGCGTTGTGGGTACGTGCGTCGACCCCAACCTCGACAGAAATAATGTTCACGGCCCACCTCTTTCGAGTCACTGAAAGAGCTCAAAGAGTATTTCCTGTCTAGAAAAAGTTTCTCAAACTTGGCCGTTCGGAGTCGGCATAAAACTGTAGGTCCCTTCCACTCGTGAGAGAACAATAGTACGCACAACACGAGTGGTTGCTGAGAAGCTAGGCCCTGGCCCACTATGGGCTGTAGCGCCACCCATATTATTATTATTATTCATGAAAAGGACGGAGAACCGGCCTACGGTCCCAACCTTGGCGTAACGATCTCTTTTGGTACCTGAAAGTTTGTTAATTCGTCTAAACCAGAGGGATAAATAATACAAAAATATCCGAATTCAAACGCAGAGCACGGGCCGAAGTTAAAGAGGGAAAGACGTTGGTCTTAAATATCTGCTTTTTGTAGTCTGTGGAAATATTGTAGTTTTGTGGGCTGGGAAGAGAATGATTTGTGTAGTGCGGCTAAAAAATGAGTCTCAGCAGACTTAAGGTGACCCTTAACTGATGTCCATTCCCAGCGAGAAGAGTATTGCAGCTGAACATATGGAGAGGAGGAACGCAGTTGGTTAGTTCACTTGAGAATCGTTTGTTAAAATAGCTATAAAGGACAAAGAATACACGGTCCGTCGATGTTCGAGTGAGTCTAATAAGCCCGCGATATTGTTGTCTCATATAAGTTTAATCGAACGCTTTTGGATTCTATCTAGTCCGTGTTTTGCGGTCTTGGGGCACCAGGCTAGAGCTTTGGGCGGATGTAAACCTTATAAATTAGAGCCAAATCAGAGGGTGTGAAAACTGTCTTGCGTTCTTGCATTACGCTGAAAACACACCAGATAAAGCAAAACGTTGTCATGTAATTACCACAAATGTTCTGCTTTCTTGTAAGTAAAATTAGTTCTTTAGAATGAGTTCTGTAAAACGTGAGATCTCTTCAATCAATTTAACTGACGGACTTTTGTGCGAAAATGAGGAAGATAACATGCAACCGAAAATGAAAAAGGAAATTTGGAAAAAAAACTAGCTTTTAAAAAATATGAGTTTTCGAACGAAAGAACTTTTTCACTTACTTATTTCCGGCGAACTCAACTAACAAATGCAGTCCTTAACATACCCCGCCGGTCCAATTCTACAGCCCAAGAGCAAGGTCTTGAGTTTTCGAACGAATTTAAGAAGCTAAGGGCTAAGATTTAGATTAGAAGTTGCAGGTATAAGTTGATAAAAATGAGAAAGAGTGTCGGAGACAGAACAGAGCCTTGGGGGATACCAGCATTTATTGTGTAGATATCAGACTTGGACCCGGCCAAAACAACTTGAATTGAATGGCTTCTAATCTATCCCTGATTTCATTTATGGTTTGTTTAGGCTTTCAAACACAAAGTGAATGTCGCTGCTCGCTTAATACCTAAGAGCTGTCTGTCTGTCTCTTTCACGATTAATGCTATTGCGTAGGAGCTACAAAAAGATCACGCAGTTATCAAGCAACCACCACATAGAGGGAAACTAAAATTCTGCGTTACTTACACAATAGTTTCTGCGAAACAGATTAAGGAAGCAATTTGCAGAATTAATCCCTCTCTGGGGGAAAGTTTTGTGTGACTTTGTCTTCAACTTCTTACCATTATCTCGGTGAGACTCTCAGCCTGAGAAACGAAGCAAAGAACCAAAAAAACTCATCAAAAATATGCATTACCACCGCAATCTTCGAAACTCCCTTTCCTTGAATGTCAAATCGGGAACAATAAATGATGTTGTGCTCCATTCGTTCGCTCATAAGTGTGCTTAAACCACAACAAAGCGAATCACATCAATCGAATGTGAACATCCTATGCGTGGTTTGCTAACGCAACTTCAGTCAGAAATGTATCCATTTAGTTTTCAGAATAATTACACATACTTCAAAACCTTATATCTATCTCTCAAGTTGTCAAGACTCCAACAAACAAAAATGCACTCAACGTGAATTAGCCGCAAATACTGTGCCCCTGCCTCAATTTCACTTTCAGAGGACGACACAAAAGCAATATTTCAAATATGCATGTGACTTCTTTGAATATGAAATAGTTTTAAATTGTTTCCCATTCCCTTTGGCAGCTTTCGAATGAATTCCCCTCCGAGCACACATCCTGGTAAAATGAAGCATCCTCGCAGATCAAGGGGCGGCCGTGTGTGTGTGTGTATGCAAAAGAATGTAATTTATTAAATTCTAAATTATTGAACATTTTTTTCACCTGAACTATGCTGCCACACAAACACAACACATCCAGCCGGCACGGTGTGTATCCGAGCCGATGTGTAGAGCCAACCATTTTGTGTGTTATTTTCCTTTTCGTGCTGGAGAATGGATACACCGTTTCAGGCGGGGTTGAGGGGAGAGCGGCGAATAAAAATCAAGTAGCGTCCTTAGTGATTTGCCATAGAAACCTCTCGGTCTTGAGGTAAAGTTGATTTCATGGCAACACCCTAGTCCTGGCCAAATATATTATTTATTTGCTTCTCTAAATATTTCGTTTCTGTAGGGATATACGTTTTCCTGTTCCGAGAATCACCGTTGTTGATGTTTTTCACGTTTTTTTTTTTTGTTGGTCGAGAATAGTTTGTATTTTATCTGCTGGAGGGGATTTGGATTATTATTGCATACTCACTTAATTAATTGACGAAATGTTTGGCTTATTAATTTTGTTGTTCTCTCTTTCAGGCTGTTTTCAGCTGCACAACGAATTAGAGTAACGTTCACGTAGGAAGTGGATGGATGAAACGATCTAGTCAGAGAGAGAGAGAGGCTTTTTTCGGAAATTCATATACAAACTATTTATACTTAGAAATTAGAAATCATGACAACTAGCCTTGCAACGCAGAGAAACTTTGTGATAGCTAATCCCTCGGTGAACGTTGTGACCAAGTCGAGCTCAGCGACGGCGGCGACGGCCACAACGAATCATCATCACATTTTGAACAACAACGAGATTAAGAACGAAGTCATTACCATTACAACGGACAATGGTATTGGCGACGAGAATGGTCTGCAACTTGAAGATGTCTTGGGCCAAGTATGTGTGCATGGCGGTGGTGACGAGTGCGAGAGACTTAATGAATGCCATTTGTTTCAGAAGAAAATCATACTTCAGACAGACGGTGATAATATGCCGGTTCTGGATGTCGTACCCATGGATGCTTCCGATTCGAGCAACGAAGGAACCGATAGCATGCATGGTTTAAGTGCAATTAAAGACGGTGTTGAGCTGGCTCAAGTTACCGTCGTCCAAGCGCCTTCTGGAGAGGATGGAAGTAGCCCGCAATACATTACAGTTACAGGTATGTTATCGTTTACGTTTATCACATGAATTGAAATTCTGCCCTCAGATTTAGTTGCTTTCTTCGAGTCACGATCGGTTCGATGACTACAAGTGTGAAGCATCTATTTGAACTTTGCTTCACGGTACACGATACAGTGCATGAAATGAGTCGAAGGACTACACTGGCAGTTTCTAAGGATCCGTGACTGTTTATCCGTCATGTCTGTGACACTTTTATAGTTCTTTCTACATTTTTGAGGCGACACCCTATTTTGATCCCCTGTATCACTTTGCATGCATTCGTGTTTAGGGCTGGTTCAAGTTATGGTAAAGATCGAAACGTTGTCAAATTTTATTTTTGATTTAAAGCACCATTTGGCAGTCATAAATTCATGAGGGTTGATCTCAGAAGAAGACTGGAAAGGGACTGGAAAAATAAGAGTCTCTTGCACAGCATGACTTTGGTCCTTTGAGTCAGGAATTTCTACCATAGCTGTTTTGATAAGACGAAGTAACATCGGTTGCCAAGGGCGATTCTACGTCGGTTCTCAACTGAGACCTGTGTGATGACGAACGAGCATACATCCCTTCATTTCAGACTCTTAAATGTTGCTTTGCTGAGTTTTTGGGGCCAAATCATTAGACGTGGACGGAGGTAATGGACTACTGCCTCATCATGTCTGACCGTTACCATGTTTGGATTTTGCTTAGACATCAGAGGTTGCCCGATGGTTCATGAGATATGTGGAAGGGCGGGGTTTATGGTTGCAGATAGTGATGGGCATAATTGAATGATTTTAAGAATCGCGACTTTAGTAATTGAGATATTTTAATAAACGAATTTAATCGATTATTAAACATCTCGAGAGCATCTCGATTCTCAATCAATCACTCGAATGACTACCAATCTCTCGAATGACTACTAATCACTCGAATGACTACTATTCACTCGAATGACTACTAACTAATTACAAACTACAAACACAAGATAACAAGATAAGTAATATTTGAGTTCTTCTCTTTTGCGTTTTTCTTTCATTCTCCTCATGTTCCTGATCGGTATCTCTCGACAAGAATTTTTTGTTACTCGTTCTCGTGCTGTTGATACATTAATCGAGTTCTCTTGTGTTAGTTAGAAGCCATGCGAGAGATTAGTAGTCACTCGAGAGATTAGTAGTCATTCGAGTGATTGATTGAGAATCAAGATGTTCTCGGGATGTTTAATAATCGATTATCACTCAAAATGTCATTCCAATGCGCCCATCACTAGTTGCAGACACTCTGGTTTTAGTCATAGCTTGGTCTTTCTTTCTCCCTCTCTTTATCAAACTAGAAGGCTCAGATTCAAGTACACTGTTGGCTAGAGCATTAATGTCCATGCTGTCGATATGGCTGATGGATGATATTTGCCTTTCTAGCAAATATCATCCATCAGCAATAGCCGCAATTTTATTCACAAGCTTATATAAGCTTGCCCGCTCAGCAAACTTTCGCAAACAAAACGAAAAGTGTCGCTTAGTAACTTGAAGCGAAGTGCTAAATGAATGAATTAAGCCATGTTTGTCTTTGTTCAGCAATTCAGCAAAGTAATTAAAATAATGCTTACAACTTCGGCTTTGGACACCTGACCTGACTGTGTTCGAAAAGTCCCTAGTGAAGCAACGACGTGCCTACATAATAACGGATTACTGTGAACCCCACAAACTCATGTCATAATTGATTTTGGAGGCAAGCACTTTGAGATAGTCAACAATTCAGTCGAAAATACCCTTGTCCACCCGTACCTTGAGATGGTTGCATTATAACTTCACAGAAACATAGTACGCACATCACGCACGGCCATTGTAGAAACTATGCCCAGGTTCACCTCGGAGCGCCGCGCAACTAATAAAACTAAAATCTAGGTTGACATTGTTAACAGAATTCCGTAACTGGCGTCAGTTTAAAATAATATAAATGATATAAATTTGAAACGAGTCAATACTTTTCAGATTAAATCGAAAAATCCCATGTTCAAATAAAGGTATAAAATGAATCCACTCAATCGTGTGTTACTGTGCTTCTCGGATGTTACCAAATGCATTTAACTTTAATGCATTTATGTGCAACGTGACATGATGGATAATCCTTTAGAAAGTATGCCAATTATGGGCACTGGCCGTTTTTCAATTGCATTAAATTGTACACACAGGATAAGTTTTGACGCTTCTACCAAATTCAATGAAATGTTTCGAATTTCTCATGGTCCATTGGATGCCGCTCCGATCGGGTTACATCGGAGCGTCAAATGCGTCGAAAATATAATAATTAATATCGACACACGGTATACTAGTAGGTATCTCTTTACGCACGAAAAACATTCTTAAATAATAAATAATGTTCATTAATTAGGAATAGAACTCTATTCTTTGATAACATTACACAAATGAAGCAAAAACTTGGCATCGACATGCAATGAATTTGACAAAGCGCGTGCGTCTGGCACTAAGCTTTAATATGAGAAATTCGTAGTTTGAACATTTTGAGAAGTTGCCACTGGCCTTAAACTGTTTTAAAGTGGAAGGTACATCTAGGCAGCTTTTGCTTTATCCCATCTGCAACTGCTCGGGACGCAGCAATTTTGAAGCCGGTTCTAAAAATGTGTGCGTGTATAACATTTTTGAAAGGAAATAGTAAGGACTTCCGGGATATATCAAGGTAAAGTCCATCTGTTCGTTCGTTCGTTATTTAGACTCTGCTTGGAATATTCATCCATCATTTGGGATTGTGGTGGCCTGTGGCGTTGTGGGTATGTGCATCGACCCCAACCTCGACGTCGTAGGTTCAATTCCTGCTCTGTGCTACGAAAACAAATTTCAAGACCCCACCTCTTTCGAGTCACTGACAATGCTCAAAGAGTATTTCTGTCTAGAAAAAGCTTCTCAAACGGATACGGCATTAAACTGTAGGTACCTTCCACTCGTGAGAGAACAATAGCACGCACAACACGAGTGGTTGCTGAGAAGCTAGGCCCTACGGGCTGTAGCGCTAACCATACTAGTATTATTATTATCATTTGGGATTGTCCATATGATACACAACAACTTAGGCTCGAAACACTCAAAAGAATTGCAAGAGATATTCTTTCCGAAAGTTCTATTCCCTAGAAGAACTTTCTAACTATGACGAAAGATGTAAATTAATTGGCTTGCAAACCTTAAGTTTCAAGGGTAAGGCAGCGTCAGCAAGGTTTATCGGCAACATTATTAACAATCGTATGAATTCACTAGAATTACTTTTTGCACATGAATGTATACGCTTGCCAAAGATCCCCTCGGGTAAGAAACCTATGATAAGGGGCATAGGACCAATTATGGTTACAACGAACTCATTTCCAGTGCATTAACACATTCAATGATCTTTGCAATACTGAGAGTTAACACTGAGAGAAAACGTAGTGTTTTGTTTCTCTGTGATGAAAAAAAATGTTTTGGGAGAAGTTTCTTCTGAAATTGCAGTCTTTTAGGCATCGGGTATTATGCATATAGAATTATAAAATGTACCGCTGTATAGTAGCGCTTATTCTTTATTGGCGTCGATGACTAAGTCCCATATGTGGGGTAATAGCGTCTCGCGTGTTGCCTCAGGCCTGTTCAAAATTATGGTTATTTTTGCGTAGAGTTAGGACTTGAAGTTATGGTTCCTAAATTTTGTCTTCGCCTTATAATATTTGCTTGTTTTCACTCTGTTCCGAAAAACTATCGCAGCTCCACTCGGCAAAAAGCTGGTGGGGTTCTTGTTGAATAGTTATTATTGAATAGTTACCATCTGTACCGCATCCACCCTTGATCAATGCTTATCAGAAACATATTCATTGGTAGCAGTTTTACTTTTCCAGCAAGTGGTCAAGTTTTTTTCTCACAATTACTGATGAACCCAGAAATGAAACCCAATATAAATATAACCAGCGACAAACAGCGTTAACAGATGTATCTCTTTTTAAACATTAAATTAAAAAAATGTTAAAACATTTCAGAAATATTTTTTTACTTCTCAATCGAAAATGTCGAAATTATTTTATTTGGAGAGTAGAATATATAAGTATAATAAGGAGGTATCTGTGCACATTGGTCTTAAATACCAGCGGATTGTAGTCTGTGGGAAATATTGAGCTGAGAACATTTCATATTCGTGTAGTGCGGCTAAAAAACGAGTCTCTAAATAACACGGTGTGTCCAAAAGCAGGCTTAAGAGTAAACTAATTTGCATTCTTTGCGAGACGTGTAAATTCAAGGAGATGAGGAATGCAGTTGGCTAGCTCCCTTGAGCATCGTTTGCTACAATAGCGATAAAACACGGACAAAGAAGACACGGTACGTCGATGTTCGAGCGAGTCTAATGAACCCGCGATATCGTTGTCTTCTATAAGTTTTATTCTAGATTCTATATAGTAGGTGCAGGGTGATTTTGGTTGCATCAGACCAGGTATGAGCGTTGTACTCAAGCTTAGGGCGAATTATACGTCTAATGTATTAAAGCCAAATCAGAGAGGGCGAAATATTTCATGCGTCGATTCAGGAAACCTAAACATTACGCAGCATTTTTTAAGGACCTCGGATTCGTGATCGTTCCAACCAAGGATGGAAAGTTATCCGGTTTCGTCGATACAAGCGCCATTCATGGACGATGGCTGATTATCAGGGGTTCGCTTTAAAGACAGCAGACAGCATTGAGTTTTGGAAGCATTGAATTCCACTCTGTTGTTCTTACCCCAGTTAATTATGCTGTCAAGATCGGAATTCAATGTGCTTGACATACACTGCCGTTCCAATAATACTTCCGAAGGAGTTTTGGAACGAATATGAAAAACTGAGGGTGCTGTCATCAGCGAAGGAGTGGATTGGATTAGAAGTATCAGACAGGAGATCATTATAAAAATGAGAAAGAGTGTCGGAGACAGAACAGAGCCTTGGTGAACCAGCATTTATTTTGTGGATATCAGACTTGGACCCATCCAAAACAACTTGTATTGAACGGTTCGAAAGGTAGCTTCTAAGCCATAGAAGCAGAGACTCATCAACACAATGAGCACACATTTTCGACAAAGCAGCTTTATGCCAAACTCTGTCAAATGGCTTAGAAATATCAAGCGCAAACATCTTGCTTTCGCCTGTATTGTGCAAAGATTGGTTCCACTCTTCGGTGAGATAAGCTATCAAATCACCAGTGGACCTGTTGCTGTGAATGTCAACTGTCGTTCATTAAGAAACTTCGGCGATTCAAGATAATTCATAAGCTGACGATTTATCAGCGTTTCCATGACATCGAAGAAAAGGGACGTGAGTGCTATGAGACTACGAGGTGAGTGACGAAGATTCGCCCTTTTTAGAGACGGTCTAGACAAAATGTATCTAAACGTTTGCAGTAATATCTACAAACATTGAAATCAAAATTTTTATAGTAGCATTTTTAAGTCGATGATCCCTTTTTGGTAACAAGTCTGGCTATTTGATGAATATTCGACGTGGCATGAACCAGCCGCCGCAATTCTCCGTGAAAACTTGGAGCATTGACGCACTCGTACACACGGCTGTGGAACTTCCAAGAGATCAGCACATTTCTGGACCGTTGTTGCAGAAAAACGTATTGTTTTTTTTTCCGATCCACCCAGATTCTTCAATTAATTGTGTACAGTAAAGCAAAAGGTCTGGCCAGACCTACTCATTGACAGAAGGGTTAAAGTTTGCATGCTGCTCATACATCTGAAGACCTGACTACTTGCCAGAGAAGCTAATCAAAACTCTCACTGTCAGCGTTCAATTCCTCTTATCATTGCATCAAATCCAAGCGATGTCACGACTTAACAGTCACATTTCTGAATGATATCAGACTCAAAGGATGAACGTGCAACTTGTTCGTCCATTGAATGCTCGGAAGCACCCCCCGGGGCACCAACTAGCCACACCACAAGAGATCACGAAGAACATCAAACAAATCATTTGCACGCTTCAAGCACTCGTAATGTCAAAACAAATAAATCTTCCCTCCTCTCCCGATGCTTCCAATTAGGAACTAAGCACCCCTGCCAGCCACCAGCGCTTCGATATCAAAATTAAAACTCACCGTACACGCCGAAAAGAAACAGTTTTGTGTTTTTGTTCCTCTAATCCGCATCCCTCAAACTCACGAAACGAGGCACTGGCAAGGGATAAGGACCACTGACAAGGGATGCCTTTCAAACTGATATTCCAATTAAAGGATTTAATTCGCGTACCTGCGAAGCACGTGTTCCGCTGGTACACGCCGCGGCAAGGTGCACCCCAGCCCCGGTACGACTGCAAGTACGCACATAAGTCTGGCCCACCTTTTGTTGTGCCCGCCACACACACTCAACATGAGTATCTATTTCACGCTGTCGTTCCTGTGACCATGGGCTCTTCAAATGATTGAGATTTTGATTATGATTGTGCAAGGAGCGCTATTTATTAACTCACACGCCCAACTGGCTGGGTGTACAGCCATCACCCATCACCACCCATCACATCACTCAACCCTCGTCGAGAGCGTACGCTCAACACTTTTTCCACTCGCATCCAAGGGACTCGTTCGCCCCTTTTTTTCCCAAACTGACCCGGTCTGCACTGTGTGTGCGCTAGGTGCGTACGTATGTGTCGCTTTTCGCATCAAATGTATCTGATGAAATCATTGTAATTGATAAGGATTACATTTCGAGGAGGAAAAAAATTGCAGGGGAAACAAAATAATAAACCAGCAGGCACGAGAGCGGATTAATTCGTCGTAATACGGGATAATTGATTTGATTTTGACTAATTTTGAAGCAACTTCTTCTGAATTTAACAACCTGAATCAAATAAATTCATTGCGCTGCCTTTCGCATTGCTTTTCCCAGAAAATTCAAGAGGCGCAGTTCTACCTGGCAGACTTTAAATTGATGGTTGGGGCGGGAATGTTCTTAATAAAATATTTAATTAATTACTAGAGCATGAAAAATCTGTCTATTTTCCGTCGAACAAAGAGGGTTTTTTTAGAGATTTGATTTTCGACTAAATGGGAGGAGTGGTAGTCAGTTAAGGCATGGCGCTGTTGCTCTGTTAAGGTCCTTTTGTTGCTGCAAAATTAATAAACTCGCGCCAAAGCAACGCTTGAATGCATTTATCATGGTTCAGTTCGACTAGGTTCTGTTTGAACGTCCACATTCATTAATTGGCAAGAGTGTACTAAACAGAAGGTCACCCGTTGGACTGTTGAAATCAGCGTCATACCATTCCTCCAATTGAATGTTGTATTCAATTGCGGGGGCACTAGAACAATGATTTGTGATTTCTTCATTCCCCGATCCAACGTCTTTACATTGGAAGACAAGGCTATCCTATAACAAACGCCACACAATACGCGTCACAAATGTTCTGAAGAACACCTTTGATGAGAACATCGTCTCCGGAAATGGAATTAGTGCTACTACCATAACAACGAGAACCAAGATTCCCAACTTTCGTCGTTCCCATCTGAATAATCAACCTCTCTGTGTAGGCCTTAGACCCAAACTTTGCTTAAAAATGCACGTAAAGCAGCGTGTTAAGAAGACGATGAAGAATTCTCACTGCTCTATACAGGTCCGTAAGGAACTCACCGGGACATTCAATGTTAACAAAAGCTTTGGACAAGACAACGCGCTGTCGTGTGATTTCTTCAACTTCTCTGGACTTCAATCGTCCTGAAGAAGGTCATACAAGACTCACGCCAACACTAGAGGCATGATTTTGGCATAACTCAGCTAGCCGTCAATGAGGCGGACAGAGCGTGACAATTAGAACTTGTAACTTCGAGGCAGTTTTTTTGCATTTTTTACGGATACAACCCATGCCATGAAGGCAACGACACTGCGATTTTCTTTTTCTTCTTTGTGTGGCGCTACAGTCCGGGGTGAACATAGGCCTCAACCAACGAGCCTCTCCAAACAAACCGATCTCTGGCTAGCTGTCTCCAGTTTCGTACACCAAGTTGTTTGACCTCCCTTCTCCACTAGGGTGCACTACATTAAACGAAATCCGATTCGGATTCGAAGATTCTTCGGGCCGGAGCTGTGGTGTCCATCCGCTCTACAAGACCTAGCCACCGTAGGCGTTGGATCCGTAGACGCCTACCTAGGCTCATGTCGCTGTACAGCCCGTACAGTTCGTGGTTGAATCTTCTCCTCCAGAACCCGTCAACACAAACAGGACCAAAGATCGCACGTAGAACTTTTCCCTCAAAGAGACCAAGGACTTCTTCATCCGCTTTCGAGATTGTCCATGCCTCCGCGCCGTATAGCAGGACTGGAATGATCAGTGTCTTGTATAGAGTCAACTTGGTTCTTTGAGAGATGGCTCTATTACACAATTGCCTCTTGAGCTCAAAGAAAAAGGGGTTGGCAAGAGTTATCCCACGCTTTATCTCGGTACTTGAGTTATTTGTACAATTTACTCCGGAGCCGAGGAAAGTGAAGTCCTTCACCATCTCGAAGTTATAGCTGCCCATTGTGACGCTCTGTCCAGGACGTCGATGTTGTATGTCCTTTCTTAAGGACAGCATATATTTCTTTTTGCTCTCATTCACCGCCAGACCCATTTTAGCCGCTTCCGTCTCAATGTTAGCAAATGTCTCATTGACGGCTCGCGGAGTTCTGCCGATCACGTCAATGTCATCGAATGCTAACAATTGCACGGACTTCTGGAAGACCGTGTCTCTAGTGTTGGCGTGTGACTTTTGCACGGTCAGGGCAGCGAGTCAACAGCTCTGAGCTTATATGTTAAAATCATTTCGAAGTGTCTGGGTGCTCTGTCAAAACTCTGTGGTCATCTTAGACCTCTTAGACATCTTTCCAAGAACTTCGTAAAATCGTCCACAGTCTATACGGTACCATATTTAAATTATCAAATGACTTTGACAGTCTTATCCCCTCAAGAGCGGAATGGAGGACGGGGTAGTTGTGCAGGGGTTTTAACTGAATGGTATACACTGAGGGTTCTAAAATAGCCGGTGCAGTAGGTGCGGGAATGTTCTCAAAATTTCAGACCATTTCAGCCGCCTACAGTCTGCCGGACTACAGATATTTGGAATCCGGAATTGCAAACTCGACGTGTACATAGGGTATTACATTATAATATGTCTTTTGGTCTCCACAACGTGTGGCCAATCCAGAGCCACTTCTGCTGCCTAACTTCGACATTCAAAAGGTTATGAGCAATTATGCGCCACAATTATTGATTCGATATAATTTGCGGTAATCGGATCCGTAATCTTCTCGAGATTTTGGTAGAGACCTCTCAAGGTTTCGCAGGACTACAAAAGAATAATTTTGATATTGGATTCGAAGAGCCTTAACTGGTTGCGTGGGGATATTTGACTGCAGTGCAGTACTCGAAGAAGAAGCTCGGTCCTTATACCATCTAGTCCAACTGCTTTGTTGACTCTTAAAAGGTTGATCGAACATTGAGGATCCGGTGTCGATTTCACGGTAAAAACACCGCATTTCTAGCTTTTGGAAGCTTATCTGATTCCTCATTTAGTAGGGCACAAAAGGGTCCCTCTATTTTCGCAGTTATTCTTCGATTGTAACCAAGAGCGTGACGCCCACATTCAATCTACTCTTCTTGCAACATTTCCCACATCATTAGCATCATTTGAAAGCCAACTAAAAATGTTCCTTATCTGGGTGCACAGCGACATCCCAACGAACTGGCTAGCCATGGATTTGCCCTTCAGTGCTCACTTGCAGAGGAAGTATATATCCCAATGAAAGCAGTCAAGCACTTCGTTTAAAAAGCTAACCTCAGATGAACCAGAATCCATAACTGCGCTGCGTTATAAAAGAAATATGGCCTGAATATAAGCGATCCAAAACATAGATGATATCGCTATATTGATGGCGGTTCGTGTATGGCAACGGTCGATGGGAGATCATGTCGCATAACTAGGAATCCCACACAGCTCACACTGTCGCAATAGCAACAACACTGCTGAGGAATACCTTGCCACATTTCATTTGTAGCTGCCCGGCACTTGCTGAACCCAGCTGCGAACACTTGGTAGTACCTTCTTCAACTTACTTGATGACCTTTTTGCAAAGTGTGTTAAGCAACTAATGTCCTTGCTCCTCAATTTAACTACCAGAGCATTGACATTGACACGGCACACAGTGGCATTTACATACGTTCTCTCACTTCGAAGATACAGATTAGTTGAGTTTCGTTGGCTGTTCCATCAAGTAGGAGCGAAATCAATCAAGGATATGAAATCAATCGTAAATGACATGGTGTTGGAATTTTATGCCAGTTCGAAGAAGCAATTATGGACAGTTTGAAATTTGACGATGGTTCGGGATACTTTTCGTTCAGTTCTGATATACATATGGTTACTTAAGGGGCTATGGAGCAAACCACATTCTTAAGAGCCAATCATAGTGAACGTACCAAGACCTATATCAAGTTAAAAAACCTAAGCTAAGCTTTGAATCATACATTAAGAAAAGTTTCGTTAGGTTCGTTAATTCGTTTGCTTGCTGAAGTGGGAGATATTTCGATCACTCTCTGTGTAAGTAAATGTCAGTTGGAGTTGAAATATTTCTTACATAAACCAATTGTTGACACTTTTGAACTTGACGTCTCTTTTGACATAAGTTTTAGTTTCGTTAAGCCAGTGTTGTTGGGACTTCAAATCTTAGCGTTGCATTTAATGAGACGCAACATCGATATTTTGAGCCGGCAACACCAATCGAAATTGCTTCCAAGGCAAAAAGGCAAAAAATGTCGATGGTCCTCCTGCCACACTGCCAACAATAATTTTTAGCATTTCCTCCATCACTTCAACCTTCCCTCCGAAAACCCAAAAATACACAATAACTGAATATGCTTATTTAGAGGCCGATTTCAATGTATTCTCGATACGCAGTACAATTACGTTCGTAGGACTTCGCCCGCCTCCAGTTGTTCAAATTCGAAGAAATATTCTATTTTAACGTCGCATTCCCTCCCTAAAACTTAGACCAAAATGTGTTCCACAAATCAGGTAACAATACTTCCTCGAAGGTAGACCAACGCCCCGTTCTCATCACCTAGCCCATCGTCCTGCCATACGTTTACCTTCTGTTTATTTCTAATCCAAACAATTAGTAGACATCTACGTGCATCCTCCTCCTGCATCAGAAAATCCTCCCCTCGGCTGAAGTCCACCGATTTATATCTCCTTGCCACGATGCATATGTCGAGCTTCATTTAATTGTCCAGTTTAATAAAAACCCGATATGCAATCAGGGAGTGATTTGTGCTTTCACCTTTCCCGAGACCCCTCACACCCACTTGCCAGCATCCGGCTGCGCTGTGTGTGTACGTGCACCCTGTCGGCGAATCCTTACAAAAGGAAACATACGAGTGGAAAATAGATTTATTTTCGTTGTCATCCTTTTTTCTCTCTATTAATCGGTTTCACGGGGATGGGGTGCACCCGCTTTGGTCCTCTTGCCCACTCAGAGACGCACACAAAAGGTGATGCGGAACACAGCACTGAGATCAGGTGATAAGATAACATCAAACGTTTGTCGACGCACACACTCGGCAGCACTTGAAATCTGTGCGTCATATCTGGGCGATAATGCACTTGTTTGTCATCCTTTTCTGGGAAAATAAACAACCTGTGGTAGATAAAACGTTTGTCCTCCTCCCACTCGAATCCCAGTCTGGTGGGATGGCAAATTATAAGATTCTGGCTTTTGAATGAGTTTCGGGAGCCCATTTCTGAGAAAACCGAGAAACTTTCAGTTTGTACGGTCCGTTTGTGGATTATCACTAGCCTGAACATCTGCTAATGCCCTGGCAACGCGTAGGGACCCGTTTAACTGATTCGACGATACCGTGTCCTTTGTCCCGGGTTTTGTGTTGATTTCCTTTTTTATTTTGCTTGACTTTATGTCCATTACACGTTGATTGGCAAAACAATCGTAAACGAATTGAAGGGATTATTATCAAGACAGACCAGTTGGCTTTGCCGTACATTTTCAAATAAGTAATCACTCATCCTCATCATTCTGGCAATCCCCTCAGCAACCAGCTCTGTTACTGTCTCTCTGGTGGGAAGGGAGTCCGGCTTGGATTGCGACTTTAAATTAGCGATGGGCGATTGCGAATGAAATTCACAATCGAATAAATTGGCAATTGTTAAAATTTGAATTCGACTGTCGATTTATTCGCTCTCATCAGAAAACAATCGACTAACAATCGAATCGAATCGATTATTCTCTCTCTACTACAACCAAGAATGCCGGGTACTAATTCCTCGATTTATTCATATGTTGGTGTCAGTGTAATCATCATCAGCGTAAGGCTGTGTCTCCAATAAGAAACAATACCTACCAAAATAGGAACATTGGGAATGGAAATACAGCCAAACCCCTGTAATTGGAACATCCTTAAATCGAAATTTCTATAATGCAAACCAAATTTCTGAAAATATTGGTTCCCGTGGGTATTTGAATATTGGATGTTCGACTGTATTCTTTACCCTTCTCCACAAATTAGTGAGAGTATTGTACTCTCACTCTCATAAATGTACAGTTTAAATTTTAGTAGTAAAACGAAATGAAAAAGAGATGGGCAATTGCGAAAATCGACGTATACACACAATCTAACAATCTCCCTCAGAATTGAAGAATCGAGGTATACACACAATTTAGTAATCTCTCTCTGCTTGAAGAATCGAGGAATACACACACAATTCAGCAATCTCTCTCTGAGTTGAAGAATCGGCGAATACACACATTCGTTGGCGATTGGAATCGGACCTACAAGAATCGAAATTCAACAATCGACTGCGCTCAATTCGAATTCGAATAATTGCGATTGCTACAACAATCGAATTATTCGATTGTTTTTATTCGCAATTGCCCATCGCTACTTTAAATGGCGATTGGTAAGAACCCTTTATTTGGTGGCTACAATCTGAGATTAGTTACATGGAATTTGTAATCATACCGTAAAATGTATCAAGCATGGAGTGGAAGTCCTTACTCACTTCAAGCCAATTGACGTGTCTCTTCCACAATCGATGAGAAACGAGCGTTTAAATTTCCCTATGATCCCGAAATTAGGGTCTAAGTGAGAAGGGTGCGAATTACAAAATTTTACTGTGAACAAAAATCATTTATCTTACAATTAGTAATACAACTAGGCCCTAAGGCCCAGACTAGGGTGTTGGCTCATACGGCCAATCTGATGTACATTCTCTAATTTAACATTTGGTATTATGATGCAACTGAAGTGTTACTTTGAATAACGCACAATGTATAGTGCAGATATTGGTTCTTTACGGATTCGGTGGTTGTGCAGTAGCTGACTTAGCCTCAATGGTGACTACTCTAGTAGGAGCTATGCAGCTCGTTGTTAGACGTCATTGGGAGGTTCTGTTCATTTAGCAGAGCGCCTTGGCCGGCGGTCGTGTCTCTTAGGTTCCTGACTGCCTCGTTGGGATCGTTGTTGATGTCTAGTAGCTATTTTCTAAACAGTGTCACCATGAAATACTGCAAGGAGACAATACATACTTCATCGTAAAGTTTTTTGTTGCTGTGGTACTTTCGACGGCCCCTGTCGAAGTTGAGCCCGGTACATAATTCTAGCATCAGCATCACCATTCATTATTTTTTAATCAATTTAATTAATTGCAATCTTCTCCATGTCGGTCTTAGAGATGGTGTGCCTGTTTGGAAAGCCGTACGTTAAAACCTTATTAAATGCTTATACAGCAGCGATTTTGTCCTCTGTCTTAATATGTTTTGAGCATCAAGCGATAGATACGATGGAAGCCTAGGTACGCTGAGGTACTTGACCTGTTTGTCGGATGATATCTTCGTACCGTTTGGGAGCACTATCCTTATACTTCGACTGCTGATCAGAGAGTGAAGCAGATCGTCCCAAAAAACTAAGTAGATTTACAAAAAGTGAAGTAGATGTAAAAAAAGTATAAAAACAAAATTCAGACACAACTGATGACTGATGAGTATATATTTACAGTAGAATCTAACAAAATCCAATGTCAGAAATCGTGCTTAAGAACGAATTCCATGGGCCACATCAACCATTCGCACAAAAAGGAGGGAAAACATTCCAATTGAAGCACGTATCGTAGTTTTGGAAATAGGCTGATAACAATGTTAGTTATGCAATAAACGAAGTAGAAATTTGTTGCTAATTAGCATGCTTAACAATTAAGTAAATTCTCATATCTGCTGCTGATCCGCATCCACCTCGGGATGGGCAGGTATGTACCGAGATTCCACCATTTATGTTGTGTATTCCTGCAATTACTTCGCTGTCTCAATTTCGATTCTTTGGCTGATGATTAGTCGTGACTTCGAGCTGGCACAAGTCAGGGAGTCATCTGAAAACAGAAAACAGTTCACTGTGTTGGTTGGATGTGGTTCATCTGCCGTGATGATGTTGAAGAACATCGGGTCCAGCTTCGAGCTTTGCGCAACAATCGCGTTTGTGCTCCGCAATCAATTGGAGAATCTTCAGGAATGCAGAAAGCTATAGACTATTCTGATGAAGTTAGAGAAGATCCCATCTAATTCAATTTGTAGATGAGGCCCTCTAACCAAACCACTACTACGTTCCACGTGATGGAACTTCATTACGGGATGTAGTGTTGAATGCAAATCCTTACTTCATGTCCGGGATAATGTTCAGATCGGTGGATCGGCATGAAAACTATAGGTCCCTTCCACCCGTGAAAGAACAATAGCACGAGCAACACAAGTGGTTGATGAGAAGCTAGGATCTGGGCCTTTTTAAGTGCTGTAGCGCCACACATATTCCCACTCATTAGGTCCTTCACCACCTTCATTATGTCGCTCGTTAAAATGAAGTGCAGATCTGGCGTACTCCAACATGTAAACAGAGTTCCCGCCCAAACATGGGATTGCTTGAGGGAGCCAAGTCATTTTGCACCAGCCTTTACAGAATCAATAATTTGCTGAGCTTCCTTAGCTATCCAAATGACTTACGTTAGCTTTACAACCCATATGGGGCCAAGGTCCAGCTTCTCAGCAGTTATTCGTGTTTCGCGTGCTATTGTTCTCTCAGGAGTGGAAGGTGTTATGCCCACAACACAAGTCTTGACTATACCTCACTCTAGAAACTTCGAAATCCTAACGAAATCTTAAGATTTGAAATCCTAAGCCCTAAATCCTGAAAAAGGTGGTGGTCCGTGACATTGTGGTACCTCGACGTCGTAGGTTCGAATCCAGCTCTGAGCGACAATAATTATTTTCACGATCCTACCTCTTTCGAGTCACTGATAATGCTCAAAGAGTATTTTCTGTCTAGAAAAAGCTTCTCAAACTTGGCCGTCTACTTAACTACAGCAGTATCTTCCAGGCGAAAGTTAAGGGGAATTGCGAAGCCCTGTCCTGGTTGAGATAGAACGTAGTATCCGCCCATGATATCTATATATTTACGGATAGCCAGGCAGCTTTAAAATCCCTACCGTCGATCTCTCTTAACTCTAAAGTAGTCATATACTGCCGCACATCTCGTAACGAGATATCTGATCAACTTCAAATTCGCCTGTGTTGAATGCCAGGACATAAAGACACCATGGGAAACTGTGAAGCTGACAAAACTCATACACCCTTACCTTCAATTTGCAGCTCAACCTTCTTTACAAACAAGAAATGAATGCCAGATAGAAAACAGGTAATGCGTGCCAAATCTCTATGCAAATCTGGCTCATTCTTGTTGCTCAGAGATCTGACAGCCTTATCTCTCTCAGAAGATCCAAAATTAGTACTGCAGTAAGTGTAATTACCCGACACTGCCTTTTAGGGCTTCATGCAAAAAGATGAGACTATTCTCAAATGACTTTTGCAGAAGCTGCCTAGATGAAGAAGAGGAGGAAAATGTACAACGCCTCCTCTGCAGTCGCCTCCATCAGGTAAGCCGCTCTAGGCGCCTACTTTTTCAGCAATCTATCCGACCCAGCAAGACAACAGTAAAACAAATATTGAAGTTTACTGACAAAACTGGCTGGCTGAGTGACGCGCAATGGAAATGGCTAATTGTCCCTGATTCTGGCGCATAGATGGGGCTGAATTTAACCGATGGCATGGGTTATGTTGGCTTTAATAGCCGCCATACTTTGTGGCTTTTTCGCATTGACCTTCAACTTCAGAAAACCCTACAAAAAGAGTTTAAAGGAGTTAAGCTGCACGATTGCGTTGGCCGGTTCAAGTCACCTCCAAGTAAAATAACCAACTGCCTGTGTAAAATTTGCAATCAAGCGTCATGTCATACCATTCAGGCTAAAATAAAATGTTACGACCACGACGACCTGGCCAACGACTGCTCAAAGAAATGTGGACGAATGACGCCGCCAGCCCAAAACCTATACTAAACTGCTGAAATAAGAGAGCAAGAGAAGAAAAAGATGGATATCTCAGTGGATTGCATTGCATGCTCTTGGGTCTCGTGTGGATTTGTGCCGTAATTTGAATTTTTGTTTTTTGACGTGGTGCAATTATTGCAAGCAAATTACCTCACATACAGTGATCGCCATGAAATTGATATACACACTTGGATTTTCTTCCACACACAATCTTAGCTTTAAGAACAGGAATACAAAAACGAATTTTGAAAATACTAGCTGTCAAAAAAATGGTATATAGTGTACCACTACGTCAGTAGAATTATGACAATTGGCTCACGTCAGTCGCAGAGATGCAGACAAACATACATTCTTTAGATCGTATAAACCTTCAAATTTCTGTAGCAAAGAGGTCTTCATCATTTAGACAGGTTCAGTAGTTTAAAAAAAAAAGATCTGTACGAAAAAGTGGCAACCCCTTACAGTCGACAGTAACGGTTCGATCAGCAGGTTGAAACACGGGGACGTACTGGATGCCTGAGCTTTTGTTTGGCACCGATGGCAGTTCACAGGCATACCACAGAACCTTTAATAATATGGGTGGCGCTACAGCCCATAGAAGGCCAGGGCCTAGCATCTCAGCAACCACTCGGTTTGTGCGTGCCATTGTTCTTTCACGCGTGGAAAGGAACTACAGTTTTATGCCGAATCCGAACGGCCAAGTTTGAGAAGCTTTTTCTAGACTCTTTGAGCATTGTCAATGACTCGAAAGAGGTGGGGTCGTGAAAATTATTTTTGTCGCTCAGAGCTGGAATCGAGCCTACGACGTCGAGGTTGCGGTCGACGCACATACCCTCAACGCCACGGATCACCACCAGTTCTTCAAAATGTTTCCCCACTTCGCCCTAGAGTAGACTTAAATCCTGTCCCTCCATAACACGATTATCAAAGCGCGACATTTCCTAGTATCCAATCACAGGAAATATATCGCTACGAATATGAATTTAATCAGGTACATAAAATGGAGTCTCATTTCCCCGCATCGTAAGGAGAGCTTTATGCTTTTGTAGAGCAGACAAGAAATTGACGGTAATTTCAGCGTTTCACTTGGAGTGCCCCGGATTTCAAGTCGTCGATTGAGCAACACAGTCCTCGAGCGAAAAATAAAATAATAAAGCACACCAATGATATAATGTATATGTAATTGCAAATATCAATTTAGCTAAATGACTAGCAGCTAACTTCGCACTCGTCTAAGCACTTGTGCTGATTAATTGTTTAGCGAGCAATTCACTTGAAATCTCAATTTTAATTGCAAGGTTTTCATTTTGAACAGCAACCGATGTTGTGCGACTGTGGTGGCTGTGGCGATGAGCGAACTTCAAAGTACCACATCTACAGTCAAAGGAACAGGCCCGTCCCCCACTGGCAAGCACAGCAAAAATCACTTGTTTTTTTTTCCAGGGCTCCGTTCGCCAAGTATTGTTCCATTTTTAGGTGAAATATATCCTTGTATTTATGAGACACCACACCGGAGGGATCACTGCGATATGTGGTGACGGCGACGATAATGAAAACGACGATGATGATGATGTTTGCTGCTGATGAAAGTGATGGTTATTATGATGGGAGGAAGATGCAAAAAAAATACAAAACGAACGAACTGGGATGATGCGAGGATGCGCGAAAAAGCTATTCCATTCTGTCTCTGCTGAAGGGATGAAAACACACGCGAGACGGGAGCAGAAAAATAAGGGATGAAATTCGGTACGTTGATACGCCGAGGTACACACACAAAAGGGGAGGCGCTTTAACTGTTCAAAGCCCACGTCGATTGGCCAAAACTCATCCTTAGCAAATGTAGCGTCAGTGCGCCCGTAGCACACCGCCACCACCCAGCGTACGAGGGGTGGATTCACTTTCACCTGTTGTTGGTCGTTGTTGGTCGTCGGCGCACCCCTCGCACAGGCCAAGGAAGTAGGAAAAATCTGGGAGAACTCATCCCGGATTGGGTGTACGATATCCCTGAATCCGTACGCATCGTGATAGTTTTGGGCAGGGATTTATCCTGCCGTCATGGCAGACGGCTGGGGGTGAAAGCGTACACAGGTATAGCATTACACCTGTGTGCGAATGCGAATGCGAAACAGGGAAGTCAGTTTTCGTTTTTTCTCGTTTGCCTATAGACTGTGTCGACTGTTGTGTATACCTATTTAGGTAAGCGCTCTGTCATCATTGCGTGCGTATATGAAAAGGATGCCGTTGTTACTCGGCTTGAATGAGGCCCATTACGAGCGTATACCGGGGGGTGATGGCACTGTTTGACGACGCCGATGATAATGAGGATGCTGATGATGATGATGATGATGTTGACGATGATTATGGTGAATATGGTTATGACGATGACGATGACGACGGCAACAACCACCGCAGCGCGTCTACGATGAAGGCATATTGCTAGGATAACATTCGATTCTGAATTCAGTTGTAATTTTACCGTCACCGTGTTGTCCGGTTGCTAGGCACAAAAGCACCTTGTAGTGGCTGTCGTCTACTGGAAAACTCCTTTCACTTTCAACACTGTGTACCGTGTGCTTTGGTTGCTCTGCTGCTGTTCCTGTGACATTGCTTCTGTTGCTCCTGCACACAGAACCTGTGGACCGATTTTCATACCATTTTGCTGCGTTGTTTTGGACCGTTACTAGTGGTGATGGAAATGTAAACCATTTCAATGGGATCAATTTTCGATTTTGTTTTACTTACTCCAATGAAACTGATCCCGGTCTGTGCTGTTGGTGCTGTTGCTGCACTTTAAACTTTGTTTCGCTCACAACCTTGATGCTGCTCCTACAGCTCGCCGAAAGTAGTTCATCGCCCATAGTGACGACCTTTGGCTAGCTTACGTCTCGCGTTACTCTCTCACAGTGTTGCGTTTCGAGTGTTATTACATCGGTGCAAGAATGATAAAGTCATTCCGCCATACATTCTTTCGTATAATTTGTGTGTGCAATTAAGTTAGCGAAAAGAGCAGTGCAAATCGGAAAACAAAAGGACGTCTAGTTCTGGGCACGATTGATGAGTGTTTTTTTCTTTTTCTTCGGTTTTCGGGTGAACGCGTTTGTGAACTGTTTTGTGTGTGATTTTGGTGAACACTTCTTCTGAATGCATCAACCGGATTTCCTTTCACGAATTTACCAATTTTCGAGGGAGCAAAGGAAACACAGCGATATGTACAGACGGCACAACAACATATCATATTGCGGTGGTAAATACAATTATTATCAATTTCACTTTCACATTCGATTCGTTTTTCTTATGTATTATGGATCGTGGCTTGCTTATTCTTGGCACAAAATCCCCAATTTTTTGACAAAAATCGAATATCCGAAAAACCAAAATCTGTTTATTTTTTTATTGGCGTTGCAAAATTATGTATGAAATGTATTCAATGCTAAGTCAAGAAAGCGCGCTAAAATTGACTACTTAATCCTAGAGAGGTTACATGTCCACAGCGATTTTCTTATTGCGCTGAAAATGTAGCTCCTTTTTGTGGGATTGGACTACTAAATCTCATTCAAAGGCTCGCATGAAGATGAAACTTCTCCCTTGACACCCGAAGCTGTGAAGCTGAAACCACAACACTAGTGGTTGCTGTAGAAGCCAGGCGTAAACTCCACTCGCACCAGTGTTGTTATTATCCAGTAAAACTACTCCCACAATTGTGTGTATTATTTGAATTTGATCGGACAGTGTCCAAAATAGAGTAATGATTAAGTACGTTGACGCCTACGCTGGAATGGTCCACGAACTGTCCAACTCTCACATTTCTTCCGACTCACTAACAATGTACAAGACAAATTTCTGCTTGGAAGAAGATTTCCCAAACTGGGTCTTTCAAAGTCGGCAGAGATCCCATCCACTTGCGACAGAATGCTAGCACTCACAACAAGAGTGGTTGCTGTAGAAGCTATAGCCCAAGTCCACCTTCGACTGACACGCCATCAACATTAATCCTATATTTGCGTCGGCTAATCTGTAAACCTCTGGGCCTACACACTGGACACATTCCGGAACTGTGTACCTTATAAGCTCTCTGGTTACTACTGGCTTACTATTACTTGTTCGACACGAATTAATTCTTATAAATTGCGTATCGAAATTGTTGACTGACTTGTCAAGCCTTGTTTCGCGGAAATGTGACAAAATAAAATTTAAGCGCTCACTGACATCAAACGTTGCGTCAAACATGAATTTCATAAATGACGGACGTTTTAGCTGCGCTCCTAGTTGGAACTTTATTAGAAAAAGAATGATTTATAGAGTCTTGTGCTCAACAATTTCTCTTATTAATACGCAATATATTCCTCCTGGTTTTCGTTGTTTTTTTTTAAGACTAACTTGGCCTGATCCATCATGTAATTTATTAAGTAATTTTATGTAATTCTATGTAAGCTGAGACCTGAAAGGAATGAAAACGCCGAGGTTGCTATGTACTGCAAGAACTAATTATCATTGCCGGTTGGGTGGTTACACAATCTGTTCTTCTTTGGCTGGCGTTTCAGTCCGTGGTGGACCTGGGACTCAGGCAACATGCCTCTCCATCTAGCCCGGGCTTGTCAATAATCTTACTGTTTCAATAATCCAACTCCAAGCAATTTTATGAGAGCTATGTGTTGGACATGTTCTATGCTATGTTCCACATACTATTGAGTGTTTCTTCCTGTTGAAGAGCAAATATTTGGTGTTTAAGGTTGTGTGATTGAATCCACATCTTTCCTGGTCTTGTAGTCTTGAAAATAGGTACTGAAGGACGACCATTGTCTTTTGTGATTCAGCACATGTATCTCGCACTGAATTGTCGTTGAATGAATATTTCAATTGGATTAAGAAACGCGAAACGAACAAAATCACCAGAAGAAGTTCAGTTTCCAGTCTTTAAAAAGTGATGTATTGTTAAATTACCACAATGCCTTTAGCGCCATTTCGCAGTTTCGAACTTTTTTCAACGCTATACCCTTTCGAAAAGGATTAACATATTTTTCATGTGATCAATTCATTCAGTACAACTTTCCTCAATAGTCCAAAATCGCAGTGTATGCATTACTTTTAGTTTTCTATTGTTATATGGTTCTCTTTTTTAGCTTTTCCAATGTCCTTCTCTATTTCAAATAGATGTTGAATCAAACAATCTGATAGAACTTACTTTATATACCGACAAAAACTAAAATTTAAACACGAACAGAAACATGCAAAAACTGATGTAAACTTACAATATTTATTTAAAAGTTAAGATAAAGCAATAACTTGACTTTTGCTGTTGTTTCTATAAGAAACCTTCCGTAGTTTTCCATCTTACCGAGTTTTTGGCTAGTTGAAAGCTTACTTTCCTCAGTGTTCATCCTTCAAAATAATAGATCGAGATCTTAGACTAAAGTTTATTCCGTCACAAAATCAATAATGTATGAAAAATGAAGCAGACGAGGAAGGTAATTGAGACAAATTATCAAAGTTGTGCAGTCTTGTTTGTGGTCGCATTAACTAAACTAAACACTCGGGAATTATCTGACCTATAACGTGGAAGGACAGAGTTACCACGACGTGGGACTAGTTTTTCTTTTATCGTCTCCATTTTATGTTCAGACTTCTTTTTGTGATAATAAATAACGACTGATACCAGATGTAGTCAATATCAAGAACCAAGCGTAGGCACACACGCTCTATGAATATACCGAATTTAATTGATCTGCCAGTTCATGAAGCCAATCAACATTCAAAATATAAAAACGTTAGTTTCACACTTCTGCAGTTATGGTTGTCCAGTGTGAGAACCTTAAATACAATAGTTTATAGTAAATAAAAGTCCGATGCATTAACATGCATTAGTGGCGAACACATTGAGTGATTCTTTACTCGCTTTCCTTGACGTCCAAAAAATATGTACCTAGCGTGCCAATGTCTTCTTTAATAAAGCTTAATCTAGTATTTTGTCTTGTATTCCATTGATATTCATTTTGAGGAAATACTGATTGAACTCACTAAAAAAATAATCAAACCAAAACGCTATCCCTGTCCTTTGCTTCGCAGTTAAATTAATTTTGCAATCACAAGCAACACAATTTGCCACTGCGTTTTACACAATTGGAGCGGTCTGTTTTTTTTTATTCGAGCAAATGCTGAAATTCAATTCGTCGAGCGTACTTTCAACCAGCTAGATCTTACAAATGAATTTGTGTATCGCCAGATGGTTCGGCAGTCAGTCTACTGCCAACGGTAGCTTTATTTTACTACAGCTTTATGAGGTCGGAAATCGATGACAACTGAAGTCTGCAGAAGTGATATTTCCAGATTCTTGTGCTTGCAGACTTCTGTTCGGGTTTTATAATTTTGACATGTTCTTCTGTTTTATCCTATTGGTAGAGCTTCCGAACATCGTTTTGCATCAGTAACTCTGATCAATTATCTCGACGGCATGCTATATTCTTTTCTTCCAAAGAAGCCGATGTTCTTCCATTGTTTTCCAGGAAAACTCATCTCTCATCCTCGCCCCCATCCCCGCTCAAAATTGTATGAGGACTAGGCAATTATCACAATCCACACTAGAGCCTTGGAATGGCAATTGCAATGTAATCACCAGGGAACGTATTTTTGTTGATTTTTTTTTTTTGCTTTTTTCACCAACATTGGCTTTTTTATCTTTTTCAGTCATATTTATAAGGTTTATTGACACATTCGTCTTGGCTATACAATTCAAAATTAAAATGGCGAAGCAAGCAAGTGATTTACTGCAAACATCTGTGTGAATCTCCAGAAAGCCCAATTGGAGATATTTTAAAATATTTTGAAGCGATATCGATGAATAATCACACTCTTAGGCCTTTGTAGACCCATTGTGCTGTCCGTTTGAGGGAAACAGTATTAAATATTGTTCTTCTTCTTGTATTGTGGAGGATTATGTCCTAAAAAATAAGTGTCTGATATTTACATAAATTAGTGAAAATGTTGCCAGTGACTACGCTGTATAATGCTCAATTTTATACCACAGCGTTGCGATCGTTATTTACTCAATTGCACGAGTAATAGTAGCACCCAAACCTAGATTGCATTTGGTCGCTTATTATTCAGTAATGTACACTGCGACTAGAACTATAAAAAGGTAATACAAATAGGTAAGAAATATTAAACCGAATGAGGCACTAACGCAGACGCATAACACTCCATACACCATTTATCAAAATTCGTTTTACATTCCTATTTGTTAAGACTGTGCATATTATATTAAATTATTGAGATATAAAATGTTTGAGATTTCGACAGAAAGATACTCAAGATCTGAGGGTCAACATTTGAAAAATTAAGACGCAACACATTTTGTTTCGTTTTTCTGGTGTCTGTCTTTTGTAGTACCACGTCATTCGCAAAATGTTAAAAAAAGCTATTGAAAAAAAAACCGTTTTGGATAAATCACCCCTTGTACTTACCATAAGCTCGGAGTCAGAAAATTAATATTTTTTAGTTAATTTTGTTCATGTATTTCTTTTCGTGTGGACTTAGACAACCGGGACCATCCTATTTATACGCCCCACGCCATAATAATTAAAATTTCAATAAGTACATAAGCTTTTGGTCAACGAATTATTTGGTTGTTTTTCTGTGCAAGTGACCGTGATTCTTAGGCATAAATTCATGTTTTTCTAGCTAATGTCGAATTTACTTACTTGCATCGCCCAAAAAATCTTTAACATTTTCTTATTTGTTTCATTTCAGTTTCCACTCAGGACACCGTCGGCGGTCAGAATTCCTATCAAGTGCAATATGTGGACACGGAGCTCTACCACAGCAACTCCAGTCAGTCTCAGATGTGAGTTCCCTTTGCACCCCCTTCCCAAGGCACAGACAATCCTCATTTCCATCAATTGAACAAGTTTCCAGCGACTGATTTCGTCTTTTTTGCTTGGCTTTCAGAACATATCCATTTTGTCCGGTGGGCGACTATCAAACCAGCACCCAGTCGTACTACTCAACAACGGCTAACTACTCCACAACGAACACTCCACCTTCGCACGCATCCGGATTGCCTTATTTAGTGTCTGGTGAGGAGAACCTCCTCCTGAACACATCATCTCAGAGTCGTGACTCGCCACCGAGCTTAGCCGTAAGAAACGCTTCGTATTCTATGCATACGACTGCACACGGAACGAAATCAAATTCAAATCATTTGCAGGAAGTGTCTTATTTGCAAGATGCACAAACACCAACATCCACCACTCCATCGACCACAGGCTCAACGGGAGGAGGCGGCGGTGTCGGTGCTAACGGTGTCGGCAACGGCGGCGTTAGTATTGCCAACGCGAACGGTGCTAGTGGTGGTGCACTCAACGTTGGGGATACAAATAACCTGGCGAATGCCAATAAGATTGCCTCGGCAACGGTAAGTCCAGTGGATGCAGTCGCATCCGAATACTGAGCATCCTCCTCTTACCTCAAAATATTCACACAGCCAATCTGAACTCGTAATGTAATCGCTGTGTGCGTGTGCGTGTGTGTGCACGGTTTTATTTTCAGATAAAGTGGCTTACACGTAATTACGAAACGGCAGAGGGCGTAAGTCTGCCACGTTCCACATTATATAATCACTACATGCACCATTGCAACGAGAACAAATCAGAGCCAGTGAATGCTGCAAGCTTCGGGAAGCTTATTCGTTCGGTGTTCTCGGGATTGCGTACCCGTCGGCTGGGCACTCGTGGCAACTCCAAGTATCATTACTATGGTATCCGCATAAAACCCGGATCCACTCTTTCCCATACAATGGAAGATAAGCCGGGCCAGCCGTTCTCCGGACAGCATCCGAACGGTGGAACTCTCAACGGTATTAATGGCGGGGCCGGCGGTGTCGGCCTTGGTGGTGGAACCTCAAACAAAGGCATGAAAAAACATGGCCTCAAGCCGGAGACATATGAAGCTTGTTCACAGGTGAGTTATTTCGTGAAATAGAAAAGCGGATTCCTTGCATGTCATCTGCATGGCGGCGGGGGTATGCTAACACGAGTGGTTATTTGTTTTGTTGCTTCTGTGGTTTTAAGTGCAAGTGCAGGGACTTGAAAGTTTCCGCGGCACACTGGTGCTTGGGATTTATTTTAATGAGTGCTGGATAGTTGTGGTGTTTTATTTTTGTTTTAACTCGGTTATGAGAGGGAGCGGCTATAAATAATACTTGCAAAAAAATCAGTGAAAACAATGCAGTCAATTTTATTAGAAACTCGGTCGGTAATGTAGTGCAACGCACATGATGTACAATTAAAAGAAGAGGCGCAGTATGCGAAGGAAATTAATTATGTGAGATTAATGCAGATTATCACTGAATTCTAAAGAGACAGTTAAGTCAAAGGAGTGAAACGCCTGTCGCCCTTATTTGTGAAAAAAAAACACATTTATCCTTTTGACATATACTGCGAGGAGTGTTCATTTTGGAGGCGGATGCTTTGAAATGGAATACATTGTAGAATAGATTCGGATTTCCATCAAATGAAATTTATTTGACAGAATTAGAGCATAAATGATAATTTTTGGCCGCTGTATTTCGCCAACGACGCGTTGAATGCAGGGATGAGAATCTACTTCACAAATTAATCCTCATGCATTTGCTACGAAGCAAGTTATTTCTACTCCTTTCTGCTGAATTCCTTTTAAGGTACATTATTCTATAACACGTCTTCAACAGTCAATACGTCATAGACCTACTAGTTATGTAGACCGCCCAGCCTATGCCTTGAAAATGAACACCTACGGTAATAGGCGAGGAGTTTTTCGTTAAATATTTTTTATATCTGCTTCGCTTTTTGTAAATCTACTTCCTGTTTTCGAGTAATTTGCTCCACTTTTCGGGCCCTGCATTCTCATCCACGATCGCATTGCTTCAAGTGTTGTATCAAGTTAGTAATCACGCCTTCTGCTCACGGAAGACCGTAACGTCTTGAACATCATTATTTTTGTAGACATATGGACCAATGAATAGCATTTATTGTTCTTCCCTGAAGCTTAAACAATGTACGCGAGATCAATTCTACGGGCATCCATGCCAATTGCGCAGTATTATGACACCGACAAGTGTCGTGATTGCTGCCGTATTTAGTCTAAATAGGTAAAGTGAACATTAAAGGTTAAGTGAGAACAAAATTTGTTTTGTAAGGGGACACGTGGTGTTTCGAAGATATAATTGAAGTTATTCTATTGTTAACTCAAGCGAGAGACGTAATTGGGGAGTTTCTTCGGTGAGAAAAAAGAGACGACTTCATAATTAATCAAAATATCAAAATATCCAGGCATCTTCATGAAGCGGATACATCTGGTTAAGAGACAAGCGAAATTAAGAGCATTCATTGAATTAAAAGGACGTTGTACAGCGACTTAATCGCAGCCTACATGTCTTGATTGTTATGGTCTCTACCTAAAAACTGGTAAAATAATTATAAAAATCTTTAATATTGCTATTGTTGTTTAACTAATGCTCTTACAACATAGAGGAGTCATCGGTCCCGCTTTGTTTCTTTGTTGTCCATAATCGAAGTGCTGGCCCCTACTTGTCTTCCGAACCGAATATATCAAACAGAGGCAGATGTAGTAAAATAGGATGAAGGCACCGCTTACACGCTCGCTCCAATCGCTGCTCAGTCAAGTGTTAGTTGAAAGATGTTTGTGGGGTTGTCTGCTAAACTGAGATTAGTGCTGGTTTGACCGTCGAAGTGAATAAACAGAATGGCATATTGATTTGAATGAATTCCCATACATAATGACTGCTTTTAAGAATCCCTCCTAAACAGTATTAATTTCTATATTTCTGAATCTAGAGGCAATGAGATCTTATTGGCACCGCTGAACTGTGTAGGGATCTATCATAAGCCATCATTTTGAGTCCGGTCGTAGGTAGTAGGCAACAGAAACATAATAATTAATTCTTATTCGCCAGTCACCAGCACAAAATCGATTCCTAAATGTGCTCCCTAAAATGCTTAGAAGAGTAGAAAATCAACCAGATTGTGTTAAACGTTATTGCATATTGCTGTCACAACAAAATCAATTAGAGTCTCGTTGACAAACTACTGGATAACAATACCTCCTGCCACTGCGGTCATTTACGAGAATTTATTCGATTGAAGCTCTAAGCAACCATTATTACAAGACTTCAGCCAACCAGTAGTCAAGTACGATACAATTGCCTATAATACCCAGGTTATTCAAAAGTTACCATCATCAGATGTATGATGGTTTGTGTTGCTGGTTACGCTCTCCTTAACTGCGCATGCAGACATAATTTAATAAAAAAGTTACCCAAGTGGTTGATGAGGTGAACACAATTGGACATACTATGTATCCATGATTCTGGAGATATCATAACTTTATATAATTCTGTTGTCATAAGATTACGTTAAGGTATATTTTCGCAGGAAGGGGAAATGTATTCATCTCCTCATTATGGAAAATCAAATAAAGTGTTTTTCATTAAAGGCTCCCTAGTTGTGACAGATGTCATCAATATTTTTTATTCGTTTGATAGGTCTTAGATAAAATTGCTCAAATGTCCGGCGCGGGTTCTCTGCGCATCTAAAAGGTCCAACTTTCCATGAAACTGGCACAAAAAATGGAAAACTGCGACAATACCTACGAGTGTTTGGACGGTAATTTGGCAAAAAGACTGAGAAAATGACAGACAATTGAGAGAAGGCTTTTTTTCTTGTGTGTGTATCTTGCTCTCAGTTAGAGTGATAATTGTCTTCCATCATTGACAGTCCTAAACACACTGTTTTCAGTCATTAAGACCAATCTATCTTGGGTCTGCTCTCCTTCTTGAACCTGGTATCTGATCTCGATGTGGCCGAGCCGGTGCAGCAAACAGATGTTAACCTTCCGAACTACAGCTCGTAGAGTACGCCGTTGTCCAATCACCTTCCTCGCAGACTAGACCATATATCGGAAGTAGAATTTTTATTTTGAAGCCAGCAGGATTGGTAGAATTGCATTTTGTAGATCACGATTTTAGAACGTCGTATCAGGAGTTAGGAGTTTTCACCAACAGTTGTTTCGACAAACATGCCTCACCAAATATGTAGATTAAGGTCCTTCCCCATTGGCGTGCGGCTACTAAGACGGTCATCCTCTGCTGCCTTGCTCTACAACATCCAAACTAAAAACTCGTTGTGGATCCGTAGACGCCTGGCTCATGTCTCCTATCGCTGTACAGTCATGCAGTCTGTAATTGAATTTTCCTCTAGAGATGCCATCAGCGCAGGCACAGTCATAAATATATCATACACAGTGGAACCGGAGGAGATGAAGTCATTAACTAATTCATATTTGCAGCTGCCCATTCTGTCATCCGTAGATTTAGAGATGTAGAACGCTAAGAAAACTTAACATCGGTCTACAATTACTTATTTTGCTGAATAAATGTCTCCTCAAGATTCTTGAAAGTTGATTCGAATTTTTCAACTCGGTGGAACGCTTCCTTGCCAATGTCTCCTTGTGGATCCCGAGTAATTAACTTGCAAATATATGATTTGAGCTACAAGTGGCGTACTGTTGTCAATATCAATGCGCTATGCATCATAAATTCCGGTAGTACGACATGTAGAACGACCAGGTCGTAGAGACCAATTTCCACTAGGTAGTATAAATGCGACGATTATGAATAAAACATATTTCACCGTATTTTTTATTCGACAAATGCCGTCTTTTTCTTAGTTAATAAACGGCCCTTCTGATTGCGTTGTTGCGAATATTTTTTCTCGCCAGGAACGAACGTTCGTCGTAGGTATACTGCACAATTCCAAAGAAATCATACCACCCTCTGCCGTAATTATTGATTCTTCCTCATCCCATTTTCTCTTTTTTGCTTCGTGTGTTCATTTTTAATTGATCTTTAACTTTTTTAATAAAGTAAGATATGTATTCGCATCGGCATTTGCCACTTATGTCCGATACATGTTCATACTTCGGAATTTATCGAGCATTTAAGCTTGGAATGGGGAAACAAAGTGAATATTATGAGGGTTGAGCAGTGTACCAGACATTAAATTATAGTGCTTAGTTAATTCAATGAAAAAAATAGCTATGCACACTAGTTTTCTACAACTTGCAAGACCAGAAATGATTTTCTTGGATTTCTTGTGAAGACATCTGAAGGAATAGCTTTTGAAAAAGAATTCTCATGTGAAACGTGTTTTCGCCAGTTGTAAGTACGTAATGTGAATTTCGTCATGCTGCCCGTCGTTATTCGGAGCACAATAGGACAATTTGAGCATCAATTGATGCAAATGAAGAAAAATATAAACATTGTGGTTGCCAGCGTCGACCAGGACTCCGAAATGTCGATTCGGTGCCTATCAACTAATTTGATGTCGGCAGTATCTCTACTCAAGTCGGTTGGAGTTAGGTGTATGGCGAGAATATGCCGTAAGAGCGAGAGTTTTCCACTGCTAATGGTGGACGGAAACCCGCATTCGAAAAATCGTCCTCTCAGACGCAGCCCATTTCTTATTCAATCCTTGGTGATCTCAGGGCACCAAACCTGATATGAGCCTTGTACGTACTCAAGTTTAGGCCTTACAAATTGAACCCAAACTAGAAAGCGTGATATTAATTAATTTTCGAACGCACTCTTTCCCTAATCATCAAACTGTCACACTCAATTTATTTAGTAAACTCAACATTCCCATCATTGTTAAGGCACACGAACGAGCAATGTCTACAAATCTTCTACTGAAATACGGAGTCAGTGACAGCAACTTTAAGAGAGTTAACTCCACAATGTCAGTGGTAATCCTCGCCCTAGTAGAGATTAGTGCAAACATTTGGGTCTACATATTCGTTGTGTGATGTTGCCGTGAAAATATCGCTGCCGATCAGGCGTCCATAGCAAATGATCCAAATCAGTAAATTCCACGGCAGAATTGAAGCCAATGGATCATTTGAATCGACATACCTTTTAAAAAAAGTTGTCAAGTCCTTATTGAAAATCCCTTTATTTCTTTCATCGATTAAGGAAACCTAGGCACTGACGCAGCATCTAGCATTTAGCTTAGGTTACAAGTGGCTTTAGATGATGCACTTGGGACAAGGTATGCCCATTGTACGCCGCGTGAATTAATAACAGATATGTTGGGTTCGCGTGATTACTATGACAGCCAGCCAGTTTTGTCAGTAAACTCCTCTATTAATTTTAATTGTATTTTACTAAAGTCGCTTAGATTATCGAAAAAGCAGAAGCCTATTGATCGAGGCGACTGCAAGGAAGCTACAGAGTAGGGTGTTGTACATTTTCCTCCTCTTCTTCATCTACGGAGCTCCTGCAGACATCATTTGAAAAAAGTCCTGCGAACTGTGAAGTTCTAATTCTACGAACATGGTTGTGAGCATAGATATGAAAAGCTGAGAGTATTATCACGAAGTTGGGAATTGGCATACAGGACCTCATTTATAGAAAAAGAAAGAGTGTAGTACACAAATCGAAATCCGTGGGGAGCTTATTTTTCCTTGTGCTATGTAGAAAGGGTCTCAAACAAAACTCTCGACCAAGAGCGATTTCTGACTAACTGTCACCACCTTCTCTACTTGGGTACGCACCTAAAATGCGAGCGCTTTCTGTTGCGTTGGTCTTCTCGTTCGTCGTTCAACCCCCTCCTTCGCAAACTGAACCGAATTATATACGAAGGATTTTCCTCTCGAAGCGACCAAGAATTTCTTCGTCCGTATTTGATATTGTCCTTGCTTCTTTGCCCTACAATCAGACTGGGACTACCAAGGTCTTAAGACTAATTGTCGGGCCATTGAGGACTGTCCGTGGTTCAAGCTATTTCTTAAGCTGTCCACGTTACTAGAACCATTTCTACGTATTAGAGGGAATGTGACGAAGGTTCACCCCTTTTAAGGATTGGCCTTGACATGTGATGTTTTCCACCCGCTCGGAGAGAAGCCTGAAGAGTGGTGTCATCTTCAAGTCGAATGCTTGAACTAATTTAAAAAAAAAGCCAATTAGCTTGTACTCCCCATGTACGTTAAATGTTAATTTTTTCCAAAGAGTTGCGAACGAAATGAACCTCATTTAAAGCTTTTTACCCACAGGTTTATGATTTATTTTATTTTTTTTTAAATGTGTTCGTTTTTTTCCTTTCCAGTATTTGGGCGACGGATCTGCTTGCATTCCAATCTTCCCGCACATAGAACTCGACAATACTTTCAACAACGAACTCACCCTGGACGATGTCGAAACGTTCCGCTCCATGTACCGCGAGCATTGCGAATCGTTCCTCGATGCCGTACTCAATCTTGAATTCAGCACAATTGAGTACCTTTGGCGTGACTTCTGGCGCTCCTCGGACAACAACAACATCGACGAGTGCGAGGAGGAAAAGTACTTGTCCAAGACAAAACTGTATCTGCTGTGCCACTGCAGTGGAGTGCAAAAGTTCATCAAGCAGGTAGGGAGCAGCTCTCCCGGCTGAGGTCTAGACTTGAACTCATATCTCTTTGTCTTCCGCAGGTTGATTATCAGTTCTATCAGAACATGGTGGACGTGCTGATTCCCGATGTGCTGCGCTCCATTCCGAACTCCCTCACTCAGGCCATTCGCAATTTTGCAAAAAATCTGGAAATTTGGTTGTGCGAGTCGATGGTAGGCGTGCCGGAGAGGGTGATCACAATCAAGTCATCCGCAGTGTCGGCCTTCTGTCAGACACTGCGGCGCTACACGTCGCTCAATCACCTGGCCCAAGCTGCACGAGCAGTCCTTCAGAACAACTCTCAAATCGCGCAGATGTTGAACGATCTCAACCGGGTGGACTTCCATAACGTTCAGGTAAATCCGGTCTCTCTGTCACTAGGATGGAATTTGTCTAACTAGCTATTTTTTGTTTTTTTCAGGAGCAGGCCGCTTGGGTTTGTCAGTGCGACACTTCCATAGTGCAGCGACTGGAGAACGATTTTAAGGCAGCCTTGCAGCAGCAGAACACACTCGAGCAGTGGGCCAGTTGGCTGCGTCTGGTTGTGGACTCGGCGCTGGAGGAGTATCGTGACAAGCCCAACTATGCCAAGGCGGCGCGCCAATTTTTGCTCAAATGGAGTTTCTACAGCTCCATGGTCATTCGGGATTTGACTCTCCGGTCGGCTTCAAGCTTCGGCAGCTTTCACTTGATTCGCTTGCTATACGACGAGTACATGTTCTTCTTGGTCGAGCACAAGGTTGCGGAAGCACTGCAGAAGACCGCAATTGCAGTGATTAGTGATCGAATGGTAAGACAATAATTTCTTTTTATAATTTGTGACTACGATATTTCTTGGTGTTAGAAGTTAAAGTTAATTTAAGCACTAGAGCCAGAGACTTTTCGAAGACACATATCTACGCTGAGGCTAATAACTTTGCAGCTAGCACCATCTATGGCTAGCCACCTCCGCTTTCACACGCCAAGTTTTTTAAAATTCTTCTCGACTTTTGTGAGCCACTTTAGAAGGTGGCGTCCTCATTTACGTTGCCGCAATGGTGCGAAGTCAATGACTCGACTAAATTTACGGCATGGTCCACATGCTCCAGACGGCGGACACCTTATGTAGGCGTGTACCTTCAGTTCCTTGGAGGACGTGCCTAGGCTCATGATATTCTGCGTCTGCGTCTCTCTCTCTAGAATTGAATAGAAGATAATGGTGAGAGTCAAAAAGCTCTGCTACCATATTTGATCCATTATGCCCCCTTTCCTTATCTGGGAATTCAAAGCTACCTTGAGGCAGTTGATGATCTCTGTAGATGGGATGTCCTGATAGTCTGTTCCTGTTTATGTGATTTTATTTGGTATCTGCTTGGTGTCAAATTAGTACACTCGACGAGTAGATGTCCCCTTTGATTGTCCGCAGTTTCTTCAATTTTCTGAGCGGCTATTGCCCGTAAGAAATGGTCAGTAAGAGCACCACATGATTTCTTAACGTCAGACTTGTTTGAGTTTAAAGTTGCCTTGGTTCTTCTTGGATCAACCCTCATGCATTTTTGGAGTGCGTAAGTCCCTAATGATTGTTCCAGAATTGGATGCAGAATTTATCTGCCCAGTTGGTATACTTTGTTTGCTTGTATAACTGCGTTTTCATTTCCTTCGTGATTTTCATGTCCTGGCAATCATCTCAGTTTTAACCTGTTTTTTCTGTCACCGCATTGGCTGTATTGTGACATTCTCAGACCGCCCGGTCTGGCTTGATTGGCTGAGAATATCGATATAAAATAGTGGACTCTGGGGAGGGCGTGTGTAAGTTACATCTGGGTTCTATAATGCCTGTTCCTACTCCACTTGCTGACCTAGATCCGAGCGCGTATCTTTGGGCGCCCTCAGTCATCCAAGGAGGACTATTAGCCCATTTTGTATTGTGTCTTAAAATCTACACTTACATCAGAACCGACCTTAGTAATAATAATAATATAGATGGCGTAAAGCTCGTAGAGGACCAGGGCGCAGCTTCTCAGCAAGCACTCGTGTTGTGCCTGCTATTCATCTTTCACGAGTGGGAGGGACCTATAGTTTTATGCCGAGTCCGAACGGTCAAGTTTGAAAAGCTTTTTCTAGACAGAAGTACTCTTTACAGCTTCTCTGAGAGCTTCAGCCTGCAATATTTAGCTGAGTTAGGCTTAAAAGCATTTCCAAACTTGAAGTTGAACAGGTTTCCGTCACACGTACTGTTCAAAATCTCTAGTCTTTTTTGTTTGATTTGTTGATAGTCTGTGTTTGTTCAATACTTTCTGAGTTTAACCCCGGTACTGATGTTGTGTCGACTGTTGCCTAGGCAAACGAAGTCGCTGACTATTCCGAGTCATTGAGCAGTTCCATCGGAAGGCATAGCTACCCATTGTGATTTTCTGTTCACAGACACGTCAACAGGCGTGTACTTAGTTTTTCCCTCGCTCACAGTGAGGCACATTTTGGGGCCTGCTCTTTTCACGCCATCTGCATATGCTAGCAACTGAACGGACTTCTGAAAGATCCGTGTCCTTGTGTGAGCCTTTCACGATCTTTTTCAGAATCCTCTCTTAAATGATACAATTCTATTACCCAATCGCAGCTTGAAATGTTTACTTTCTACCTCTACCAAAAAAACGCCAGGTGATGTGACATAGCACTCTCTTAGCCACCTTCCAAAAAAAAAAGTCAATGCCGGACGGAATAGAGGCATCACATGACAATCCCCAAGAATCTCGCTCCTTTTGATTCAAAAATATGAGATACATAGCTTGATCTCCTCCTGATAGAATAATTATCCGAGACTGGCTATTGGGTCAACACGCAAAAAGTCCACGTCTTTTCCCAAAGGATTGCTATAAAAGGGATGAGAGATGGGATAAAGTGTACAACACCTTCTCTGTTCCTACCATGCACTCGCGTGTATCGGGATAGCCATAGTGAGCTTGTAATTCTTCGATAATCTAAGGTCGATGAGGTCCAGGAAACGCTGCTTCCAATCTTGGTCCAGTTACTTGGTCTTTATACCGGAGATTCAGTCTTCTGTCGTTCTCAAAGCAGGAGGCTCAGATTCGAAGACCTTCTTAGCTACAGCGTTGTTGTGCATGCGCTCGATGTGGGCCAATGCCAGTGTCGTCGATTGATTGTCGTTTTCCAGCCACATCTTGGTTCACCTCCTACAGTTCGCGGCTGTATCTTCTCATCCATTCGTCTTCCTCGTAGACCGGACCATATATCCGATACAAAATCTGTCTTTCGCCACCAAGAATTAACTCTGCAGTTTTGCCTATCGACCACCTTCTACCTCTACCAATTTCCATTAAAACAGTGAAACTATTGAAATGTCTTTTCTTTCAGCAAAAGGACACCGACTACGAGTATGATTACCAATTAGAGTTCATCGAGAGCACCGAATCGAACACCATCAAACGCATGAAGCACGAATGATTACATATTAAATTTTAATTAGTTATAAATTCGCACAAAATCAAACCAGAAAAATCAGAAGAAAAGAAAAACTGAAATGTATTTTAGATTGTTTGTAAGCTTCTTTTTTACTAATATCATTTTCGATTGATAACAACATTCAACAGCGGAGTTGCGTTTTTCCTAATTGAATGCACCTCATCCACTTGAGGGTTTATTTGCCCGTCAGTATTTATAAAAATTGCTCAAAGTTAATCTTAAGATTGTACATTTATTTTGTTTCCTCTGAATTGTGTTGTGCATTGCTGAGACGGTACGTAGAATTATGTTAAGGGAATGAAAACATTCGATTGACAAGAAGAGGGAGTTCCTAATTGTTTGCTCACATTTATCAGTCGAAAATGTTGATTAGTTAAATGCCGCAAAAAGTTCAAACCGTCCATTAAGAATATTTATGTACTACGTAACCTAAGAGTACTTTGCTGTGAAGTTCTCTCTTCGGATCAACTTCAAACTACTTTTTATGTGTATTTTAATTTAATATATAAACTATTTCTACAAAATACGATAAATGACAAAATAAATTACGAAACGATAAAAAAGGCCTTAAAAGTGCAACCAAAACGAAAAACAAAAACATATTCAATATACATTTACATATACAGACAGATTTTTCGTTGTTGATTTCTCTCAAAAAATGTGTACTGTGCTAGCAATTTGTTCGTTTTATAAGACAAAAGAAAATATGGTTGTTGATGCTTAAGAAACACTTATGTCATAAGTCCCACAGAATCTTGAATGTGCTACAGACAGATCTCAAAACAAACAGCACCTATTTACAGTCCGACATAGGCAAGTGTGTAAACGGCTATGATCCTGCGTTTACATGTTGAGTTTAGTTGTAAGCTAGTCCATGAATAATGACGATGGTGTGCAAACTTGTGCTTTGAACTCAAATAATTCAAATTTACTAATCAAAATCAAAGCGTAATTAGCGTCATTATTACTCTTGTAACTCTCTAGTCCTCTTTCTCTCTCTAGTCTAGATTGGTAAGTTTTTTTTAAAATGGTAAAATTCCTATGTCATGTTTGTACTCTATTATGTCTTGACACTGTCATTGAACCAGAAACAAACACTAAACTACGAACACAAATAATGAAAATTTATTGCTCAATAAAATAGATGAATATTAAAATCAAAAACTATTATATTGGTATACCTACTATATGAAAATATTTTTTATAGTAAAATAATTGTTAAGAGCCACTGTACAAAATCAGAGACACGTTGAATTTTAGAAGAAAACAAAATCAACTCACTGCAAATGTGAACAGGATTTTTGCACAATATTGTTTTAGATATTTGAAGTGAAACTATACATACATTTACATATACATACGTACATTAATTGAGTGTTCACCGATGAATGTTTTTGGAAATAAGTTATGCACATAAAGGAATTTGACGAACGACGAAGAAACAAATATTGTACGCATTACAAAACTTATACTACTTTTGGATTAAAATTTATACATACATCAAGTTTGGACGAATTCTTAAACAAACAAAAACGATCTTAAATTACCGAAAGCAACTAGAAGAATTCATTGAACGCATAAATTATTGTAACATGAGCCATCATGATGGTTCTAATATGTGTAGATATAATTTTGTTTAAAATACATATAGTGAGTGTAAAAGGAGGACAGTATTTTATTTCTTCTTTGACGGGCGCTACAGTCTGTGGATGAAGCTGGGCCTCAACCAACATGCCTCTCCATCTAGCCCAGTCTTGTGCAAATTGCTTTCAGTCACGCACGTTCAACTGATTAACGTCCTTTACCAGCTGCGTGTGCCATGTGAGGCGTAGTCTTGTTTGGGTTTGGAGTCGAATTCTTTCTGGAACGGGGAATTTTGGTGTTTATTCGCTCTACGTTACCTAGCCATCTGAGACGAGTGACCCAAACAGTCTCCTCTTCCAAACACCATCGGTACATACACATAGGAATAAGGATAATTCAAACGACGTTCCTCTCTCGCCACTTTAGTTAGTGCTCATGCTTCTCCGGCAATCAGCAGGAGTGGGACTATCAAAGTCTTATACATATAGTGATATTTTTAGAGAGGAGCTTATTCCTCAAAGATCTTTCAAGCACAAAAACACAGCGAATGGCCAGTGTGATCGCCCGTTCTATCTCCGCGGTGGTGACATTGCTTGCGTTAACTTTGAAGTCTCGGTAGACAAAGTCTTCCACTATTTCGAAGTTATAGCTGTCCATTGCGACTTTTTTATCCAGGCGTCGTTGTTGGTGAAACTTTGTCGCAGACAGCATTTACTTTGTCTTATCTTAATGTCCTTTCCAAGAAGAAACAATAAAAAGGACTATTCTCTAAAAAAGAGAACGGATGTTCAGCGGACCTACATAGTGTGACGCTGACCTGTTATTTTAGCGGCAGAAAACTGCGAAGTGAAATATCTATCCATAATGTCGTCTATCCCAACAAGCAGGTGAATAGACGGATAAAATACCAGAATGAAGAAAAAATATACACGATGTTGTTAAGTGTACTTGATTGAATATTTTGCATTTCCACACGACTCTTAAGGTAAGCTTATGGTGCGATTTCCGATTTTTGTTTACCGGGTGTTTGATTTCCCCAGGAAGTATATTAATTATATTTTCATTTCCATTTTGTTTTATATAATTTTTTTTTATTGTCACATTAACTTATAACAAATAAATTGAACAAATATTAGTGGTCATTCTTAAACAAAAGCTAGTGGCGAATGTCATTACAAAACTTAGTTTCCAATTTACAATATAGTGTGTTTTATTGAGAATCATTACTAAACTAAGCACTGACCAGTCAAAAAAACACGCCCACAGTAATATTTTAATTTAAAATTTTATAAATTTTAATGAAAAAAAGAAGGAAGATATTTTAAAAGCAAATATAAATATAACATCTGTTTATATGAAATAATTCTTATTAAAGGCTATTGTGAGGTAATTTCGAGGTCCACAAACGAATTCCACAACTAGTTATACCGTATTCTAGATTTGATTGTGCAAGATCATAATAAATCATTAACAAGACTTTTTGAGATCAAAACGATTTCAATTTATCCATTTATACATTAACCATTTTAATGTGGTCCTTCCAGTCCAAATTAAAATCAATTCATACGCCTAAGTACTTAACTTTTTGAACTAACTCGATCTTGAAGCAGTTTTCGGTGCAAGGTAAATGGGCAGAAAAAATAAGACTAATCTCACACAAAAGTTTAAAACAAACTAGTTATTGTAGGTAAACCACAACCGTAAGGCTTCTAGATCTTAATTTATCCACATGACCAATGGTCCAAGTACAGAAAAAAGTAACATATTGCAAAATTTACTTAAGAAAATGTCATTCACTAGATCGAAGGCTTTTGTCATATCAAAAAAATTTTTTATGTGGATTTGTTATTATTTATACTTCCATGTAACTGACTACAAACCTTTAGATGCAAAGGAAACACCATCATTTGTGCAAGAGGTTTTATTTTTAAGGCACAGGATATTTTTTACACTTCAATTGGTATAATCGCATTAACAACAACATATGTATATTGAACATTATCCATAAATGAGAAAGAGACATCTGACGAAGAAGAGCTGTTGCGGGTAACACAATACATGGATAGAAAAAAAAACTCAGAGAAATATTCATAAAAAATATTACTAATCAGTCCTATTTTGAGATTTACAATCGTATAGATTGCATTTCAAGCAGATTTCGACATTTGAATCATTCGCAACAAATGACATTTTTTGTACGTTCAATTTTTCCTGACGATAAGATTCATATAACATGTAAGTTTAGTTATTTTTGTTCAAAAACAATTGAAATAAAATTGAAGCAATCAGGGGTTGATGGGTTGCAACCAAGAATTGACGAAGCCGGATAAATGAAATTCCCGAGGTAGCAGAGGGACTTACAACAAACTGATCTGATCGCTACTGGAGTTAGGCTGTGCAGGAGTTTAATAGCTACGGACGTCCTAAAGACGTTGTAGCATGGAAAAGTGTAACATGTAAATATGTACATACAAATGTATGCATTAGGCAACGAAAATGAATCTGATTTTACAGAAATTATGTGTACATACATATGCACATATCCACTTGTGAAGTCCAAATGGAGTTAATGCATTCACTATCCTTCTCCTATACATTTTATCTTGCCTGTCTACAGTATTCACAAATAAAACAATTGCTATTTTGTTTTTCCTAGCGCTTTGTTTAAAGGTATTTGATTTTTTTTTTGTGAATCTCTGAAATTGAAATGCCAAATAATTTCAAACAGCTGGTTTAAACAATCTAATTCAGTAAGGTTCATTCGAAAACGAATTTCCTTACATGCAAATTCAAATTTATTGTGTTATGAATATATAAGAAAAAAGTAAAAATAATTTAATCTTAACAAACACGGAAGACTAGATCTATTATACATACATTTTTTTGTAGATGGGAATCTTATTATGAAGCTAGGAGAAGTCCTGTGGCTAGTTTTTGCAACAAGAAATTTCTTTTTTTGTTACTAAGAATTCGGAAAGTTAGTTTGCTACACCCTTTTGATGGTTCCATCGTAGAACATTTTCAAGAGCAGATCTTCCTGCTTTGCAACCAATCTGACTGCTTCATAGCAGAATGACTGCCTGCGGTCGTTCTGCTTCAACAAGTTTAGAATTACAGATTCTCACCATCTTCAGGTACATGTCTCCAAAGCGTCTTTTAAAGCAGTTAAGCGTCTATTGTTACCTCCCGAACTACTTGATTCGGAAAAAATTATTCGAGACTAATCTGATTTCGATGCCCAGTTTAAAATAAACTTAAACTAGCATGGCTGTAAGGTTTGCCACAAGGCCATGAGGGATTAGACATTCAACAACCGTCCTTTTATGAAGGAGAATTGACTCGTCATGTCTTTATCCTCTTTTACTACTTTCTTATCTGCTAGATTATCCTATGTCAATAATACCAAATACAAGACTTAAAATTATATCTCAATCTGTTGTGTCAGCTGTGTGCAATTTGGGATATCCAGTCTTTCCTCATACTATATGTATGAATGGAATTTGTACATCCCAGTACACAAGGCCGCATGTTTAATCACTTTTATGTATTGTTATATTGCCTTATTACTTAATAGGCCCATTTAAATTTGTGCGCCACATATTCACCTCCAAAAAAGGACGGACAAATAAGAAATAAATGTATGTTCACAAAATGCATTCAATAAAGTTCCGATGATTAGGCTGAAATAGTCCATTAAAAACGACGTTCAATTTGAAAACTAACAAGTTCAGGATAAACATTATAAAACACACACGGAAATAAAAGCTTAAGTTACTTAACTTTAGTACTTACAAAACATTTATTTGTACCTTAATACACAATACATAAGTGTAAAGACATCTTACTTAAGTGCTACATTTTGTTTTATCAGCGTATGGAATTAAAAACTCGATGTCGTAGGTTCGAATCCAGCTCTGAGCGACAGAAAGAATTTTCACGGCCCCACTTCTTTCGAGTCACTGACAATGCTCAAAGAGTATTTCCTGTCTAGAAAAAGCTTCTCAAACTTGGCCGTTCGGATTCGGCATTAAACTGTAGGTCCCTTCCACTCGTGAGAGAACAATAGCACGTACAACACGAGTGGTTGCTGAGAAGCTAGGCCCTGGCCCCTCACGGGCTGTAGCGCCACCCATATATATATATATTTTTGTAAAGCTTTTCACATTTCTTCTGACAATATATTTACAGAAATTATTTTATTAGACTTATTGGCATATTTAAGGGCTTATCGCGAGTTTCTATTCCCAATAGAAAAAGCATCGAATAGAAATAAATTATATTCGTGATAAAATTAACTTCGAATAGAAATAAAATCTACTACCGTCGTATCGCGTGTTTCTATTGCCATGGATGTTTTTCTATTCGGTAGTACTGACAATTCTATCAGAAAATTACGGTAGAATTTTGATACTGCGTCAAATTCATTGAAATGGATAACAACGAAAACAAGTATGTAGTACATAAAAACTATTTTAATATGTAAATACTTATTGTTATATGCATAGGAGGCAATTTACAAACAAGCGGCAGATGGAGAAATTAGTGTGTCTAATGGAAAAAAATCCACTGATTGCAAAAGGCCTTTATCCACTTAGGACAAACATGTTCGATTATGTCTATTAGCTCTCTTAAGATAACAGAAACTATTGATTGACCAAGAGCGAGGTTGTAGTCATTACCAACACGGTTTTGGTAACTTCCTTGAGCACAAGATCTCAATAAGCAAGCTAGCTTCAGTATGTTGGGAATCGAAGAGGATCTGTATTTTCATCCATGTCTAGTGGATTTGAATGTACACGTAAATTTCTTCTCTACGGACAATTGCAGCACGATGAGCCTCGCCCATTTCGTCCTCAAAAAAATCAAACCAAATATAACTCATTATTTATTTAAAAAAAACAACTATTTCCTGCAAAACAATAAACACATTTGATGTTGATTTGACGTTTGACATCGAAAGCTCTCCGATAGCTTTTCATTTTCCATTTCGAAATTCAATTCTATTCAAATAATTTTAATCAGTTTCGCGATACCACGAATTTGCTCAATAGAATAGAATAAAGGCGAATAGACTTTTTGCGAATAGAAACTCGCGATAAGCCCCTTAGACGAGTTTTTTTTTCATGGAATTTGTTGCAATACTTTCCCATTCGGCCAGCTTTGACATTATCATTGCCAATCTCGTAGATTTTTGGCACTATTGGGGCAACCTATCACAGAATCCATTCATAGAAAGTCTACGAACGATACGTGCAACGAAAAACAAACGGAATTCCAAATTCCGAGTTGTAGAAAAACATACATTTTTCATCACTTATTCAGTGATAGCAACCTTCACGAAATTTATAGCAGATTTTTCATTTGTTGCAGATTATTCTGATTCTACTACGAATGAATTCTGTGATAGACTATGAGAGAAAATAATAATGAATGAGTCAAAATAAACAAAAGGAAACTATTTCACTTTCAAACAGAACAAAACTTTCGGAATTTGCTATAACAAATTGGTAAATATTTGTAAGAAGCGTAAATATTTCAAAAATCAGAGGTCAAAACATTTTTTTAAAGTGAAAGAGAAAAAGCCAATTTTACATGTCAGAATTGTTTAAACAAAAAAATGTGTAACAAAATACGAGAATATATTTATTCAGTCTGATTGGCATGGATCTATTGATTAATTCACACTGAGTCTTGATCGTTTTGGTAACTGATAATCAGTGTCCGTTGTCGGTGACGGTGATAATCTGATCTCAATGATATCACTCGTGGCCATCGATAAATGTAGAGCGTCCTTATTATCCTCTATCTCGATAATATCATAGCCCTCTTCACCCTGAAACAAGCAAACCCGTAAGCATTGATGGCGATAGAAAACGATTAAATTAATCTTACCTCAGTGTCAAAGTCACTGTGCGGCTGGAGTCCACTGCCATCGTCTTCTTCAACATACATTTCATGTGACTCTTCATTAGTGTCGTCCAACACATGGTCCGACTTCTCCAATTCAGCCTTCGATTGGATGTCCGTCCATTGACTGAGGTCATCAATGAGGCCACCATGTTTCAATTCACCCCGTTCGAGGGCTCCCAGGTTTTCAGGATTGAGCAAAGCTTTAGCCCGAATATTCATAGGATCCTTTCGTGCCCAGTTCTGAATTTCTTCATCCATTTTTGCAAACTCGTGTGGATTCATTGCCCACAGGCAAGACTTCCACTCCCCTCCGATCCTGACTGTCTTCTCCACCCTGTCAAAACACTTCTTCAACGAGAGGGAATGACCGATGCATTTCTTCCACTTACTGTGTACGGTTTTAAAATACGGAAAATGCTCGCAGATAAAGTTGTGGATTTCGTTCGCAGTTAACATTCCACTTCGTGAATTCTTCAGTGCCAATGCAACGAGGCAAGCATACGTATAGGTCGGTTTTGGATACTCTACGGGAGCTTTCAACTTATTCAGTGGCTTAATTTTTATGATCGGTTTGCCGACCAACGGGGGCGATCCTACCGACGATGATGGCGAGTTGGAATGCATGTGACTGGCGGGTGCTATGTCGTTTCTTCTCTTTACATTCCTGGCGGGTATTTCCGCTGACATTGGATTGCCATGGACTGATGTGCTTCCATTCAATGTTGCCATACTGTGCAGCGGACTAGGAACACGTTCACTTTCCAGAACAATCGTTGTGCCATTCGCAGTCTGTGCACCCGACGACGTCTTTTTTGTTGTCGACTGTTGTTTAACCTTGTTGCACGTAATGCTGTTCGTTAGTCCCTCAATATCAGGAGCGGGTTCTATTGTGATTGTTCCAAGCGATAGAACGCCATTGGAATTTAGAATCCCATTTGATATCGATAGCGTTGACGATGCCATTTGATTGCCATGGACTGATGTGCCTCCATTCAATGTTTTCTTACTGTGCAGCGGACTAGGAACACGTTCACTTTCCAGAACTATCGTTGTGCCATTCGCAGTCTGTGCACCCGACGACGTCTTTTTTGTTGTCGACAGTTGTTTAAGCTTGTTGCACGTAATGCTGTTCGTTAGTCCCCCAATATCAGGAGCGGGTTCTATTGTGATAGTTCCAAGCGATAGAATGCCATTGGAATTTAGAATCCCAGACGCCGACGCCGATGAGGACGATGTAGTGGCAGTACTCTCTCGTTGCAGCATTATATTTGCATTATTTTTATTTATTATTCTTAACTGTTGTGGGGTCGATGCCGATGCCGATGGGGATGATTTCGCCGACGATGTCGAGGCAGCACTATTTCGTTGCGGCATTATATTCGCATTATTATTAGTTATTATTCTTAACTGCTTTCGGGTCGATGCCGATGGGGATGATTTCGCCGACGATATCGTGGCAGCACTCTTTCGTTGCAGCATTATATTCGCATTATTATTAACTATTATTCTTAATTGTTGTGGGGTAAGTCGCAAATTGCTCTTTTGCGCAATCGAACTGCTCGGCGGTGATGTGGATTTGCGCAGGCCATTTGTGTGCAATGTTGTCTTAGCCGATCTGTGCAACATCGATGAGGATATGATGGACATCACAGGAGAGATTGGATAAACGCAGACGCCAACATCAACTTCACTGCGAACTTGACCGGTTGAGTTCTGAAATCATAATAAATTGAGATACTTAATTAATATGTGATTGGAGAGGTTGTGAAGATGAAGATAAGAACCAAGCAAGTTTTGGACTTGTAGCTAGTCGAAATTTTAATGTGTATATATGCCGTGTCAACAAAGAAAAAACGATATTACATAACATCTTAACCATAGGCCCTTTTAAAAAAATTGTAACTGTCGACGAAGGAACAGTAAAAGTGATTTTCTGTAACCATAAGGGAAAGTCGATTGCAGATAACAATTGCAAAGCTGGTTTTTAAGTTAAGCTAAAACATTTGCCTGTGCATCCGTAACCACCATGGCCCGCATACAAATTCTCAAGCTAAAACCAGAAATAAGAGAGCAAGGAGATATCCATCTTCGGCGATTTTTACCCCTAGTCCACAAAAGAGAGGAATGTGAGAGTAGTGGAAATCCCTTATAAATCACAAATACTTTCACAAAAACTATAAATCCACCGCAATATGGCGGCCGATTCGTGGACTTTGTGGGATAAGAGAGAGAGAATCATGGATTTTGTGGGAAAATCGTGTGAAGTTGGCCACAACCATGTACTATTGTTCGAAGAGTGTTCAGTTGGTTCATGACTTTATTGGTAGGATTGGGTACAGAAATAGTTAGCATCAATTTAATACATTAATGTAATATAAAGCCTATTTCTATGTCATACGTGAGAAATTACATCACTTTTAAAAGTTAACTAAAATTTCTTATTTCTTAAGAGAAATTCTCAGATATTGAAATTAAAACTATTGAGAAAAATAGTTGCCAAAATTTGAAAGTAACTTCCATCATATATCTGTAAAAAAGGAAAAGCAGCAAAGAAACTGCTTATTTTATTGATTAATGCCAATGCTTCAAAGTTATATATATAGCTGTTCATAAGTCTTGGGCAATGCATTTTATACATATATAACTCATATTTGAGCAAAAAAACATACATTCATCTGTTTCTTCATTAATATCACCCTAATGCTCAGACAGAAACACCTATAAACAGGAGCTTAATTAATTTACAGCGTGAACATACAATTTGTTTGTTGCCCTCCTCACTGTGTTGAATACTTAACACAGACAATTTGAAAAATGTCGGGTAAACGAGCGAATTTTCAAATAAGACCTTCAATCCACCCCAATACTATGGTGTGGGAAGAGGATCAGCTGTTCTCAAGAGCTCACACGTATTCACAGACACGGCGGGGAAAGCTTATAAAAAACGCTGTCAGATGGAATTAAGGGGCAAGAGAGGTAAAAGATGGATATCTCTTTGCTCTCTTATTTCTGGTTCACACAAGAGAATTCAAAAATGTCAAGGTAAAACAATAACATCACGGAATGCATATATGTACATACATACAACACCACACGACACTTGAGAGTCGTATAATACACAACCGTTAAATACAAGTTAAAAGTTCGACTTCATCCGTTCTGATAGATTAAACTCAATTTTTTGACATGCCTCAAGGCACGCACCAGATTCAATCTGAGTTGCTTTTTTTTCTGCATTCTGTCGAAAAACGTGTGCAACAAGTCAAATTGAAAGTATAACATATTGGTACGTTCTGTGTGTGTGTTTGTAATCACAATTAAATTGTCCAAAAATATGGGGTTTAATCACGCAAATGAAACTGAAAACATCATTTAATCAATGCAATGATTTATGTATTACCTTTAACTGCAACATTGCCATTTAAACTTTACTACACTTTAAATACACCACTCTTACTTCACAACACAATTCTTTGCTACCTTCAAGCATAACACTTTGATCACTTTTACACAAAATCCAAAACTGAACTCTGCTGCTTCCACCGCAGTGTCGATACTTATAGGAACAAGCAGTCTCTCCAGTATCCAACATTCTGTCGCCATTAGGCTTTGGAATTTTTCTTTAACACTTATCTACATATTTCGTATACTCCATGTGTGTTTATTTGGGTTGCTTATATATAATGTAGAGGCGCGCCGGTGCGGCGCTGGCTCGTTCACATGCAATGCAAGAACCACCGCTAAGAATTCCCCTCTGGCACTATGTACAAGCACCCATTTACTCCGTGTGTGATTATGGTGGTGTTACTTTTATGACTTTATGGTAGCACCGGTGCGGTTCTATGTCGTCATACACAAATAAAGATAAAGATATTCCTCTTCATACAACGAAAATGATACAATTTCCCTTTTTTCATGCGAAGTTCTGGTTTTTTGCTAAAGAAGGAATATGCACACACACACATCCATGAGTCTACGTCTGTATTGGTGGATTTTGTTTGCATCCGTATACATATGAATAATCATAACAAAACAATTGATGATTTGCGGAGATGAAGGTGAAGAGTTCCACATAATTTCAACCCTTGTGTGGATGAACAACAACAATTTACCTAGAACAACAAGGCAGCGGTTTAAGTGGATCGGGAAATTTCGATATTTTTTCTACCAGCGTTTTTATGGCAGATTTTGCACTAGTTTTGCACTTCGAATTTGTAATCAAATTCAACATTTCGAGAAAGAAAGTAGTCTCAAAAAAACTCGAATTTAGTTTTGACTTCATCAAAAGTCTCCCATTCTCGGCTTCTAAAAACCTACAACTATTCAAGGATGTTCCTACATATAAAATTTCAAATGAAAATTTTCAAAACTGTTGAAGATATAGCCGATTTATGGTAGAAGGTAAGTAGGTGTTATACACAAGAATTTGCTTCTCAAAACGTTAAACACGTTTTACTCGAAGCAGTGTTTTTACGACTGGCACATGAGGTTACTCAAAAATTAGTAATCCAATCGATTCCTAATTTTAATACGTTATTCTAAACACGTTATTCAAAAGCTATAGTATAAACTAGGATAAATCGAATCGGCGGAGACCTGAAAAAAGGCGGTTTTAAAAAAAAAAAATGTGAAAAGTCCGCCTTTTTGGTTAATAATCCTAGTTCACACCAGAGCCAAACATGTACTATTTCTAAACCCGTTGGAATTTTTTGTTTCAGATGTTCCAGCAAGCGGAAATCACATGAAAAGGTATTTTATTTGATCACAAAAAAACAACAAAAATCTTTTTTTTTAATCTACAAATAAATGTATGCTACGTTACAGTGGTGGCCCGTGGCGTTGTGGGTATGGCGTCGACGTCGTAGGTTCGATTCCAGCTCTGATCGACAAAAATAATTTTCACAACCCCTCCTCTTTCGAGTCACTGACAATGCTCAAAGATTATTTCCTGTCTAGAAAAAGCTTCTCCAACTTGGCCGTTCTGAGTCGGCATAAAACTGTAGGTCCCTTCCACTCGTGTGAGAACAATAGCACGCACAACACGAGTGGTTGCTGAGAAGCTAGGCCCTGGCCCCCTACGGGCTGTACCGCCGCCCATATTATTATTATTATTATTATAAGTTACAAGGCTAGACAATAATTTATGTTTATTTACCAGCAGATTTAAAATCGGACAAATTTGAAAACGAGTCCCCTTAAGTTGTTTTTTTTATTTTTTGATTTCGTAGTTCGTACTAATAAAACGAAAGAAATTCCAAAAAAAATGTTTAATAAAACCTCTTGCTATAATTGTTGACATGCCATATGTCTGACATCATGAAGAACGCATTCAACTCTTGAAAAATAACATAACACTACACAATTGGTTTAATTCCAAATGTCAGTCTTCACAATTAGGTTCAGAAAGTACTGGAACAGACCTAATACAACAACCACCACTAATCTTTCCCCTCTGGCACTAACCACATGCATCCATTTACTCCATGTGTGATTGTGTGGTGTTTTTTTTATAACTTCATGGTGGCACCGGCGCTGTCTCGATACATCAACCACCACACTAAGAATTTCCCCTATGATACTATGTATATTTAGTAAACTCATTTATTACACGCGTGCTTTGGTGGTAGTTTTTGTTTTAGTAGAACTGACATGAATATAAGCAAAAGGAATACAAGAAATCACAGAGAAATTCAAGAATGCGAAAAAATCCGTTTTAGATATGCAGAATTTCCCGCATAAGATAGATTTCTTGGTTCGCCACCGAGAAACGTGTTACGTGCGAAACAGTTTTATCACATTGTCGTTCCAGCGGAAAATACTTGCTTATCCTGTCACGCAACGATTAACACTTCGACTTGTCCACCATGAGGGTACATACACAGCACAACATGCAGCCTGTGCACGGACCGGGGCTCTAGCCGGAGTAAACTCTATATACAGGGTGGCTCACCAATTGCTTTACAATAAGAAACTCAAATAACCTTTTTTGTATTTTATTTTATTGGATAGAGAAATTGTATATTGCTAATTGTTTTTAAACATGATTGATCATAAATGACCACCATGCTCATCAGATGTTGCAAGAAGAACATTTTTCATTTGCGGGCTGAAGAGTTGAAATCAGGATCGCCCCAATTTTTGAAGTAATGGATTGCTTCAATTCAGTCAATTTATTGGTTTCGTTTGTACGCTCCTTGCTCGACAAAACCCCATAAAAAATAGCCTATTGCAGTCAGGTCAGGTGACATTGGGAGCCGGCGGATAGTGAAGTTTCTGGAAAATAACTTGTTTGTTCTAGATCCACCATGTGCAGTTGATTCATCTTACTGGAACTAAATGCTGTTGAAACGGATCAAACATCAAACGTAGAAATCGTCAAATAACGATCCCTTAGCTTCTTTGGATCTTTTTTACATGGTCATTTTCAGTTCCTTTGCTATTCGGCGAGTCAAGTTACAGAGTGGGACCCGAAAAGCCTGTAATATCTCCAAGGCTGTTCCTACACAGAATGTTGACAGCAAAACCTCGGCGGAGGTGACTCAATAGACTAAAAGATTTAGTTCTAAGAGAAGCTATATGCGTACCGGCACGGTTCGCCAACAATCCCAGCAAAGCAACAGTTTTCATTAACGCATGATATACCACTTGTACAGGATCAAACACCCAGAAATCAGAGAATGTACAGACTATTTGAGAAAAGGACAATCTTCGATAAAAAGTGATCAAGTGACGCACCGACGAATTCTATTGTATTCAAGAGGATTCAAGTGCACAATAATCGGGAAAGGGTTTGTTTTTATTACAGAAAAAAACAAAACTAAATATGTGTGTACAAACTTGTTTTACTTACTGTAGTTAATATTTTCCTTGCGTTATAGTCGAGAGTTGACCAGCAGATGTTAGTGCACGTTAAAAAATGATTAAAGATTATTTCTCTTTGAATATTTTGTTTGTTCTCGTTTGGATAGATTTATTTTCGTTGTTTCATCCCGCTGCAAAGCGGGACGCAGAAGAGAAACCAGAAGAAAAGAGCGAAAGAATAACAACACTATCAACACGCACCGCACACAAAACATACATATGTATATGAATTCGACGAATGGATTCTCCTTTTTTATTTCAGATTCCGTTTTGATGGACAAGTGCTGACAGGACTACAGAATGTTTTTGAATTTATTTTACAAAACAATTTGACAGAAAAGGTATGATTTTTTGATTTTCTGCACAATTTTTGGAGAATATCTTTTACTTTAGGTTTTTAAACAGAAATCATCTACACCGAGAGATGCATTCAACTTTCCAGTGGAAGCCCCTTGCAAAGCGCATTTCATCTCGTTTTTGTACTAACGTCACGCATACATCTTTATTTTCACGAACTTTTTACAAGGACCATTATTTACTATATATGAGGTCGTCAGGAATTCCAAACTTCACAAGCTCTGACAATCTGCATTTGTTGGTCGTGGAGGTTGTGGATTGCGTTTGAATATTTGTGTATCAAGGCTCATGCATATCAGGTCGCCACGAACTGCGAACATCGCAAACTCTGTCCACTCATTCATAGGGAGGTTTTTCATTCGCAGAGAACTACGGGTGCAAACTGACACTTCACTGCGAATTTTTTGGTCGTGAGTTTGTGGATCGCGTTTTTGTCTTTGGATTGCGTTTGTGTATCACGAATTCAGCTTGGCAGTTCGCGGAGAGAATGACTGATTCGCAGAGGAGAACTTGTAAATTAGGATACTTCAACTAACTTTTGTTGAGATTTCTGTCGATGAATAAACGATAATTCAGTTACAATCTTTTTGTCTTTGAAAAGGATAGTTTCTGAAAGTTCGCGTTCGCAATTCGACGCTCATATGCATCTTTATATCACAGCTCTGGTAGCTTCTATGTTCACTGTATTATTGAGATATCCCTGAATACAATCTGAGGTATTTTATAAGGACATTAGTCCTTCAATATGCTTTGCAGAAATCTCGAGAAACAGCATCAATAGTTCATCGGCAATGCTTTCCTGCAATGCCACTGTGAACTGCAACTTAGACAAGGGACTTTTGAGATAGATGGCTATCTTTCATACAAACTCACAATAAAATACGAAAATGGGCAACATTTTTCTTATTTGCGTCGGAATTCGTGATTATGTTCGGATTTTGTGATGCATACTAATTTTTCGTAGTTGATTTGCAACGAACTGTGACAGGACTAAATGTCAAAAATGCTAGTTTTTGCAAATATTTCAAGGATTCGTTCGTTAATCTTACATGTTTTTGTCACCTCTCATCAAAATACATATTTGCCAAGCATTTGCAAATATGTGTCATTAGGTACGTTCATTAGCGTGTTCTTCTTTCAGTGAAGGTGATGACCTTGGACTCTACGATCGTTAGTAGATATGCCATACTACCGGGTTTTATAATGTGAACCTACCTATTGTGACAAATTTATATTCTCTTAGTCGGTGAAATAAGCGATGATCGTTGCATTGGAGTTATGCTATCGTATCCTCAAAATTGCCAACTAAAATCGAAATGCTCCAAAAACCAATTGCACCAAAGACTCAATCCAAAATCCAAGGCAAAAAATGCTTCCACAGATTTAATTATGTATAAGTCCCAGAAGCGAAAAAAATCTTGTATTTTTGAAAATAAACAAGAACCAAATACGTTTTTTCTTTGTTGGAGGGCCTACAAAATCAGCTGTCACCACATCAGCGCCGAAAACTTGCCACCTGATCCAAACAAAGGCGGGGCAGTGTTGTCGTCCTCTCCATAGGTGTATCTTTGCTTAAATCAAGCACATTTAAGGGTTTGGAAAAGGTGTAGTGGCCCTTTATTACGCCGGTCTGTAATCATTTCTGTCAAGGGACAACAGGAATGCAGCGGATTTCTTACAGATGTGTAGCAGCAAGCGCTTGGTCTGTACACATCGTGGAGAGTCATGGCATCTACGATTGTGCTCTTGAGAGGTTCAACCAACCAAGGAAGCACTAACCACTGACGCATGTACTCCGAGCTTAGGTTTAGGCACTGAGAAAGTTTCCTCTGATTTTTGTTTGGCTAGTTCATCGACGATCCCATTTCCAGCTATTCTTTGGTGTTCTGGGACCCAGATGAGTTTCAGCGAATTTTGACTGCCAATCAAATTCAGAGATAATTTGCATTTCTGAACAGTGTGGCCTAAAGGATCGACTAGCTGTTACTATAAACGTAGATACGTCGTCCACCTGCTCTTCACTACATAGTTTGTTGCCATCAGGATCGTATAGGTCTTCGCTTGGAAAACTGAAACAAATTTGCCTAATCAAGTGTAGTCTAATGTTGTCGCCCTCCATGAAAACACCGGATCCATCATTGGTTTTGAAGTCATCCATAGAGATACGACTATATTTCTTTCCTGGCTCGAACTCTAGCCAGAGCCAGTACTGGTATGTGCTGAACGCTTTCAGGTGATATAAAAGCGCAGTTCACACCTTGCAAAATTATGAAATGGAAATGTGAAATAAAATTACATTAGATGCTTAGGTTTAGGAACTTTGCCGACCGAGTCTCCCTAAAACTCTCTGAAAGTTCGACGCTGCCTGCACATTCAATAGAAGAAAAATGGAAACGTTGTCAAAAAGCCATCAAAGAAGCTGCCACTGATGTGCTGGGTTTCACGACACCACCCAGAAGGAACCCATGGTTTGACGACGAGTGCAGGCAGGTTCATGCAGCCAAGCAGGAGGCCTACAAGGCAACGCTGCATCGAACAACGAGAGCTGTTCGTGAGCTCTACGAACAGAAGAGAAGGGAAGAGCACCGGCTTCTCAGAAAGAAAAAGAAAGAGCATGAGAAGCGCGCGGTCGTGGAGATGGAGAGGTGTTACGACAGGAAGGAGGTCCGAAAGTTTTACCAAAAGGTAAAACAAGTATCAGGAAGATACTGACCTCGGACCGAAGCCTGCGGGGACGAATATGGACAACTAGTAGTAGAATCGCAGTCGATGCTGAGAATTTGGAAAAATCATTTCTGTAGACTGTTAAACGGCGATGACGACACAAATTCCGCTGTCAGGCAGAATGTTTGACTCAATTTGGACGATGATGAACACGAATTCCGTCTCCCCGACTTAGACGAAGTCAAGATAGCGATATCTAGACTGAAGTCGAACAAAGCTGCTGGAGCGGACGGATTGTCCGCGGAACTGTTTAAGACAGCTGGAGATGACCTTGTTGCGCGCATGCACCAGCTCATCTGTAGGATATGGTCGGAGGAAAGCATGCCCGATGAGTGGAATCTCAGCGTCGTTTGTCCGGTCCACAAGAAAGGAGATCCCTTTGACTGCGCCAACTATCGAGGGATCAGCCTCCTTAACATCGCGTACAAGATACTCTCTGCCGTTCTGTGTGAGCGCCTGAAACCATTCGTCAGCAACATGATAGGTCCCTATCAGCGCGGTTTCAGGCCTGGGAAGTCCACTATCGATCAAATTTTCACATTACGGCAGATCCTCGAAAAAACCCAAGAGATGCAGATCGACACCCACCACCTATTTGTCGACTTCAAGGCCGCACATGACAGTGTGCATAGAGACGAGCTATACAACGCCATGTCTAGTTTTGACATCCCTGCCAAACTCGTCAGATTGTGCAGGATGACGATGGAGAACTCTCGCTGCTCCATCAAGGTCGGTAACGAACTCTCCGAGACCTTCAATGTCAAAAAAGGTTTTAGGCAAGGCGACACGCTGTCATGTGACTTCTTTAACATCATACTTGAGAAGATCGTGCGAAACTCAAACGTAAACACCCGAGGCACGATCTTCCAAAAGTCCGTTCAACTGCTTGCTTACGCGGACGACATTGACGTGATTGGACGAACACAGCGAGCCGTCAATGAGGCGTTTGCTGGCATTGAAGTGGAAGCGGCTAAAATGGGTCTAGCGGTAAACCAGGGCAAAACAAAGTACATGCTGTCATCACGGAAGGACGCACAACATCGACGTCATATTGGGCAGCAGAAACCTTGAGGTAGTCAAGGACTTCGTCTACCTGGGCTCTGGAGTTAATAGGGACAACAACACCAGTACCGAGATCAAGCGCAGAATTACTCTTGCCAATCGCTGTTTCTTTGGGCTCAAGAGGCAATTGAGTAGCAGAGCTCTCTCCCGAAAGACCAAGCTCACATTATAAAGACCTTGATCATCCCTGTCCTGCTGTATGGCGACAAAGCTTGGAATATCTCAAGAGCGGATAAAGACGCACTTGGTCTCTTCGAGAGAAAAGTTCTGCGTGCGATCTTTGGTCCTGTTTGCGTTGATGGCGTCTGGAGGAGAAGATTCAACCACGAACTGTACGGGCTTTACAGCAGCATGCACATAGTTAAGCGTCTTCGGATCCAACGCTTAAGATGGCTAGGTCATGCAGAGCGGATAGACACCACAGCTCCGGCCCGAAGAGTCTTCGATATCGAGCCATTGGGACAGCGCAACAGAGGACGTCCACGCACTAGATGGCGCACACAAGTGGAGAAGGACCTCACCCAACTTGGTGTGCGCAACTGGAAGCAGCTGGCGAAAGATCGTGCTGGCTGGAGAGGCATGTTGTTGAGGCCCAGTTCCACCCCGGACTGTAGCGCCAATCAAAGAAGAAGTTTAGATAATTCTGTTCTTGAAAAAATGAGCCTAATCTAAAAATGATGAGTCCCCGAGTCAGGCTAATAAAACGAGTCCTTTTGACTCTATAGAGTCCCTGTGGTAACACTGTTCAGGATGATGTGTGGTGACAAAACCATGTGACGTGACAATTTGTCACCGCGACTACAAGAAATGGGGTGTAGATTCTTGATATTCGCATAGCAAGTCAGAGGAAGGGTTTCCAACAGCGTTTTGGTCATTCAAGCGTGACGTGAAAGGAAACAACTAATTTGATGATTTTTTATTTTATTCCATTTTTCGTTTCTCATGTTTTCTCATTTTCTTATAAAAAATTTGTATTACAAAAAAACTGCATTCGTTTTATTTTAGGTTTTCTTTAATCCTGAATTTGATTTTCTATTATCTTTTGTATAGTTAAATTAAATTTAATTTCATAACAAATAAAAAGACTATTTTTTGTTGTTTTTATATTTTTTTTACATTTTTATTTAGGTTTTCGTCGTTTTGTTTATTTTTAAATTGATTTTATAATTATATTAAAAATAAAGTTACTCACTAAAATACTACTAAAATTAAGTTTGATTATTCATAATTATAATTTAAGTTATAATTTGTTTCTCATTTTTTTTTTTAGAAGTGGGCGCATATAAAATCGAAAAAAAACACACAACTGTTGTGTGTCTTCATAGAAAAATATTCGGTTCGTTTCTTTTTTCATGTTAATTCTAATCTTTATTTTGTTTGTATATACAAATATATATATATGGATGTATATTTATATAAATGTATTCATGTTTGTACTATTTTATGGGAAATTGGAGAAAGTGGATCTGCTGCTGTAGATTGTATTCAATTTTGCATCGTCTGTAATTATTATTGGTAACAGCCCTTACTATAAACTACAAATCTACGCGATATTGCTTACATATAAGGTACTTAATTACTTAAACTACAAATATTTATATATACAGACATTGAATTATGATGATCAGAGTAAAGTGAAGTTAGAGGGGGGGTGCGGGGGGAAAAAACAATACTGGACCGGCAAGTTTTCATTGTTGAGAGAAAGAAATTCTTCTTCTGACAGATGGCTCTTTACCAAGATATTTTATTGACAAAATTGCAAGTCGATAAAAAGTCATACATGAATGTGCAATTAAAGGGAATGCGTTGGTTTCATTGTAACACCGTTCAACAGATCTGCGAGAAAATAATAATGAATGAGTCGAAATAGACCAAAAAAAAAATAAAAATAAAAACAAAATCAAAACGAAACTATTTCACTTCTTCTTTCAAACAGAACAAAACTTAGGGAATTCACAAAAAAAAAAAAGAGTTATGCCGAAACAACTACATATCGTAAGTAGTAAGAGATCTTTTGCATCTAAACGAGTTTAGTAAAATTAAGTAATTTTTTAAGACTAGAAGCCCAACAAATGCTACTGGAAATGTATTCAATCCGCGGTCTTTGCATAAGTGAGGGGAACGCCAAAACTGATTCATCGATTAGGTATAAATAAACGATATCTAGGTCTCCTGTTAACTATTCTTGTTCGCTCGCAATGCTGCACAGGAAGATAGCCCCTCGCTCGTAAGCATGATAGTCAGGCTATCGATTCATTGAAGCAGAAATTTTGTCAGTGAAGGATTGAGTTCAACTCTCCATTGAGAAATTTCTGCCTTCACAATAGTAACGTTTTGTTTTCGTTTCTATTTTTTGTTTGTTTTGTTTTCCTGTTTCGATATTGTGAACATTTTAAATATAGGCTTTCTAAACGTTTTTTTCTTTTTTTTAAACACCTACTATTTACATACTTACAGAATATATATTTAAATCTACTTCATTTTCTCTAAAAATGAATGATAAACAAAAAACTGTATTTAACATAAACAAATTGGTAAATATTTGTAAGAAGCGTAAATAATTCTTTTGAGTCGAATATTCACTTCAAAAATCAAGTGAACATTCGACTGTCAGAAAGAGGGAGGGAGGACGAGGTCAAAACAACAGCCTCAAATGAAAGAGAAAAAAAAAAACTTCGACATGTCAGAATTGTTTGAACGAAAAAAAAAATATGTGTAACAAATTGCAAGATTTCGCTTGCCTAGTCTGATACGCTTGGACAGCAATACAATGACATACAAATTGTAAATTCCAAAATCAAAAAGAAAAAAGAAAAACAAATTTGAGGAATATGAGCGGGTCTCTACTACTACAACTAATAGAACACATTCTCAAAAATGATCCTCGAAAATGACTAAATCTTCTGCGTCCTATGCTATCCGATTGACTAAATGCATTTTTCTCCGATTCTGAGGTTGGAACGTCGTTGTGGTCAGCAATTGTGAGTGCTGCTGCTGCGGCTGATGGTGATGGGTTAGCTGCTGTTGTTGGAAATGTTGCTGTTTAAACTGATGCTGTATTTCACCGGCAGGACCTATTGAGTAATTCACATTGAGTCTTGCTCGTTTTGGTGACTGATAATCCGTGTCGGTTGACGATGACGGTGATGATGTCATCTCAATGATATCACTTGTATTCATTGCCAGACGTACAGCGTCCTTATCATCCTCCATATCGATAGCATCATAGATGTCTTCAACCTGAAACAAAGCAATTCATAAGCATGGATGGCGATGGTCGACCGATTAAATGAAACTTACCTCAATGTCAAAGTCTCTGTGCTGCTGGGGTCCACTGTCATCGTCTTCTTCAACATACATTTCATGGGTCTCCACAATAGTATCATCCAATTCTTGATCCAACTCCTCAGAATCACTGGTCTCTTCGACCTCTGACTGGCTGTCCAGCTCCACGTCGCTGTCACCGGTGCTGCCATGTTTCATTTCACCCCGTTCGAGGGATTCCAGGTTATCAGGAAAGACCATAGCATTACGAATAGCCATAGGATCCTTTCGGGACCATTTCTGCACTTCTTCGTCCATTTTTGCAATCTTGTGTGGATTCATGGCCCACAAGCAGCCCTTCCGCTGCCCTCCGTTGGTCGCTGGCTTCTCAACCTTTTCAAAACACTTATTCATCGACAGGTTGTGACGGACACTGTTCTTCCACCCACTGCGAGCGGTTTTAAAATACGGAAAATGCTCGCACATAAAGCTGTAAATCTCAGACACAGGCAACGACCCACTGCGTGAGTTCTTCAGTGCCATTGCGATGAGGCAGGAATACGAATAAGCCGGTTTCGGATACTCAGACTCCACGGGAGTTTTCAACTTATTCAGTGGCTTAACATTAATGATCGGTGTACCGGCCAACGGCGATGATACGCCCGACGATGACGACGAGTTGGAATGCATGTGATTGGCGGGTGATATGTTCTTTGTGTGTATTACATTCCTGGCGAGTATTTTCGCCGACATTTGATTGCCATGGAATGATGTGCTTCCATTCAATGTTGCCATATTGTGCAGCGGACTAGAATCACGATCTCGTTTCAGAACAATCGTTGTACCATTCGCAGTCAGGGCGCCTGACGACGTCTTTGTTGTTGTCGACTGTTGCTTAAGCTTGTTGTACGTAATGCTGTTCGCAAATGTTAGTCCCCCAATACCAGGAGCGAGTTTTATTGTGTTTGTTCCGGCCGATATAATGCCATTGGAATTTAAAATCCCATTTGATATCGATGTCGTTGATGATGATGTTGCAGTCGCCGACGCCGATGATGAGGATGATGTCGATGACGATGTGACGGTAGATAAGGTTTTCGTTTGACTCACTGCTGAGGAGGTAGTTGCGGACGATGAGCTTACAACACAATTTATCAGACTTGTCGGTGATCTTCGCATTTCTGCTGACAAATCCTTTTTAATTGACTCGATGGCAACATTCTTTCGTTGCAGCAATATATTAGTGTTTTGATTTGTTTTTGAAACTTTTATCTCTGGCTTTATGCTGGATATTCTCATTTGTTGTGGTGAAAAATGCAAATGACTTTTATTCTCAACCGGACTGCCTGGCGGTGATGTGGTATTACGCAGACCATTTGTGTTCAATGTTGTCTTCGGTGATCTGTGCAACATCGATGAGGATAAGATGGGCATCACTGATATTGGATTAACGCAGGCACCAACATCTGCATAGAAATCATTTGCCGACGACCATGTTGGTCCACCCAACCATGATGGGGTATGACTACTGATGCCGAGTACGTTTGCTGCATCACTTGATATTGAGTCTCCATTGTCGAATGACGAGGGCAGCTCATTCACCAGGGAGGCCAGTTCATTGTTGCCGCCTACAAGTGTTGCCACTTCACTGCGAATATCAATGTCTAGCATGTCTTGCAGCGAGTCCGATATGTAGAAGTCTAGTATGGGACCGGATGAATCCTGAAATTAGAATAAATTAAGAAAACTTAATTAGTAGGCGATCGAAGGTTGCAGTTTTTCTGATGATGGAGATGGATCAATTTCAATGTAATTGCGAACAAAATGGTGTATATGACAGATTATGCCAGTTGTCGAATAGATAAAACAAACAGAGCTAGTATATTTCGCACTTTTCAAGTCAAATTGCATATTTCTGTCAAATTCTGTTCCATTCTCTGTTTTCTTACTTACTTATCAGGCAGACGAACCATGAAGGATCTGAGCCTGAGCAATTGCTAACTTCCATCGGTGACGGTCCTGGGCACGCTGCTTCCAGTCATCAAGGCCAATCTGTCATTGGTGTTTGTACCGGAGGTTCGGTCTTCCGCTCCTTCTAGAACCAGGAAGCTCGGATTCGAAGACCCTCTTTGCTGGAGCCTTGTTTTCCACTCGCTCGATGTGGCCGAGCCAGTTTAGTCGTCGGATTTTTGCCTTCCGGACTACATCCACATCTTGTACAGCTCGTAGAGTTCGCGGTTGGGTCTTCTCCTCCATTCGCCTTCCTCGCAGACGGGACCATATATCCGACGTAGAATTTTTCTTTCGAAGGCACCAAGAATCAGCTCTGCAGCCTTACTTAAGGCCAGCTTTCGGCTCCAAAAAGTTGGACTGGCAGAATAAGGGTTTTGTAGAGCACGACTTTGGTCCATTCTTTGTTTGGAATACAAAATTCTTTACACTTTAGACTGTCAAGCCAATTTCGGAATTCCGATGCAGAAATTGTGCAATTTTGAATTTAGTGGGGACACAGCAGTATAAGACCTAAGCTATTTTGCGACCTTATTTGTATTTGCTATGCCAACAAAGAAAAAATCGACTCCACAGAGCAATCTCAGCCACAGAGGCATACACAATCCATTTAGAAATATGACAAATGTCGACAAAGGAACAATAAAAGTGGTCTCATAATTTTCTGTAAACATGAGGGGAAGCTAATTGCCGACTACAAATGCAAAATAACCATGCAAAATCGTGATTCGTACCAGTCTTGCACCAATCCCCACTAAAACGACTTGCAGTTAAGTGAAAACATTTTCCTTCGCAACGACCACCATGCCCCGCATAAAAATTCTCACGCTAAAACCATGCGCCTACAGTTCACCCAAGAGAATTCAAAAATTTCAAGGTAAAGCATTCACATCTGTAAATCATGGGTTACATAAGATGGCTTTTGACGCGAGCCTTTCTTAAACCCAAAACCGGAAATGCTTAATTAACCCCACGTTCGAACAGAAGCGGTAGGTAGATACATAAAACACAAGAAGAGACGATGCGTAAGAAGTCGATCATATTCATTTCATTGAAATCCATAGTCGGCATGGCGAAAAAAGAGATCACCAAAAAGCAAGTCTCTTTAAGTGTTCCGAACCTACATCAATCTGTGTTGTTTTTTTTTTCTTCGAATAACGTGTGAATGGAACAAGTGAAATTAACATTATAACATATGTACATGAATAGAAGCAAGAGGCTACAAGAAAAGAAAAACAAGAAATACCAGAGAAATTCAAGAATGACGAAAAACCCCATATCGATCTATAGCACTTCCCGCGCAACATTCATTTCTTTGTTCTCCCCCCACTGGGCAACATGTTGCGCGTGAATCCGATTCATCACAACAATCGTTCCAGCGGAAAGCACTTGCTTCTCCTGGGGCTCGCAACGATGAACACACTTCCACTTCCCCACCTAGAGGGTACACAGCACGACATTACCCTCAGCGCGGGCCGGGCCGGGCCCTCTACCTATCCCTGTTTTCATCGAGAAACCGAAAACCATCCCTTGTTAATGGGATTTGCTGCGTTTTTTTCTCATTTTTTACGTTCCCTTCTTCCTCCCTGGAATAACAAATAAGGATAAAATACACATTCACACACACACACACACACACACATCCAAACACTCCATCGACTCCATCTCGTTTGTTTGCTCGGCCATGTGTGCAGATAGAGAAAGGACTATTATTCCCCGTTCCTTTCTTCCTTTCTCAGAGAGATAGATTACCAGCCGCACGGGCATTGCACAAACGTTAAGGGGGAAACATGAAACAGCGAAAGAGAAACAAAGAGAAAGGCGAAAAGGCAACAACAAAACATAAATTCAACTTTAATGGTGGAAGGGAGGGAATGAGTTGCGCCGAGTGTGGTACAGTTGCGACAAAACATGGGGTTATATTCGAAAATTCTATGTTCTTTATTCTTTGCTGCTGCTACTCAATTGCTTTGCTTTGCTCTGCTCTGGTCTGTTCTGTTCTGCTGTGCTGTTCATGTTGGGTTTTGTGCTTAGCCGGCTGCCTGGTTGGATTAATGTTTCCCAATACACCAAGGTACTGCTGAGCGGATACACAACGAGCAGATTGGGTTGAATGGTGGTGCATTTTGGGGTTGAGTTTGGGGGGCATTTCATACACACATCTCTTGTGCGTTTCTCTTTGATGATGGTGCCTGTCAGTGGCTACACACATCAGGAAATTCAATTTTCCTCCAAGAGCCGTATTCTTCTCTTTAGAAATGGAAGGCGAGCGAACGCAGCGCACAACACACAGGGACCCCCTATTCCGTCATGTTTTGCGTGTAAAAAGGATTTAGTTTCTATTTTCGGCGCGAAACTTCAATTAATCATGATGTTTACCAGCGAGAAAAGACCGACAGTGAGATTGTATCCAAATTATCCCAGGGAGAGAAATGTAAATAAAATCACACTGCCGACATGATGGAAGGGAAACAAAAATGGCGGGACCTTCAAAAGTTTCGTATCTACCTATTCCCACATCGCTGAGAAAAAAAATCTGTGTATACCTACAGTCGTCAATCCATCACGAGGAGTTATTTTACACCAACCCAAAACCCTCGAAGATTGAGAAGATACACAGGTCTCTGTGTTTACAGACAGTCGTGTATTAGACGAAGCGAGATAAAAATAAAAGAACAACAAATCAGGTTCTTGGTCGTTTCGTCCTTGGCACACATGTCTCCTTCGCCCACGACAAATATTGGTGGTACGTACCTTCTTGGAAAGATACAAGAAAAACAAAAAAAAACTGACCAAGAACCAAACCAATTCAATAAAATAAATGCCTGGACGACGAACCTCGTGTGCGGAACGAAAGAGGATGGGCATAAAGATAACAAAATTCATCTGCTTTTCAAATTGAATCCTCAGCAGGTGCTCGCTCCTCCGAGATGCATTCAAGCGACTAAAAGCACCTGATGATTGCAAGAAAGCGCCGAGTTCGAGTGGGTAAATGTTGAGACATTTGATGTCTTATGGATCATCGTTTTGAAACAAATGCGAGAAGCTAAACAGCAGCGTTGATTATCACGCTCCAGCTGCTTCCTTAGAACGAGCATCTGCTTCAGCAACCACTCAGATTTCGTGTCAAAATTCTTGATGATTTAGTTTCACTACCTTCCACCCGCTGTTTCGGTTGCTGTCCTTTCCCGCTTGTTACAATAACTTGAGGAAACAGCCATCAAATGCAATTTCAGTTTTTAATGAAACTCTTACGACGATAATCTCATTTCCAAATATGACATGTTCGGCTGTATTTTAATTCAAATTCAACCCCCTTCACATTTGATGGGAAATAAGGGTAGTTGGAAATAAATAGTAGGAGGGTTGCCCGCATTGCCGAGGCAGGGTTCTTCTATCTCGACTGCATAAACACGAGCTTATCCGCGAGACTAATTTGTTAAATTTGATGTTTAATGAAAGTGTAGTGCAAATGAAAACAGAAACCATATAATTGTCTCTAGTCTCAAGAACAATCAGCTCTGCTCAACTCAGCTCGACTCATGTTTCATTCATTCTTCTATTATGTGCTGAGTGAGGTTATTGTGTCTGTGTACAGAGATGCAGTGCAGTAAAACCAATGATTTTTCAAGTCAGCGAGAATAAAACGCTTCTTGGATTGTGTGCTCAAGTGTTGCTCACTTTCGAACAGAGATCAAAGAAGGGTAACAGATTTTTATTACGTTCAGGATATTGAATTTATTCTTCACGTAGTTACGCTCCATCACAATGGACCCAGATCGGTGGTCTAAGTGAGCTCAAGATTTATCAGACTCACAAAAGAGAAACTGATCTGTGAACAGAGGTTGTTAAAGGGCACGGTATACGACCCCCTGTGGAGTGTTTATTAAATGTATTGTAGATTATTTTCCCCCCAAACAGATTCATTAATGTAGTGAACGGAGAAAGGGGTCATCAGTCGATCGACTTGGTGTGGGAGACAAGAGACACTAAAAAGATGATCTTGAAACCACTTGAAGCGATAAGCTGAGCCGAAATTCACGTGGGTACGTGTTACATGACATCATGAAATTGCTTTTTTGGTCAACTTAATTTACTTTAGTTGAGGGAGCTTGAAACAGTTTCACAATTTGGCTAATACAGTGGATTCTTCCCATTTTTTACCATGTTTTAGCATTCTCCTAAATGTTCTTAAAAAAACATTTTCTAAATCGAAACAATTTTGATATCCCGTGACAATTCGACTTAGAGAGGAGGAGAGTCCGCTGTATTTGAAAGTTTTCAACTCAACATATCTTTTTTTAACGTCGATCACTATTCGCAGCATGCAGTAGACAACCCAGCTCAGTTAGATCTGTTGACAAACATCTTGAGACCACATGTAGCCGTATAAAAGAATCTCTTATCGAAGCTTAACCTTCAAAATGGTCAACTTTGTTATAAGCTAGACGAGGTAGAGCCTTGTGTATAGCTACACCTCGTCATCAGTCAACTCACAATAGGTAAGAAGACACCTTGTACCAGCGATGGGAGATTGCGAATGAAATTCACAATCGAATAAATTGGCAATTGTTAAAAATTGAATTCGATTGTCCATTTATTCGGTCTCATCAGCAAACAATCGAATAATAATCGAATCGAATCGATTATTCTCAGTACCTACTACGGCCAAGAGAATGCCGGGTACTAATATCCCATTGTAGAAATGTACATCTGTGTTCCTCGATTTATTCATATGTTGGTGTCGGTGTAAAAAATCAGCGTAAGTTTGTGTCTCCAATAAAAAACTATACCTACCAAAATAGGAACATTGGGAATGGAACTACTGCCCAAAGCTCTGTTAATCGAATTTTCTATAATTCAAACCAAATTTCTGAAAAATTTTGGTTCCCGTGGCTATTTGATTTTTGGAGGTTCGACTGTATTCTTCACCCCTCTCACCCAATTAGTGAGAGGATTGTACTCTCACTCTCATAAATGTACAGTTTAAATTTTATTAGTGAAACGAAATGAAAAAGAGATGGGCAATTGCGAGAATCGGCGAATGCACACAACTCTGACTTGAAGAATCGACAAATACACACAATCGTTGGCGATTGGAATCAGACCTACAAGAATCGAAAATCAACAATCGACTCCGCTCAATTTGAATTCGAATAATTCGAATTATTCGATTGTTCTTATTCGCAATTGCCCATCGCTACTTTGTACTTTTGTGTTGTTAACCAAAGTTCAATAAACAAAGGCATTTAGTTGCATAGTTGCAAAAAAACATACATAATATAATAATAACAATATGGGTGGCGCTACAGCCCATAGAGGGCCAGGCCTGGCTTCTCAGCAACCACTCGTGTTGTGCGTGCTATTGTTCTCACACGAGTGGAAGGGACCTACAGTTTCATGCCGAATCCGAACGGCCAGATTTGAGAAGCTTTTTCTAGGCAGGAAATACTGAGCATTGTCAGTAACTCGAAAGAGGTGGGATCGTGAAAATTATTTGTGTCGCTCAGAGCTGGAATCGAACCTACGACCTCGAGGTGGGGTCGACGCACATACCCACAACGCCACGGGCCACCACAAAAAAAACATACAATTGCCCCCAAATATTTCAGACGACAACGTGACGACTTTTCTGAAAGTTCGTATACATTTATTCATTTCCGTTGCAGATCTGACGAGACATCAAATTTTCTAAAATTTCCGAAAACTTCCATCACTCCCTCGTCAGTCATCGTGTTCAAATAAATGAGGTACAGTATACGTCTAGTTTAACGAATTTTAAATATAACCAGTGATAATTTTTTTTGGGTTTATGCCACCGGATGTTGCTCCCCTGATCCAACTAATCGATCAGAACGCTATTCAGCTGGTTAAAATTTACTACAAAAAAACAGTCTGCTGACTAAGTATATACATAACTACTGAATCAGTAAACATTATAGATTCTTTGAAAAAACTCAACTGGATGATGTTTCTTTCATCGCCGGCTTGGCAAAAAAATGTCAACATAAACATTGCAAAAATGCTCGGGAAGTATTTTGATGAAAAACTTTTCCAGAATTTTTATAAAAAACGAAACTTATTTGTCAGTTTTGAAGTAACAAGATTAAATTTCATGCATTAATCTTATTAGGTTCACAAATTTGAATGTTTTGGTGATGAAACTAGGCTTTTATAATTAATCTTCTTCAGTATTCATTTAGTATTGCCGATCTCGTCGAATGGACCAATGTTCACTTCGATGATGATTTTGGTTAGGAGTCCTTAGTGGAAGCGAGGACGATGACGACGTGACGTTCCTGAGTGCACAAAAGTTTAACATTTGGAAGCGATATCAAATAATTTCAACAAATGAATTGAGTCGTCTGTACAGAACCAGCGACTATCCGAAGACGCTTTGTTAAGACAACTTCCGGAGGAGGCTGGGCTGTTCAGAAGCCACGATTTTGTTTGTAATTTTAATAATTTTACTACTTAATGTCTTACGATCCAATATTTAAGTTGCACTTAGGCGACTTTAAGATCTACTTTTCGAATCGTGCAAACCGGTGAAACCTTAATCGCAAAGTCCCACGTGGCCCTTAACAGACAATTAAACTTCCTTAGAATCTGCATGGCGCTTCACATTCCTTTGAAATTCTCGTGCATTGCTTTATACGTCAATAAAAGAAAATAATGCATCCCTTGCACGAAGCATTCAATTTGTTCACACTTTCTACGCTATTTGGCAGAGGTATGCATTTATTGCGGCAATTGCTTAAAACCCGATAAATTCCTGAGAACCCCTCCCTGATCCCTTATCATCCGTTCAGATCCCATTTGTCCTTTTTCTTAACCTAAAGAAAATATAATTTATTGCCCAACTAAAGGTGATATTGTTTTAAACTTGAAGATCCTTTCCCTTTTCTCAGGTAACCGGACGAAAGAAGAGAACAATGTTGAGGGATTTTAGGGGCACAATAAAGAAAAGAAATGAAGAAAAAAAAATGCTGAAAGAGGGATTGCATCTTATGCACAAATGTGCATCGGGACGACAGATGGTGTGTTTCAATGAAAATGTATACCTACCCCGCAGGCATAAGGCGGCATATTTGCGCAACTGTAGGGGACTTTGACACAAGGATGCATGAGTGCGAAAATTTCACAATAGGAGCCTTCGAAATGAAAAAAAAAAGAGAAGTGTAAGGAAGTTAAATTCAAAGAATAATCGATGGATTCCCTTTGGCCAGCACACAAAGGAAGATGTTACTCTTCTGTTTTTTTTCTGTTCATACACATTCTGAAATAGGGCATGATATCAAATTCGAAAGACCATGTCTCATATCTCTTTAATTGCCAGTGGATATGTTGACGTACGATGTATCGTGGCGAAGATACTCGTACATTAATTCCCCCTGCCTTTTATATCCTGAACAGATGTCCCGATTAGGGAAAACACGTACCACATGTGTTCATATTTATGTATCCCTTTCCTTTTCCACTCGTCATCGGTTTATAGCTGCCAATGTTGACAAGAGGCCCGTAGGAGATGCGTATTGAATAGAATTTATTCCTGTTTTTTTTTTTTTTTTTTGAATTATCATAATTAATTGGACTTTTACTGCTGAGACTTTAGATCAGATTTGCTTTTAAATATTCAACCTGTGATATTTTCATTCTCGACACATCGTTAACATCAGGTGATGCGACGATATGCACAATTCATTTTCTTGCGCGCCCCCATTCATTAGACCAAGTTTATCATCCGTCAAATTAATAATTTAAATTGTGTTAAATTACATCGAAAAGAAAACAACATCAAAGAATACGAGCGAAAAGTTATTGCCCTTTTGGTCTTGACATTGGGACTGGTGTGTGTGTGTTTTTCCCTCAGTCGGTTTTTGTTTTTATCCAATTCTAAGCAATTTCCACTTTTCCACGGTTTTTTTCCCCCGATTCCTCTCATTTTTCTCTCGCCATCAGGCAAGCAGCACAGCTTTGATGAGAGCAGCGCGCAATCACATTCATTTTACCCGAAGGTAAATATAAAGAGCAGACGAAACCGGCAAATGGGAGGTAAGGCAGAAACATAATCAAAACACTTGATAGAGGGCGACTTGTACTTTGTGATAAGACACTACGGCTGCGCGATTTCCACCTTTTTTTTTCCTTCTCCTGCTTCGGTCGTGTTGTTTTTGCTTTTGTCCATTCCCTTGTACGTGGTTCTTCTATACAAGTCTGATACCTGGAGTTTTATAGATACCAAGAGAGGTCTTTTATGAGGATTCATGTCTTTCCCTTTTGTGGTGGGACTGTAGCGGATGGAAAAGTATCTCCGTGACTTGGATATTTTCACAAGCATTTTCTTATTCTAGGGAAGATGGGAAAATCCCTTTTTCAGGCGCGGGCATTTGACACACAAGGCAGAGGAGAGAGATGTGGCACAGAAAAGGGCATAAAATGTAATCGATTAACAATGAAATGAAGAACTAGTCGGCGGCTCTGGGACTTTACAGAAATCAACGCTGTACTCGAAGTTCATGCGATGGGAATGAATGTGTACCTACAAGAGTTTCAGTTTCAATAAGGGTAGTTTTTATTTCGCTATTCGTTTCCTAGATTATGAAATAACACTCGTGAAATTGATGTTGCACGAGAAGGCACTTCGTTTAGTATTAATTGCCACGCCCAACGTTTTTTGTTGTTTTCAACTTAATCGAATTGAGATGGAAAAAGTTAATTTGCTCCTCATTCAATCAAAAATTTTGGACGCGCCTTTTGTTCAGAGCTAACGTTGTGGACCAATAAAACTGGCATAAACCCCTCCTGGCATAGACATCAGTTTAATCATTTAATCGTAAATACGCATGTCTTCACTTGTCATGAATTGAAATACGGCATATTCAAGATGAATGTTTATCTCCTTGACAATTTATTTTTATAGCTCCCTATAAATCGGTGAAATTGTTAGGGAATAGAAAGAATGTGGACGCTCGCTTCGCGAGATTGCCTAAAGGGGTTTGTAAACTATGACTTAATCAAATTATCAACAACAGCAACCAACAATGTGTCTGAATTCGATGACATAGGGTAAATGCGCTTGTGAGCGGCCACTTTAACCCTTTTCCCGTTGGTTGAGTTATGGTTGAACACTAGATAATGGATAATGGCCGGCGACTAGGTGCCTTTACCCTACATTCACTATGTATTCATAGCGCATATCAACAGAATGTATTGTAAATAAGCACAGAAAATCATTTCATCGTTGGATCAATCAAATGATCGATTTGTTTACAACTGAAATTGTTTTGCGATAACAACATGGGTGGTGCTACTGTCCGAGATGGACGTGAGTCTAGCTTCTACACCAACCACCGGTGTTGTGCTTGATTTGTTCCCTCACGCAAAGTTTGAGAACATTTGTGTACACAATTGTACCCTGTCAACATTGCCATTCAGAGAGGTGGAGCATTATTCAAAGTGACATTTATTACAGGTGGGAGGGTGTAGTAATACTTGCCACAAACATTTAAGTTTATATTTTAAAGAAGAATGCAGTGGACTCTCCCTTTCTTTATGAAACATAAGGAGAATACCAAAATATGGCAAACAAAAAAATCAGAAGTCAGAAAGCTAAGCGAATTAGCTTTTAGAGAACCTTTTTAGTAAAATGTAAAATGCAACATCAAATTCCCCATGAACTCAAACTGAAGTGCATCTCTAGCTTACGCAATAAAATCCTCTTGGGAATTGAATCTAGACACCCAACGTACCCAAAGTCGACACACCTACCCACTGTGCCATGACGAGCACTTGTTGTATATTTGGTCATATTTTTCTTCTAAATATAGAAATGAACGTTCACAAAACTGCCCCTCCTTTATTTATAATTCTTTCGTAACAAGTTCTGTGAGCACTTACATTAAGGGGATCAGTCATAGAATAAACACTGACAGGGAGATGATCTAGTATAGAACATGAAGGAGATTCAATGTAAAAGATCGAATATTGGTGCTGCACATTTGGCAGTTGATTCTGTTTATTCTGCAATTTTTCTACTTCCTGTCCATGGCATCCACAAACAGGAACAAATAATAAACAAATTATTCTACAGAAATGGTGAACAGTGGAATCGCGTTAAGTCGAAGTTCTTCTAAATGGGAATAATTTTGATATCTCGTGAAAATTAGACAGCACATAGGTATATGCCTGGAATAGAAAATGTGGCCTCTAAACTGAAGGGCTCTACACCGCAGTTGTACGTCCGGCGCTCACATACGTTCATATTGGTGGGCAGAGTACAAAAAGTATGAGAGATTAACTTCAACTGCGGTGAAAGCAAATGATCGCATGACAGCAGGAATAAGAAAGCTCGATAGGGAGAATGTCAGAGACCCGAGGATCAAGCACGACCTTCTCAGTTGGTATTGTCATATCCAAAAGAGAGACCCTCGAACCGAGTTCTTATGCAAGGCCTAAAAAATCCTTGATCACACAAATGCAAAAACACCCGCATTTGATCGGCCTCAGTGACGAAGTGATCCGAGAAGGAGATGTGGTCTGTGGTCGATTCGAGGATCCCCACAAAGTGACACATAGAGATGCAGTAAAGTGAGAGGGTTGTGCTTTCCGTAGTTCCGATCATAACCTTTTCCAAAAAGGATGTGGACATCTACATTTTGCACAAATACTGCAATCAAGTTATAAACCCGCGACTAATCAAGCGAATGTATGAATGTGAGAATTTATTTTGTCTTCTTGCGATGCAGTCTGGGTGGAACTGGGTCTTTGCTAACAAACCTCTAAAGTCGGCATAAGTCGAAGTTGACCCACCAGTGCGAGCGCTCCAGCAGTGTTCCCCATGCCTAATTCAAGTTATTGGTTTGGGAAACTACATACAATAAGTGATCGGGATTTAAAAAACATGATCGCACCCAGTCGTATATCTACAAACTTGAGCACTAGTTGACATACAGTGGGCTCTCCCGAAGTCGGACTTGATTTTTTTGTTTACCGTATTTTGGAATTCACCCCATTTTCCATAGAAAAACTTTTTTTCCATTCGACTTAATTGTACGTTTATACCCCACCCAAGTTCAACATTTCGGAAAACAAAATTTCGAAATCCAATTTTGCGTTCCCATTGGTGCTGTAGCATTTCAAATGACAGCTACATAGTGTTAGGACTGAAGGACGAAGTTGAACATTTCGCTGAAATCCATGTCCATGATGTTGAAACTATCCGTAATGTGGATTTAGGTGCGGTGTGTACCTAGTATTATCAGGGAGAGTCCACTGTATTTATTAGTTGCTTTCCATTTCATTTCATAATCAAGTTTCAATACTAAATTCCATTTTTCAAAGGTTTCACATTTGTAAGCCTTTTCCGCAGCACTTAACGTACCCATAAAAACCAGAAACACACAATCAACATTAGCACCTACCGCTGCTGACTACCACCCCACACATTTCGCCTACACTGAATCAATAACCCAATCAAATAACTAGGTTAAACAAAAACAACATCGCGTTATGCCTTATCAATCTATATTCCCTTACTCCGTTTTGGATTACCAAATCAAAGTGCAAAAGTAAAAAAGATTGCACATTTTAAAACCGTCCACTGTTCCGCACTAATAAACTCGTCAAACGCAGTATACTCTGCCTCTGATAAGAGTCTTCATGCAAAAGTATTTAACGCCCCCCCCTTCGCACTCGCCTCACAACCCCTTCCCCACCTACTGTGTGCCGTTTGTTGGCAAACATCGAGAGAGAAAAATCATAGGAAACATGCAAAAATAACAAATATCACAAAATGTCAAAGACCCCATCATCGGCACTGCCACCGCCAACAACGAGCAAGTCGTGGTCGGCGGCGAACAGATCAAAACAAAACGATGAAAGAAAAATCAACGAAAAAAAAAGTATGCGGAAAAGGGAAAATCCACACAAGAATAAAACAGAAACAAAAAAATAACAAATATTTCCCCTCTTGGCCACCCTCTCCCAAAGACCCATTCATCCCACCACCGCTCTCCGAAAAGTTCACACGGTACAAAAAAAAAAAACATAAAAATATCCATCATCTCCCCTCAGCCGAGACTCGACCAAATACCAAGAAACAATCCGCCTCTCACGGCATGAACGGCGTATAAAAACAAATGGGAAAAACTCTACAAATATTTCTCCCCCCGGTTTTATGCGGATTTTGTTTTCATACCATTGTCCGCAGAGGAACGTCTCCCCTGCCACCGCCGCCCCCGTCGACAGCAAGACGACGAACAGAAGGGAAACCCAAGGAGAGCGAAATATACGTTACAAAAATTGAAAGACATCATCCCAAATCCAAAGAATGAGCACCGAAGAAGGGGGACACGATAACCCTCTTTCCAGCAAAGAGCACACAAATTGAAGAAACAAAAAGAATTATTAAAAACCGTCGGCTCCGCCGCCGTCCCGTTCAATTCGTACGGCTTTGTTTTGTGCGGCACACTCTTCAGCGCCGCAGAGAGACAGAACGAGACGGCGAACACCAAAACCGATCGATACACCGTGCAACAAAACGAAATGCAAGATGTTGGGAAACATTTTCGTCGAAACGGCGATGGGGAACAAATTTGTGCAGACACGATGGAAAAAAGCGGGAATTCGCCGAAAACCCTTTCGATTTCAAACCGAAATAATCGCGAAAAACAAAATAAAATTAAATACGTACAATTCCCCATTGAACCGCGAGCGGGTTCAGCAAATTTTCGAAATAAAAAACAAATAAATTGCCTTTCTCCAGAGGCATACATACCGCATATTTGTTAAGGAATCCATCATGAAATCCACTCGAGTAGTCTTCCAGCTCAAACATAGTTAAAGTTCAACAACGGAAAGGGATTAGTTCACGTTTAAAAATGATTGCAAATCACACAAATGTTTCTAGTACTTTTGTGGAATATAAGATAATTCCTCTTCGAATATAATTTTTTTTTTAGTTCTCGTTTGGATGGATTTATTTTCGTTTTTGTTGTTTCATCCCGCTGTAAAGCGCGGCACACAAGAAAAACGGGAAAAAAAGAGCGAAAGAACAACAACACTATCAACACGCACCACACACAACTCATGTACGAATTCGACTGAGGAAAATTTTCGTTAAATGTGTATCTACCACCACCAACTTGAGCGTACGATTCTGTTTCTCTGCGCTGAGAGTAAATTACCTACTCATCGGAGGGGAAGGCTTAACAAATGTTTCACACTGGAGGGGTTTGTTTTACTTCCAGTCCGGTAGATCAGGTAGGGGAAGTGGCAGTTCCCTTTTGAATTTGGTACATTTGATTGGCTGAGCGGTAATTGAACTTCCAGACCCACGTGAGTTCTTCTCGGTATATTCATTCGTTGGAATGACTGAAACAACACCATTGACTGTTCATTTTGAATGGATTATTCGTTTTCTTCTTTTTTTTTTGGAATTCGTTTTGCCGTACGTTTTCAGGGAAAAAAGAGACAATTTTTGTCGGTTCTTTGGTTGAATTTGGAGTCGACTGGAGGATCACAGAGTGTTTTTGGAACTATTTCACAATACAAATTGACGGGGATGATTTAAGAGACATTTTGCACAATTTTTCGAGAATATCTGTTATGGAGTTTTGTAGGGAAGGCCGATTTTTGCTTCGGGGTTTTAAATGCGAACCCACCACGAAAAGATGATTTCTGACACTGGAACTTTACCCGCCATTTCAAATTGTCTGGCAACACATGGAATACATATGTGGTCGTTGTGTTTCTGCAACAAAAGTGGTTTATTTGAGGACTAATTGTGCCGACAGGGTGTAGTTAAACATTTTCTTGTTCAGGAATAATGTTTTCGGTTTCCCCTTGTGAAACAATGATGAGATGGATGGGTGGGCTAGGCACAAGAGGCTGACTGCAAGGAGTTGCTGTCGCGAACGAAACGTTTGTAACCCAGAACGAAACATGTCTAGATTCAATTCATGTTCAGAATAGTCAGCGAAGTGTCGGAGATGTGGAACGATTACAGGACGTTATTTGAATATGGGGGTGTTTCTGGTTTCATGCATGGATCCACTGAGGTGCAGATTGTATCCATCTCATAGGTTACTTACATATGCAGTCCGACGAGGCGGTCTTAAGCAAATGGTGTATCAATGATACCTTCAAGTCCCTCTCATCTTCATTAAAATACATTTTTTCTACCCTCTAATCGACCATGAATCTTAGGTGCTAGCTGATGAAGACAACGCACTTCTAAATGTTTTCAGGATCCGTGTGGATTTTAACAAGAAAAGTGTTAGTATATGTCTTTAAAGAAACAAGGAGCGATTAGTCTGTTTACCAATGTTTACTACAAGATGGACTATTAACAAAAGCAAATAATAACGAACAGATTGTACTCAATGACTGGACAAACATTTCTATAGCATACGGTGCTTTGTGGGAACTTCGAAGAACACATTAGAGAGTATTAACAGAATCAGATCATTAAGGTAGAACAATACAAACCTGTGTATCGACTTCGGGGCTCATCCATTTTCAAGTTTTCATCTACCGGTTTGCAATAGGTTTATGTTAATGTTCTCCAAATTAGTGCAGAAGAAAAGTATATCAAGCGTATAATTCTATTGCTAAGAAAAGTAATCGTACTCTGATGTTCTATGACATACGAGGTAGAAAAAAACAACTCTTCAAAAAAGAGGAGAAAGACTAACCAAAAAAAAAAGCAAGCAACAACGTATCCTTCAATCGTAATAAATTTATTTGCGTCTTCACAGGTCTTTAGCACAACGGAATCCAAGATTACCAGCTGAGCTGTCCTCCGTATTCTGAGATCGTGCAGCACACCGATACCTATAACAATATGACTTATGGCATAGATACGATCCGCCCTTCTTAACCCTATTCGGATTCGCACTCCTATCAGTTGAGTCCCACAGGTCTGACGTCCACTCCCAGACGTTACCCACTATGTTGTGCATATCAAATGTGTTTTGTGGAAACGTGTTGACAGGCGATGTAGTTTCAAATCCATCATCTTTAGTGTTGTTGTCTGGAAATTCACCTTGCCAAATGTTGAGCCTGCACAAGTTTGAATTCAATATTGCGATACATGTGACTTTATTGCGATACATCTTACCAGTGTTGATCCTTCGGCATTAGCTTGTTGCCCCAAGGAAAAAGTTTATTTTTCTTTCCACCCCGGCAGGTGGCTTCCCATTCTGCTTCAGTTGGCAATCGTTTACCTGCCCAGGAGCAATATTTTGTAGCATCGTTCCACGATACATGTACCACCGGATGGTCCCAGTAATCTGAATAAGAAAGTTTTTTTAGTTGAAATTGTTTACAATTTTTGCATACCTTCCAAGCCACTGTCTGGTCCGTTGGGATTTTTCCAACTTACACCCTTCACTTTGTACCACCAAGGAGCGCTTGCAACCCGGAAATCATTGTACTCCTCTCTCATGTCGGCCGACAGCAACGTTTTGAAAACGAAACTGTCGCCAAACGTTTCTGCTTCTGTAACATAGTTGGTACTCTCAATGAATTCCTTGAACTTCCGATTGGACACTTCGTACTTGTCCACGTAAAAATCGTTTATTTGAACATTTCGCATGGGAGATTCTTTGTCGGCCGGAAAATGTGGACTATCAGTTCCAATTTGATACTCTCCGCCGGGGATAAGAGACATCCCAAGAATTTCAGATTCCACAGGGGCAGTTGATATGCGGCAGAAGTCATTGTCTTCCGAACACAATTCCGTTGCATCGCCTTCATTTTCAATAACAATTGGAGGTATGTCTCGTTTCAATTTATTGCAACCACAGTCTAGGTGTGAGGCACCAATTAAACTTAAAACAATAAGTACAATCAGCATCATTTCAGGTCAAATATTGCTCTAATTCTTCTGTAAACATATCCCAATAAATAAATATATCCAAGTTGACGAAAAAGCAAATGTCATTTCTTGAGGCTGTTTCTGACAGTTGTCTTGTGAACTGCGTTGCCAAGTGCACCTAATTGGGAAAATGCAGACATGTGTACTGTCATACAGTTTTAAGAAACAAATACTTTTAACTCGTCGACTTAACTAGAAATCTATCGCAGCAGGTAAATATCTCATATTTACAGCATGACTTGTTGTAATAATTAATTTATATTTGTACAATGTTCTTGGTTTCGTGAAGAAAGTTGTGTAATTTTAGAAAATGCGAAACTTTAAAAACACTGAATTGTCATTAATTCCACTGGTGGCTTAGGAAACATAAAGATATCTAAATAGTTGAGTTCTTCCATACATAATCAATACATAATCTAAAAGGTATAATAAAACACCATTCATGTGTGGTCCCATATCTGAAGTCTAAATTTTTCTGACACCACAACAACATGCTGGTACATTCAAATTTCAAAACACAGAAACCTACGCTCGAACTTTATTGCTTCCCCGAGTACAAAAGAGTATTGAAAATAAAATCAGTATCTTGACAAACGGTTGCCCTTTAAATTAATTTAAAAATAATAACAACAAAACACTAGTTGTAGTTTTTCTTCATTGCCTCTTGCCATCCCTGTAACAAACCCCCTGAATATTACGAATTGCACGTAACGTCGTATGAGGTCGCTTCATTTCAATACGTGAAGCACATTTCTTCTGGCCAGACGTGTGGATTTACGTCGAATAAGAAATAAGTGTCTCAAATTCAATATTACTATAATTGCTTCATTTTAAATTTGATATTAAAAGTTTTTTACAATTAAAACATTCAAAAACAAACAGATTCGCAATGCCTGCGATTGAAAATTCCGAAACTGGCAGCAGCCGGGGTAAGTAATCAAGAAAAGAAACATTTGTACGGTCTCCTCTTCTGCACCCGAGCGAGCTGCATTTTTTTTCGTTTGTGTGCGATGCTCCTTCGTTTTATTTTTCTTTGAATTGGTGGGGGAATCAACGGATTTTTTGTTTCAAAATTTACCGGTTATTTGGTTTTTTTTTCCTTTTGTTGGTTAAGATGAAAATGGGCGATTTTTGTGTACTATTTATCTCGACAATGGATGAAAGAGAAATCTCTAGGAGCACATGGGTAAAATGGATTAAAAATTAAATAAATGTGCCATGTTAGAATTTTTCTGAACGCGTGCCTAAAATGACAGCAGGACGAGATAAAGTCGATAGTAGGCGGTCCAATGGATTGATTTGTGTGAACATTCAACACTTTGTGCAGACATTCTTATCGGGTTGTCAGTTTGATTACTTGGGGAATTCGTTACAAATTCAAATTCCTCATGTGTAATGAAATTCATAGAATTTGAGAGCAAACAGGAAATTCTAATCTGACTACAAAAATGTGTTTTTTTAATTTATTTTCAAACTTATGAGAACTCGATATGCTTTATTGCATTTTACTTGCATGCCCACAATCTTCTGAAGAGCGTAAATATGTACAAATATCTTATGTTGTGTGCAATCAAAAGGCCAATGATTTAGGTACAATGGTTGCTATTAGCAAGTGACTGGATGACTGAAATAAAAGGTGCACTCTTACACCTGCTTTGATGCTGTTCTCTATTGCAGCGGGAAACTGACGGACTGTACCTCTTACAATATGTAAGTGGTGTTGTTTTGATTGAGTCGTCAGTTTACTTCTTTCGATTTTACTGAGGAAGGGCTCCACTGTTATTTGCTTACTGTTTGGACTACAATAACATGTATGCATGGCAATGTCTATAGCGGAATGATGTCCACTGCAGCGACAGTTCCTATTTCCTTTGTTGCCATCTAGAAAATTCCGTCTCGAGTTAGTTTCTCTGATTTGATTGTTATCTGCAGTTTAATCCTTAGCCGATGAATTTTAGAATTTTAGTATCGGTTTACTGTCCCCTTGGCTAGTGTAAGTTCCAGCTTGCAAAAAGGGTACTCCTTTGCACATAACACGAACAAACCTAACTTAGTTATTAACTCGTGACATTTACCATAGTATTCTCTATTTTGTACATTGTCAACACCACACCATTCTTATTCGCTGGCTTACCATGTGAGGTAAGGTTTTATGTCTAAACGGCTTGTTGATGCGTCTACGGAGATGCGGTACTGCGTAGAGACTTATCATATAAAGTCGCATCAGTTTGCAAGATTAGGTCAGTGGGTTGATGCGGATGGCCAACGTCTCCCTTCGCTCCTGTTGGACCCACTGTGATGGCCACGGGGATGATGGAGACCTTCCAAAGTTCATAATCGTTCTTAGGGTTATCGTGATAATATTTGGAAATTTGTAGTCTGAACTAGAGTTGCTTGGTTTTCTATTGTTTCCAGAATTTCATTTTAATAAATGCACATTTTTATCTTCTTCCCTCAGTAACACGGTCCCTCCGTAAACGCCTGACATCTGTCGACACTGATTCTTCAAGCAGACCAGGAACACCAGTCTTAACTAGTCTGCAAGTACTCCAGGAAGCAGGTGAGCAAAAGTCAAAAGTCCCTCCGGCCATGAATACCCAATAATAATCTCAATCTATCGTTTAGTAATGACGCCATCGAAACGTACAACACGTCGATCTTCGATGAGTACCCCAGTGCCAACACCATCAAAATTGAAAAGTCGCGTCGCTTCGACAGAAGTCATAAGCAGTCCAGCACGACGCAGCACACGCCGTCGTAGTCTGTCTACCAATGAGCAGGAGGACACCATCACACATACTAAATCTAAAGAGCCAGCATTTGACGTCGTCAAAGAGGAGGAAACAGTAGGAAAAAGCCCAGAGCCCAAGCCAAAGTCCAGCACATTTTTGTCTCCAATATCCGCTTTGGTGCGTCAAGGCGATATGTCTAGATCAGCGACACCAACTCCAGAGAAATCAAAAGCATGTAAATCACCAGAAATGAGCCCAAAAGCTTTGAAGCGCATGAAGAGCCCAAAGGTTGTATTGAAAAAGGAGCACATCGGGGAGAAGATTAAGGAGACAACGCCACAGAAAAAATCTCCAACCACCGTTGACTCCACGCCTAAAAAGATGCAAACTTCAAAGGAAACTGAAAGCAAACAGAATTCCGTCACTAAGAAGCAACCAACTCCACTTAAACCCCTCGAAACATCTCTAAAGAGTGGTGATGCTAAAGCCAACAGAAGCGTGCATAACACACCATCAAAGAAGGTCGTTGAGGAGAGTCCGAGAGGAACGGAGAACGAGACTACACTCAGTGCACCTGAAGTAGCTCAGGCTAGTCCGATACCTAGAAAGGTGGGCCGCCCAAGAAAGCTTAAAAGCGTCGGATTCAACAACACAGCCGATGAGGACGGGGAGAAGAGTGTGTTCCCCAAGACTCCAGGGCTCACTAAAAGCAAGAGCTACATCCTGGATTCATCCAAAACCGATGGGAATGAGTCCATCAATAAGTCCGAGAGGAAATTGGATGATTCACGCGAAAGTGAATCCGTCAGTAAGTCGGAGGGAAAATTGGACGATTCACATGAGGAAACTGGAAAGGATTCTGTCAAAGATGACGCCATGGAGGAGGACAATGACATTTTGGACGCCAAAACACCGTACAAGTTGAAGTTGAGCACAATGGAGAGCAGCACGCCGATTCAAAATGTATCGATCAAGAAGAACAAGTCAATTGATCAGAAGAACACTTCAGCAGCAGCGAAGGAGAGTGAAGAGTCTAAGGAAGATATTGTTTTTCCAAAATCATGGTCACATTCAGTGTCTGGAACAGTGAATGATATGGTCAAGATTGACAGCATTATCTCGGAAGAATCTTCGCAGAAGAAGTTGGAAGAGGAAAAGGTAAGTGGACTGAGAATGTTATTGAACACTTATTTCGATGAAAATACACTCGACCTTTGACAACTGTAAAGGCTCATTCATATGAGGTCGCCACGAACTTCGAACTTCGCACACTCTGACAACTCATTCATATGGAGTTTTTTTCATTCGCGGAGAACTACGGGTTCAAACTGACACTTCACTGCGAATTTTTTGGTCGTGGAGGTTGTGGATTGAGTTTGCGCGTTTGTGTATCACGAATTCAGTTTGACAGTTCGCGGAGAGAATGATTGATTCGCAGAGGAAAACTTTTAAATCATTAATTAGGATACTTAAACTAACTTTTATTGGGATTTTTGTCTCTGAAAAAACTCGATAATTCAGTTACAAACTTTTTGCATACCAAGATGTTTAACTTTTTGTTTATATTTGCTGGAAAAGGGTTGTTTCTGAAAGTTCGCCGCTCATATGAATGGGCCTTAACTATCACTTGCCACAAAAAAAATTGTGTCAACAAGACTTCGGGTTATCGGGGTTCGAGTGTATAGTTGTGAGCCACAGTAGAATGGTTGGCTGTTATCCCAATGCTCTTGGGCACTTGTCTTTGGATGCGATTATATTGATGAATGTTTCTAAATGCATCATTCCTCATACTTTAGTAGGCTTCGTTTAGGTTAAGACAGGTGAAGTCATCGTCATCAACGATAGATTCACTTAGACCCAAGGGTCTATTGTATTGCCACTGAAACGGGGACCGCCCGCAACGAGCGTCCGATTTGACATCCTTTTCCGATAAGTCCGCCAATTACGGTATGAAATGAGCGTTTTTTTTGGAAATAAAACACTGTTAATGGGATTCGTAGGAATCGAAGTGCTGCTCAGCCAATGCGTGTCCCATCGATGAAAACAAATGGTAGTCGGAAGGAGCCGAGTCTGGTGAATACGGCGGGTGGGTTAGCTGCTCCCAGTGTTTTGATTGTATCCTCAACCGGTTTTGCTTTGTGTGCATGTGCATTGTCAGGGAGCAAAATTACCTTGCCGTGTCTTCTGGCCAATTCTGGTCGTTTCTCGATCAATGCATGGTTCAAATTGATCATTTGTTGTCGGTAGCGATCAGTATTAACGGTTTCACCAGGTTTTAGGAGCTCGTGGTACACCACACCTTTCTGTTCCCACCAAACACACAGCATTGTCTTCTTGCCGAATCGATCTGGTTTTGCAGTCGATGTTGATGGTTGTCCCGGATTAACCCATGATTTTTTCCGTTTAGTATTCTTAAGATAAATCCATTTTTCATCATCAGCAAAAACGATTTTCTTACGTGTCCTTGAAGCAAAATTTCACAAGTGTTTTTTTCGGTTTTCCATCTGTCTTTCATTCAATTCATGTGCCACCCATTTTCCACACTTTTGGATCTTTCCCGTAGCTTTTAAAGGGTCAGAAATAGTTTGTTGTACAACTTTTAACATTGCTTTTGCCTCAAAGTGTCATCTCCATCCAAAATCGTTTGCAATTCGGCGTCTTCAAACTTTTTTGGTGGTCTTCCACGTTCTTCATTTCTCACATCAAAATCATTATTTCTGAACCGTTGAAACCATATTTTACATGTTGCTTCTGATAGAGCATGATCACCATATGCCTCGACAAGCATTCGATGCGGCTCTGCAGCACTTATCTTCAAATGAAAACAAAAAATTAATGCTTTCCGCAAATCATCACTTTCTGGTACAAAATTCGACATTTTTAACACGATGAAAAAATATGATTTTTTCTGTTCAATGACTTGATGTATATGGTACTAAATATTTTTCACAGATGTCATAGCAAAAAATAAGGGCTCGTTCACAACAAATGTTCCCTATCGAGACATCTGTATCTTCATGCTCACCTTATACCGGTATACCTGGTAGTTAAAGTAGTATTCTCCCAGCGTTTGTGTCCTAATGGCCTCCAATGAGCTTTGCATCGGTTTCTCTTAGGTTCAGAAGGACTACACTAACACCTGAAAGCTACCATATGATATCCTAGTAGTCCTGTGCTAGAAGTCCTTACAGCCAATTTATTTTCATGATAAAGCTTGATTAAAAGCTATGTTTTGGATCTTGAAGTGTGACATTTCATTTGACACCATTTCTTGTTCTTGCAAGGGCTGTACAAGGCCGAGTTCTTCCTCCTCGTCTCTACAGCTTCTGCAGTAGTCATGGTGGGGAGCACCCGCTCTGCTAGCATGTGTAGCGAGAAAAGGCAGTGGCTTATTTCATTCCTGTTCAGTTTTATGAGTGTGTTGGTTTCGTTTGGCTTTTTTCAAGGCTCAACAAGCCTCGAAGTCTATAAGTATCCATGTAGGTAGGAAGTGGTGGCCCGTGGCGTTGTGGTTATGTGCGTCGACCCCAACCTCGACGTCGCAGGTTCGATTCCTGCTCTGTGCGACGACAATTTACACGGCCCCACCTCTTTCGAGTCACTGACAATGCGCAAAGAGTATTTCCTGTCTAGAGAAAGCTTATTAAACAAAGCCGTTCGGATTCGGCGTAAAACTGTCCCTTCCACTCGTGAGAGAACAATAGCACACACAACACGAGTGGTTGCTGGGAAGCTAGGCCCTGGCCCCCTACGGGCTGTAGCGCCACCCATATTATTATATTATTATTATAGGTAGGAAGTTGTGTTGGTTCACATGAAAACCTAAAAAAGTACTGTGTGCCGTTTTAATGCCATCGCTCCATAAAGTTGAGGGGTATAATTGAGATCTTCCTAGAACCACCCTGAGGGTTCAGTTCTTTGTAGAAATCTCATCAAGTGAGTTGAAGAAGGCCTTACCAAGCTGCCTGGCTCTGCCGAGTGCCGGAACAGGACAAAGAAAATGAGTTCTGTTGCAGCTGCGACAGTGCGAGTTATGTGCCTATAAGTATCTAGTTCCATCAATCTCCGATTAACAATGTTGATGGCATCTGTAAGTAACAAGGTGTTTATTATATCAGTCCTGATTCTTTGCCATTAGCAGTTTACCTCTTCTCTTGTTTAACGTTAAGTCGTTGGTTCTTTAGTTGCCTAGAGAATCACTGTACCCAGGGCATAGGGTAAGGTTTCATCTAACCACTATCTCCTTAAGAGATGGCCGGGAAAGTTTTACAATCTTAGATTTAATCGATGGTGTATCCAGAGCCTCTTAATGGCCGCCTGACTATCTGTGTAAATAGCGGCAGATAGCCCGTCTACCGGGTAAGCGGCGGCAGGCTTCTTGGATAACTTTTACTTCTGCCTGGAATACACTACAATCGATGAGCAGTCGAGGAGACAATGTCAAGAATACCCCTAGTCTGGTGCCTCGCGGTTGCAGGATTTCCTTAATTTTTGCCCAGTCTTCTCACTCTGTGATGAGTGGTTTGACCAAAAACTCGAAGGCTAAAGCGGGCGCTGTATAGTCCGTAAGTCGTCGATATTCTCGCATTTTTGATTACCTCTATGTCCTACGTTGTATAATCGGCTCCAGTGCTTGCATTCTCGCAGCCTTCATCCTGCCTTGGTAGCTGCCATCTTCCCAGCGATATTCATGGGATGAAGCTGTAGCATTGTTTTCATGGCGGTAGAGGCTGTGATTCGAAGACCCTCGTGATGCGCAACACGCTGATCTTTGAATAGCAAATACAGTAGTCCATTCCCTTTTTTAATTCAGTCCTTCGTTAATTTATTTTGAATTTTGAATTGTTCATAATACCTCTGACGGTGTGAAGAAACTTTCCCGTTACAACTGCGGCTAAGACGTCTGTGCTTGCAGCCTGTACGATTTAGTTCTATAGGTATTTCGTCGACGACCGATATCCTGACAAGAGGGGAAAGTACATTCCCCTTGTGGCGTTCCCCCGAATGCATGGTTATATTGCTGTGCATTTAAAGGGTTGTTTACATTCAACATTGTACAAATTTCAACAGTGAACTCAATTTTGTGCATTTCTTAGCATGACTTCATTTTCTAAACACTACATGTCTCTATTTCAGGCGATTAAAAATAAAAGCGCCAATAGCTCAAAATCACCGCGGAAAAAACGTTCGTTCCACGATGACTCCGATGAGGATTTAATGGACGACGATGATCTGTTGGTGTGCGAAGACGACGAAGATGAAGAGAAAGAGGAACAGGAAAGAGAAAAATCCATGTTTGTCGACGATGAAGCAATGGAGGTTCCCGAAGGTGAAGAGTCGATGGATTCAGAGGAAAGAGCTTATCTGGAGGAAAACGAGATTCCAGTGTATGCCGAGTCCATTGGTAGCGAGGACACCATGGAGGATGAATGTGAAGAGGAAGCTGATGAAGAGGATGCAGCGTTTGTTGTCTCCGACACTGAGGAGATATTGCACGAAGAAACCGATTCGGATGAAGGGAAGAAATCCAACAGGAAATACAAGCGAATAATTAAAAATGTAGATTCCTCCGACGAGGAGCCAGCAGCTGCTAAGGGAAAAGATGATGACTTCTGTCTCATTGTTGATTCGAGTGTGGAAGAGACTTCGAAGAAAGAAAAAGCCGACAAAGTTCGCGGTCCAGATTCTTCGAAGAAGGAGATCAAGCTTGAAGACGATTTTCCAGAACGGGAATCGTGTATGAGCATTTTAATGAAATCCGTGCTTAGCAGGATCGAGAGGAAGTCGCTGAGCAAGCAGATGGAAGAAGATCAAGAAGCCGAGGGCAAGGAACAGCAGAAGGTCGACGATGATTCTGAGGCCGTAGCGGATGCAAATGCATCGAGAAAAGAAAGGAAGTCGTTGAAAAACAGGAAGTCTCTTGGAGCTGAACAAAAGTCCACCACTGCATTTCAAGAAGACGCCAACTCTGGTGAAGAAAAGCCTGTGGGTACGCCCAGCAAGAGGAGGTCAACTCAGAAGAAGGAGGAGGCTGCTAACGAATCGAACACGACAAATCGAAGGGTCTCGCTGTACCTTGAGGACTTGGATACCGAAGCACCTACAGATGCAGATGAAGTGCCACGGCTTAGCATGAACAGGAAGTCTCTGAACACAAGCAAAGGGGCAGAGGTACGCCGCAAATCCTTGATGAGCCCCGAGGAAGACAATTCCGAGCCGGTCAACAGTTCCATCAGAAGGAAATCGCTTAAAAAACAGGAAGAGGATTTCAGTCGCATTGAGATGGAAACCGACGGCAAGGCGTCATCTTTCGAAGAGACCGACGCCAGCACAGAGGTAGAGGTGTTGGCATCGAAGTTGTCAAAGGAAAGGAAATCTTTGAATAAATCGAAGTCCGATGCAAATAAAGATGTGTCAGATTCAGTGCGCAGCCCATACAGGAGGAAATCGCTGAAAAACAACGAAGAGAACCACGACACAGGTTTCGGTGATGGCGAGTCGGAAACAAAGAGTCCAAATGAGGCATCTCCACACGAGGAGTTGAATAGCCTGAGCAAAGCTGACACGTCGACCGGAAGCAAGAAGGGAAGGAGGTCTGTGGTGGAAGAATGCCATGATGAGGACATCGCCGACGTCGAAATGGTCGAAGCTGAAGAAAGTGGAGAACCAGAGGAAGCACAAGTCGAAAAGACACCGACCAAAGAAGTCCTGAAAAACGCTAGGATGTCACTGAACAGGAGCAAATCGATGAGGAAATCCCAATGCTACCCGGAAGACAGTGAAAAAGAGTCAAATTTGTCAGCAAACGAGTCTGTGCACAAGTCCGATTTTGATCCCTACGAGGAGCAAGGCGCCAGGGATGGAGACGATGAAGGGGACAAGCCGACTTATCTGAATTCATCGAATAGGAGTGACAATCCGAAATCACCGAGAGCAAAGGACAGCTCCATGCTCAAGCCATCTCGAAAGTCCAATGCCATCAACGATTCGGCAGAGGCAGCCGTACGTAGTCCTTACAAGAGGAAATCCATCAAAAACCACGAAGAGAACCACGACACGGGCTTCGGTGATGCCGAATCGGAGACAAAGAGCCCAGAGGAGCCAACCGCGAAGAACACCAGCATGTCGCTGAACAAAAGCAAATCGGAGAAGTGGCAGACTGAAAAAGATGAACACTCTGAGGAAGAGTCACGAAATCAATCTTTGCACAAAACTGACTCCGATGCAGAGCAGGAGGATGAGCCAGTCGATGAAATGGAAGCTGAAGCTGAGAATGACCGTGAATGTGTTCCGAAGTCACCTAAAGCCATGAACAACTCAACACTCAAGCAGGCCAGAAAATCTTTGAACAAAAGTGTTGCTAAAGACGACTCTGTGGACAATCAAATCTCTGATGTGTCACAGACCTCATTGAACACGTCAAAAACTAACAAGAGAAAGTCGCTGAAGCGCACTTCAACAGAAGACATTGCCGATGAGACCGAAGAGCCTGAGCTGGAGCACTCAACGGTCAACGTAAGCAAGTCGGAAAAATCTGTTCTTTTCGTTGAAGACGACTCCGATGCCGAACCAGTCTTGAAAGTGTCCATAAGAGTTCCAGAAGAGAAGGCCCTGAATTCGCCAAAAGCCAACAGAAAATCTCTGAACAAAAGCATCACAATCAAAGTTACTTCTCCAAGAATCTCCGCCAATGTTGCTTCTCCAAGAAGAACGCCCAAAATTACCACCACCCTGAATGTAGAATCAGATTCGGTCAAAGAAAGTGAGGACGATTTGGAGGTGGAGGAGGAAGAGGAGAACGTTGCCGAAATGAGCAAAGTGATGCAGTTCCTTGGCGAGGAAGAGAGTGAAAGGAGCTCTCCACCAAATCTGAATTCCACACGAAGGCAATCCCTCAACAAGAGTAAATTAGACGAAACATTCCACTTAGAGTCGAATAATTCGATACTGTCACGACGCGACAGCCTGCATCGCAACATCCTCAAGAAGTCGCTAAATCAGAGCAAGAATCTCAACGAGAGCGTGAGTAAATTCTTTGGCAAAGGTGCCGAAGAGGATGGCGACCGTGATGCCGATGTTTCAGGATTCTTTTCTGAGGAGGAAGATGTCGCAGTGGTTAGGAAATTCCTCCCCGACAAAGGGCTCAGTGTATCGCTCAGTGGTATTGAGTGTAAAAAGAAGAAGTCCAAGGGTGCTGAGGAACAATTCCACAAGTCGTTCACAATTGGCGTATCTTTGCGCAACACCGCAGCATGCTTTGACAAAAAGGATACCCCTTCTTCGCCCGAAGGCATAGAGTCGGCCAGCAATGGTTCGATATCTGAGAAAGAGGACCTGGAAAAGGTGGAGAACATAGAAGTAGTGGGTCCATACAAGCCAAGGAACTCACTGTCTAAAATTGCCATGAGAAGTGCAGACGAAAATGCGGTCAAAGCAAAGTCAAAGCGCTTCAGCCTTTACGCTCCCGAAGGTGGTGCTTCACAATCATTTGTTGAGAACCTGGCGGAGGAAAAGAAAAAACTACATTCGAAGCGAAGCCGTAAATCCAACAGTTTCTGTGGCGTTCCAGATCCCACTGAGGAGAAAGCAGACGACCAACAGCCCGAGGAATCGAAACCACAAAAATCGCCGCCGCAACCAAGTGAGACTTCAAAATCGGAGACCAAGACCGACATCCAACGTATTCTGAGTCGTTGCGATGAAATTTTGGAGGCCGCAAACCGGGCTAAACGCGAAGTCAAGTTGAATGCCAGAAAGGTAAGTTCGCATTTCCAACTCCTAGCGGCATCAGTTGTGAAAGAGGTTCTATTTCAGACAAAGGTTAAGAAGCCGAAGTGGATGGACAAGGAGGAAAAAGCAAAGGTGGAGGAGGAGGAAGTGAAGATTCCGCTAGTGAGCAAGAAGGAGATAAAACGAAAAGGTAAGTGAATCTGGCAAATCTAATTAACTGAGCTGAATAAAAATGTGTCCCTTGTCTTGCAGAAAAAATGAAGAAAGAACTTGCTAAAGCCATCAAGCATTCCACAGCCATGCTGAAGACTATCGATCCGAAATTGATGAAGAAACTAAAGGCCTCAGAAGTGGTAAGTTCAGAACAATTCGTCATAAAGTGTGTAGCTCGCCCTAAGTCAGAAAAATGTGTACAAAGCAGAGATCGGCAAGCAATCATATCCTTGCTACCTAAGATCTACTCACAAAAAAGCAGGGGCAAGTTTGTATGGTTCACCACAAAATAAATTGTTTTCTCCAAGAGGAAAGCAAAGGGATAGCAATGTGAATGTCTAGAAATGTTTCCCTTGAAGAAATTGGCAGTGGTTACATGGACTGTCTTTCGTGTTCATCTTCCGACTGCCACAGCGCCCTATTAGGCATATCTTTGACCTCTGCACACGGTTCTTCATGTTAATGGATTCTGAGACAGAACACCTATTTTCCTTATACCATGATCTAGGCATGTCAGAGAATGTGTAGAGGTACTGTCTCTACTGAGTTCAGAATCGCAGTTCTACTACGTCAAGCAGTATTAAGTAAATATTATCATGCAGTATTAGCAAATTTTATTTCATCTAAAATTTTCGTTTGTATTTAAATCAAAATACGTTTGATACATTTTCTTTACACAAAGACGCATTTCCGAACGCACTCGCGTCGTACGTTGGGCAAGTCGTGTGTCTCTGCTTATTTTGACGTTTGCGATGACATGTGTTGAGTGAAACGCGAGGGTGCGTGCGACATGCGTAATTGGAGTCACTGTCAAGCGCCTTTTATTTTTGTTGATTCTGAAAGTAACTTGCAGTGCATTTCTTGACTTAGCGTCGTGGTTAGTGTATCTAATCATAAGTCTACAAACCATGGTGAGAAACATTGAGGTTAAAAATGTGCTGTCAAATAGAAACCATCATCTTAACACAATTCCGCGCAAGATGCCTGTGTACAAAAAGATGACGTAGATGGTTGATCTACTCACTGGTTAGCAGTTTGAGAGATTATTTCTAAGATTCCTAGCCATTTTTGTAAGTAATGTAAACTGATAAACCTATTTTTAGAAACTGGAACCAGTTGTGGCTGAAGAGCCATCGAAGACATCGAAACGTTTACCAGCAGATTTTCTGGATGAACTCGAAGAGGTTCCCAAGCCAAAAAAGAAAAAGACAAGAGGTAATTATTTCACACAACCCCTCCCTCGAATAGTTACTGATGAACGCATTCATTTAACAGATGTAGAAGTTACACCACCATCAGACAAGGAGAATTCCAAGAAAAGCTCGAACAAAGCACAGCCTCCCTCCGAGGGTATTTTCGAGGAAAAGAAAAAGAAGAAAAAACAAAGCAAGGAGATCCTCGAAACAGCTTCAGGAACAGTGATTGTTGAGCCAGTGACCCCGAATAAGCTGAAATTCCAAAACGGTTTCAGAGAAAGTCCAAAAACACCTGTTGGCTTCAAAGTGCAGGACGTTAACGATGCTGCTGAGAGAGAAAAATCAAAGAAACGGGCAAAGAAACTATTCGCTACAACGGGTGCCTTCGAGGAAGATGACGTTTCCCATTCGAATTCGAAGACAAACGGCAAAAAGGCGAAAAAACCAAGGTTACACATTGAGGAACCAGTCTACGCGTTACCTAAAACCCAATGGACATCGTCAGGCATGTTTATTGAGGAAGATGTCTACACTGTCCACCATCCGCTGGCCAATTCAACAGCGACACAATTTCTGGTCTCGACCCTGGGTGGGAGTAAGAAATCGGCGAAATCATCAAAAGTTGTGTCCTCTGCACACATGTCAACAGCTTTGAACTTTAAGAAGAATGCACTTTTCAGTGAGAAAGTGAAGCGGGAGCCTGCGCGTAGTCTTCTTCAACGCAATGAGAGGAAGCTAGTTAACAATCGTTACTAATTACTTGTTTTGTCATTGTCAAGTTTTGTTTGTTTACTTTTATACAATATTTCTGAATGTTTAATGAAAAGTGATTCACTTTTCGTGTCACTCATTTATTTTCCCCCCATTTTGTTAAACACGAATATAGATATAAATATAATACTATTAATTATTTGTATTGTTTTTATTTTTCACTCATTGGATGCGCATCTGCGCATTTTCACAAATAGATCAATGACAAAAGGAGGGGTGGGTGCGGGTGTCTATTCTCAAGACCTCAACATTGCTATCTCCGTGAAGCTCCCTGATCACTGTAGCGTTTTTCAGGCAGAAACCATAGCGATTAAAGAGGCGCTGCCTTGGCTTAAAAACAATGTGATATCAAAAAGGGATATCACCATCTGTTCCGATAGTCAGGCCGCCATAAAATCCCTGGACAATGTCATGTTCTACTCTAAAACATCCCTTAATTGCAAGCTGTCTCTTAACGAGATGGCCGAGCATTTCAACATTCACCTCATGCGGGTGGACACTGCAAAACCGACGAACTCGCTAAGTGTTGTACAACCTCATCCCTATCGATAGCAGGGGTACCGCCCTCCATGCCCATCGGTTCATCAGCAGCACCAACTGGTTCCAGCGTTAGGAGAAGTCAATCCGCGTGGTATCACAATGGGCCCACTCTGGCCTAAGTGTTACTGCAGCAGTCAGCCACTACTACCTAACTTAACCAACAGGCATTACAGATATTTTTCAGTATTTACTTGTTTTACTAACACTACGAGCAAGGACAGCATTGTGATTTTTCTTTCCCACGCGCATCACAATGGGTTCATCACTTCTTACTTAGGAAGGCGTGGCAAATGCTCATCTATATACCTGAACATACCTCACTTTTCTGCAGTCGCCTCCATATCACGATATGTTTTCTGCGACACCTATTAGGAAGAAACAAAAATCAGATCTCAAAAAAAGTATGTACCACCTCATTTATATCTTTATATCTTAATATTCCCTAACATGTTTACATATCCTTAACATTAAATATCCAGAGAACTTCGTTGTCCGCTACTGTACGGCATCTGTCACTTTTACACACCAACGAGTGTGTCTTGGGTAGAGACAACTACTGGCTGTTTCGTTTCCATCACATGTTCTCATTTCTCTTGTTTTTCATTCCTTCTCTTCCTATCATCTTAGGTTGCTATTTGCGATCACTATTAATTCTGGCTCACTGTAGTAGGTATGTATATTATTACATAAGTAAACATATCTTAAGTGTGCTGATATGCACCCGCCTGGATCTGTATTGAGAGGCCACTCTCTTGCTCTCTCTCCAACCTGATCTTTCTCAGAAGATAGGATTGGAGAGAGCCACGCTATGACTCCTAATACATTGTTTTAAGCTAAGTTAGTCTTAGTCTGAAGCCTACGAGTGTAAATTTATAAAACGTTATTAATAAAACGTTTCTTAGCGAATGGATGTCTCTTTTTATTATATAACTATATGTAGATGCATGCGATCTGTGGATTTACACTTGACAGGACTTGAAATTAAACGAATTTCAGAGAACTAATCCAAGTACTGAACAACCAAGCCTTGTACAATTTTGTGCAGTCGTTTAGCTGTTAGAGTTCTACAAGCATTCAATTTGTTCCCAATTAAAAAAAAAAAAAATCAATCATTCTCTGGCTTAGAAGCATTCGGGAATGTTGCGTTAGGCTAGAATACGTTCCAAAAAGATAACGAGACATCTTCAGATATGTTAAGCCATCTGTGCACAAATGTTTGTGTTTTTCCACTGTACACGCTAGAATATCTTTATTGGTTGTTTGTACATAAAGAATTGAGTAGATAATGTTCATCATACATTCTGTGAAGCAACCGATACTGTTTACTACTCGCAATTTATATTTTCATTCACTCCGTTTTTTCTTCCTGCTATAGTGCTTTGCTTGTATGGCTATGTAAACACAGTTCGTATTCCATATCTCCTTTGCGCTTTCCACAGAACCGCTGATTTGACACTATATATATATATCGACGAGTGGTTAGGATGATTGTTGACCGATATTCTGCAGTCACTCCCCGACCTGCTTTGGAGCCATCAGAGTTCAAGTATTTTTATATAAACGCATAACAGACAGTTCATCACACTATCAATACCTAGCGCAGCATTTCTACTATTCTATTAAGAACATTGAACCGCTTGATCAGTCAGGCTTTTCGTTACATATAATATATAAAACTCTCGTGTCACGGTTGTTTTATTAAATTCCTCCAAAATGGCAAATTTTGTGTGCATATCGGTTAGGTCTGCGAATCGGACATCTATTTTCATCCCCCTAAATTTTAAGGGTGGTCCAACCCTAATTTTTTTAGACAAAATTTGTTAAATTTGTTGGGATCGGTACACCGCTCTGCAAGTATTCCAAGACTGATCATGCCATCGCTACGTAACCTGTGTATGCTGCATTAGCAATTTGAATAGGAGTTCACTCCGCTCTCCAAAACTCTTGATGAACCATACAGAGACTCGTCTGTTGTATCCAACATCATCACTAAGCTGCCCTCCGTAAAATACCGCAAGCAATGGCAGCAATGGTACCAGTCGAAGAATGGCTGGTGCAGATTTAAGAGTCTTCAGTGGCCTCCTTAAACATCCCTGACGATTGTAGCGTTTTCCAAACCGAAATGCCTGCGACAGACAACACTTAACCTTGGAAGACTATCGGACATTCTGACATCAAAACTGGCTAGGTTATGTAGACGAAGCCTTAGAGATACACGAAAAAGCAGACAGCCTTCCTGGTGAGGGATCTGAACTCAGACTGGCGTGTTCTTATGCACTTACCACGCTAAGATTCATAATAAAATTAATAGAAGACGATACTTTGGATAGAGCCAGAAATGGATTGTTTTTTTTTTTTGGATCAACAGTGAGTCCCGTGGCTCAGATTATAGGAACACATACATTGCCTCTGAACATACAACTTCTTACGAAACTGCAGAGACAATAAAGGGAAAAGCATTTGTTCAATATTTGCCTTTGGCTTCGAAAAAAGACAGCAGCTCCTGGTATCGGTCTTAAGAATTAATTCCCGGGGTCTAAGTCCTATAGTTTACAAAAGTGAAATTAATATCCATTTAGTTCCTGAAGTAGTACTTAGTTTACTATAGTTTCACGATAATAAAACGGCACCTATTAAGAGGTTGGTCTAAGTGAGCCACTAGCTTATGGCACAGTGCTTAAGCCAGCCACGTGCATACCTACCTAAACTTGTATATCTACCAAACATAATTATGTCCAGATTAAATTGTATCCAAACTCAGTCTGACTCATAGTTGATATCTTTCTAGAAAAGAAACTTCTTTCACTAGTTATCTCCGAGAAGAACTTCTCAACCAGTATATGGTGCTCTCCAGAATTTACTGGAAGTCTGCACATTAGACGCTCCTAATTTTTATAACCCGATCGAAACGAGTGGGACGTGAATTGCCAACTGTCATGCCGATTATCAGATCACTGTAGCGTATTTCAGGCAGAAACTATAGCGATCAAGACCCTGCCCTGGCTAAAATCAATGTATTACTATGCACAGATATTGTCATCTGTTCGGACGGCCAAGCAGCGATCAAATCTCTGAGCGCAGTCACGTTTAACTCCTAGATATTCCGTATATCTTGACGTATCATGATCTTAACGATCTATATCTTAACGCCTATCTATATCTTAACGACATGATCAAGTATTTTAACATCCTGCTCAAGGGGGTTCTGCGCCAGAGTGACATCTCAGAGAATTGTAAAGCATACGATGGTACCACTTCGACGCTTTTTTCCAGTTGGTGACCTGCCACCAATGCATATCGCCACAGCTAATCATCTACTTGTGGTGGCCCGTGGAGTTGTGGGTATGTGCGTCGACCCCAACCACGACGTCGTAGGTTCGATTCCTGCTCTGCGCGACAAAAATAATTTTCACGGTCTCTTTCGAGTTACTGACAATGCTCAAAGAGTATTTCCTGTCTAAAAAAAAGCTTCTCAAACTTGGCCGTCCGGAGTCGGCATAAAACTGTAGGTCGATTCCACTCGTGAGAGAACAATAGCACGCACAACACGAGTGGTTGCTGAGAAGCTAGGCCCTGGCCTCCTACGGGCTGTAGCGCCACCCATATTATAAATCATCTACTTAAGCTCGGAATGCTTAACCTAGCCAAATGTCAATGGTTCACCGATGTTGGATGCTTCATAATCAAACAGTCGCGTCTTACCCTCGACCAAAACGTTCGCACGTTTTGATAAGCATGTGTAGACCGAATCTAAGAATCCTATTCGAAGTGCGGGCACTGCGCCTTTGGTATACACGCCTCCAGATTAGGCATTCCCTATAATGACTTTTGCAGTGATGAAGAGGAGGAGATCATTGAAAACATTCTTTGTAACGTGTGCGCTGTACTTTAACAACTTGACGGAGCTGAATAATGTCGGCATCAGGCATCTACATCGCTTCATTTAAGCTCCAACTGGTTTGCGGACTAGGATCTACTCGATCCTTCTGGTAAGACAACGTGCGTACTCTGGCCTACGTGTGACTATGATCTTTGGTAGTCAGCCACTCGTAACTAACTTAACCTTCGCTAGTCTCTGTTTCTGCTTTTTGTGGAGGCTACCTTAGGATGACTCTAGAGCTTTCTACGAAAACTTCTCTTGTTCCACAGAAGATTTCCGCGATTGTTTCATCAAGTTTACCTGTGATTAATGTATCACTCTTTAGCGTTTCGCAAATAAAACGCTCTCCTTAGTTTTTAGTTGTATTATTTTCAGTTTTTATTTTATTTTTTATTACAATTCTATATGTGCAATCAATAGTTACAAAATTTATACAGTGTTTTTTGTTGTTTTTTTGTTATTCAACCTAAGACTAAGTCTTATCAATCTAATGACTTACAAATAAAGCGGATCATTTGTTTAATTTCTTTCTTTTTTTGTTTCATTTTGATTCCATTGAAATGATCGATAAATTTAGATCACGAACAGTTAATTTAAAATTCACACAATAATATACAGAGATTTTTGTTTGATATATATAAACAGCGGTTATTGCAAAGAGAGGCGCGCGATCCAATCGAATTGGTGTTAGTAATTTGTATTGAGACGCAATTAAGAATTTCTTAAATTACTCTCTGGTTCCTTGAAGGTCTATACATGTAAATATAAATAAGATTTAAATAGTTGTTTGATTTTTTTGAATTGAATTTAAATAAATGGTATTTTTTTAAAAAATTTCATATGCATGCAAGACAAGCAAAAGCACTTGTCAGTTTTCTTTGAGAACAATTAACAAAACAAATGGACTCACTCTGTCTCACTCTCTTTCTCTCTCTCTCTCTCTCTCAATCTCGATCGAACACATGTTTACTTTGAAATTTATTAAGTTTCAACAATTACAAGTTACTAGGCGGTCCTCTGGATCGATGTCCATAAACACCGGAATGTCTAGAGCCGGGACGTGAATGAACAATTGCATAATGATCGGTATCAATTGGTAATGACCTTCAAGAACAGTATTTTACGAATTATTACTTAGTATCCTCGGTTATTGTTGTTTAATAATATTTTAATTAATGTAAGAGCAGTAAGTTCTCATACCACATTTTATAGAAGATCGGTCCGCACGAGTGCGGACCTTTCGCAAGATGAAATTGTAAAGTATATATTTTTGTTTGGTTTTTTAAGTGTTAGACTATTTCAGAATGTATGTATACTTTGAATTGAATATGAGTTAGGTAAACTGTGTCTATTTGGCAGGCTGCTACTGTACAGATATTTATTTAGGAGCAAGTTCAAAACAAACAAAATCAAATGTAATGTGGAGTGTTGTTGAGGAGGAAAAAATATATAAAGTAGGAGTACATGCTTAGTATCTATCAGACCTATTTGATTGAATCGTTGAGCCCCCACTCGTGTATCCTTTGTTGTGACCCTCCCGTCCGTGCAGCGAATACCGTGAACCATATTGGCTTCCATGCCAGCTGCGATATGGATCGTATTCCTCAATGATTGATGCTTCCTTTTCGATTATCTGTGAAGAAGAATAATTCGATTTTGTTAATGGAATGAATTGGAGTCAAATATGCCTATGATATAGAACGTCATTCAAATGAGCTCTACGGAAACGATTCTGACACGGTAACTTTCGATGGCCTTTCGACACCTATTGGGCTCTGACTCTGTTATAATTTAAGGGCAACGACCGGAGCGTTAAAAGGTTTCATTGTCTGCAATGGGAAAGACGACGGGAATCCGTAGCAGAACCTGTGTTGTCTAAGAAGGGGGTCCCTATCGCAGTACCAAAATTCTTCGATAATAGTCGTCTTGCACGTATTTTACTCCTTTTTTACCTAAGGACTCTACAATCCGAGGTGGAGCTGAGCGTCACAAAAGGTATACCTCCAGTCAGCTTGATTGCTCACCAGCTGCCTTCGCTCACCAAGCTTCATGAGTTGTGCCTTCGACTTTTGTGCGCCATCTTTTGAGTGAACATCCTGTTTTGCGTTGTCCCACTGGCTCTGAGTCGAAGATTCGTCTGAGCCAAATTGTCCATATGCTCTACATGGCCTTACAATCTTAGGCGTTGGATCCGTAGATCCCTGGCTAGACTCATGTCGATGCACAGTCCGTACAGTTTGTGGTTGAACCTTTCCAATACAACCAACGCAAACAGGACAAGAGGTTGCACATAGAACTTTTCTCTAGAAAAGACCGAGAAGCACATGCCTACAGAGAAAGGCAGAACTGGGTCAAGGTCTTATAAGGAGCCAACTTGGCCCTCCTAGATATATTTCGGTTCTGATGTTGTTTGTACTGTCATAGACAAATAAGGATAGAGCTAATCCAGTTCATACAACGAAAATTATCCGATTTCTGTGGTAGCTCGACTCAGCCAAGACTCAAAGTTCTCATGCGATGGTGTGGTTGTTGCTCACGATCCGAGACAACGTTTTTGGCTCACTTTTCGTATTTTGTTGAGCTTTGCACTCTTCTCTTCAGTTCTCTCTTTAATTGTATCAAAGAGTTACAACGCGTCGTCTTGTCTAATATTGTACATTTCCAGCTCATTTTTAACGCTTCGATGTTCAAATTATAAAATAGTAAGTCTCAAACTAAACATGAACAGTCTCAGATGACAGTTCGGTCTGACATCCATATATGTTTGTATGTGGGTCTATTTTAAACTGGGGCCAAGATAATAACTCTGGGTTTTAAAATAGTTTGGTGATACTCACGTAGTGAGTAGGAGCTTTGGCAGACGATTCCCGGCTTTTAAGGTGCATGCATCGAATCTAGATCATCACCCCGACTCCCTGATAATGCTCTAACCGAAGGCACCAAAAGTGATAGAGTTGAACACTGTCTACATTTTATTTAAACCTCCCATTGATTGACACTGAGGAGTTAGACATGCTTGTGATTATAATCTCTGTTTTTTTTTCGCTCGAGTCTCTATCTTGTCCGGAAGTACCTTTGTAAGTGCTGTGAGCAAGAGTCGCGAAATACGAGCGCGAAGTTTTAGAAATCTGTTAATAACACATTTTTTTTATCGCATCAAGCATACTACATGTCCGTCCTCGTTAAAATAGAGACAAGTAAGTGGATTCATCATCGAAAATTTGGTGCTACGGCCGATTAAGGTGAACGCCTCCACAAGACAATCCCCAGAGATACACAAAAATGTGGATGAAGTCAATACACCCTCGATAACATCAGCAGCAATGATATAACGAGTTTCGAGCCTTCACACCTGAATCTCCTGAGAGAAAAACAGACCAAAAAATCGCAACCGCCACATGACATGGACTCAATGACTTTACAAGATCTTCTCAAGAATGATATTTAAGAACTAGCAGCCTACTGGTATGGCAGCCTGGAAAAGATGAAGTGAAGTGAAGCATATAGCCCAAAAAAACGGAGTAGATTTACAAAGTGAAGCTGATATAAAAAAAATATTTTTCTGAAAAGTCCTGGCCAGGACTATTACGTTACCGCCAAATGGTCAAAAAATCCTCACCTACTACTTTTCTATGCATTGCCGGGACGGGCTATGAACCACGGCACAAATGAACGATTTTTGCGTGGATGTATGCATATGTAAGTATATTGCATCCTAAATAGAATTAAAATAAAGTTGCTACTCTACGTAGCAAATGCACTAAAATGAATTAACGAAGTAGATCCAGTACATATCAGGTTGTTTTTCATCTATGATAGATATTTTACAGACCGTAAAATCGTAAGTCCGGAGCCCCAGGCACAGCTCTACATAGCTTGGCAGTTTTCGGCTTCTAAAAAAAATTTTGACTCGACAAAACGTTTAGCCACGCTTAACAAAGACCGAATGTCCGAACTCGCCGTTGAGCTAAACCCTGAAGGCATAATGCCAGGAAGAGATATACAGCAACTGCTGGGTTATGGTTGATCATCTTTTAACTTATTTAAACTTTCATAGTTTCTTTCCCTTTAAAATCTTTTTTCTTCTGATGTCCTCGTATTTGGTTAGATGAACGGATGTCATTGCTCTCCCATAGATAAATGCAACCAACCAATTCTATGGGTTTGGTCCTTGAGCAGAGTCTCTGTCCAAAGCCATAAATAATTCGGTGAGGTGTTATTTCACAATGATTTCCAAAAAAGACGCTGCTTTTAGTGAGCGGATTACATTACCGAATGATTTTGACTAGCGTGCATGACGGTTTCTTCTAGAACAACCATGTTATGGGTCATGGATGGTGGATCAGTAGCGTATATAATTTTTAAGCCGTGTCATTTCTCAGAAATCTGACTACCGTTTAACATCAGTAATGTGCTACAGATTATGCCTGCATTGATATGTAAACATATCAGAATTGCTTGCTTGTGATAATCTGCTTAAAAGTGACTGCTATTTACAGGCAAAGACGTACATCTTACATTGGGCTGTCATTCTGTATGCCCACTCTCAAGCCTGCAGTTTAATTTCAAATCATTGATTCAAAATGGCACTTCTTGTGCGATGATTATTCGTGTGGTGTGCTCAGAAAAATCTCTGCTTCCTCCTAAACCCATGACACCATAGGAAATCAAAATACGTTAGCACTTACCTCTGTTCTTGCGCAGCTAAAGCTCATAGCCGTGCAAAGGAAGATGTTCATGAGCAGCATAATAAGGAACAGAACACCGAGGGTGATTGTTAGCCACAGAAGCCATGGCGGGCGGATGCCGCCGTCTTCACAAATGGGCGACACAACTGAAAGTGGTGAACAAAATTTAATGTCTCTATACATTCGTAGCCTCCCAAGATTGGTACATACGCGGCGCTTCTGCTGGATCCAGGACAAAAACAGTGGTCGCACCAAGAAGCATGCCCTCGTCGGTCTCGCCAATTGTTCGTCCGCCCTTTATGAAAGTGCCACCGGCTCCTGCAACAGCGATTTCGCCGCAATCAATGTCTTCCGTGCACTTACTGCTGCATTGATGGATGTCACACTGCAGGTGTACCTCGGAACCTGTCAAAGAATGCATTATTTCGTTTCATTTAAGCTATTGAATGGACGGCAACCTTCGGGGAATTTGAACATCGACTTGAGGACAGCACTGGCGGAGGTTCCATCAGAGTTCGATTTGAATGTCGTTATTATTTGGGAGTCAATCGGGCATCTGTGGAGATAGACAAGGTATTAGCTGGAATCTTGAGAGTGTATTGTGTGAGATTGGACTTACCCCCTTTCATCAATTAGCGGTATACTGACGTTCTTCTTGTCGAAGGCAAAGCAGTTCGACACCCTTATGCCATTTGTTGCTGAAAGATGGATGATTTGAACGTGAGTACAGGAGGAGAGGTTATTATTTGGAGAGTGTTACCATTGGGCTTGGTTAGTTCCGCTTTAATGGTGTACTGATGTCCGTAAACTGTTTCCCGAACGCGATGATCATTTTCCAGGAATTTCAAGATAACGTGTGCGTTGTCGTCTCTGAAAGGATTAAATGTTGTGGTATATATAGAAGATGCGCTTATGACTGGTGGCGGACTAAAGGTTAAAAGAGCCCCAGTTGCAGACCAATAGGGGGCGCCATCAGTGACAGAAAAAAGACTATATTGTGCATTAGACAGAATAAAGTCGCAAATAAAACAATAAATTCGATTTCTAAATACTACATGTGCGCATGCACTTCGTTTCTGACCTATTTCCGTGCACATCATTATCACCCAAGAGCAAGAACCACACAATCGACAACACCTTGCAAATGCCAGTGGGTAGAGAGAGCAAGAATTGGCGTGATATTCTAAGACTGCTTTTTGACATCGTTTTGTTTCATGCTCCTTAAAACCTTGTTTTTAGAGGACTATCATCGGCAATTTCTTGGAACTTGTGAAACTTGAATACAAATATGTCAGACTCAGATTTTCAGGCTACCTACCACCTCCGACAAAGAAACCCGTTGTACAATGGCGAATGGTTCGAATGTTTTAGTAGGCAGCATGCATCAGAGTCTTCGACACCGAGCCATTGGGACAGCGCAACAGAGGACGTCCTCGCACTAGATGGCGCACACAAGTGGAAAAGGACCTCAACCAACTTGGTGTGCGCAACTGGAGGCAGCTGGCGAAAGATCGTGCTGGCTGGAGAGGCATGTTGGTTGAGGCCCAGGTCCACCCCGGACTGTAGCGCAAATCAAAGAAGAAGAAAAATGCATCAGATCATTTGCACAATTTCGAAAGACGAAAGCAAGCCCGATGACGCTCCATATGTCGCATTCACAAAAAGGCGGTCCCAACTCCTGCAACAATTACTGAGGTACATCCCTACTCAACGTAGGCTACAATATCCTATCCAGAATTCTGTGTGAACGTCTACAGCTACAGCTACAGCCTATCTTCTACAAGTCAGTCCTGTTGTTGGGATACGCATTTGGGCGTTTCCAATGTACCGTAGTGGAAGCCTTTACGGCGATTGAAGAACCGAAACGAGCTGATCTTAAGGTCAATGAGGAAATGCTGTCGAGCACGGAACGATCCACCGCAAACCATCTATTAGTAGAGATCCGACGTAGAATCGTACATCAACCTCATCACAGGGCTTTTAAGCCATTAAAAATTGCATGAACATAGTTTCAAGTCTTGAACTTCCTTGCGATGCTCATAACGATAGTTTGGATACCAGAGAAGCTGCAACTCTACGTTGCTCAAGATGACTCGTTACCGAGTTTGCCATTGGCAATAAGTATTTAATCAGCGAGATCAATCAGAGACCTATCCATGATCAACAATGAACCAATATAGGTTCACTAATCCGGCTATACTTTCAATTGAAAATAATCACACAACAAATATTGTCTAGATATATATAATCTTTGTTTGTGATTTTTTCTTAGGCCGCACCTGCAAGGGAATGATAAAGTCCTTTATCTTTAAGTAGAATTGGATGCACTACACGAAGCATAATTGCTGCCCCAATGTAGTCGATAAATCTATCACTATTTTTTTCGATAGCCGATCGGCATACAGCTAGAAATCGATAGATTGGCTAGTCTTAGTTAAAAGATGATTTTTGTACGAGTCCTTTCCGAATACTGTGCCGTAGAACCTTTGAAGCTGAAGAGCGAAAGTCTACAAAAGCTGCCATGACGAAGAGAAAATAGAATCCGCCCTAGACAGGAATAGAGGCCGTGGGCGGAATCTCAGAATTGTTATTCCGAATGGAATTCGCGCCTCAAGATGGGGCTTGCCTTACACCGACTTGTGCAAAATTCGATCACGCGACTCTGTCTATTCTAAGCACGTGGCATCATACTTGCGAATCCATTACCAATAAGTCTCGACTAATTTGCCGCGTTTGGAAGCTGCTTGTACTGTTGGTATGTGGTTCAAGCTCGGACACACAACCAACACACAAATTTCGAGGCATCACCTCTCTTGGATGACTGAGAATGCTCAGAGAGCTTCTCAAACTTCAACAATCAAAGCTACCAGAACGATATAAGTCCCCTCCACTGAATCCAAAAAAAAAGCGAATAACATCCAAAAAAATGTCTACTCAAACTTGATCAAGCCCCTGATCTCTGCTGCGAATAAAACAACACACGTTCGGTGTCAGATATTTGGATCAACATCAAGTTGAAGTACGCTCTAGCGTCATAGAAGGTTGTCAGATATGCTGCTTCATCGCCTGGCATCAATAGCGATTGCATGACTGCGCGCCACTTACATGGATCATTGCAAAGCGCATCAATACATGCACTCTTTCATCACAATTGCAACGAATACAATTCTTCATTCAAGCTTATCATTGATCGTTTAGAGCGATCGTGCTCGAAAATCAATTTTCCAATTTTTATCACACCACGCACACTGACGGCGGCCAATGCGCGAGTATGGATGTGTTGCAAGTATAAACAAAAGAGAAGCGAACTTAAATCTAATGAACTTACTTTGGGAAACCAGTTTTGCCACAGGTAATCACATAAAACTTATCGTCGGCCAATTCCAGTGTCTTATGAACCCGCACAGCCAGCTGAATTGATCGCTCCTCGGTTTTCTGTTGAACGAGAAAGAAGAACAAAAAAGTAGGGAATAAGTGATGATTTATCGCCGTGTTCGGACAATGCTACTTAATTAAGTTAATTCGGTTTTGTTTCTGTTTCCTCAAAGTTCCCTTGAGTTAAATGCCAATCCAAAGTGCTACTCGTCACTTGAGCGATTTACACTTTTCGTTTGGACTGGTTTTAGTTTCGTTTTAGTTGGCTCGTTTGATTTGCAATTAAAATTATTATTTTTTTTATGTTTATGTTGATCTTTGAGTAAGTAGATGTGAGATTTGGAGATGCTTTAGTTAAACTAACGAAGCATGGCAGTTAGTTGGTTTTAGGTTTTGATTAATTCACTGCTTTTGGTTTTTAAGTGGATATTATGTTTACGAGAATGGATCAATGGGTACCCGTGGTTGAAAACAGGTGGCGTTGTTGAGTGAGGCTGGCAATGCCTTCGTGTACTGTCATCTGTCAAACGACGTCACAGACACTGTCAGGTTTGCAGGGCCTGTTTTACTTGTGCGACCTTTTACTTACGATTTCAACAAATTCCTCTTTGTTATCTCACCTCACTTGTCAACAACATTGAAAAATCGGCGATACAATTAGCACTTGTAAAGGCGGCCTAAGCAACCTGTTTTTCCAGAGTGACCAGATGAGAGCGATAAGAAAAGAAAATCAAACAGAAATGCATCGGCGTGGGATATAAAGCTGATTCTGGCTTTATTGTGAAGCCACATTCATGCCATTTTGTATGCAATAGCACATCATACAAATGGTAGTCTCGCCTTCGCTGGAACTGCTTCAAGTGATGGGTTCAATCGGCCCAATACGTGTTCTTTTCCGGTAATCACGTCTTCTATGTTGACCTCGACCTCGTCCAAGGTGGTTGACGTCTTAACGTAGACTGAGAACTTCAGGTAGCCCCCAGGGAAAATAATCAAGTGGTGTCAAATCGACGGCCAATTGATGAACGCTCGCCGTGAAATGACCTAGTCGCCAGATCTGTCCTTCGAAACATTGTGCGCCGCGTCGCTTGTATTGCATACAGCGGTGTCTTGCCTTGAACAGCAGCTTGAATACGTCGATGTTGTCTTCCCACAGGAAGTTGGTTAACATCGCTCTCTACCTGAGACCATAGACTTTAACGCTGTGTCCTTCCTTATTTCCTAAAAAATGGTAAAGCTGTCATGTCGCAAGCTGCACCAAGCAATTAATCTTTGTGGATGGTTCTGCGTGTGTGGACTGTGCTCGCTTCAAAAACTACATTTTTTTGTTGGCATAGCTGCTGATCCAAAACAGGCATGGTTGCACGGTAGATGATTTAGTGACTGAAATTAGCATCCTACTCCACGACGTTATTTAATTCCCGTCTATCGCTTAATGAGGTGGCCAAGTATTTTAACATCCTGCTCATGAGAGTTCAGGGACACAGTGACATGCCAGAGAATAGGGAAGCAGACTAACTCGCAGGAAAGGGTACAATTTCAAAGCCCTTTCCCACCATCTGGAAAGACCTGCCGACACCGATCGATTAAGTTATATATTGACTCGAAAGAGGTGAGGCTGTCAAAATTATTTTTGTCGTACAGACCAGTTATGGAACCTAGACGCCGAGGTTGCATTGGGGTCGACGTACATACCCCCAAAGCCACGTGCCACCACACCTGTAATGGATGCCTCATTACAAAACAATCCTCGTTCTAAAACGTTCGCGCAGCTTGATAAATGTGAGTAGGATGAATCTCTGAAGACATTCTTTGTAACTGTAATGACCACTCCTCTCGCAGCTTCAGTCACTAAGGTGCGCTGTACTTTAACAACTTCACATCGCTTCATTTAAAGCCCCAACTGGTTTGCGGACTTCGATCTAATCGATCGTTGTGGTAACACCTAATCTGGGAGTCAGCCAACATAACATATTATTGTTATTGTTATTGTTAAGATATATATTGCCCCGCGACCTTAAGATCTATTGTGCCCTTTTTTTCGTACCCTTACTATCTTCAGAGCTGCCCTCGCATACAGTTCTATTCAGAGTTGTGTTGAGGGTTATAGGCTCCTGTTGTGCAATGGTGGAAGAGTGTACACTTTAAAGGCAGTTTCCTTAAGGTAGCTGAAATGAGAGCTAGCGACTTGAATTCTTGCTCTGATAATAGTTGCTTGCCCAGTTATTTTAGTCTTTTGCATGTGTTTTGAAATTTTGTTAGATTCTCCGTAGAATCTGCAGAAGCCTTATCGTGATGCTCTTAGTTTCCTTAAGAACTTACTGAGTTTGCAGTTAGGAAGCAAGTTAGGATTTGGAGGATGTTCCTGCTCTTTTTGATACATGCCTCAAACCTCTTTCGGTTGTGTTGACTTTAGAACTTCTTTGCCTACTTTATGCCATGAATGTTGTTCCAGAAATCTGCCCGGTTCCTTCTTTCTAGCTCCATGAACTCTACCCCGAGGACATGACCTCCTACAGTTCTGAAGGGTTCGGAGCCTATAAAAGGTTTCGATGCTCCTTTCCTAGCTAGGGAATTGGCCATTGCCTTGCCTTCTATCCCTGTGGGCCAGGTATCCAGTGAAGTTTATACCTGTTACTCCTGCTCCGCTTCTTAAGCTTTTGAAGACATTAATAACCTAATCTTGTGTCCGGTTTCAAATTTTAAGAGAGGTCTTTGGAGAGCTAAATGCAACCTTAAACAAATCGGGATTCACTCTGGCGATGACCAATTCCGCTGATTGGCGGTTAAACGACTTCTGCGATAGCCAATGGCAGCTATGACGTTGTTGTGTCATTCGTCTCTTCTTCATTTCGCAACCAATCACTGTCTGGTTGAAAGCTTTAGATTGAAAATAGTGTATTCTTGCTGAAACTTCTCTCAGTGCCACGAGTTGTCTGCATACTGACGCCACGATGATAATAGATCTTACTGCAAAATTCACGCTGTTTATTTAAAACATAGCCACAATTTTGATATTTTTTAATATTTTCCACGAGTTTAGCGAGTTTGCATCGATGCTTGATAAAATACTGGTCTTACTGAGCATTTTGACACCTAAATATCGTCTGTAACTCTGACTGCTGTGGAAACTTAACAATTGGAAAAACTATCCTTATTATCTGGTCACCTTTACTTATACAGGTTTCGTGCCTTCCTCAGCAACGCAACGCATACCTATTGATCCATTCTTGAATGAGTACCTTTGTAAAACAAGTCTAAATTCAGCACGAAGTGTCTGTGTGCGTACGCACCACTTAATCCTTCGCATCATCACTCAGCAGTCATCTTTACTGAACTCTTGGCACCACCATAAAGCCGTAGCATTTTGATACTCGTTTATTTGGACTTTCATTTCAAGTCCGACGCCTTTGATGTTAAATGTCGATACTGTGTCAAGGTCTAAGTCTTTCAAATGTGGTACACACATCAATCACGGTAAACGTTGTAATTACACAACAAAAGTGACAATAGGAACAATCCAGGGGAGCAATTAAAAAGCTGTGTAAAATTGAATGAAAGTATGAAGGTTAAGAGAGGAGACGAAACCGAGAAACTCATTACCGACAGGTTTGGTGTCAACCGAGACAAAGAGAATGACACCCAGCCGCCGCCGGTGGCAATTACACGAAGACGAAATGAAGAACGCAATAAAACACGCCGAGGTGCAGTGGGAAAAGCAAATTCCATTTGATATCAGTCCAGTGTGCATGGCTTTTAACGGGCGGCTTTGAAGCATTCAGGTGCATGTACATTTCGGACAAGTGGTCACCTAGTGATCACCACCAAGACATGGCCTTGCTTGTAATCGTAGCGAAATAGCTACTTACATACTTTCATCGGGAAACCTGTTGCTTGAGAACCACTTCTGGGGCTTGAGACAATTCTTCACGTCGCTGGCATGGCAGTGCGGTGAAGACGAAGTTAGGAAAATTATTATTCCCATGGCACCCTGAGAGAAGGGATGCCATGAGAATAGGCTGCAGGAATTCTCGGAATTGCTATAAAAATTGAGGTATTTAACTACTTATGTAGAATGACTAATGTGGGTTTTCCTGTGTCATCGTTTTATGTGCAGGCATTTTTGAGAGAAGACGGCACTTATCAAATAAGTTATGTCTGGGGTCATATTCAGGTTTCATTTATTGTGATTTTTGTGTGATTGGGTAGAGAGTTCGAAGATGAAACAAAGGCTTGGCTGCGACTGATTTGAGAATGCAATCAGATTCAGTTTTGTATTCTGAACCACGTTTCTAGTTGGTTGTGAATGATTTGTGGAAGGGACAGCATGCTTGTGAAACTAAAATGATCATGTTCAGAGAGATCTGCATCAGTCCCCTGAAGACCTCCGGAAAATAATGTTTTGCGAAACATATCTCACGACATCCATGGACATCGACTAAAGTTTGTTTTCAATATTGTTGGGTGAACACAAGTCTGTCACTCAAAATCGACGAAATGATTAGTTTAAGTTAGGTTATTGGGCTACCAGCAAATTTGCCAGAACACTTAGACCATTGTTGGTCCATTTTGATGCCGTAGTCAGACTACTACCATTGATCGGCTACTGCAGTGATGTTAATTTGATGTTCATGGGATTCGAACCGGGCACTCCGATAACCAAGGGCGGACACTTGACCAAATGGGCCGTTCAGTTGTTTTACGACCTGAACGTTGGTAGGTGTGCCTTTTGTCTCTACGTGCGTCGACTCCAACCTCGACGTCGTAGGTTCGATTCCAGCTCTAAGCGACAGAAATAATTTTCACGACCCCACTTCTTTCGAGTCACTGACAATGCTCAAAGAGTGTTTCCTGTCTAGAAAAAGTTTCTCAAACTTGGCCGTTCGGATTCGGCGTAAAACTGTAGGTCTCTTCCACTCGTGAGAGAACAGCACGAGTGGTTGCTGAGAAGCTAGGCCCTGGCCCTCTATGGGCTGTAGCGCCACCCATATTATTATTATATATTATTATGACATGGGAACCCACCTCTGGCAGGCGTCAAGAAGTGAAGAGTGATAGAAACACAGAAATAACAAATGGACGATGGATATTGTTATGGCCCGAGTACAATAGTGTAAAGACCGACAAACTCCAAGAGGACTACGAACACTTAAGTGTGATGTGCTTCGGCAAATCAAACCACATCCATAACCTTTACAATTTTATATAATTTAACACTAACGACTCATTGGTTACATCCCTTTTAGAAATCGAGCAATACAAGTTGGAGCGTTCTAAACCTACTTATGTAGGAATTGTAGAGACAATATAAGGTAAATATTCGATGGGCAACGTATAACGCAGCAACAAATCCACTGGTGATTTGATAGCTTATCTCACTGAAAAGTGGAAAAAATCTTTGCACAAGAAAGGCGAAGGCAAGATAGTTACGCTTGATATTTCTAAGGCATTTGACAGAGTTTGCCATCAATTAAATCTCTTCTTCTATGGATTAGAAACTACCTTTCGAACCGTTCAGTCCAAGTTGTTTTGGATGGATTCAAGTCTGATACCCACTTAATGCTGCTGTCCTCAGACTCTTTTGTAAGCAACACTGTTTGTCATTTTTTTAAATAGCCTCCTGCCTGTTACTTTTAATCCACTCCTTCGCTGATGACAGCACCTTCAGATTTTTTTACATTCGTTCCACGACAGACGATCCTGGCCTTTGAACGTAGTATTAAAACGCCAGCGTGGTTGATACTTTCACAGGTTGATACGATAAGCTAAAGCCCGTAAAGGGACAGGGCTTAGCTTCTCAGCTACCACTCGTGTTATGCGTGCTACTGTTCTCCCAGGAGTGGAAAGTTTTATGCCGAATCCGAACGGTTAGGTTTGAGAAGCTTTTTCTAGCCAGGAAATACTTTTTGAGTATTGTCAGCGACTCGAAGGAGGTAGGGTCCTACAAATTATATCTGTCGCTCAGACCAGGTATCGAACCTACAACGTTGAGATTTAAGTACTTTGCCCCCAACGCCATGGGCAACCACAGTGGAGGGTAATTTGTGCCTTTCCCTCAGCTCTACAAAGTTCTGTAGAAGTTGTTGTATAGATTTCCTATTCTCCTTGAGTGAGTTTAGTTCCTTAGTACTAGCCAGTGGCCGGGCAGTTTTCGATTCGGAGCCATTGGGATAGCGCAACAAAGGACGTCGTCGAACGAGATGACTCACACAAGTGGAGGAGGACCTCAACTAACTTGGTGTGCGCAATACGAAGTAGCTGTCGAAAGATCGTGCTGGGGGGCTGGTTAGGCCCAGGTCCACCCCGGACTGTAGCGCCAAGCACAAAAAGAGAAATAAGTGGCCGGAATTGACTTTTAATGTGTAATCGTTAGGAGGACTTAGTGAAGTCGTTCTAAAGATTTCCAGATTAGATGATCCATATTATCCAAGTTAGTTGTTTTTTCCCATAACTTCGTGTCTCTATGCATATTCCACAGCAAATCATAATCGAACGTAGTTATATTGCACAGCGTGACTGCAACCTAAGGGCCTAGGTCCACCCCGGACTGTAGCGCTAATCAAAGAATACTCCAACCTAACCTAACCTCCACAGAGGTTGTAAGCCTTTCAAATAGTGTGATAACGTGAACTAATGAAATGTTTTCCATCAACCATTTGATGACCTTGGCACAGTGACGTGGATGCCTCCATTTATTGGTTGCCTTCACAGACATTCGAAATCGATTTTCGATGCAATTAAAATTTGATTTGGTCTCACGGTGGTACACTTAATCAAAACCGATAACTTTACCTTTCACACTTTCAAGATCCACAAAAAAAAAAAAACGATCAATCACAGAAATGTCTCAACAATTCCAGTAGGATGCAACATTTGTCCACTCCTCCGGACAGTCTTACTCTACGAGCCATTCCCAGCAGAAACTCTATTGTGTCCTGCTCGCGACACCAGCCGAGTCTATCTATCTTCCGTTTTCACTGTTGACTTAAACGCTCTGCTGTGCGCAGTATTTTTTTGATTAATATTATGTAATAAAGTAGTAATATTAGTAATTGAAAGGAAATAGCTTACGTCTGCACTCACGTTGCTAACCAGAATACCACAGTACTCAGGCTGTCCCTGGGTGGCCAATAAATTCAAACCGAATGCAACCGAATCCGATCCATTGCCCAAGACCATACAGCTCGGTATGCGATAATCTCGCGCGTGTACCGCTCCAAGATACGGCCCATTGAAGTGTACTTTGATATTCATTGTTCCGGCTTTGCATGTTGCCGATACGTGGGGAGCGAATTCGGTGCTCGCTGACTCTTGGCATGTTACCTGGAAAGAAATAATGAATTAGTCATTAGTGGAAGAAATAGCATTTTTTTTCTCGATTGTTGATTGTGAGAAATCTATTTGAATGTTTCATTTGTGCGAACTGGTCAGTGGGAAAATGCAAATAAATTAAAGTCAGCAGAGAGATAACGACAAGGGCTTTGCAAATAAAGCTAGCTCGGGTGGAAGGGGTATCGACACGATTAGTTAGACATTGGAATGTGAAAAGCGTATCCCACAGACGTTATCATTATATTATCGTTACAAGAATACAGTCTACAGTCTGTCCCATTTGTACTCACATTGGCTCTGGTTCATCTATTTGGCACATCTTTTATCCTTTTTTAGCATTGTTCTGTTCGTAGATATGGCATTGCCAGATGAAAATGTCGATAGAGCACTCTGTGGTAGGAATCGTGAAATTGAGCTTAAGGTTGTTTTTGGGGCACAACCAGCTGGTCCCAAAGACACATACTTCGATGACAGAAGGTGTGCAGTGAAAGAAGGTGCTCTTTCAGCCTTACGTCTGTCGCTCTCTTAGACTAACTTATTGTATAGATGTTGTACTTATTAGTATGAGACCTTTTGTTACTAAAACCATCCGGATTCCTTTTTCACTTTTACATCATACAAGTCCTTCAGCTCTGTAAAGAAGCAATTTCCGAGAAACTTTTCTCTGTGCTGAAATTCGCAAAGTAGATGGTGGATGGATTCCATGTCTTCCTCATATCTCTGCAGCTTCTGCTAAAGACATTGTGTGGTATGCTCACTTGCGATGCTTATGTGCCTATGGCGCAGTGACTCGGAGGAGCTCCTATTAGTGTTCTCACTTCCTTGCAATAATGACTGCAGGTTTTCGGAAAGGTGTTTTTCCTTTGAAGTCCGCAACAGTTAGTGGTTCACCTGAGCCGATTTGATCTTTCAAAGTCGCATAATAATAATAATAATAATATGGGCAGCGCTACAGCCCGTAGAGGGCCAGGGCCTAGCTTCTCAGCAACCACTCGTGTTGTGCGTGCTATTGTTCTCACACGAGTGGAAGGGACCTACAGTTTTATGCCGACTCCGAACGGCCAAGTTTGAAAAGCTTTTTCTAGACAGGAAACACTCTTTGAGCATTGTCAGTGACTCGAAAGAGGTGGGGTCGTGAAAATTATTTTTGTCGCTCAGAGCTGGAATCGAACCTACGACATCGAAGTTGGGGTCGACGCACATACCCACAACGCCACGGACCACCACCCAAAGTCGCATAACCTAGGCTATATTCTAACACCAGTTCGAATTCTCTGTAAAACGCAACTAATTAGATCCTTTGCTCGATTTCAGAGACAAACGAAAAAAATCAAGAGCAACAACAGCATTATATACCGACTGTAGAAGACTGTGCCTGAAGAGAGTAACTCGGCTATTGTTGTGTACGCACTGACTTTGCTTCGATTTTATAGTCCTCACTATCAGAGCTTCCGACCAAGTCCAGACCAAGAACACGGGATAATTTGGTTATAATGACTGGACGAAGCAGCGAGCTGTGAACAGTCATGAATACAACTTAGCTAGCGCAGGTATAGGACTATATTGCAATGTTAGCTGAGAACTAAAGAAGTCGCCATACAAGATCTTCTTCTTCTTGTTGCGCTACAGTCCGGGGTGGACCTGGGCCTCAACTAGCAAGCCTCTCCAACTAGCGCTATCTCTGGCAAGCTGTCTCCAGTTTCGCACAAAGAGTTGGTTGAAGTCCTTCTCCACTTGGGTGCGCCACCTTAAAGACGGGCGTCCTCTGTTGCGTTGCCCCACAGGTTTGGATTCGAAGAGAAGCCATGCAAGATAATTACCAGTTTAATTGCTGCAAATGAGTTGCTTCCTGTGAAGTGTGAACTGAATCGGTCCCCAATTCATTGAGTACAAGCATCACCTTTATTCAAGTGATCAGGAGCTTTTGCACCGAGGTAGGTACACCAGAAGTTCTCATCAGTGACAGACGGCCAAACTTGACATCAAAGCGTTTCCTTCGATTTCTGCGTGCATCATTAATCAGGCATCAAACAAAACTTCGCTCTACCATCCACAGGCAAACGGTTTGTATGAAAAGGCCTCTGGCATGTTGGACAAAGCTGCCAACAGTGCGCACACTTCATAGTGCAACTGAGTATGAAGCGAAATTTCTTCCAGTTCAGCGTACCCTCAGATGCCACCAAGGATAACATCACATCAAAAGAAGAACAGCTGTAGGACGATCCGATAAAGCGTAGCGAACAACAAGAATCATCCGTCATCTGGATTAGAGGTCGGTGTTCTCGTCGTAGGAAAAAGGGCGGACAACAACTTGTCACGTAAAAAGTCATCACCAAAATTCACCGGACTGTTGGTTGTATGTACTTCGATGTGGGCAACCATCTACCACCAACCTAACCACAACACATTCCTCACTATTGCAGCCTTTTCGGCCATTTGCCGAGAACATCTTAGCGTCGGCAGAGTGAGCAAATGCTAAACATTTTACTTGCCGGCAGAGACGTGGCCATCTACAAAAGGACTTTTATCAAAATGTCATGACACTCGTTCAAACTTATTTTTCAACGCGATCTCTCAGAAAGTCCACTATAGACCAGATGTTCGACCTACGGCAGATAGTGGAAAAGACTCAAGAAGAGCAAATTGACACTAATCATCCGTTCGTCGATTTCAAGGCCACATATGAGAGCGTGCAAAGAGATCCCGTGTCGACATTACTGCCAAACTCGTCAGGTTGTGCAGGATGACGATGGAGAACTCTCACTGGTCCATAAAGGTCGAGACCTTCAATGTCAAGAAAGGTTTTAGCTAAGTCCACGCGGTGTCATGTGACTTCATCAACATCGTCCTGGAGAAGATCGTGCAAAATTCACACGCCAACACTAGAGACACGATCTTCCAGAAGTCCGAGCAGCTGTGAGCATACGCGATGACATTAACGTGATTGACAGAACTCAAGAAGCCTTCGGCTTACATTTAGACCGAAGCGGCTAAAATGGATCTGGCGGTGAATGAGTGCAAAAAGAAGTATATATATATATGGGTGGCGCTACAGCCCGTAGAGGGCCAGGGCCTAGCTTCTCAGCAACCACTAGTGTTGTGCGTGCTATTTGATGAGTGGAAGTGACATACAGTTTTACGCCGAATCCTAACGGCCAAGTTTGAGAAGCTTTTTCTAGGCAGGAAATACTCTTTGAGCATTGTCAGTGACTCGAAAGAGGTGGGGCCGTGAAAATTATTTCTGTCGCTCAGAGCTGGAATCGAACCTACGACGTCGAGGTTGGGGTCCACGCACGTGACCCACAACGCCACGGGCCAAAAGAAGTATATGCTGTCCTCAAAAAAAAGGATAAACAACATTGACGTCTTGGACAGACCATCACAAAGGGCACTTATAACTTCGAAGTAGTCAAGGACTTCGCCTAACTTGGCTGCGGACTACAATGTACAAATAACATCTGTACCGAAATCAAGCGTAGGAAAACTCTTGCCAACCACTGTTTCTTTGGGCTCAAGACGCAATAGAGTAATGGAGCCGTCTCTCTAAGGACCAAGTTGACTCCAGTAAGACACTGATCATCCCAGTCCTGCTATACTGCGCGGAGGCATGGACAATCTCAAGAGCGGGTGAAGAAGTCCTTGGTCTCTTCGAGAGAAAAGTTTTGGGTGCGATCTTTCTGTGTGTGTTGACGGGCTCTGGAGGAGAAGATTCAATCATGAACTGTACGGGCTGTACAGTGACATGTGCCTAGTCAGGCGCCCACGGTGACTGTGCCATGTAGAGCGTATGTACAACTCAGCTCCGTTCCGAAGAATCTTCGAATTCAAACCTGTGGGGCAACGCAACCGAGGACGCCCGCGTTGAAGGTGGCGCACCCAAGTTGAGAAGCACTTAACCAAATTGGTTTGCGAAACTGGAAACAGCTAGCCAGATATCGCGCTAGTTGGAGAAGCTTGTTGGTTAAGGCTCAGGTCCTTTGAGTAACATCACTCTAGGGACACTCTAGGACTCTAGGACATCGCCAATTTGCGAATTCAAATCAGTCCTCGAGCGGTCCTCCGAGTAATGGCAGTTTCGGCCTAATTACGTTCCAATTGACAGCAGATAGTACCTGGTATCTGATTTTGTGTCAGATTTTTTGTGATGGATTAGAAGGCATATACATTTCTTCAATTGCTCAGCTGATCAATTGACATCTGTCTCTCTCAAACTTTCATTGAATACCACCCAGACTAGACACCATGCACTCACTCAGTTTCCGCAGAATTCCATACCGAATATGAACCCTGGATGCATTTGCATGAACTTTTTACAACATTTTACAAACAAACAAAAACTCATTAAACTTTGCTTAATTCACATACTTATGCATCGCAGCGCAACACAACAGTTGCCGGCGCTGCTGTGCTAATAGATGTTCCAGTGCGAATAAGGCATTAAAATATTTTCAAAGTAAAAATTATTGGAGCATACCACTTCGCAATGGCAGAACAACACACAACAATAATAGTTGTGCTACAAAGCATCATTCGTGAACGAACAACGAAAACGCCATTTGTTTTGTCACCTAACTGTGCTGCCAATGGTGACTGTGTTCACATAAAATATAGCCTATATTCCAGCACTAGCTGTGAATACCCTCTGTCACCACTGTTCATTGTTCTTTGTGGACCCACCGACGGGTAAATCGACTTGCGCGAGTGTTTATTATTTAGACAGCACTTAGCCAATCGGTTTGGAATATGCCTTAATTGACATAGGTGCAGTGAAGGCAAATACGTTCAAGCGAAGTTCTTTGCGTCGATGAAAGCAAGCGCAAAAAACTTGAAGGGTTCGGACGGACGTGTCTGAGGCGTCAGCAAGCTTGCAAATCTATGCGTGAATGTGTGCGCGTTTTTTTGCGGACGGGTCCGGGTTCGATTGAAAGCGGATTGGGTACACACCTGCAGTGTCCCCTCGAGTGCCGAGCGGGTTGTAGCTGTGACCTTAGTTTACAAAACGTTGGCATACATTTATTTTTCATTCTCTGGCATGTTTATGTAGGTTTTTGTATATTGGTACTTCATGTTTTGTTTTTGGTGCTGACTTGGAAACGGACAAGTGAACATCCGCATGGTTTTTTGAGATCAGGGACAGAGCATATTATTCGTTGATTTGCCTTATCTTGTCGCCGGATAAATCATGGAATGTTGACAGAAACGAATATAAACGATGACGCTACCGTTCTAGTTGGGACCAAGATCTAGATTTTTCTTGACAGCAATTCAAAGACAACCACGAAACTGACGAAACTGTGAGAGCATTTTTTTTAGCGATGTACGCTTACGGCGAACATTGAAGAGACTGATAGGAATGAAAGAAATACTAATTCCAACCGATGAAGTGATGGCTAAGTTCGTAAATGTCAACAAAATGCGCATCCTGTTAGCGTCACTGCTTTTGCGATGCGATGAAATGATTTTTGCGATGCTTCGATAATCTATGATACGCTAGTTGCTTTTATGTGCCCAACAGTTGCTCTCATGTGACGTTTTAGAACGCGGTGTATTGCATCATTGCTACTTGTCTGCATTTAAGAACACTTGACGTTGCAGTACTGCGCTAGTACTGCGACTACGAAGGTAAACAGTCCTTCTGTCTAGTACAGAAGGACGCCCTTACTTGTCAGATGAATAGTAACTCAGTCGCAGAACGGCTGGATGGCACAGTTGATTGAGTGCCTGCCCTTGGTTATAGGGGTCCCAGGTTCCGATCCCAGTGAAAGCAAAAGTTGTTATGCATTTATTTGGTTTTCAAATCTGGTCCAGTCACAATTGGCTGTTGGAATCAAATTAACTACACTGGGTATCACAAGGGATCAACGATGGGCTAAGTGTGCTGGCAATTTCCAACCTAACCGAACTAAGTTGCAGGATCAGACGGAGTGCCAGTAGATCTTTTCAAGGGCCGTGACTCTGTCTGGGATCCTACACGAGGTCATCTGCAACACACTAATTGTCTCCGGAAAGACGCCTGTCCTGACAGTGAGTAAAAAATCGTCACAATCGACAGCAACTCGTCGAGGTTGTCTACTTCGTGGCAAACGTGAACTACACAATGACATCCCAGCTGATATTCGACGCAGAATTGCTTGAGACAACCGTTGTTACTTCATTCTTTCCAAACTGAGACTAAACACGAACAACTAAAATCAAAAAGCCACGGACACAAAAGAAGTTGGCACTTTCTGCACGTGGTCCCTAATGGTACCGAAGTCTTTGAAACGGAACATCTAGGTGCACAGCTAGGCTGGATGCGACACGGAGATGAATTCTACTGAGCAATATCGAATGTATTTAATAATAATAATGTGGGTGGCGCTACAGCCCGTAGAAGGCCCGGGCCTATCTTCTCAGCAACCAATCATCTTGTGAGTGCTATTGTTCTTTTGCGAGTAGAAGGAACCTAGAGTTTTATGCTGACCCTGAACGGCCAAGTCTGACAAGCTTTTTCTAAATACGAATACTCTTTGGGCATTAACAGCGACTCCAAAGAGGTGGAGACTTGAACATTATTCTTATCGCACAGACCAGGGTTCGAAACTACGAGTCAAAGGGTTCAGTGCACATATCCACAACGCCACGAGCCACCGTATATTCACTTGCAATTATAAATTACAAAAGTCAATTACATATTCTTTTCCAGCTGATGGAACTCCACTCAGACGCGGTGCTTCTCTATTTCTTGATCGCTAAATTGTCCGTTGTGGTCATAGTCATATTCTGCGTTGTAAACATAGGACCAAATTGGAGAGTCGGGACACATTTCTTGACTTCGACAACGGTTGGATTATCAAAGTAGTGGAATGCAGGTGAACGTGCTCCAAAATTGCAGAAGCGACAATACCTATATTCCCATTTTGCAGGGTTGTGAAAATTATAGGTTTTTGGAAGTACGTAGTGTCAGGCTCTACCACGAGCTAACCAAGCGGAATTTACGTGGGTAGATTTGGTGTGGCCACGTCTCACTACCATTGTCTGGAAACTGGTAACAACCGTACCTTTTCGCTATCGGAAAGATAGATCCACAACATGTCCTCTTTGATTCACCCGATCGATGATCACTCTTGCTTCCACCCAAGAGGGCAACTCATGACATTTGAGTCGATTGAGGACAGGGAGAATGTTCATTTCTCGGGCAATATCAATAGGAGCTAAAAGTTTCGCGCCCCGAAGTTATATGACGTTGAAAAATAAATTCAATTTCGAGAAATTTAATTTAAAACTCACAGCCGTGTGTGTAACTTTACAATCAAATGCATGTAAGTCTGTGGTACAGATTAATGATCAAAACTGTGGCTAGAGTGGGATCATTTTCAACGCAGTCAAAGGTGTGGTAGTTGCTTAATCTGTGGGAAGGCGTCAAGGGCAAAATGTGGTATGCGCAAGACTTGCCATAATTTGTCGTAAAATTCGAAGTGAATATGTTTACAGGTTTATTTTCGGTTTTTACGAAATAGACCGTCACTTTCCGAGATACAACTTTTGCAATCACTGAGAAATTAGTGTGTAACCAGAGCATAAAACACACAGTACTTGCCCAAGTACACGATTTGGACAGGATTTATTGAAAATTAAAAACATGAAGTTCCCAAATGCGACAATGTCATTGCGAAAGGCAAGACCATCACCATCAAATTTTTGGTTAATACTCAGGGTCTGGCCGATTAACTTGTGTTGATGTTGCACAAATCCAACCACGAACTGTACAGTGACACGACAGGAGTCTAGCTACGAATTCAACGGTTAAGATGGGAACCAATTTCTATCAATTATAGCAACCAATTTCAGATCGAACACTATGCGGCGCGAGTGGCTTTGTTGGCATGGAGTCCATTTTGCTTCGCACGATCACTACACGGCCATTTCTCAATATAACACGTTCATCGAATTGAGTTTTTAACCTCATAAATTTGGTCATCACATTGACAATGTACCGCAATTCAAACGATCGAGTGGTTGCCATTCTAGTCCTTCTTGAGTGAACTTCATCTTGTAAGAGTGTAACTTGAGATCCTTTTCTAAAATTTGCAATACTGGGTGTGGTCTTATTGATGCCTAACTCTTGAAAACGTCATTCGTTACTCTTTGTTTCGTTAGAAATGGACGGAATGCTGTTATATTACACTCAAACGTGTTTAAAGACTAAGAATTGCTTGTTTACAGGAACGGAATTACGACTAAAATTTTGGGAAAAGTTGACGTCACCGCCTGGGAAATTCAGTAGTGAATTTACATTTTTGCAAGCGTTTTTCCCTCGTGTACTTGATCTTGATGTAGGCGGCCGTGGCGTTGTGGCTATGTACGTCGACCCAACGCACTTGAACCTCGACGTCTAGGTTCAATCTCTGGTCTGTACGCTGCTCCACCTTTCGAGTCACTGAACTGACATTGACAGTTTGGTCATTGGCTTTAAGGTTACTTCATACTGAACGTTTAAATTGAAAAAGTGTTTACAACCTGACGAACATCAGTCACTTTATTAGAATAAAATTCATCAAATTTGATGGACTCATGCCTTCAATTGCTAAGTTTTGTTCACCAAAAATGTTTTAACTAATCAACTGTATCACTTCAAATGCTTACTCTTAACACAAAATTCTCAACCGTCCATCAGTGTCCATCAGTACCCTCTTAAGACAGCATCTGTTGAATCAAACCGCACGGAAGTCGACTAGAATGTTGCTGTTCATCAACATGAGTGACACTCTCTACAGAGGGAAGAGATTCCTCTTTGAATTCAGTTAAGTTGGCTCAGCCCGATCTACTTCTACGGCAATTCATGACTATGCATGTGGCAACAACTTGTCATAGTTATTCAGAGATATTCCCCTCCACTCCGTGTAATGACAGATCATGACGGACTGAGTACAGGAATTTGCATAAATGAGCACAGATTTCATGCGTAATTCAAATTAAGACAATGCCAAGGCTAAGAAGGGATTTCAAATAAGACCGACTGCCGCTCCACGAAACTGAGATTTGATCTTAAGCATAAAACAAAAACAGGTTACTATGCTGATGTGTGTAAACGACTAGGTTAAGTACACGCGAAATTACCAAGATTTCGTATCTCGTGACTTTACTTCTCCCGATGCTATATTTAGGCAGACATGTGTGCATGTGTAGTTCTACACTTGCTGCTTGCCGTCAGCATTCGTCTCTGGTTTAGGCGATCAAATTAGCTTGAGTATGGAAACACTAGGATGTTATGTGGTCATTAATTTCTTACCACATTTAAGTGTCTATGTTCACAGAAAAGGCTTAGCTGGTAGGCAGGCAGAGTGGGTTCCTATTTATACTCAAGATCGGGACTTCGTCTACTTTGGTACGTCTTGTATTTGGGAATATTTAGCAGGAGTAAAGGCAAGCAGTGCTGGGGTGTGCTCTATATGGCCTTCGTAGCTCAAAGTTGGTTTATTTACTTATTTTTAATTTCATTTTTATTCATTGTTGTTCATTAAACATGATGTAAAAATCACAAGGTGGAAAGTTCGTTTTAAAGTAGGGCCATCACACTTCTACCATGCTCTTTGAATGGGCTGCAACGAAAGTAACGACTAACTTTCATGTCGGTTAATACCGTCTGCCGACGTTTTCTCACAGTAACATGATGTAAAGCTCGACTGTCCGATGTCGGAAAGTGACACCAGCCACCTAAGCGGAGTTTTGACATTCAAAGCTAGATAAGAGAAGCTTTGACAATGTCTCTAGTATGCCAGCGTCGATTACAAACGCCTACGACATGTGGATGCTTGTAGCAGACTACCTATCACCTCCGAAAGAAAACCCCTGGCATGGTGGTGAGTGTGAGCAGGAATTCTGTTTTCATGCTTCTATGTTCAGGTGAAGCTCTTTTATCTCAACTACAACATACCTTGAAAACTTAAAACTGTTGCTTTTCAGCTTGTTCTGACATCGCAAGCTAAGCGAGAGTACTATTTTTTCGATCTAGTTGGTCCACGTTCCCTTTCAATCTCTCCTGATCGAGGCAGTAAAGTAGCGGTTGGCAATGCTGTTTTTATATGGTAGATCTCCTACTCCAAACGGGTAGGTAACAAGATTGTCATAACAATTTCGAAGCTGTGCTTGTAATTTGCCTGTACGTCTTAACAAAAGTTTCCGACAGTCTTTGGTGTCCTTGAGCTGGGAGGTGCATCCTGACTTAAAGTTGTGACTCAGTTGATCTCAAACGATAGTACAACGATAGCATGTATTAAGGACAAAATAGAGAAAGGATCATCACAGTGTTCAGTCGCCAAAGTATTTTTGATCAGTTTTCTCTGTATTTTTGTCTAAATAAGTATTCAGTTTTCTATGCCATTGAATTTCGTGCTTTTCGAGTGTGCATTCCCCACAAAGCTCTTAAGATCAGAAATCTTCTGAGAAAACATTTGAAAACAAAACCAAGTGCAACTGGTTTATTTGGTTTTCCTCCTCACAATTGAGGGTTTCACATTTCAAATGATCTCGCACTCAAGATCAGAAACCATCGATGACTCTTCAATTCTCATTTGAACTCATCATCTGCTGCATTGATTTGAATTTTCCTGGTCACCTGCCTCTATTCATTGTACAAGGGGTACAAGTACGAAGAATTAGATCATTCCGTGAACAGCCACAACTCAGATGCCTCTTTAAGAGGTTTCAATGTCTGTCAATAAGATGTGTAATCACTTTGAAATTGTGTTTATAGCCGTGACCATGTGTTAAGATTCATTCGTCTACATGGTCGCATCGGAATGGTGTAAAGTGTTCAGGAAAACGTGATTGATATATACCAAATAAGTGCATTGCTCTTGTACACATTCTTTCTGAAAGCCAATATTTAGACTGCTTGATGTGCAGACGGCAATGGACAGAAATCAAGAACACTCTTGAATGTGATATGGGCTACTAGGGAAAATGAAGAGATTTGTGCTCTGATGATGATCGTAGGTCTGGGGGATTGGGGGCATTTGTGTTTTTTTGAGAGCATGTTGTAACAAAGAGTGCAATTATACAGAAGATGGGCTCAGAGGGCTCAGGGTCACTAATTGTATGACAACACATCATCATCAACATCTGACCCACATGATCCACTAAAGTGGTCGCAGGTGTAAAGCACTAAAACACTAGAGATCTTCAGGCACCTCGATCCTCCGTCATCGACTCCAAACTCACTAGGCTTTATGCCCCAGCGCAACAAAGTGAGTTCGTGGACTTGGTCCAATCACCTCGTCATGGGTCTGCTAAGAGGTCCTATTTCTGACGGATTTTCATTTAAGGCACGGCACGGAAACATACGTGCCACGTGTCCAAACTATCGCAGCATAGCTCACTTCGTTTGAAGAAGCAGCTGCACAACATTAAATTCCTCGTACACTGAAAAGGAAAGGTGACAAGACGCATCCTTGGCGAAGTCCAACACCCACGGTAAAAGGTGAAACAGAGACTCTTAAGTTTCATTGAAACCTGTTCAGTTGCCTACCCTTGTAAGTTGCCCATCAGAAGAGTAGGAGCACCAAAATTTCGCATGAATACTCCTCCAATGCCTCTGAATGTTGGCCACCTGTCTATATTGAAACCGCACTCCTTGATTTATGATTTCATCTTAAGTTCAAAATAACTTACGAAAGATGTCCAGCAATCTGGTCTCCTGCTGGTGCATTGCACAGAGAAAAACAATTTGTGAGTACGTAATCCTGGGGGTTCTTCTATTTTCTTCAAACTGGCCAACCAGCGGTTTAAGACTTTCATATTAGCAATGGATGGATAGACAGTTTTTACAAGAGGAACATGTGCGGCGAGAGTGCTAATGTAAACCACCAGGCTGTGATTTGTGGGACAAGTAATCTTCCAAACTTTTAAAAAAACAGCTTAACGCAGATTTAATTGTTATGTTTTACTGCCAGCTTTCAACAAAAGAAGTTTTGCTAAAGGCGGAGCTGAAACATAAAGGGGATCATAAATTAACATCATTGCTTTTTGTGATACTTGATTTGACATCTGTCGGTAATTTTGAGGTTAGTTTGATTTGACAATTCATTGTGAATAGACTCAAACTAGACTAGAGCAACGTTTGGAAACTATTCAAATTGTAGATAAGTCGCCATTACACAAAATACGAAAACACTCTCATTTTTCGTGCAATTTCTTTAACATTTGAGCAACTACAGTCAAACGCCAACGCTTACTTGCTTATCGATGACCCTGACTATGACTCAGGTGACAGATGGCTGAGTTTCGACGTAACGATCAGGTGACTGCTGGCTGAGTTTCAACGTAATGAACAATAATCACCCTGAATAACGAGACATTGAGACGAAGCGATGTGCTAAGACACGTCATTTCTGACAGCTTGCCAAAATAATCGTCTGTCTACCCACTGCTCTACTGTTTAATGAACAATTCAATTTGACAGGCATTGTACACACGCGACAAATGAACAATCATTCATAGGTTTGCATAAAATCATAAACTGTTTCCCTTTCATTAATATGCAACTTCATTTTCGACACACCCCGTTAAACAGGCAATTGCTACCATTTTTTATTAGCGAATCGCTTAGCCCCCATTTCTTGCACGAAATACAAATGGTTAAAAGAATTATGAGAGACACAAAACGTGTACACACACAGTCCACGACAGAGCCAAAGCAGTCTTAGGCTGCACAACAACTCTGTGACATAACTAAATTTTCTGCTTGAGCGTGCAAAACAAACAGCACTTGGGACTTTCTCCTCCACATCCACTCGCAGCATACATTCCCTCGGTCGTTTCCTAGTTTTTGTTCGCAATGAATTTGTTAACGAATATTGACAAATACACTTCCGTGCACAATTTCGCATTTCAAGTGCCACATGAGATCGGTCAGGCGTCCTCTTTGATTTGATTTCGCTCTTCAGCTGCGCGTTGCGCCTACGCCGTCCATTGACACTGACAGCTGATTTAATGCCGCGAGCGTGATCACACTAACCCATTAAGCTGTGTTGGATGCGTGTTTTATTCGCTGCGCACATCTGACGGACAAAAGAGTTGAAGTTTTTCACCTCATCGAGACTGTTTTTGTTGAAATTCTCGTAAGTGGCAATAAGGTGGAAATGAGAAGACATTACCGGGGGGCGATGCATTTGATTACGACAGCGCGTAGAACAAAAGAAACATTCTTCAACTGACGGGGGGAAACATTCTGTCGAATCACTGATATGTGATGATGGTAGAACTAATCACTTAATGGGCATACACACAAGTGCGCATGCGGCCCGGAGTTACACCTCTGCATGGTCTATTCGATTCCCGCACTTGACCCCGGCCGGAGTTCACAAAGCAAGTCATTCTACTGAATTTTCCATTATCTCACATTCGTTAAAGCTCGTAATTGACCCATGGGCCATGGTGCTGCCCGGACCGACGGCCCTCTCGACATGCACTCAGCTCGGGTGGGATCAGAGCCGCTTTCAGGAAGCCATGCACTCGCGCAAGTTATGCTTATCATGCCGTTATTACCTTTACCACAATCAAAATATTTCGTGGGCGAGTGAGGCATACAAATGGTTTCTTTGTTTGAATTCAACACATGGGCGCCATAACACGAAAACCTTCGAGAATAAGAGGCATTCTACACGACACGACGAATGCCAAGTGTTAATTGTTCGGTTTTCCCTGCTCCCAAGTAGAATGTGAATCAGAATGTCAGAAAATGCAGGCAAACGCTGCCAGTATTGTACGTACCAATAGACGAGGTTCGGCGGCGGCGGTTGAATTTGCCCACCTCTGCTCTGGCTGATGGCTGAGTCGGCGGCGGCGAGGTCCTTGAGTGGACCAACGTGTTCTCGTTCTCGTTTCGTTTTTATTCTCCTTCTTGCCGCTGTTATCGCGACTTAGAACATAAAGATACCAAACATTTTAGTGTTCGTGCCGGAGAGGCAGGAGTGTCGGTGAAACTGGTTTTCTGTTAAGTCGCCCAGGCATTTTAAGCCGCCATTTGAATGAATGCGAAATCGAAAAATGAAACCAGTTTTCTGAATTATGACGCATTCGTTTGCAGCAACGAAGGATTTGCTTAGTTGGTCGCAACGTCGAGAGCGATATCTTGCATGCTTGTGACATGGCAAGGGATTTGTTTCTTTGTTTACCAGCGACTGTTTCATTTTTTTTTGACTGAACTAAGCTGGGTGTCCTATAAATTAGTCTGTTTTGCAATGGTTTTTATTATCGAGCCAAGCCTGAGCGGAATTTGATTGCGTTTGCATTGATATACGATCGGCTGAATTTAATCCAGTCCCTGGCACATTTTTTGACATTTGCTGCGCTGAAATGCTAGCTAGGGGAACTAGTTTTTGTGTATCACATCCCGTCTAATCCGGTCGATATAAATCCATAAGCTTGGCTCTGTTGCGAGTCTAAGAATATTTATTGCGTCTGTTATGCATTATCATTTTCGTTCTAGCTTGAATCGAAGAATTCAGAAATAGCACGAGGTTACGGCTTTTTCTGGTGCGAGTGAGTAACTATGCATGCTTTCGTCTGTTCTTATCGAAAAGGATGTTTGTTGAATTGAAACATCAGATTCTGTGTGGTGCATGTTACTTGGGAAGCACACAAGCAGGAGTTCTTCATCTTCGCTTGGTCGTTAGGTATGTACTCGTAGTTGGTATCAATGACTGACCAACTCGACCAAATCCTGTACAAAATACAGCATTGACAAGTACACTGAGAGGTCGGCACAACTGATCTGATGTGTAAGTCAAGACAATTTAAAATGTCAAAACCTCGGAAATACCGTTTTCGGAATTCTGCATTCTTGAACCTTCTCTTATGCTACACAAAGCCATCCGGAGGTAGATGATCAGTAATTGATCTGTAACAAAATGCCGGCGCATCTGCTTCCCATTGCGTAACAATAACACCATTGATGTATCTACATCAACGTCAACCGAGAAACTGTATTTAAGAAACCCCTCCAACCTGACTCTCAAAGAGGTTAGTTTTGGATTGCATTGCATTTACCCACTCATATGAGAATAAAACGGACTAAGCCCAAAGATGATGTTGCTACTCTGTAAGTCTCTGAAAGACCCGTAGAGGTCCAGGGCGTAGCTTGTCACAGAGTATGAATTCGGAGTATCTTCGAGAGGACACTCCTACCCATGCGCTTTAAATTCTTCTTCCCTTTTTTTAAGCAAATATAAACTACTACTACAACTGTGCTATTCGCCTAAGGGTTTGTTCTAAATGGTGCGATTACACCTACGCGCACCCCAAAATCCTACACCAACAAAGTCTCACCAAAACCCAAATAGACTACATTTTACCTCGACACTTCTCAGAAAACAGCTTTGAAACCCTGATTCCATAAAGAAACCTGTGGTACGGCGGCAAGCTTAGTTTTCATTCAAATAAAGTGAATAGCCATTCTTGAGTCGAGCGACTACACGTGAGTTGTCCTCGTCATCCTAGAATAGATTAAATGGAAGCAACCGACTGTAGTGAGACAAGCTGGAAGTTGGAAAATATTGTTGGAAGGGTCTACAATGCGACACATAGTTCTTCGGATGTCTTCGACGCGATGTCCAACATTTGATGCAAAGTTTCTGTAGTGGATGAAGGAGGGAAATTAAGCGCTTGGAAAGAGTTGAGAGTACAGGAACAATTTCAACCTCTACAAAACGTAACGAGTTCCTCTCTCTACATCATGTATTGTGAAGGTTCAGAATCGTTGAGTGCGGCATTTTTTTGGAATTGGATAACTGTTCAACCACTCTTGACAATGAAGTCATAAACAACATCATCTCCTCATAGCATCGTCGCCGCGACTTGCACAACAGCAGAATTTTGAGCTGACCTCATACGGTGCTATCAGACACTACAGCTAGCCCTTAAAAATCTTCTGCGATATCAAGCGTGAGATCATGGTGAGTTTTGATTGCTAAAGTTCGAACCAGTGAGTTGTCGAGCTGCACTAAGATTCTCTTAATGTGGCATGTAGTTCCGAACACAATTAATCTGCTCTACCATGAGAAATTTTCTGGACTTTCGACGGACCCTTATGATCAACAGAATATACTAAAGGGCAAACGCCAGCCTCGGGATAACCGCGAACTCTGCAAAATGTATCTTAGTGAGTTGCCCTTGCCAAATATTGCTTCTGCGGGCTCAAGAATCCTGATTCGAAGGACCAATATCCGTGAGCATCCTCTATAAATTTTTAGTTTTCAAGGCACAACCGCAGAGATGATTTTTGGTGTCTTTAAAAGAAAAATTGTACGTCGCAGTAGCAACACAGGACAGGGATAAGTGTTCAAAATGCGCAGGATGCCCACAGTGTTTATGAGAGTGCCTGCTTTTAATCTGTTTTTGACTAATCAACTTTGCTACTTGATGTAGCAACAGTTTTGAAGTACGTCACAGTATTTCAGGGCGAATGCCTTAGTCATCGCGAACCTGACAAGTTCATCAGATGGATACATTCCAAAAACATCTGAAACAGGGCCGGTCTTATCGGATTGGCAACAGTACCAGAAACATTCCTACTCCAGAATCACACAATTTTTGCAGTAAGTTTTCAAATGTTCCACACGTCCATTGATTGACTAACGACCCATATCGTCAATCTTAAGCTAAACACACACACTCTCCAATGACAGCTCCCTTTGAAGTGTGTAACTAAAACAGGAGTGTCAAATCCGGGCCAGGAACACGCATATCTCAACAGAAGCTCCGACAACATCGCGGCGCACCTTTAAGTGCACACACACGCACCAAGCCGCTCCAAGAGAACTCTCCCAGCTTACGGTTCTTTCTCGAGCCCATGAACGTGCGTATTCCCAATCGGAGTCGGAGACTAGCCTTCACACTCTCCATTCACCGCCGCGGACCATCGTTGGTCTGGTTTTCCTCGCATTACACATTCAGAACACACACCCGTGTAAACATCGAATTTTTCATATTTGTTACTTGAGCCTAATCCGAAAATCTACCAGCAATGAAGCGAGTGCGTACAAAGCGCTGATAGCCACACACGTACAAAGCTTACAATCAATTTGAAAGAAATATAAAGCCGTCGACAAGCGACGTTATTGAAAGTGTTTTCCACGAATGGTGCGGGTTCTTATGTAATGTTGGCATTGGGGGGCTCTGTTGAATATGGACTCGCTAAAATTTGACATTGACACCTAATAATATGAGAAGTAGATGGTAAACAAAATTATGCAAATGCCGAAATTAATGCGGAATACTCAACCAAGTTTACGAGGTTTTGTTTCTTCGGTCACACCGGCATGCTGTCGAGAGTTGAACTTTGTTGAGTGATTGTACTTCAGACATTTATTTATGATATGAGGGAAACAAGGTGTCAGTTGACGGCTTGTCAAAACTAGCGCTTTTAAATGGTTTATGGCTCGAATGAGGGGTCGATTTCTAACACCTGAGGAATGTGGCTCTCAAATTTTGATTGGTATCCAATTTCGGGTGAGAACACGTGAAAAATTGAGGCTTTGCTTTTACAAATTGATGAAAGATCAATGGATTTATCAGGCGTAACACATTGGGTGCCTTGGCTATGATATATGATAGCCACCAATAATTTCATTCCTGGCTTGGAAAATTGCTAGCCATTACATACAAATCTGCTATGGAGCGATGCTGCCTGCCACCCCGCTTAAGCTCGTATGGAGTCACGGCTATTTTTTTTCAGCTGTTAGGACTTAATTCGTCCTGGACGCCCAAGCTGCAAATTTACTTGGCAACCAATATGTGAAAGGGTTAAAGATGAGGCTCTTTCCATTTAGTCCTCTGGACCAGTAGCTCTTGACTCTGGATTTTAGAATCCTCATATGACAAGCTTGCCTTACCTAGGGTATATACTAGCCCCCTACCAGAGAAAAAGAATAGATTAAGAAACATCGATTTCCACGCGAGAGTTTAGGTATAGAATGTTCACAGTGGCAAGGTGGCATGTGGCCTGCTCTGTATTTCAGTAGGACCAACTGTGCAATCATCACAGAAAAACTCTACTAACTAATCCCTTGAATGCTATGTTTTTTTTTGGAACAACATGTTGTAGAGCAGACATTTCTGAACAAATTTTGTTCATAACTCAGCTTGGTGTTGTGTATTTAGATTATTTTGAGCATGAACAAAACACCCCAAGCAATTATAAGCCGTTTGTTGTTTATTTTGAACATTTTCATCGCGATTTACCAGAAATTTCCATGAGAAATTAAAAAAAAATGCCACAACGGCCCAGACTCAATTGCACTCCAGGCCAATCCAGGCTTTCTTTCCAGGTTGGATTCCAACGGCTATCGGTGCATACTGTTGAGCTCCTAAAGCAGACAACTATTCGCACGCAGTTTGGAATGTTTTTGGTGGACAAACTTTTTGTTCAAAGGGTGCGTGCCAAAATGAACCAGTGGACATTTATGCGTTGCAGAAGCGTATTGCGGGGGAAAATGGACACAATTCGAGCAAGGGCACGACAGTGTGGCTCTGCAACAGAATAACGCTTTACAACAGGCTCCGCTGGTCAAGGCATACACTGAACATTTGAAGTGAGAAGACGTACACCACCCACCGTTTACCATAGACGGCGCAAATTTGTCCCGACAAAAATGTCGTCAGAAGCACTCTCTCTCATTTTAAGTTAAAAATTGGATGGCTCGTGGAACGTATTCAAAGAGCCATTTTTTCGGATTCGATAATGTGGAGCAATGCGACAGAGGACGCATGCTTCTAAGATTGCGCAACAGTTGCAAAGGACATCAACTAACTTGGCGTGCTCAACTGGACACAACTATCCAGAGACCGCACTAGCTGGAGCGGCTTCTTGGTAAAGGCCCAGGTTCACCACGAACTGCAGCGGCATACAAAGAAGAAGCAGAGGCTCAATTTTTCATTATAAAGCGTCAAGCGTAAGAAAACTCCTTTAAATGTGTGTTTGGAATAGGATTTGAAAAATAGGCAGTGAGAATGCTACCAACTCTGAGTAGACTGCTTCTGCACATCATCGCTCGTGCAGTGATCTCGCTAACCGTAGGCACTCACATGCAGCGGCCAACTTTTTAGCAAAAGCCAGCGAAGCCGCTCAGTTGTAAGCTCCAAAAGTAGGAGTTGAGTGTTACAATGAATCTATTCTGCTTGTCATCTGCAGCCAGCTTCTGCTTTTATTAGCTTCACTTGAAAGTCCCTTTGAAGTAAGACTTTCGTCGTATCCTAGCCTGTCTGCTTTTAACTAAGGCGAAACCATACGCGCTCCTGCTCCCGTGGGCGCTCATACCTGTGCTGTCAGGCGAACCAAGTTCCACATGATATTTGACTATTTTCCGAGTTTTAATTTTCATCCAAGGTGACACTTCTGATTCATAAATCAACATTCACTATCGACAGTCTGGTCACCCGGGCAACTAGATTCCATTTCCTCCAAATCTCAACACAACCACTGTCCATCCAACATTCAATACAACGTGCCCATCCACACAGCATCGCAAAGGCGCGTCGCGGCTAGCTGCGTGCTCAGAATTTTAAGATCAACTTTCGGTGAATTCTCTTATTGGGCACACAATTCAACCCAAATTGAGTGTACCTACTTTTTTACCATTTATTTTTTTTGTCTCCATTCTGGAACTATTCTCGGTCTGTACTGCTGCTCCTAGTTCTTTGTTTTGCAGCATGAATACGAAATTGAAAATGCATTTGGCACGCAGCCGTTTGTATGGCTAATGAGTTTTATAGTGCCATTCATGTCCGTTCTAGGCCCACGCGAGAGTAGGACTTAACCGATTTATTTAAGACACTTCGCAGATCTGATTGCAATAAGTAATTCGAATTTCTAGCGAAAGGAACTGTAGTTGCGCGCTGAGTGAAGTGGGAAATGGGGTTACGAGGTGTGGACATCGACGAGAGTCTTAATGAATTAAATTCAAATGCGAATCGCAGGGATTTATGCACTCGACTGAGGTTAAAATTAAATTATTCACTTTAAAGAGGAGAAAGCCTTTGTTGATGCTTTATTTGGCGGGTAAAAGTCTGTGCGTATGCTTGGTGTTGAGTATCGAGTGTGGAAGGGGCTTCGTGCGAAATTGGGTTGGGGAGCAGTTTAAGTGGGTCGTGACGTTTGGAATTTGCAAAGCATCGATTGGAACCCAATGAGAACAATAAAACAATAACGGCCTTCTAAGGTACTTTCCCATCCAATACCTTAGAGCATCTCTAATTTTAAGGGAAACAAATGGACATCAAAATATGCTCCTCTGTAATTGATTTCGCAATACGGTGCCCGGCTTGTCTCGGTTTAGGTCCGCACTTTGTGTGGTTTTTCAGTCCAGGGCATCCGAGAATTCTTTTTCGCTTCTGCTCGTAGTCGAATGGGTACAACGGTACAGTAGACGTTTTGTAGTTGACTTGAGTTTCTAGGTGTCCAGGCAGTGATATGGGTGCCAGGAAATGAAAACCATAAGAGAAGTGAGAGGACACACATCAAAGCAAAGAAATGACACTGTGGGCAATCAAATAAGACCATGTAACACCGACTAGTCGAGTGTCCAAATCTGACACCAAGAAAAATCATGATAACCAATAGAATCACATTAACAGGAACAGACTGTTGGGACATCCGAGCTAAAGAGATCATAAACTTTCTCAAGACAGCTCCTAAGGCAGCACAATAGAAGCTCGAAGTAGTGTAGTCACTCCCCAATATCTTCAATTCAATTCAATTTAATTAGTGTCTACCTTCAATTCCCGTCACGGACTCTGGACAGCTAAAAAGCTATCAGCTTAATGCAGGAAGTACGGTGGAATATGCCGGGTAAAAACGAAACGACTATGGCGCTTTGTTTGCAGCTGAAAGTGACGCACAGCATAGTGATTTAAATGGAGGACAGTTTAAAAGCGTTTGAATGTCAAAATATGGCAGCGGAAATGGCACTGGATTGGCCACATGTTGATGCAACCAAACGACAACATCGGGAAGTAGTCCTTCAAATCGAATCCTCAAGGTACACAACGAGATAGCAGACCACGACCACAATTCGAGGTAGCCAAAAATGCTGCGAAATGTGTAGGTCCCCTAGGACTGATGTCATATCTAATGGGAGGACATCTTTTGCACATACATCGAGAATCATAGTCCGCACGATATCACATCCTACAATCGATTCAGCCTTGAAGACTTTGCCACGCGGCGGAACTTATCTTTCCACTTCAACGTCCATAAAAGGATGTAGTTGTCCCCTGATAAATCAACTGGCAACCAGATTGATCACGTTTCGAACGACGTCCGACACTTCTCTCGTATTCATCTTCCGAACCTTCCGAGGAACGAACATAGACACATCATTTCCTTTTTGTAGCCAAGGCCAGTTGGCGGACATCCAGAGAACAAAGGAGTCATGGAAGAACACCGTAGTTTGACATCGGTTATGAATCATAAACAACTAAACATTTGATGTAGCCTGTGGGGAGGAGAATCGGCAGTAGAGTCGTAGTTGTGAGTGTGAAATAAGAGGAATTTCTTATGTACACTTTTCATTTTTATCGACTGATGAAAGCTCAAGAACTGTTGTCACTCTAGTTCAACCAAGATAGACGATGATTTCGTTGCGAATTTGACGAAATAAAGTTATAAGCAAAATTGCAGAGCTGATTCTTGATGCATTCGAAAGAAAAATTTTTCGTGAGATATATGGTCCGATCGAGAAGGAAGGCGAATGGAGGAAAAGACACAATTAAAATCTACCAGATGTGTCAGGATGTGGATGTAGTCCGGAAGGCAAAAAGCCATCGACTACATTGGCTCGCCACATCGAGCGAATGGACAACAACAATCCAGCAAGGAGGTCTTCGAATCCGAGCTTCTTGGGTCGAGGAAGACCGAAACTCCGGTGTAAAGATCAAGTCATCGCGGAAGTAAGACAGATTGGTCTTGATGACTGGAAGCAGCGTGCTCAGAATCATCAACGATGGAATGCAGCAATTGTTCACACTTGGACCCTCTATGAGTCGCGGGTAAGAAGGCAGAAACCTAACTATTGTTCGAGATGTTGGAAGACGAAGTCTACCAAAGCATTTGGGGATTATCTAGTTGACTGCAACTGCATGCACCAGTTCGTCTGTACAGCTTGATAGGAACAAAGCAGATTCAGCTACTAGAATCTCTAAAACATTCTATCCACAAGAGTTGTGCCCACCCAGTAAAACTCCGATATAAGAGCTATTCTCTCATATCGTGTCGTTGCCTCAAACAGTTTATCAATAATTTGATCAGTCTGGCTTCAGGTGAGGAAAGTCCTCAATAGACCAGCAGATTGGTACAAGGAGTGCACAAGCCATTTGTTGATTTCAAGGCTGTATATGACAACGTCTATAGAGACGAACTATACAGACTCATGTCTAGTCTTGACAAACTCGTCACGTTTTCCAGGATGGCGATGGAGAATTATCGCTGTTTCTTCAAGGTCAACAACGAATTCACCGAGACGTTCAGTGTCAGAAAGGTTTTCGACAAGCCAACGCGCTGTCATGCGACCTTTTCAAGATCATTCTTCAGAAGATCGTGCAAAACTCACAGACGTTAGAGGCACGATCCATAGGTCCACTTGATTACCAGCATACGATGATGAAATGAACGTGATTGGACGAATACAGCGAGAACGAGGCGCTTGCTGCCATTGAGATGGAAGCAATTAGAACGGGTCTGACATTGAACGAAGTACAGGGTGACCAGATCAGAATGACAAAAAGTTACTTTGAAATAAAGATAGAACGGTGTGAGATGCACAATTGATTCTGGCTTTATTTTGAAGCTACACTCTTGCCATTGTGCCTGGAGTAACAAATCTTTCTAATGGCTGCCTCAATTTTGCTGGCAAGTGCAACTTTTGCTGATTTGGACTTCTAATGCTTGAGCTTCAAGGTGGAACTCTTGTCAATTGATGTTGCTCCAAACAAGTCACTTTAAACAAGACATTGATCATCCTACAATGCTGAGGCATGAATAAATGCAAAAGTGGACGATGAAGTCATTCAGGTTACGATCTTGGGTCCTTTTTGCCATCCTCAGGGTTTTTTAGGAAACAGAAAAGGTGACCCAGGTCCAGGTACACTCCGGACTGTAGCGCCAACCAAAGAAGGAGAATAATGTGATCAAATAAGTATTACCAACATTTGTGATGAAATGAGACAACTGACAATGAACTGCTACCCCCACCTTCAGTGGATTGTTGGCACGACTAATGATCATATCAATAAACTCAGCAAAGCCCTCCCCGGCCACACCTTCGAATATTAATTTATTTAATTTTTCGTTTCATAGTGTAGCATCACATGACGCCATTCGATTTTGGGGGAAACACTCGTGCATACGTACATTTGTGCTTATCTAACCACCGCACCAGCTAAGCGCATTCACAAATGTAAACCAGGAAATCCAGCAAACAACTTCAGCTGAATGCGGTACCTTTTAAAACAATATTTTCTGCCTGACTAAATTTGCCTTAAAAATCACTTATCTTCAGCCACGAATATCAACTCGTATCAACAGCCATTCCACAATGGCAGCGAGTGTGAAGTGACGTAACTCGCGCACATATGGTCGCGTGAATAAATCGACTATCACGCCAAAAGCAAACAAACGTGTGGGGCTGGGGATGGAGGAGGAAAACCTGAAAACCTTGGAACTTGACTCACACACCTCGACTTGTGTGCTTGTGTGGCGGATAGATGCAAAACGCTCTGGCACTTCAAAGTACTTCTGCTGCTGTTCTTGTGGTAAGCCGATACAATTGGTGATATTTGATATTTCCCGGTTTGTTTCGTTTTTGTTTCCCAAAGATTCACTTACCACTTACAAGTAAACCGTGCGCTAGAATGTTTACTTTCTCGAGTGACTTCAGCCGCAGCAGCAGCAGCCGCGGTAGCGGTAGCGATCCGAAAGATGTGTCAAAGGGAATTAACACAATTTCGACCATGATCAATGGAGACATCGTTTACCCACCACCGACGACTCGTTGTTCTCTTTACATTTTGGGGCCATCTCTGAGATCTCACCTAGACTGGTCGCTGGCTCTCAGATTAATAAAATTGGTCAGTGGAACTCTCCTCTATCATAATAGCTATCAACAATGCCCATTCACTCGTCGCATCGGACGTTAATTGCGGCTTCCATTTATTTTTCCCCATTCTCGTTCGGTTAATAAGATTTTCAATTAAATAATTCTGCCTCCTGGCGGAGGTAGGGTAAGCACGGCACGCAGTGAATTCGAGACAAGCCAGTGGTTGATTGATGTGTTATGATACTTTTGACTTTTGAGATTATCTTCATGTAGAAAGTAAGACATTCTGGTGTACTGTCACGTTCGGGCAGAGTGTAATTCTTAGAAAGTCTAGGTACGACAGAAGCAAACTAGGTTCTAGCGCAGCGCAAGGAAAAGTGCGAGTTGATTAGTCATGTGGGCAAGCAAGAGTGTAATCCGAAGCAAGTGGTTTACCGCGGTAGCGCGTGGACGCGGACATCTCAAGGCGAGCAGACTCACTGCGAGTGCTCATAACACTCGCTAGCGGCAGCGATGCGATGTTCATCGAACGTGAGGGAAATACTTGAAGCGCTCGTATTGTCGGAAGAAAATCAAATGTTTAATTCAAATAAATATTAGCTTTCTTTTCGTTTTTTTGTTTCGTTCGTTTTTGCATTTCGTGCTGATGGGATCGGCTTCAATGAGCTCGTCGTTATTTACTGACGGTAGCTTCCATTACATCGGCCTCGTAAATAAATATAGTGTTGTTGGCATAATCACTGATTCATGATCTCGGCTTAGCAACCGACCTGGTCGAATGCACTTTCAGAGGAAGGACTTAGGGTCACCAGAAACTGGGAAGGAAAAATCTATGAAAAGTAAACAAAACAAGAGGAAGTTAAGTTAGGTAATGTGGATACCATCGTGAGCTATGGACTCACTTAGACCCAAGGATTCATTGTGTTGGCAATGAGCCGTCATTACTACAAATTACTATAATAATATGAGTGGCGCTAGTCTGTAGAGGACCAGGGCATAATTTTTCAACAACCACTTGTACTGTGCATGCTATTGTTCTCTCACGAGTGGAAGGGACCTACAGTTTTATGCCGACTCCGAACGACCAAGTTTGATAAGCTTTTTCTTGACAGGAAAGGACACTCTTTGTGTACTGTCAATAACTCGAAAGAGATGGGGCCGTGAAAATCATTTTGTCGTACAGACCATAGATCGAATCTACGACGTCGATGTTCAAGCGTATTTGGGTCGACGTCACGGTCTGTTACTACAGGACCATTTTAATTTTTGGATGAACGTCCAGATTTATTTGACATCTCTTTCGGATATGTCTTATAATTCGTTCAAGTTGTATTCTTCCTGGGTTTGTTTCATGGCAGAGCAGTTGCTCAGTAGGCTTGAAGGGTCTTCCTCATCTTTGCCATCCATGTATCTGCTACGGTCGTAGTGTTCTTGATAGCAGGGTTGACTCCTGCCCGGGACTAACGATTTTCAGGATTCGCCTCTTTCATAAATCATAAGCAGACGTTGTGCATTCGTTTCCGAAGAAGGGATAGTTATCGATTATGTAAGACAGTTTGTTGTGTTAGGAGAGAAGAAATCTGGTTTAAGAACGCAAAGTTGGTGATTTAACCAAACACTAACTAGCTCCGTCTTTTGTCCGGGCGTGGTTGTCGGGACTCGGAATGTAGGTTGTGCGCTGTGTCTTTTTGGCCCATCCTGGCCCCCAAAGACCTATGCCAGAAAGGAGAATTCAGATGCTTGTCCCTCACTTTAAAGCATGAGCAACCGACGTGTTAGCCAAAGCTTAATTGAACAGGCATAGGACTACGAGACAATCTAAAGGAGCTTTTAGACTTTTTGGGTATGCATCTGAGAAATTGTCATCCCTCCGTTACATTGAAAAGCCGTGGTTTGGTTCGTTCACCTTTACTGTGGTGTCCTTCGCTCTGAAGACGCATAGGTGCATTCCGCTGTACAACCCGTACATTTCTTGGTTGCATCTTCCCCTCCACGGCTATCGACGCTAACAGGACCAAAGATCGCACCCAAGGCTTTTCTCTCAAAGAGCTTCTTCATCACCTTTCTTGAGGCCAAAGAAACAACGATTGGCAACAGTAGTTCTGTTTGTATGTTTGCAGAGTCGAGGTAAACGAAGTCCTTGACTACCTAAAAGTTTCTACAGCCCATTATCACACTCTTAAGAGGTGTTTTAGACGTTTCACAGTGTTTGAAACACCTCATAGTCTTTTCATGTAAACATGAATAAGAGACTGTACAATGTGCACTTGGGTTCATAAATGACACTGTCAAATGCGATAGTGTGCTTGTAGTATCAGCTAGGCAGTAAAATAACTCCTTGTTGTTGACTTCTGACGTGAACAATCGTGTTGAATGGTTTCTTGATTCATTTTTCCTTTTATTTTGTGAAGCCAGAAAATACGTGAACAAATATAGCTGCATAGAGTTCATATTCTTCTCTCTCTTGCTCCATTTATTTCTTCGATTACCAAATCAAAATAAGACAATTTCATTATTAATTATCTAGGAAAAGATTTCTGTAAATTGTCTACCTCAGAAAAACCGAAGGTTGACTGGAACCAGAAACAAGAAAGTAAGCAGATGTCCAACAGAACCTCGAAAAATGTTAATATTTGCACCATTTGCGCCATATCCGCGCTTGTTGAAAGGTTTTAGGATTTCAGCTCTTAAGAATAGTTCACAAGTATTCACAGACACATCACAAAAAAACATTGCCAGATGAAACCAAGGGGCAAGGATGTGGAAGTTGGATATCTCTTAGTTCTCGTATTTCTGAATCAGACACCTTCATAATTAAATTGTCCACAGTGGCTTAATCACACCAACTCTTCCATTCCGGAATTTTTTTGTCTCTAATTTGTCTCATCTAAACTGTAATTCGTTTGCGTTGCCCTACCTGGCACAGTAATGAGCTCTAGATCTAGCTCTCCATATTTCCAAAATAAAGTGGCTAAAAGGTGTCAATGACAATTGCTTCTGATTCTTGCTGGGTGATATTGTTAGGATTGGATAGACTTAACGTGGCTATGTACGTACAGTCTTTGTTACAAATGCGTTAAAACCGTCCTCAGAAATTAAGGAAACACAACAGGAAGACGTAAGCCCAATCCGAAGCAGGACTTTAAAACCAAATGCGAAGAACTTGATGCTGGATATAGAAATATAGTCGACTCTCGATAAATTGAAACCGAAGGGACCAATCAAAATTACCAAGGTTTCAAAATAACAAGAGGGCAGAAGGAAAAATTCAAGAAAACGAGGGAACTATTTAGTTTATTTAATTAATGGAGTAGGTTGTAAGGGACAGAGAAATATTTTTTTAAATTATCAAGGGTCAAATTATGAACAGTCGACATGTATATTTTGACTGATTAGTGATTGCTAAGTATGCCAAGCTTACATATATTTCAATCGGACACAACACGATCTACAGAGTTGCAACAAAAGCACACACATTTTTCAATTTGAGATGGTGCGCTAGTACAATCGCATTTCTTTTTTGTCTGCTTCCCTATCTATTCTTGAATGCCTGCATGTCAGCTTTAGTACAATTGTCGTGAATTATTCATCACTCACTTATAAAGCTAATTCTTTATACAGAACCCTCGAGTTCTAATTAGAAACAAATATTAATATTATGCGAAAGTAATAACAAAATATTGCGCTATTTGTGACTGCAATCTGTCCGTCATCGATGACTTATCGACGTTTATGAACAGAAGGTACAGCAGTTCACCTAAGTTAGAACGATCGCAAATCTGCATTAATGAACAAGGAGTCCCTTGTTAGTTTTAAAAAAAAACACCCCTGGTATACGACCGTTATATATTCAAATTAAATAAAATCAAACATATTAAATAATAAATAAAAGCTCTATGTACTTACATTCACAAAAAATCCAACGCAAAGAATAAGTAATCCCAAATAAGGACCCATTCTGTTGCCCGTGCAAAACGCGTTCATCTTGGCTGGCTATCCAAATCCTTTGTTTTTGATCCCAAAAATCACAGCTACTATTCACTGAATTGAACAGAAAAAAAAACGCACAAATTCATACAAACAGTAAGGAAAAAAAATCACAACTAACGATGAACTACTGATGAATGAATGAATGAAAATTGTTGTACTGTGATGACTAATGTCTATGGGCTATCGGCTTGCAAAGATTCTCAGGAATTATACATCTCCGCTTCGTGTGAATACAAATCAGTTACGAGGCAATGAATCATTGGCGAATTATTTCGGGAATTTCATAATGATCTGTTCGGCAAATAGTGAACGGTATTTCCTATATACTTTGTTTTGTTTTGCTTTTTTTTTCCGTCTTCTTTTGTTACCCCTGCCATGGGCGTTGGGTGAAATTGATTTGATTCTGTCAACATTGAGATTCTCCTGGTTTGTGAAGTAAAAGTGAGAGGATGTGTTAGCACGTGAACGTCTTCTCTTTGATGTAAACGCTACCGGTCCTAATTCAAAGAACATTAATAAGTGCGTGATACAAGTGACGGAAGGGGAGTTATGCCTGTGCACGGATACGACTGAATGGAGTTGTAAATGGTGAATGGTGGCGTCCAACCTGCTTGGGGTACACGTATAATCTGTGTGATGAATAAAGGCTCTAATTGGATGGAACATTCCGAAACGTGTTTGTTTATGATGATGTCAGTTGAATTAATTGAATACACTTAAAGGCGAGTGTATCACAAGACAAGTCAACAACTGGGTTTGTAATGTCGCGCATTTAGACATTTGTGGAATTCATACGTACATCATCTGACGAAAGTACACCAGTTTCACATTTCCAAAGAACCATGTTCATGGTCCTGGACAGATTTGGTCCTTTTTAAAATTAACTTAAAGGTTAGGTTAGGTGGATGTGGGTGACTGATGTACGACTTGCAGAGCTTAAAAGTGTGATACAATTAAATTTGAAGCCTTTAAGGGTGTTTCAACAAGACAGTAATCAAAAGCATATTTCCAGGATGGTCAAAGAGTGTCAGTCTTTAGACGCCTAAGCTCGTCTATCCGAAGCAGATCAAAAACCCATTGGAGTGCTTTCATTCCTTCATTTCCATACGAACTTGCTAAGAACTCCACTACTCTGTTCCTGCCCACTGAAGAAGAGTGCAGAAGATTCTCTCAGAGCATGTAAACTCTTACAGAAACGCTCCAAGAAACTACAATCCCTAAACAGACACACTACAAGCATAATGACTAGTGTCATTACTGAGCAATGTTTGCTGCAACAGCAAGATAGGACGATTGACTTTTGTGGAACTTGGATGGATTAAGAAGAGGATAAGAGCGCGTCAAATATTCTGTAACACTGCGTGGTTCTGTCGGCAGTCAGATATTATACATATATCATAGACTTGTATGATCGCTTGCTGATACTACTCATAAGTCTACATCATGGTCATGTAACTATAGCAACTTTAGCTATTCTTCGTTGCTTGTAAATATTGAAGTTCAACACGACTTTTTGGTGTTTTGCAACCAGTTCTGAATCGATTTTAATTGTCATATTCGTTGTTTTTAAAGTGTGGAAGTCTATAGATGCCACCAATCACAAATGGTAAAGAAGCCATTTCAAAGAAATGTTTCTGGGCACACTTGATGTGACAACTAGTTGATTGATAGGTACACTCAAATTATCGTCCTGTTGACTGTTGTTTTATGTCACAGTCAATATTTAAGTACAATTTAAAGTCTTATGAATAAATATTTCTTGATTTTAGTTTAAGTTACTCTTTTTGTAGGTCCAACCATGTTAAGTGTAGCTTAGTAAAGTATCAGCAAACGGCCCTTAATGATTTCTGCGACTGAAACACTATCTCTGTGCAATGACTAAATAAGTCACTCTTGCAACACTATCTCTTTGAGTTAAGCAATTGATCATTTGGTGCTGGTAAGGTATGTCAAAGTGGATTCCTAAACCACTAATACCCATTTGCAAAAAAAATCCTTGAACACAGTAACCGAGGATGAATGGCAAGAACTTCCAGCTAAGGTTGACAACAAATTGTTTGACTCAATGCCAAGACGGCTGGAAGCACAACTAAAACCAAAAATATGTAATCTTTTGCTTGCGCTTATTTTGAATTATGTAGCTGAATCACTCCGAGACACTCTACATAAAAGTCGTCGAATCTTTAGCCAAATGACATCCAGTCAGCAAAAACTAAAAAAAATAAGGATTACATAGCCAGTAGTCAGCCTTGGCCGTGAAAGATATGAATGACTTTAACACATGCCTACATGCGAAACAAGTATGGCCAAAATAGTCATCCTCAGTTTAGGGAGATAAAACCTGAGTAACATGGACACTCTTCGAGTCCGAACCTGTGGGGCAACGCAACAGAGGTTTAAGGCGGCGCACCCAAGTGGAGAAGGACCTCGACTTGGTGTGCGAAATTCGAAAGAGCTAGCCAGAGATCGCGATAGTTGGAGAGGCTTGTTTGGTGAGCCCCATTCCACCCCGGACTGTAGCACCATACAAAGAAAAATAACCTGGACACTAGGGTTATCATACAACGGCTTCTGTAGCAGATGCATGGATGAAGAAGAAGAGCAACCCCTTCATACCTACTCTGGAACTGCCTGCATTGGCCTCCATTAGGAAACAAACTCTGGGAAAATACTACGCGAAAAGAAATTAATCTGGACGATCGTCTAAAAAATAATATCATTCCTGGAGAAATGGACGCTAACCGTCTCAGTGGTAACATAATGAACCCTTGGGTCTAAGTGAAACCATCGCTAATGATGGGACCACATTACCTATCCTAAAATAGAGGCTGTCGAAACACCATAGGCAGAGGCCAGTGGAACTATTGGTGAGAAGTACAGATACATAAAAACAAGTTCGGGCAAGGTTTGGGCATAGAAGCCCGCATTCTTTGATTTAGTCTAGTTACTTTGGTCTAAACTCTTGTAAACTGGGAAATGTTGTAAAGCTTAAAATTCATAGTGATTATTTATAAGTTGCGTTATCGATTGTCAACTACATGGATTAACAAACAGATTTCTCTAGAGTCCTTTGTGTGTCACTGACGTAAACAAGGTACAGCGTAATGTACCTCGAATAATATTGACATGTTGACGAACAAATAACGCAACACGCCAATATTGGGTCAGCCGGGCGGTTCCCATGCCCGGAATCAGACTCAGTCTTAAATGCCATAAAATGATCTGTACAATAAATAAAATTACGTGGACACTAAAATCATTTTTATCTGTGTTGCTTGTATTTAAAATTCTCCACCTTAAAAAATGACTCTTTATTGAGTTCACACAATCAAATCGAATCGAACCGTGTAATTGATTTCATATCAAAAACAACAACGATCATGTGTGTCGAGGCTGCTTTAAAAGAAGCTGTTAATTTTATTGATCAAGTAGTGTTTAGCTGGAGCAAAGTTCAGATAACAAATTCCCATTAACTCCTATCGGTTCTAATAAAACGCAAGCACGAGTGGCGCTGCAGCACGGGATTAAACTTCTACAGATCCCTCCCTAAGCACGTATCAAAAAAAGTTGACGAACCAACTAATCGAAAGTGAGTGTCGTCAGAGAGGTAAAACGCAGCCTTAGCAGATTGATTATATTTTGAGATTCAAAATTAATTCAATGACAATGTTTAACGATGCGTCTTCTCCGAAGACACGAGAGTTATGACTCGTCGTTCGAGGCAAATTTATGCGTAATCTATTCGCCCAGATACAAATGCATGCGCACCAGCTAAACAAGGAATATTGGCACACCTCGGAGAGGAGAAGTGCATTTGCATTCGTATTTAGCAACCAAAGCACGTACGCCTGCGTCTACGAACGTCTGACGAGTGACGAGTGCTCGCAGCTTTATTCGATGTACCCATCCAGGGCTATGAAATTGTGTTTGATACCGATTCTGGTGGGCGTTTTGTCGAGTGTTTTTGCCAATTTTACAAGCTCACAGAAACAGAAAACACAAAAACACGAAACACCTCCTCTGCATGCACATACACGCAAGCACACGCAGTTTACATAAGCAGTGGGTTCGCAAGTCGCAACGGAGAAATAATCCTCGGGCCGCACCACTTCGACATTCTTACACCCATGTGTCATTCATCTGTCATTGTCGAGAGATTGCGAACCATTTTTGTATCTACACAGTCCGCCCGAGCGCACAGATATACATATCCACCCACCGGTTTTCTGGTTAAGCCTTTGAACTTTGTGTCGCCTTCTTTTTTGGAAGGAGACGCTGTTTCTTTTTTTCTTCTAGACACACGGGACTCAGAGCACAATTAAACACTCATTCGCAGCCTGACAAAATTCCACAGAAAACAGAGAAGAAGGCAAAAAAAAAAACAAGATGAAAAATCTCAATGTCGTCATGCAATATTCATGAAATATGTATCTTTGTTGTTGAGTTTGTGTCAAATGCGGATTTGTTGTTCACTCGAAATCATTTACATTCCCTCACACTGACGAGGCACATATTTTTGCGATTCTAACAACACTTAAATTGATGGCTGAAAGAATACATATATGAAAAGTGGAGAGAAAAAAAAGGCACACACCACACACTGAATTATGTCTCAAAAAAATAACCAATAAGACAGGAAAAAACTACACGATCATCGTCCGCGCGCTTAACGTTCTGTTCAACGATCTCGTGTTAACTGAGCGTTAAGTGAAGCATCAAGTTAAGAGAGCGCGCCGAAGTTGGTCTACCTGAGTTGGGATTGGGATTGAAGCCGAACTTACCTTTATGTGTGGTTGGTATTTTTACCGCGTCAGCCAGTTAGTTAGCCCCAACTGCAGCTGGCAGTGGGAATGAAATGAAACACTGCTTGGACCTGGGGAAGAGATACAGGTAAACTCGACTGAGCGTAGGTTGGACAGTGGCGTAGGGTGAGGTGGTGTATTTATTTAACGTTTTTTTCATATGAAAGTGATGATGGATAGAAATGTTCGTAGGGGCATTTAATTGGATAGTTGTTGTAGTGGTGGCCCGTGGCGTTGTGGGTATGTGCGTCGAGCTAACTTCGACGTTGTAGGTTCGATCCCTGGTCTGAACGACAAACATTATTTTTCAGCCTCACCTCTTTCGAGTCTAGAAAAAGTTTCTCAAACATGGCCGTTCGGAGTTCTTACACAGGTAGTGCGTTTTCTCTGGATCAATGCATCAACTCTCCTGTCACACAGATTCGGAGTTGAAGTCTTATTGGTAATCCATTCTACATGGCAAAAATATCGGTAGATTACTGGCCAGACTGATGTCACGGACGGCTTTTACCTATTTTAACCTTTTTATTGCCATTTTGTTGCTTTTGGGAATTGTTGAATGTCCTTTGGTTGCTGTGTTACTCAGGCCTTCTAGATATATAATCGAAAAAATGCTTGCTTAGCAGATTACTTCAGGTTTATCAAACTAAGGGACATGTTCCGAGATGATGTTGTATGGCTTTCTCTTCTTCCTCAACCCCACAGCTTCTGCAGAAGTCGTTACTTATAAGGAGCTCAAGCTTTCAGGCCTGTGAGACAGTGCCCGTTTAGTACCCATATCCTATTTCATTTCAAGAGTGATTCAGCCCATTTTTGGTTTAGTTCATGTCACTTCGCTTTTCATGTCCTGCAAGTATATTTTTCCGTCCAATTATGATTTGCATGTTTTATCACAACCGTCATTGCAATTTTATTGTTTTCGGTGGGAGTTGGGGTGTCTCCTGCTATGCCGGGGACCCAGCGTATGGTCAGGTTGCATCTGGCCGCTATCTCCCTTAGAGATAGCCGGCATAGTTTTACAATTTTGAAGTTGATTGATGGTGTGTCCAGAACTTTTAAAGTCAGTCGTGACGCGTCTTGTTGTTCATTTCGTTTATAAACGCCTAACTTTCAGAGAACAATATTATTGTGCCTACAATTTGCTTAAATGACATCAACCATCTACAAAACGTGCTTCCACCTGTCCTAACTTCATTTAATTCCTCAGGGATTTCCAACTCTGCATTCCTTTTCAGACGCCACTCAAAACGAAGCTCGAAGTAAACTCAATTCATCACATATCTTGGAAGGATTTTAATTTATCGGTAGTGCTGCCCACCAATTTTTAATTTTCGGACTGATTCTCTATTTGGGACCGACGATTTTCTGACATGTGTAAAGTGCGATCGACGCTTTCATAATACGTTCTTCAATGTTGTGCGTCTACAACACCCACATACTTAGCAGAGTAAAGGTAAGATCTTTTACTTTTGGCTTCTATAAAGCTATGCTAGGAATCTTTTATCTTCTTGTGATTCCATGACTTTGAGAGATGATTCCATAATGTTTCTGAAAGTGTTGGAAAATGTACCTTTCGAGCTTAGTCTCTTAGGTAAACTACTAGTCAACTACTACAGTCCAGAATAGAGGAGATAGAACACACTCTTGGTGAATGCTCCCTCCCTTGTTGACTTCCCTTTTTTCTTCATTTGTTGCAGACAGTGATGTTCATTTGATCCCAATGGCAAATGGCGATTTGACCGGATCTGAAATCCAGATAAAAGGCTAGCCACTGGGCTTTTATTGGGATTTGAACCCGGGACGCATCCAACCAAGGACTGGCACTCAACGAACTGCGTCATTCAGCTGTTTGCGTTTACATTACATGCAAGTAGATTTCGGTCTTCGGGCATGCCTTCATCAAATACAGAATCAGACTTTCCCGAGCTATTTCAAAGAGTACATTACTGAGTCAGCGTTACACACCAGCAGCAATTTTAGACTTTAGTCTGGATAGTGTTGTGGTGGTCGCTCGTGGCGTTGAGGGTATGTGCATCGACCCCAACCTCGACGTCGTAGGTTCGATTCCAGCTCTGAGCGACAAAAATAATTTTCACGACCCCACCTCTTTCAAGTCACTGACAATGCTCAAAGTGTATTTCCTGTCTAGAAAAAGCTTCTCAAACTTGGCCGTTAGGAGTCGGCATAAAACTGTAGGTCCCTTCCACTCATGTGAGAACAATAGCACGCACAACACAAGTGTTTGCTGAGAAGCTAGGCTCTGGCCCTCTATGGGCTGTAGCGCCACCCATATTATATTATTATTTTTATTAGTCTGGATATTGTTATCTTGACCACGTCGGGAGAAAGAACGATTGATTACTGCCTGACAGAGGTAATTGTGTCGTCTGCAGTTGGCAGACGTGTTTTCAGTATGAAAAAACCCTCAAAACCCATTTGGACAAAATTCCATCCTAGGTTCATCAGCATTTCATCGATAGCGCTTCTTATGATATTTCTGCCGTGACGGCTGAAGAGTTTCTCCCCTTTCACTGAGGAACAAGCGCTGCTTCAGCTTCTCCAGATGTTGCGGGTAGACGCGTTGTTCAAGCATGTGACTTGCATTTGTGGTGTCGAGAATACCAGCACATTAGTGCAAGTATTCTTTGACGATTTTTTGTCACCGCCTTCAACCTTCATCAGCGAAAAGGAGTGTGAGGAGGTGGTATTTGTGAGAGGATCGAATTTTAATGTTTCTAGTAGCCGTTGCTTGCTTGTCAACGCAAACCCCTGTGTTCTCCTCTACATTCATTGATTAGGAATATTCTAATAGTGTTTAAAGTCGAGCACATCAAGATCAAACTGGTTGATGATTGACGAGGAGTAGCCCACTCTAGAAATTTCGAAAAACTATATTTGATTGATTTCGTGAAAAAAATCTGCATGTTTTTGAATATGCCTGGAAATCGAAACGCTGTCTGAACAGATAAAAAGGACAAGTATGGCTGTAAGATCAAACATAAAGGAAAAGGTAATATGCACTGTACAGCAGGCATCGCAGAAAATTTTACTCTTCGCAATTTCTTCGGTTGTGGTTTGTTGAGGGAACTGAGTTACCGCTTGCAATACCGAAAGTTGTTGTCGTTGTTTGTTCACTGAGATCGTCAACAATCAACAGTACGTCGGCCCATATTCGAGCTATAAAATATGTATGTAGCTGTTTTTCAATTAAATGCATTTTATGTGGTGATGGAGTTAGAGGTTGTGTTTCCTCCAACTGAGAGGCCAGACTACTTTCTTTGATCCTCGGATGAAATCCGTACGCCTTCGGTTTCAGTATTCACTAGCTTCGACGATGCTCTGATTGTCGCCGTCGACCATAAGAGATAGAGTTCATCCGACGCCAAGTTCTCGACCTAGAATTGGAAAATTCATTTTAGGACTGACCACTTTCGAAGTAGTTCTAATACTGGTGCCACCATGTATCTCTTGCTAACTGGAAACTGGAAGACTTGTCCAATCAGTTGACAAGCTTCTGCGCTGTCGTCCATAAAAAAATGAGCGCAAGTTTTCCTAGAAATCATCAATATGAGAGTTGATTGATCTCTTCTCCGTCAATGCATTTGAGGATTTTTCCGACTCTGAGCTGTTCGTTGGGTCCGAAGAAAGATTATAAAAATTTCACCAAGACATAAGATAAGTATATAGGCCTCAACTCTCCCAATTTTTTTTGAAGAAACTGCGCTTCCTTCTCAACATTTCTGCACCACTTACTCCTTTGACCCCCAGGCATCCTGTCATCCTGAGTTGGTTACGGTATGGCGGCATCATCGAAATAAGGAAGGTGAAGCGTATAGAGATGTTTCCTTCCTAACACATATTTTCTTTTCCTCTCTTTCCTTTGCAGCCACTAAAAATAGTGAGTAATTATTTAGGCTAGGCTTATGCTTAAAAGTCGAGAGATAAAATTAACTAATAAAAAGGTCCGAACTCACCTGTCAGTTCCATAAAAACTTCTATTAACCATTACCAAACGCTCGACTCGTACTGTACCCATGCCATCGGTTATCATATTCCCAAACCACCTTCATTCTTGCAGTTTCCCCGGCACATCACAGACACCCACCATTTGTTGCAAGTCCCCACTGACTTCTCAGCAGAGCACGAAACAATTTATCGATTATTTCCCCCAACTGAACGTAAGCCCCAAGCAACCCCCTTAAATCAATACTCAGGACGGATGTAGCATGCGCGAGTTCACCCCCAAATGCAATACCCATCAAGTCGGTACAACCGATTACATTTCAGTGAAAAATTCGTCTCGGTTGTATTCGGTTGAAATCGGAAAAACTTATCATAGTCAAAGTTTAATTTAAAAAAAAAAATAGTTAAAATTTCTTTTGTAAACTAAGTTCCCCGTCTGCATTTGCATTCATCCAAGCGGAAATTCGCTCCTCCGACAAAGTCGCTCGTTTGCAAATTGAACTGACTGAACCTCTCTGCAAGGTTCGTCGCTGCGGTCATTCCTAAAAATATACACCACCAAAGCAACGAACGAGTGTCTATTGAAATTGTGTATCCTCAGTCAACGCGTGCGGGCATAAAAAACAGAAAAGAACCAGCGGAACGCGACGAGAAGAAGCAAAAAACGCGTAATTTTTCATCAAAATCAGACAGCGGCGAAGCTCTAATCAAGGGGTAAGTGTTGGATAGTCGATAAACCGATTATAGCATTTGTGCGACCGATTGAGACTCCCGAGTCCGATATCGGTATCTATCTGTGGTAGACACACTGGCACAATCCCACTGGCACAGTAGGTCAAGTGAGAAGATGGGTAGGAAAAAACCCCCCAAGTGGAACGAAAGAGATGTAAAGCGTAGGGGTCGAAGACATCTCTTCATCGTCATCATCATCCACTGCTCGCCAAGCACCTCCACCACACGGCCCACCACGGGCGGTGAGCGATGCCTGAATGTATTATGTAAAGTGTGTTGTACCACTTAATTTTTGTGTGGTGCCTTTACACCGGCAAGGGTCTTTTGCAGCACGAATATGATGGCTGATGGTTTTTCATAATAAAAAAGCGCCTCCCACCCGCCCCAATTTACTCCGCTAACTTCACGCAACGCACATCGTCACATACGCCGAAGTGTGGTGGTTGGTGTGTACAATTTGTTGAATTGGAAGTTCTGGTGTCCCCTCTGCAACTGCGCTTTCATTGATTCGGGGCTCTTCTCCTCCCACCCGGTGCTCGGCACGGCTTCTCCTCCAATCTCCTTTACAGATACGCAGCTTGCGTCTCGCCTCGCACCGCCATTTCGTGGGACGGGGGAGAGAAGAAAAAAAAAATCAATGATGTCACAAAAAGAACCTCCGTGACAAGCACTGCCTTCGCAGTGAATTCGATTGTCGAATGTGCATTTGTGGGAGGCGTGATATCATCCACGCCCTAAATCATGCACACACTCAGACGCGAGGGCAAATTTTAAAAATTTAAAGTAACTTTCTGCAAAACCCCACGGCGTTCGCACGCAAAGCGAGTGCGGTGGAGCATGCTAACTTTTGCCATTATTTTCTCGACTCCTTCCTCCAGTGGTCCTTCCGGAGAAATTCTATTCGTTGTGTTTCATTCATAAATCACTCGCGGGCGGCCGGGTTGACGGTGCCAGTGGGATGCATTCATCAAGGGAAAGATGCAAAGTTACGTAATATCCTTTGGTGTCGCACATTAAATCGGCGAGGAACCCTCATTTGAGCCGGATATTCAAGCAGCACCGGGGAGTATTCTGCATTCAACTAGTGCGGAGGCCGGAGAAGGCGAGAAAGAAAAAAGAAACGGTGAATTCAAAGAGAGCCTCATTTTGGAACGCTTGACACCTGCCTTTAAGTAATTGTTCTGTGAATTCCCTGAAATTGTGTCATCTTTGCACAAAGAAATGAGTCCCTTCTCTGCCTGTGATGGGCGGGTGGGGAGTCCTAAGGAAGCTGCAAGGGAGAATGAATGTTTTCATTTTCTTATGGAATTTTATGCTCAAGCATTTATTGCGTTAATCATGGCGACAAGAGGGGCGGTTCTGGAGAGAACGATGCGCAAATTGAATTTTCACAATTTCGCACGAGATTAGGTAGAATGCCTCGTGCGCCGAAGTCAGCCAAACACAGTGAGATTCACATGCCGATTCATTTCCTCCACTCAAGTCTAAGATAAACACGCTGTTTCCGATTGTAGCGCAATTGATTTTATCTAGTCTACTACTAAAGCCAACTGGTTTGCGGCGAGGAACTTCAGACTCATTACCATCGAATTACTAATTAGATTAACAGAGTTCGCGAACATAATTGTGCGCCACTTAATTAGATGGAGATTGGATTGGGTTCTCTCATTTTGATTCGCATATTTATGAGGCAATTGGCGTCTGACTGGTCGACGAGGTCAAGAGTTCTACAGATTCTCACAAGAAGTGATTTTGAGGCGAACTTAAAGAGAAAGAGTGAATATTTTGTTGAATCATAAAATAAATAGTACAAGGACATCGTGTCTTGTAAATGGCGTTCACAGTTCTGTTGCTTTCAAAATCATGAAGTGGTCTGTTTGCAAGCAAAGCTAGAAGTCCAAATTATTGCACCGGCTCTCAAACTGACTCGAAAAACGGAGTAACTGGAGAGGAGAACCGCATGACTGAATGGTAGCTAACATCCCTTGAGGAAATGCTCTAGAAATTACAAAAAAAATATTCTCTAAATTGAGGTTGTAATTATGGCTCCAGTCTGCAGACAATTCGTCAGACAAAGTAGGGTGTTGGATAGTCGATAAACCGATTATAGGATTTTTCCGACCGATTGAGACTCACGAGTCCGATGCCAACGGTACACCCTATTTGGACTCAAACTTACAAATCGCAGAGAGATTGATGCGAAATGAAGTAAACACAGCCATTGTAGCGGCCAGTATCAAAGAATATCCATCGCCAGAGAGTCAACCCGCATAATTTTGCTGCTAAATTTGGGCCTACATCCGTATATGATGATACTGCCACACAAATTGAACACGAACTACTAAAGACAAAGCTAATTAGGAGCTAGAAATGTTGGCCGAGGATCCGCATTCTTTTCTCGGACGGCACTGACATTATTGGAGCGGACAATATCCACAAGTGTTCGATCAAGCATCGATGCCCTCACTCTCCGTTGTTGCTTACTTAGGTTAGGTTCGGTTATTAGGCGGCGAGCCAAATCGCCAGCACATTTAGACCATTTGTGTGATCCATTGTGTTGCCGTCAATTTGATCCGCAAATGGTGACTGGGTCTGATTTGAAAACCAAAAAAAAAAACATTAAAACGTTAGTTTTCACTGAGATTTGAACTGGGAAACCCTATAACCAAGGGAAGGCACTCAACCAACTGCGCCATCCAGGCGTTGGTTGGTTGGTTTTGGTTACTTACTTCACTTACTTATGCCCTGTATTCCCTTTTAAGTCCTAAGGCCTCTATAATGCTGACGTTTCATAGAGTTTCTGAAAGTGTGCCTCAGCTCTTCCAAATTTTTGCGCAGTAACCGTTTATGCGCCACTTACTTCTATGACCGCCGCGCATTCTGTCATCCTGAGTTGGTTACAGTACGGGACACGTCATCGAAATTAGGAATAAGAAGCGTTCGTTTTCATCACAAACATCAAACTGAAACATAAAAAACATATGACATTATTATGAATTATTTATCGTCTGCTTGTGAAGTAATTAGGAAAGGTAACTATGACAAAAGATGTAAAATAATTGGCTTGCAAACCTTAAGTTTCAGTCGCAAGGCAGTGTCAGCCATGTTTAGCCGCGACATTATTATTAATCGTATAAAGCAACCAGAACGACTTTTCTGATGAATACATGCGCTCCCCAAAGATCTCTTTGGTTGAGAAACATACCAGCCTTGATAAGAGGCATAGAACCAACTATGGTTGCAATGAACCCATTACGAGGTGCATAAACACATTCAATGATCCTTGCAATGAAATTGATTTTGGTTTATCACCAATAGAGCTTAAATAGTACATTGGCATTAGTAGCGCAGTAAATACCTCTTCTGTAAAGCGATACTGAGAGTTAACACTTACAGAACGTAGTGTTGTTTAGATTTGTTTAATGCTACATTGTTTACCATAAATTAAAAATCCAAATGGGTGAGAAAAAAAAAAAAGTTTTTCAATAACAACCCCTAGAGTCAAAGGAATGGCAGTTTTTGGCCGGAGATGACTAGATCCCTGGAACAGGTCGTCTATGAGTACATTGTCATTCTAGAAGTCGGGGAAGACGAGGAATGCTCCATAGTCGCCTTGGCACCTTCTACTAAAGAAAGTCTTAACAGGAAATTGTGAAATTTAATGAAAAGCAAGCAATTGTGAAATATAAGCCGAGCAAAATCGTAGTGGTGACCCGTGGCGTGGGTATGTGCGTCGACCCCAACCTTGACGTCGTAGGTTCGATTCCTGTTCTGTGCGATAAAAATAATTTGTATGGCCCCACCGCTTTCGAGTCAACGACAATGCTCAAAGAGTATTTCCTGTCTAGAAAAAGCTTCTCAAACATTTCCGTTCGGAGTCGGCATAAGACTGTAGGTCCCTTCCACTCATCAAATAGCACGCACAACACTAGTGGTTGCTGAGAGGCTAGGCCCTGGCCCTCTGTGGGCTGTGGTGCCACCCATATTATATATAAATCGTAGTTGCTTAACTCTATCGTCTATCTTGCATTTATATATAATGGCACAGCCGTGTCGTATGTGCCGGAAAAAAATCTAAGGTAGTCATTTTACTGTCAACAGTGCACTGTACCACTGAATTCGTTGGAACGGCAAGAAGTCGCTATCACTGATCACATAGGGAGGCTTATACGTTTTAAAAACATCATATAACACATCACTTTTTATGTGACCAAACAGGATATTTCATAGCTAATTGCCCATCGCGATTAAACGACAGTCGCATCAGTCGATTATTTTCTCATGAAGGGTCCGAGCCTGAGCAATTACTGCCTTCCATCCTTGACGGTCCTGGGCACTCTGCTTCCAATTATCAAGACCAAGCTGTTTTACATCCGCGATGTCTTGATCTCTACACCGCAGGTTCGGTCTTCATCTCCTTCTCGAACCAGGAGGCTCGGATTCGAAGACCCTCAAAGTTGGAGCGTTGGTGTCCATGCGCTAGATGTGGCCAAGCCAGTCTAGTCCACGAATTTGTTTAGTAGAGTTCGCGGTTGTATTCGCCATTCACCTTCCTTCTCTATCGGAGCATATATCCCACGGAGAATTGTTCTTTCGAAGGCACCAAGAATCAGCTCTGCAGTTTTGCTTATCGTCCAGCATTCAGTTCCATACAAGCATGATTTTGGTCCTTCAAGTGAGGAGTTTTGACCCCATTTTTTTTGATAGACCGAAGTAACATCGGTTGCCAAGGGCGATTCTACGTCGGTTCTCTATTCTGATATCATTTGTCGAATCTACGCTTGCCCCGAGTTATACAAACTCTTTCTTCTTCTTTGTGTGGCGCTACAGTCCGGGGTGGACCTGGGCATCAACCAACAAGCCTCTCCAACTAGCGCGATCTCTGGCTAGCTGTCTGCAGTTTAGCACTCCAAGCTGGTTGAGGTCCTTCTCCACTTGGGTGCGTCACCTTAAACGTGGGCGTCCTCTGTTGCGTAGCCCGACAGGTTCGGAATCGAAGGCAAACTCTTTTACTACATCAAAATTAAAACGTCAAGTCTTTAGTCTACGTCCACCCATTTTGGACTAGCTCTGGTCCAACATTCGAAACGCAAGTGCCTAAATACCGCTCCACCATCATAAGACATTGGACCGACCCCGTTGGAACATTTAACACCACAACATAGCTTTAAATTAAAATCGAAAAACATTGTCGTTGTCCCTGTTGCAGTTTTCTTTAAACTTACTTTACGAGATTAAGAACCACAAACTAGCTTAATCCTAATATCCTCATATCCATCCAATTGAATAATGTTACGGGGAGTACACTTCTTTAATGTTGTTCAGCAATTTTCCTCCACGGACTCATGGAGTTAATTAACCTAAAAGGTTCCTGGGATTGTTCTTAGCACAAAAACGATACTCTTTTTTCTCTCTGCAACGAAGCACTGTCATCTAGACAAATAAGGAGAAGCACGCTCATTTTTGTATTCGTTTAAAACTTGCCGCTAAATAGTTGATGGGCACATAAAAGTTCGCCAAGCAATCTCTTAAAAATTCTCTCAGGTCACCATGTAATCGTATTGCCGAGATGAAAGGCAAACAGCTCCTAGCACTCTCCGTCGCCAGTGATAAACAGTCGCATGGTGGACGATTTCCATTTCAAAATTAAGCTGCTTTTGTGTTTGAGCATTTTTTCAGTGGTTCCAGGAAGTTACGCCAACTCAGGTGGACCCACGCACTGGTTTCGAGAGGGATGGACCCCTTCTCGAAGTTTCGAAGAATTATCGTTCATGCTCTGCACTCGTGTGTATCCATGCTCCCATTTCGATCGATTTGAGCTTCCCAGTTCGTTATTCACTCTCGAAATGTCACGGTGTAAAATGTGAAATGTGACGCAAGTCCAATTCGATGGAATCATCTCTGCAGCTCAAATATTTACGTGTAAACAAACTGGGAGAAAGGGCAGAGGTCAATTTTTTTTTGATTTCCCAGGGGATTAGGGAAGTTATCAATCGGTGGCCACAAGAAATAATTTTGACTTCGATTGAAATTCGCAAATTAAAATTACCACCGAATTGCGGTTTCATTTCGGGGAAGACGACGTCAAATGGAGGGTGGTTACCGCAAGTTTCACATCCGCCCACCTTCGGAATGAATCGATTGGTACGAGGCGTCCTTGTGGCCCTGGCTTACTCTGGCGCACAAGATGATAGGTTTGGTAAATACTAGGTTTTATTTCAAGGTATTACTCGCTCTGGAATTACTCACAACGCGTCGAGACTTTTTGTTCATATGTATGTACACCTGTGTGAAGGCTTAGTCTCTATGGGGCGCTTAAGATGCGAATGAGTGGTTGTCATGGCTCATCAACAGGAGGCGACATAAAATTGTAGTATCGTACACGAGAGACTAATAGCCTTCAAATCACAAGTGTAGTAGCTGTAATGTGGTGGAAGGTATCATTCGAAAAGCACTGGGTGGCGCTTCCGTTTGAGGTGGTCTTGTGACTGTATTCTGCTGTGACTATATTCAACTACTCGTACTGCCTTGTATTTTGTTGTATTATCTCAACCCATTTTAACGGTTTGCTTTGTGTGATGCAAACAAACGTCATCGTTATCGTATTATCGTTGGCGTGAGTCTTGAAGAAATGTCTTTGATATGAAAACTGACGTCCTTTGGGCATCTTCTTCTTCTTTGTTTGTCACTACTATCGTGGGTTGACCTGGGCCTCAACCAACAAACCTCTACCGCCAACACGATCTTTCTCCAGCTGTCTCTATTGCTTAAACCAAATTGGTTGAGGTCCTTCTTCACCTAGAAGTCCTTTGTGGCGTTGTCTCAATCGCCCGAAATCAAAGACTCTTCGGGCAGGAGCTGTGGTGTCCATCCGCCATACATGACCCAGCCACATTAAGCGTTGGATTCAAAGACGCGTTACTAGGTGCATTCCGCTGTACAGCCCGTACAGATCGTGGTTGAATCTTCTCCTCCAGACACCATGAACGCAAATAGGACCAAAGATCGCAACGCACAACTTTTCTTTCAAAACAGCCAAGAGCTTCTTCATCCGCTTTCAACAACGTCTATGTCTCTGAGCAACAGAGCAGGACAGGGATGATCAGAGTGTTATATAAAGTCAGCTTGGTGTTTCGAGAGATGGTTCTGTTACTCAATTACCTCTTGAGCCCAAAGAAGCAGCGATAGGGGAGAGTAATTCTGCACTGGTGTCATTGTCCTTATTTACTTCATAGCCGAGGTAGACGAAGTCACGAAGTCCTTGACTACCTCAAGGGTTCTCTTGCCTATTATGATGCTCTGTCCGAGGCGTCGATGATGTGCGTCCTTCCATGGTGGTATCATGTATTTTGTTTTTTAGCCGCTTGCGCTTTAATGCCAGCCAAGGCCCCATTGTCCAATCACGTCATTGTCGTCCGCATAAGCAATTAGTTAAACGGAATTTCGGCATTATAGTGCCCGAAACCTGTTTGTGGCGTTAAGAGAGACCGGGGTTCAGTGAAAAATAAAAAAAACAATATTTGGCAGTGCTCTTAATGAGTTATAAAAAGGAGAGAGAAAGATCTGCAGTCTGCAGATCGACGGAATGGAGTGACGCAGGTAAAAACATTTAATGGTAAAATGTGAAAAGCAAAGAAATGTAGGGCGTATTGCTTGCCGACTATACAAATGTGATCCCCAATCAGTCTTTCATCTGACATCAAATGGATCGTACCAAATAGAGGAGGCACTTGTCAATTTCCAAAATCATATGTCTGTGGCCCAGCCCTGTGACCACTACCAGAGCAGTTTAGGAGTGTTTTCTGAATTTGATCGGAGTCCGTTTCCAGGGCTAAAGAGATCACATGAAATGTGATTGACTATAAACTTGGTAGACAAGTATCAGCAGACCTACTCTAAGGACCCGAACGTAACTGGGACTATCAGTGTTCTTGGTTAGGCTTCTCAAAAGCTTAATCGGAGGCAATATGCCTCTCCAGAATTTAGATAAGCCAAGCGCACGCTCCCAAACATCTGCCAGAAAACTGGGGCATTCTTGTTGTGTCTTGGCAAAAAAGACTGAAGATAACTGCCTTCGTCAAACATTTAAATCTGCTTGGCCTAAGTGATCAAATCCTCTGCGACGTCTGTGGAGAACACAAAGACACTTCAGAGCACTTTCTCTTCTACTGTCCAGCCTTTGCTGAGATGTGGTGGCACTGAGGCAATTGTTCGGCCGATCAGGTGAGAGCTGATGTCATTTCGCTGTCATTTCCTTCAGAACATCATGAAACTTTAATAAAACCAGGTTGCTGCCCGTATTACTATGGACCAGTTCTTGAAGCTTAGTGCTTCTTACCCTTCAACAAAATAAGGACTATGGCGAATGACAATTCGAAAGTGACTGTAAAACTTCCACAATCGAACTCCAAAATACTCATATCATGCAGAAAACATCTCGTAAATTGAGTCAACTGTCTATAAAGATGCTGCACAGGTCACAAAAAATTGTTAATTGGTGGTCTTCTTAAATTAGGAAAGCCTTCGTTGCAGTGATCGCGCTGCGATGAGAAATTTGTTCGCTCTTAAGTGAGTATCATCCATCATCAACATCTCCGGCTACACAATTGTCCTAATTCTTGGTTCCTCACCGTTAACGTTATTTTTAACCTTCTTTATCTGGTTCTTCTGAAGACTCAACTGTGCAGAACGCGGAATGTCATGGCGACCGCTATAGTAGGAGATTGCTACCGTCCGAAAGTGATTACCTCTTGTTGGGCGTCATATTGTTATTAGACGGGTAGATGGGACATAGAGTTTTTGTTTGAGTCCGAACGGCGAAGTTTGAACAGATTGCTCTAGACAGATATTTTCTGACCATTCACTCGAAAAAGGCGGAGCCTTTGATTTATGACATGTCAGCAATTGGACTTATCACGAAGCGCACCATCTCACACGTACTCAAGCCACAATGTGGCGCCCACTCTCTGCTTTATTCAATACAGTTTAATTCGGTGTTAATTCAATTTTAAAAGCAAATACGTGACACACTCATGAGCAAAATTAGGTCACTCCGTGCCGGAAGGACATTATGCAAATCAGAAATTTGAATGTGGTGACGTATGCGCTGCAGGATGGCATGCGAATAAATCGAATCCTCGTGTAATTTGATTACCCATCATAAACTATGTTCTCAAAAAAAAGTAAACCTCTTCAAAGAATTGCTTCAAATGTCCATAAAATTACATGACATTTTTGCTCAAAAAGACAGTCAACAAGAGGTCGTAAAGGAACTTAATGATTTAAAGTTAATGCAGTTTTTGACTGCCAATTTGGAGACATTTCTGGAGCATCGGAGACAGCGTGTTTTAGCAATAACTGGTTTTATATTATTTCCCAGGGCATATTGTCTGGTTGAAGCACGTAAACAAGCGACAATCGAATGACGTTAGATCGTAAAGTTTTGTTGTGCCCGCGATGGGGGGGTAGCACAATTTTGCCATAAAATTCCATGAAACATTTTGTAATTGATTTTGACACAATTCGGCGAATATTGTGTTGGACGGGAGCGCCACTGGTTGATATGGCCGTTTTTATTTAATTTTCGGCCAGCATTTTATAAATCAATTACTGATGGATCCAGCCATAATTGACTTGTGCAAACCTAATTTTATGGCAAAACCGAACGGGAAGTAGCCAGAAGCATGATCGAGTTTCAAAGTGGCTCTAATTGTTTTTGGGAATGGGAATTAGGCAAAACGACGTCAATATAATATAGTGCCGTTTTCGTTTGTAGAGTGCGATTAATTTCGCTCCCATGTTGGTGAGCAGAATTGAACGAAACTTGTTAAGGTCAAGGTGTATCATTTTATTGTATTAGATCGATTATTTAGAGTCTTCTAAGTTGACTTATGTCCTGTCCACTTGGGCATTTTTTAAATAAACACTTCAACTACGACATTATTATAAGTTATTTTCGCATGATGCCAACAATTTTGAGACTTTATTACCCCAACCGGGGCAAGTGCTGCTTCCGAAAACATATATTTTCTTGCGTTTCTTAGCCCAATACCGTGTGCTATTTATCCAACTAGAGCCCAAACGTACAAGAGAGCAATTAATTGTGTAATAAAACAAATTAAGTACGTGGCGGTCTTGTTACACGTCTTATACATGATTCAAAGTGATGTCGGCATTCCTGCATGGATGGTGGTACCTTAAAGACAACATAAACACGATAAAGCTTCCTGCCCCATGACCGTGACCATAATTAATGTCATGCGCTTAATCTTTTTTGTTATTTTGTTGTTATTTCTTGGTTAGATTAACAGTCAGAGGTAGGCAAAGGCTGCCGCGAAATAAATTGGATGAGGTAGTGGTGCGTTGTCCCAGTGGTACACGACCATTCAATAGTTGATGTGCTGACACAAATTTGTTCATACCTTGTCTGTTCAACTGTTCCAAAGAAAACTACAAGCTAAATTTTGAGGGAGCGTTCATAAAGTTAAGATCTCCCTCATCGCTTTTCTTATTTGTAAGCCAGATCATGTTCCAATATTTGTGTACAATTTGATGAATACGCTCTATTGTGATGCTTAATTTGATTAGCTGCCTTCATCCTGCATGAAAAGGAAACGACACAACAACTTGAAGAGATCGAAATGCGTGGACAATCCAAAAGACTTACGACTTCCCTATACAAGAGTACGTGCTTTGTAGTGATATTCTGTGATTCCACTGGAGTGGGTATTTAGATATGGAAGGTACGTTTCGTTAACCAAAAATGGGCCAGACATTCACAGAATATGTGCTCGGACGTTTCATCCTCTTCCAGATAAAGCCGAGGTACATATCCTGTTTTTGCACAGGTCGCAATGAACAGGCTTGTAAGAAAGGCTGTTAGCATTCTAGTATACCCCTATAGCCTGACAGGCCAGATTAATCGTTTGGATTGCCTCAAACTGTCTCCGTTGGCCAAATTGTCTAGGCGAATTTTGCTTGCCGATTCGTTAGTCAGCGATGTGACTGCAGTCTAACTGATAATACAATACAGGGGCATGAGGTAAAAATCTTGGTGTAATGTGTAATAGAAAACTAACTTCGACTGACCGAATAGACAGTATAGTGTCGAAGGTGTATGTGTCCCTTAGAGGTTTGTCAATTAGCAAACTTATACTACCTATCAGTGTCAAACTAAAACTTGCCAAAGCACTCATAGTGCCTATATTAACGTATGGGTGTGAGTTGTTTGCCGACTGTGATAACTGCAAAGCAATCAACGCGACTGCACGGTATGTTTTAAACCTTCAAAGATTTGATCATGTCTCAAAACAACGCCGCATTCGACTAGGATATGAATTAGACTCATATTTAAAATACAGATCATGCATGCAACTCTTTAAAATAATTCGTTGGAATCAGCCTGACTAACTTTATAAGAAACTAACCTTCTGTTGATCGAGTAATATATGTAATATAATATAATCGAGTAATATTACGTTGAAACCTTCTGTTTTTGCACAGGTCCTTACATGCGCAACATCCCGTAGACATTTCTTCATTCATGCTGTACATCTGTGGAATCATCTTCCCCCACAGGAACGGTCTAAGACCGAATACAATTAAGCTCAGCTTGTTCTTCTCACCTCTCAAATATGAACTGAAATAATCTTCAAAAAGAAATTTAGTCGCAATTAAAATAAATTCTAAAATAGTTAGCTTGAATAAATTAATCTTGAATTAATTTCTTTAATCTTAGAATATGAAAATGTATTATGTCACTTCACTGTAAGTCTTGAAAAATGTTATATCCCTTAAGTCCTGTACTCAAAAAGAATTGTATGTTCTTAATGTACAGAAATAAACCTAAATTCAATAAAGGAAATGAAATGGGGTCGGCTTGGCGACTACTGATTTAACGCCTAAAGCCGATGTACAATGGAAATGCTTTTGTAATGTCTTTTACCCCGCGCCCCAAGAACGCTTGTGATTATTATGAAACACGCATGTCAACCAGCTCTGCATGCGTCTACTATTTGAGTAAAGCATGAGTATTTTCGGCGAATTCATGAAGAGTAAAGCTGGCCATAATTTTCGACAATCATTATCAAGATCCGCGTCTCTGCTCTGTAGAGAAATACTGCCGATCCAAGAGAGGCTCAATTGCCTTTACAGCCAACATACGCTGTGGTAGGGTAGATTTACTCTGCATTTGATCTCTTCCGAGTGCTACTCACTGCGATGCAGAGTTAGATTAAATTGTGGTCTAACTCGAAGTTATAGCCGAACATCACAATTTCAAAATTTCAATTTACCGAACAGACATTGTTTCTTTTTCTTATTCGCCACTTTAGAAGCTTCCTAATTGGCTCCTCGAATTGTTCTGCTAATGTGTCCCTCCAGTGGGACAAACCTGTGATGAACTTCTTAAGTACCGAAATGTATGAAACAACAATGGAAAGGGGCAAATCGTCTTGGCCTGCAAAAATATACTGTCAGACGACAAGATCAACACACCAACTCACCAAGTGAATGATTAGCATGGAAGAGATTTCTTAAAATATGTGTGCATGTATAAATTTGCGTGCTCACTGCTCTCTACAGAAGCCCTACAGAAGCCCGGACCAAATATTTGGTTTGGTATGTGAGTTTTCTCCATGCATTCTGGGGTTGAAATAATTTGTATACACCAATGGCAAGTACGTACTCCTGGGATTGACACTTAAGCCATGGCCATCGGTGGTTTAGGTTTAACCACTATTTAAGTGGAATCTGAAATCAGTTAAATTGCACCGTGTGAAACAAAATGTATTGTATTGGTTCTGAGCTTAGACAAGGATCGTCACTTCAGCTCGCACCTTGAAATCGGGCATTACAGTCCATGGAATATGTGTGACCAAACCTACTTTTTGACCGAAGGGGTAACATCGAATCCTTATCCTACGCTAACAAGATAACCACTATGACCGAACTCAAGGCCAGCATTCGCCAATCATAGAAGCAAAGAAAAGAATAACCGGAGAAGGGAGAATGGCGCAAGTGTGGTTATCCTAAGCCCACAGCTTAAGGATATTCATGCGATCTTCATAGTTTGACATTTGCCTAACTGCGTATGTTTATGACACAAGCTTCACGCACCCATTTTATGCTCTCCTAAACTTAAAATTCCGTACGAAAATAAAGTATACAGTGTTCCATAGGGTTTACCAAGTCATCCGTCTTCGTTTACGCTCCAAATTGTAAACAAATTCAACTTTCATATTTTGACAGCAAATTAACCGCATCGTAAATTCGCCGAGTGTACCACGTTTACAATGGTTTTACGATGTTGACTGAATACTCATTTTATAATTAATTTTTTGTTCTGCATCGGGTGGCGCTACTCTCTGTGATTAAGCTTGGGCTTAGCTACTTCAGGATTTAAGTGCGTTTGTGCGTGATATTGTTCCGTCAAGTGAGCAAGGGATTTTATGACGATTGTGAATGGTGAAATTTGGCCATTTGCTTGACAGTCCTAGTCACTGAACGCAGACAGTGTTGATGAGGTGAATTATCAACGTTTTTGTGTCAGGAAGGTCGATGATCAGGGCAGGAGTCGACGTAAGTACCCCACATTATGTGGGAGTGTTGTTTATGTATGAATTAAGTTGAAGGAGATATATGTACATTTCAAGAGATTTTAAAATATTTCGCCATGGCATTAAATAAATTAAAGTTACAGCCCCTTATTTAGTGTCTAAAATGGTTTGTTCAAGAACTCTTAGTTGATGACTTTTTTTCGTACTTCAATTTTTCAAGCTTCCGTGAGCATTTATATTGATATACTTTGCTCCTTGAGTATTTCCTTCTCGGAATAAGGCCTGATTTATCGTTTGGTTTGCCTTAGATCCTCAAAATTGTTAAATGGGCGAAGTTTGCTTCGGATCCTATGACCGCAGATTCGAAGCCCGTCCTCGTCATTCCATCTACCCATTCGTTGCCTGCAACCACTCTGTTTCTAGGGACCCAGGCTAGCTTCACTTCGATGAGTCTTGCATGGGACTGTTGCGTTGGAGCAGCGTTTGACCATTTTCAAGCGCGATTAGTACTTTTGGGTAGATTGTACTTCATGTCGTCCAAGTCACTGCCTCTTACAGTTAAAATGCATATCATATCACACTCATTTTGTTGCTTGACTAAATGCTTTTACAGTCCTACCTGACCTACATTTTGAATCCACTCGTCCGTACTCTATTTGTGTGACTCTAATTCGCTTCTTCCGTGTTTATCTTCGAACGTTATTAACCCGCTTACGTCTACTATGGTCTATTGTCGATACAATCAACTTTAATATTACATTACTGCGCTATCATGAGACACGCTATCATTATTTACTCATCACATTAGAAAGCACTGCAATTTGATAAAAACTTTTTGAAGGTTTTGTCTCAAATTTTTAAGGTAATCGACCTGAATTACATAGTTGAGGCCTGGATAGCGATTTGTTTGAATGCTAGTTTTTAAAAAAGGAGGTGTTTAGAAGTTGCAAGGTTGGACTATATTTAGGCACTTTTAGAATAAGTGGATATTTCACGATATCAGTTTCAGAGTTAATGGGTGTAGTTTTCTGTGACAGTTGATTTGGTAGTACTCAGCTGTTTTAAAGTTAGACGCTCGCCGGAGCTGTGCTTACAAATTATAATTATAATATGGGTTGCGCTATTGTCCGTAGAGAGCCAGGGCCTAGCTTCTCAGCAACCACTAGTGTGTCACGAGTGGAAAGAACCTACACTTCTATACTGACTCCGAACGGCCAAATTTGAAAAGCTTTTTCTATACAGGAAAGACTCTTTGTGCATTGTCAGTGACTTGAAAGAGGTAGGGCCGCAAAAAATATATTTGTCGCTCAAACCAGGGATCGATTCTACTACGTCGAGCTTCAAATGCATTGGGATTGGCGAACATACTCACAACGCCACTGGCCACCCCATGTTAACAAATTGTTCACATTTATTTTTTAAAACATGTTTTTTTTCGAGAAACGAACCAAGGCGATTGTTGAACCATCATCGTCGAATCCCGTGCAGTCATTGATTCATCACCATCCATGTCATAAAAAATGATGAAGAAGCGGTACATAGACATGATTACTAACTATTTCGTGCAACTCTTGGAGAAAGTGGTTGTTCAGTCTAAAGTGATCCACCTATACAAAAATACGCCTGATATTAAGTGAAGTGTGCCAGGGTCCAAGCAACACTTTGCTGGATGAATTATTTGATTTTTGGCATGGTCGATTTTAAAATATAATAGATCCCGATGAGTAGGTTACAAGAATAGAGTTTTCGAATAGGGACTTGAAAAATTTGAATTTAATTTGTGAACGCACTCTTTCTTCAAACTGTCACTGCCAAGTTAACTCAGAATTATCAGTATGGTAAAGTGCACGAAGAATCTCGAATCCGAACTTGTCGGGCAACGCAACAGAGGACGCCCGCGTTTAAGGTGGCGCACCCAAGTGAAGAAGGACCTCAACCAACTTGGTGTGCGAATCTGGAGACAGCTAGCCAGAGATCGCGCTAGTTGGAGAGGCATGTTGGTTGAGGCCCAGGTCCACCCCGGACTGTAGCGCCACACAAAGAAGAAGAAGAAAGTACACGAACGAGCAAAGTCTGAAAATTTTCTACTGAAATTCGGAATCGGTGAAGAGGGTTAACTCCAATTTTCGCTAGTAATTTTCGCCCTGTCTACTAGGGCAGAAACAAGTTCAATGCAAACATTTGAATCCACAGATTCTTCGTGTGATGTTGTCGTGCCAGTGAGACAACGGGTTGGTCGAAGTGTCGAAAATATCGCTGTCGTTCAAGCGTCCGTAGCGAACGATCCACATCAGTCAATAAAAAGGCGTTCTCAAGAATTGGGCATCACTCGGACCACTGTGCGTAAAGATTTTGGTTTACATTCATACAAGATCAAACTGATTCAAAAATTTAAGCCTATGGGTCATATGAAGCGACGGACGAAAATAAAGTTGTCAAGTCCTTAGTGGAAAACCCTCTATCGAAATATTGTTTTCTGAAATACAAAATTGACCAAGTCAAGGGATTCCATGGGTCTCATCTAAATAACTTCCAAACTTCCCATAACAAATTTATGAGGGATATCGTCCTTGAGGTGAATCCCTGGAGAGAATTGTGGATGGTGTCCAACGATAAGTGTGTTTTAAAGTTCTTGTAGTACGGGTGGGTACCCACGAGAGGAAGTGTTAAAGGAGAAGCGTGAGAACTTGCCAGCGTCTTCACTTAAATGAGGAATATACAAGCACACAGAGAAAATGGTAAAAACAGGAAATAGTCGCGAGAATCTAAATCTGGAGATTGGGCAGAATGGGGTAGCAGTTCGTAGCTCACTTTATGGATTTTTGGCACTCCTTTGATGTGTTCACACTGTTAAGCTTATCGTCGAGAGTGAGAAATCGCGGCAACTCGCACACGTTTGGCACGATTTGTGATTGCTTTTACTAAAAAGAGGAATGGATGCGGAAATAGAAGTGTGCGTATGTTAGTAATAAATTTGGTAAATTGAACCGAAATAGTTTCACGTCGCTGCCAGATGTTCAGAACTACTACACTACATCGTTTTTTAATTACTATTCCCACTCCTAACCCGTTTGACTTACGAGTGCCACAAAAAACAATCCATAACTACGATGCTCCATGCTTATGCCAACCACCATGAAGATAATCAATAAAACCAAACGCCACGAAATTGCAACAATCAAGTTGTTTTTCTTTTGTTTTATTAACTTCCTGTTGTTATGTGCATGTTTCAGTTACACAAAAAACTGAAACACTCAGGTGCTTGTGCAGAAGCAAGGTCCCGTGTGAATAAAGGCAGTCGCTTAATGGATTTTATAGAATGGCTTAATTTTTTTCCCCATGAGAACCAAACTCAACGAAAAGTGGCAATCAGTGCACGAATGCACGCTTTAACACGCTAACCAAACATTCGAATTTTATTCACAGACGTTAAATAAATTGTAAGCTGTTGTGGTGGTTTGCTTGCTACTCGCTTGGATCGGGGATGTTCGTTAAAAGTGTGGGCTATGTACTTAAGTTGTACACAGGGTAACTAGACGGAAGATTGTCCCTCGGGACGAATAAGGAACAACACATCTAGGTGTCCTAGATTGTTCCTTTCTCCACTTAAAGGTCAGAAATAAAAAAAAGACAGAGTCACTGAACTTGTTGACCAGACTCATTCCTTCCTCCGTCTTCGAAAAGTCTATGACAGCCCGCACGATTCAGCGTTTGATTCGCTTAGTCTTCAACCTGCCATGGAAATGCAGCTAGGGACACATTCCCTCAGGAAAAATTGTGGCAACAGGGAGTTGTTCTAGATGGAGATGGAAATCGTTCAGAATAATTGAGTTTGGTCCATGATCGAAGTGTCTCGCCTTTAATCGCAGTCCAGTCTGATGCCAGTCTTGTCCAAAAGCCCGCTCCACATTAGGTAAAAGGGTAAATGATCCATTGCCTGTGCCCTAAATACCTAGTCTCACACGTACCTTACTGTCATCACTGAGTTCGACAAAAAGTGGTGCAACTCACTGGCACGCCTTTCCCTCACACGTACCATTCAACTTTAATGCAAATCAATAATGGATGTCCTATAATTTCAAGAGCACTTTACATTCGTGAGTACGTTCGTTCCGTTTTCGCTTTTTTTTCTTCGTGTGCAATCACACAGGCCCAACTTGTGCACGGTGTTAAATATTAAATCGAATTTCCCCATTAAATAATTTGCAAGGGATAAGCACTCACACAGCCCGAATGGGGTGGATTTCGTGGCAACAGGTTGGCTTTTGTCTGTTCAGCGGCAGTAAAACGTTGCACAAAACATTGGAAAAGCACGTCGAAGTGTCACATCAACCTCTTTATGACAATCGATGTGTGTAGGCCCCTAAATAAGGCAATTCGTCGCTATATTCAACATCGAGTCAGCCATGAAGACAGTGTAATGCAATAAAGTCTAAGCGATTTCCACCCGTACTTGTCGACGTCTGTCGCCGAACTCATACTCTCGCAGCCGTTTGATGTAATCCAGATACCGATTACCATCGATTATCCATTCCCGAGTGGCACTCTTGGCGGGGAAATGGGATAGGGGACTGATTTTCTGTGGCAGGATACATTTATTTCAGAGGACGACCTCGTAGGAGTCAATATGAGGTTGAATTGCCCGATGTCTGCGTCCAATGATCAAATTAATACCCATCGGTAATGGAGAGGAGGAAGCCTATGTCAACTTAAGGGATCGAGCGACTCAACGGATATGTCACACTGTATCCGTGTGGTCGCTGGATCCCTCTCGCTGATTTTCGTTGAGTCATGTTCTCTGAAAACTCTATTATTTATTTAATTTATTCCATTTCTTCCTTTTATTTTTCTCGTGGCACGTTGCACGTCTAATCACAATGGTGACTCCATCGGAAAAGGCCGATAAACAAAAACAAGTTGGACAGGCCGAGCAGGAGTCGCTACGCAACCGACCACCGGCTGTCGGTGCTGTAAAATTTGCTTGCGCTTCACATAAATTATGGATAAGAATTATGTAATCTATTACAGTTCATTTGTGCTTATTTTACTGGGAACAAATGTAAGGGCTCTTTACGTACGTACAACTGTTACTTCTTTGAGTAGCGCTACAGTCCGGTCCTCAATAAAAGTATCAGTGGCGCTACAGCCCGTAGAGCGCCACGGCCTAGCTTCTCAGCAACCACTCGTGTTGTGCGTTTGCTATTGCTCTTTTATGAGAGGACGTTCAACTGTTTAGGTTTTGAAATTTAGCTTAAATTCACAGAAGTAATAATGCACACTTAAGAAGCTTGTGTTTTTGCTGGTCACTTTTTGTTCAGTACATTCTAAAACTTATAGTTGAGAGTTTAGTTGTGGCACTACGACCTTCGGCAAAAGAAGGAATGAAGTCCTAGGACGTACTTACTTCTTAGGCATGAAGGGCCTCAGCCTGAGTAATTGCTGCTGTCAAGTTGTCTTACATCCGCGATGACTTCATTTCTACACCGGAGGTTCGGTCTTCCTCTCCTTCTCGACCTAGGAGGCTCGGATTCGAACCTGACCTTCCTTAACTGCAGCGTTGGTGTCCATGCGCTCGGCCGAACCATTGTAGTCGACCGATTTTTCCGTTCCGGACTACATCCACATCGTGGTACAGCTGGTAGAGTTCGCAAATATTCGACGTCGAATTTTTCTTTCGAAATCACCAAGAATCAGATCTGCAGTTTTCAATCAGCTATTGCAGTCTTCCCGTCTTCGACGTGAATCCTGGCAGTCAAAATGTGGTCAGAATAATGTCAATAAAATCTCAGCGATGGTTGTCAGTTGTTACCTCTTCAGGTGTGTGGATAAACAACAAAGACAACGTCGTCCGCCTCTCTGAACAGACTGCTCAACCATCACCCAGTTGATAGACAAATAGTGACTGTGTAGACTGAAGTGCAACTATGAACCGCATTCTTTTCTGGACACAAACATTTTCTACAAATGGCATACCTTACCTCGTGTATATTCAAAGACCTTTTCAACAATGGATGTGGTCACATGTTCTGATTATATCCCTGGATATAGTCAAATTAAATTTTTAAAAGACCTTCTAAAACGCCGGCCGTTTTTGGACTGACATTGATCCATCATAGCCAATCCAGTGGTTTCGGCCGCCTCTTGCAGATGTAACGAAGAAGGTGATTGATGTGATCCTACAATCGGTGAACATGAGATCAATGACGTGGGTTCCACGGTTCCGCAAACAGCAAGTTCCGTCAGTGTGACAAAGAGTTGCCACCGAAGTTGAGACATTGTCCCAGCTAATGTCAATTCACAGATAGAACACTAGGAAAGAACTTCGCCCGTGATCTGCCAGGTATTGCAGATAACCAATAACTACACTCAACCATCGTAAGACCAAGCTGTCGTTCTAATGCAATCCCCCTCACAGATAACCTTTGTTTGCAGCGTCTGTAGCGCTTTTGGAGGAAGAAACAAAAAGACCTTTAATTTCGTCCTGAAACACAATTTTCTGCTATAAAATATTAAATAATCCTTTTGGCGATTCCTCAAATGACAGGACATTCAGCTTGATGTTCCCATTCGCAGTTCGTTTCTATGAAGCACTTACAACATTTCAGAATACGTAAATAATGAATGTATTAATCTTCTACGCACCTAAGCTTACCACATCAATTATTCAAGAACTCGCAAAGTCGATCGGATTCCCTGCTCCAATGAAATACAAGAGTTGGAATGGAGTGCAACCGTTGAGCTGTAGGACTATAATGAAAATAGACAAATGTATTCACACACTGCTATGTGCTGTCTGGAAGTTTTGACACCTCAGACGAGAGTCGCTGTAATTGAAGCATTGAAGTGGCGAAACTGGGGAGTCCCCGCGAACTGTCTGTCTGAGTTGTTTGAAATTTTCCACCAGCCAGTCACGGCAATTTGCAATTCAATAACATCAACTTTTGAGGAATGAAAAAAAAAAGTTGCGGGCAGAGTTTAGAACTTTCTGACAATTGGAATGACTAGCTTTGCGTTACTTTTGGTTTGGCGCTCGTAGTGGCAGCCAATTTGGCAATTCAGCGTTGATTTGTTATCAGAACAGCAAACTTTTGGGGATTCTTTGCTTTGAAAATCGTGGTTTAGAGAGAGACGCTTGCCCTGTCTTGTGACTTCTAATTAAGGCTACGTTTAGTTCGAAATTTTGGAAGAGCGTAATGACGAAGTTCTTCCACCAACGGTTGGGTGTTTCAAAGATCATGTGGCATACACTTTGGGGCAACTTTGTTCATAAACCACTTGGACGGCTTCACCAATTAAAAAAAGGATAGATATTCAAGAGTACTGGACATCTAGATCGTACTCCATGCATGACCACTGCCACTTACCTAAGTGCTCGCATTAATTTCGAAATTAATTTAACGCCTTTAAAATAAAACTCTATATTTGATTTGCTGGCATACACAGCTTTTGAAATCTGTTTGCCTTCAATTAAAGTACATTAGAGAGACAAATACACGCGAACCGGCTGTGTGCATATGTACATCCCACGATGGCTCCTACCGCACACTCCCGATGCGGCTTATGTGAACGGGCATAAACCAACTGTTCGGAAATAATTAAATCTGCTGCTTACCGTAAGTAGTCAAACGATGGCGATGGGCGGGGTTAATTCTGCGGCTTACTTCGCATTTTGCAACCGAAAATATACCCTTGGGAGCGATAAAGTAGATGAGTGACCTTTCCTCGAATCTCCTTAGATGTAGGCAAGTCGGTCTGTGAACTTTTCCCACAAACAAATGCCCATCAATTCAATTATTCATGTACGCACTTGTCACATCGTTCGTAGCAGCGATTGTCTCATTTGGGTGGGATGAGACAGTCAAGTCAGAAATGGCCCGCAATAAGGGATTAGAGTAATCCGTCTTGAATTTATTTATTCTGAGAAAAGCCAAGTGGTTCTTCACAAGAAAAATAGTACATTTCTCAAGTTTGACCAGAGATGAACAGTGACCATGGGTACTGGAAGCGGTGAGCTTGAGATTTACGTCAAGTTGATTTGATGATTGCAAAAGCATTTGCAAACGATTAAGAGGCCTAAATGTTACGATTTTTGGGAGATTTTTCTGTTAATTTGTTCATCAGTGCTTTGTTGGGTTGGTTGGTAAGCTTTTGCGAGTTTGTTTAATATGAGCGGAGCTGGTTTATTAAATCTCCATCCATCTCTGTACTTCTTACCGCTGCTGTTGTCATCTTGTCATGGAAACCGTCTGCTATTCCATGGCCGAAATCGTCAATGAATTCTATGACTATATTTGAGAGACGTTAAGCATAAGGTATTGTGCAAAATATTCGGAATTTTTTGATGTTTGAGTCTGGCTAACTGCCTAAAAAGTGGAGAAATGTCTTTGATTTGGTACCACCCGGTATGGGAGGGATGATGACTGAATGGCTCGTGGTGCGGTCAAATCCAAATTAACGATACTTTTAAGAATGATTGCGAGTGTGAGTATTTTTGCAACTATTCCGAACGCTTGACTCGAAAGTCGTTAAGCCTCTGAGTTTCATTTAGTTTGATTCAACCCATTTTGAATTGTATCGTCCTTGGTGCCAGTCATTCTCAAAACGATCCTTTTATTCGAGCCTGAATCTGCCTTCTGCCTGTACATTCTTCGTCTTCATTGTGTAGCGCTGTAAGTAGGCAGGAAGTAGTTGTGGTTCAAATGAGAACCTAATTAGCACTGTGTGCCGTTTTATTGCCACCGCTTAATATAGTTGAGTGGTATAATTGGGATCTCCCTAAAACTACCCTGAGGCTTTTATAAAGGATATCAGTTCGCTAATATTCTTTGTAGAAATCTCATCAAGTGAGTTGAAGAAGAGTCTATCAAGCGGTTGCTGTCTGGCTCTATCGAGTACCAGGCTAAATGCCTGCCGGGCAATGAGGTAAGGTTCCTTCTCATGAGTGTTGTTGCAGCTTCGACAGTGTGAGTATAGTGAAATAACTAGTTTTTCGGCCAGTGTCAGGTACAGATCGCCACCAATTTTAAAATATCGGTTTTGCTGCAGGAGATCGCTTGTTCTGGATCGATTATACTCAGGACAGATTTTTCTGGATGTAGCACAGTTTATAAATCTTGCGCATCTGCGTTCAGAACTCTGAAGGAAGTGCTTAGCGATATGTGCCTTCACAGCTTGTAGAGGTACAAATACTTCCTCTGCAAGCGAGCTTTGAAGCGAGAAACCTTGCCCAGCCAGTTCATTCTTATTCTCATTTTCTGGTATGTCACTGTGACCAGGTACCCAAATTGGGGATGTATTGAGCAGACTTTCTAATGATGGTAGTTCAACGCGGAATTCCTCTATAAGTTTGGGGTAAAATAGGAGGCAATAGCCTTGATGTCAGCTTGGTTATCAATGCATATAGCCAGATTTTGTGTTGGTAGGATGTGTGAGTAAATTTTGGCCTAACGACAGGCTTCGCGGATAGCAAATAATTACCTGACAGGCTTTGGAACAGATAGGGCTGAATCTGAGAACATACCTGCGCCGACTCCGCAGTCAATTTTGCACCCGTCGGTCTAGATTACTCAGTTAAATCCTTGCACACCTGCCCACCCTGCCATTTCGCGTGCAGCTGTAGTCCGGAGTGGACTTGGTGCTTTGCTTCTTTAAATTCAGCGATCTCTGGTTGGCTGTATCCCCTTTCACTAAGTTGTATTTTCCATTTAAGTGCGCCACTCTGTACGTGGGTCTCTGGTTCATTTTTGACGTTGGGTCCAAAGACGCATGGCTAGGCTAGGTCTGTACGACAAAAAAAAAAAACAATTTTCACAGACTCACGTCTTTAGGGTTACTGGCAATGCTCAAAGATTAGATCCGTCTAGAAAAAGCTTCTTAAACTTGCCGATTCGGAGTCGGCGTAAAACTGTAGGTCCCATCCACTCGTGATAGAACAACAGTAAGCACAACACGAATAGTTGCTGAGAAGCTACGCCCTGGGCTTCTACGGGCTGTAGCACCACCCATATTTTTAGAGACTTAGCACTGGGCGCGAATAAAGTAGAGGCGATAACAATGATGTACGCCGTGCAGATTCTGGAAACTGATTGACTTGTTGAACTAGACTGCAATGAAAACTCCAATGGCTTTAGGCTGGATCTGGATGGCCAATTATGGTCGTAAAAACGGCCAAATTACACGATTAGGAAGTAACTCATGAGTACCTGTATTGTTTCTCCATCTGCGTGGCATATGGCACCGTCTTGTTGAAAGCTGAAATCACATGTTGTAAAAACATTTTGCTACTGCCTGATCAGCCGCATTATCGAAGAAGAATGAACCACTAATGCCAACATTTTTTCTTTAAGGTTTTTTGAGACCACGTTCAACAATGCATTAAAATGGAAAATTGGAAAGTATATTAACACTAGTCAAAAATATATGATTTCAGGATTGTTATGAGACCGAGCCCTAGAAGTAAACATGATTTTACTGAGATTCTGCGACACATTCGTTTCGATAAAAGATATCAGAGAGTCAACATTTGCAAACAGACAAATTCGCTCAGCACAAACTGTAAACAATTAACTGTTTTATTATTTGACAATGTCTATAAGTCCATTTGTCTTATCTCAATTAATATTGTTGAAATTTTTCTTTATTTTTTTTTTAAGACTGATTATAGACCAGATTGACATACCGAACATTGAAATAGCCAAAATTATAATAAAAATATAATATGTGCGGCGCCGTAGAGATATAGTTCACCACTCCTTCCTCTTCTAAAATGTACGGGCTTGCGTGTTAGCAAATTTGTTGGTCAGGTCTTTAACATTATAGATTAGATTCAACTCTCTGTAAACCGAAAAAAGCCAAGTGGGTACTAACTATTATTATTTCGTGTACATAATGACCTTGACCCATTGTTGAAACGGCTTAGATTACGTAAGTTGATGTTTGTCATACATTGAGGAAATGTCTTGTTTCTTGCTTTATCAAGTGCTGGGTAGTTTCAAATTAGGTGCTCTGCACTTCAGAATCTGCTGCAAGAGAGCTGTCCTATTCTGTGGATATGGTATTCTATGAAAGAATGTCTCACCATGGTGTAGTTATTGTACCGGAAGTAGCCATGTCCTCTTTTATTAGTCGTCATGCGCAGTTGGGCATCTCATGAAATAGTGTTTAATCGATATTTGACTGTTGTCAGGACATAGTTGTTTGCCTGCGAGTCTACTACTTCATTTATTATTTTCATCCAAATCTCTTTTCTTAGAAAATACAGAATTAACTTGCAATTTTCCTCCATTTCCTTCCGATTCAGTCTACATTCTCTCACCAATCTTCGTTGTGTCTCTTATTTAAGCCATCCGTATAATTTACCACGTACTTTGCAATCCTTTTAATGTTGTTTACATCAAATATACACAAACAAACAGTAGAACAAACACCTCCCGCAGCATTGACGTAACAAACCGTTTCGATTTAACATAATGGATTATCGCCCAGACTCATATTACTCGGAGGTACATAAAAGTCTCAATGTACGAGGAACGACGAAAGATATGTGTGCTATGCGAGTGCAAGGAGAACATCTTAAGGGCTCTTAAGATCCACAAGCGCTTGGCTGTTGTTTACTCTTGAGAGAGTTTCTTTATCGTTTACATTCTCTGTTCGGCATGCATTCAATTAAATATATCTAGTTGACAGTCAAGAGTTTTTCATTGTTTGCACAGCGATCGGAAATCAGAATTTGAATGGTTTTGTTTTTGAGACCTGGCCCGGGGTGAACTCATGTGGTTGCTAATATTTTGATAAACATTGATATGACAAAATTCGAGCATATGGATGCGCATGAGATTGGTATCAAGAAGGACGATCGATTTTTCTAATGTACGTAAATAAAACAAGCTGTTTGGCAGATTTTGACCGTAAACAACACGAAAACTGTATAATTTCGGTTTGTCCGCTCACGCTTTGGGATTTCCCACATTTATGGCGGCTACATTAATGAAGCGATCGAATTTTGAAATGTGCATACGCATTTTGATGAAGGGATCAAAAATTGCACAGCATCCAACCGAACTGTTTGTCAATCAATTATGCTGTCCAAAGTCCGGACTAGATGCCTCGCTTAAATCGACCCATCCACACAAAACACTAATCGCATTCCATCTGAGGTTTGCGCATCGAAATGTCCACGAGTTTTATGTCGTTTCAGAACGGAGAGGTTTGAGAAATGAAGGGTAGTGAATGCAGGACTGAGCTATGACGATGAAGAAGTGACATTAATCAAGTACGAATGGAGGTCTTTACCTAATATTACGTTCAGTCGTGCAGAATGCTCTTGCCAATTTTTAGAAAGTAGAATTATCAGCTTCAGCGAACATTTCAGGTCCTCCTGTCAAGATTGGCACGATGAGCTTTGGTAAAATTTAATTTTACGTTGAAAGCTATAATATACTTGCTGATTGAGAATACTCTTGTAGATGTACGGGGATGTGCAACAATTTTGAATTGCGTGTGAGTTATGTTCTCTTAGCCCAATTGGCAATAAAGCACACCTTAATCTTAGAAACTTAGTCTTCAACCATACCAAAAAGTGGAAAATGAGGAAACCTAAGAAGATTTGAACATCGTTTGTAGCGATATATGCACAACACGAGTGGTGGCAGAGAAACTAGCAGCTAGCACTGTTGGAACGTTGTTCAAGTGGCTGCCTCAGCTGTCTTCATAGTAGTACATTCAGTGACCCCAATCTTCCCAAGCCTTGAGTATAATTTCGGCCTGCAGCTTACGGATTGCTTGATAGATTGTGGCATGAACCAGAGGTCACCCATATACAGTCAGTTAAAAAAAAAAGTTGGTTAAAATGACCCTGGAATGACCACCGTTGACCGAAACGTTGTTCCCACCCTCATTCTTCAAGAAAATGATGCCACCATTCCACAGCAGCCACATTTTCATCCGTGTGCACCGTACGACGACGAGGACCATGAGTGGACAAGTATACTGGTCGTACAGCAGTCGCGGTGGGTTCTTCATTTCGGCCAAAATTTCCTTTCACGGAATCTCACTGTTAGATCTACACAGCACTAACTTTGGAATAAGTGTTCAATATATCTTAACGTTGCTCAAGCGTAAAGCGACTCATATCGTTCCACGGAGGTATGATTCTGTCAAGATTTCTAGCGGGAAACAGCTGTCAGTATAAAAAAACAACCTATAGGCCTGCCCTGTGTATCAAAAATGACAAAAATGAAGAAGATCACTCACAATACATAAATAGTTCACTGTCATATTGATAGATTCATACGGCTTCCATAATTTCGGCACATGCTCCAGCGAAGCCCTAAAAATAAACCCACAGCACTATTCAAGAATATGAATGAACTGAATAAACTTTATCCCGAGCTTAGTCCGCTGGGAGCTGAATACTCATGTACATCTTATCCTCTTCAATGGATTCCCCACATTCCATCAATCATATCTTCTGGCTTATCACAGATAAGCAAAACGAACAGAGAGTGATTGGAGTGGTCGCCGGCTTCCACATGCGAGACCAAAAAATAAACAATGACGCGTCCAAGGATACACTTAATGTCGCCCACGTAAATCCAATATTCCAATATTCCAGTCATCCATTTATCTGTTTAATAATTTGTTTGCAGTCCTGCAGGTCAATTAAGTAATCAATCAATTCTTCTGGTTTAAGCCTTAAGCAGGTGCTCAGTTTTTGTCTGTCATTCTGTTGAAATTGCCTCTTCTATACTCCGGTGGGTAGGCATTTTCGTGGCAGGTATTGTGTTGGTCTGCTCTATAAATGAGATTTCGTTTACTTTTTGTTGAAATAAATATTTGACGAGCATATCGGGAAAGGGAGTGATATGAAATCCAATATAAATGACGAATAAGGGGAAACTGGCCGTTGGCCGAGGGGATGGCAATAAATATTGTGGACATTTATTTATTGATCGATCGGGAATGGTCGTTTGGGCGTTTCTTGGACAATGCGAGACAGCTGAACGGATAAGGATGTTTAAAGGTCAGAAGTGAGCTTGTGTGCTCAGAGCTTTAACTTGGATGGGGTAGCGAGTTTCATTGTGTTTTGTTTGTTGAACTGAATAAGGCTGTTGCTGTCTGCAGTCCCACGCAGCCATACAGCAAGGGATGTCACGAATGGTTTCTTTTGATAAAAAAAAAATAACATTAATTAAAAATGCCGGCTGTCCCTTAACCAGATGCCTGAGCATTTCAATATGGGCTTCTCAGTGGGTGTCGAGGTATTGCAACCCACAGTTGGGTAGAAGGTACGTCCTGTCTGGGTATGGTTGCTGTCCAGTGGAGACCGCGTGTAATGAATTGTCATACAGCTCGTGGCACGGATTTCATGACTCTTCTTCGCGGGTACGCTTCGCGTATTAGGAGTACATAATGGTTGACAAATTTTCAATCTCGGCAAAACTGTATACAAAATTCGAAGTTATTAACTGACTGGGTAGAGTTTTGTTATAGCCTACGAAAAATATACTCGCTGTCAGTCAGATTGTTGATAAGGATCCAAATTCATCGACTTCATGACGACGTAAGCCATTTGGGTTGATGGCAAATTATCATATTTTGTAGATGGAGAACGTATTCATCTGCTTTGTGTGGTGAAGTTGGTTCTTGGCTCGAGAGAGATTCGCACGACCAGCCCAACTCTTGTCATTATCCTAAAACCACCAAGTGAGTGATTCTCAGGCTAGTTTTAGAGAGATCTCAATTATACCCTTCAACTATATACAGCGGTGGCAAGAAAAATTAAAAAGGCACGCAGTGATAACTAGGTTCTCATGTGAACCACCTCTACTACCTACCTACTACTACTTACTGCAGCTAAAATGCCAGACAGTCGTCCAATATTTCGTGGTTTGGTTTAATCCGCTGCCGAGCTCTAGACAGCGGGTTAAGTCGATTATCATCACCAATTTCTGACTCGCTTGATCGAATGAAGGGGACACACGCACAAGAGATCCCTAAGCCACTCCATCCATGCCTATCAACTCTCACTCAACAGGATTTATGCGCAGGTACCATAAACGTAACCACTCGAAGAAAAACGAAAGTCCCCGTTGAGGCCTGGCTTAAACCAAAGTTCTTCATTAAAGGCCTCAGTCAGAACGTCATAGAATATGGTGGTCCATCTCAGACTGGCCCAGTTCGGGGTAGCCCTTTTAATCTTCAATTCTATTCAGAATTGGAGTTGGAATATATACCGAGTAGATACTTAAACATCAGTGACACATTTTTACTCAACAGCGATGATTCTCACTCGGCCGATACCTTAACAAGGAAACTTTTCGCATTGGGGGAGGAGTTCAGGTCCGCATTGGGTTATTTGGCTTGGTGCGTGCATTGGTCCATACTTTGTCAAGAATGAGGCAAATGTAACCTTGGGCATTATAAGGAAGACAAGACCGTGATCATTCTTAAACAACAAAACACGCATTAGCTGGTTAAAGATGATTTTTCTTCAACAATCTATTTCGCGTTTGGTGATATGAACTGCACACCAAGATCGTGTGTTTTCGCTACCCGCAGACTTTGATGTACGAGAGAGTACAGCAGTTACATCAGCGTAGACCCATTGTGCTACCACGCAGACCAATCCTATGACGCGGAGAAGGTGATCGACTTTTACATTGCTTACATCGGCCAGGTTATTGATCGGCCAATAGGTTTCCAGAAGTCTGCCCCAACAGTGTACTATAGTTCTTTCCTCATCATCGGCTCTGCAGTTCCTGCTGAAATCATCGTAAGGTAGCCTATCCTAGAGGCATGAGTACCAATGGCCTGTTATAACGCCAATGAGCGTTTTAAGATTAGGCCTGCTCATATGGATTATTTCCATTGATGGTACATTCAAACTTCTTTTTTGTCCAAAAACTGGTCTATTGTGCTGGCAAGTAGCAAGCGGCATGGACTGAAATTTCATGGTCATCAGGAGGAAAACCAAAAGGGGCTTTTGTGATGAGAAGCCTACATCCTCAGATCCCACATCATCAGCACAGGATAGCTGCCACCTGATTCGAAGAAAGGTGGGACATTGGCAGGGGAAGTGCTTTGCCGGTTCGTCGTCTTCATTACAGGCGTCGCAGAGAGCTTTATCGCTTAGGGCAAGTAGATTGAAGTGTTTGCGAAGGTGTAGTGACCCATTAGCAATCTTTCAGACAGATTGCTGCAAATTTCTTACAGACGTTAGTGACCGTGCGCTTGGTTTGTCTACATGCCGAAGAGGCATGCGTCGAAGGGCAGCTCTCAAAAAGCTCAACAATCGATGGAACCCCTACTCAAGGACGCGGAGAGTCCCAGTGCAGGTTCGGGTCCGAGAGTACCTAATCTGATTCTTGTCTAGCAAGATCATCGGCGATCTCATCTGCCGTGATAAGGGGTAGCCCGGAATCCAGACAAGTTGCAGAGAATTCAGACTACTGATCAAAGACTTAAGTTACAGGTACTATTCTGGAAGGGTTGAGCAAGGTCTTAAAAGTAACTTGTCTTTCGGTACAGGCACAAATATTCTGGACTTTTCATCTCTTTTTTAAAGTATAGTCCTTGGCCATTTAAATCGCACAGGTTTCCACCTTGGAGAACGTGCGGCGCATATATGCAGTCTAAGGTTGTCGCTGTACACTAAGGCGCTAGCAACAGACCCTTCCTTGGTCTTGGAGCCAACCGTGAAGATTCGACTACAGTTGTCTCGTGGCTCAGAGTCTTCGCAGAGGCAGTCTTCACTGAAAGTCGATTTGTTATCTAAGTCGCATTTGGATTACTGGTGTCCGTCTGAGTCAGATGGCTTGTCCATGAGAATAGAGCCCGAGGAAGTGCGGTGCGCAAGCTGATTAAGGCTCCAGTACGAGCTCTACCAAAGACTACTTCTTGTTGGGCGAAAGATAGACTTGAGTGCGCAAGAGGTTGAACACTCCGAAGTGCACCAACATCCAATCATTCTACATGTTTCGAAATTTTATCGAAATCTGATTCAAAAATGTGTGTTTAACTGGTTAAATTTTCAAACCACAAAATGGATGTTTCTTGAATCTATTTCCGAATTCATACGAACTCACATGACAGACTATGTCTCACTTCGATCAAATTCACTGATTCTGCAATCTCAAGGTGATTTCATGGCAACTGCAGACATTCGTCACTCTCTACCTTTGAACAATGGACTTTGCTGCGTTACGGTGCTCGATTTCACTTGAGTCATTCATAAATGCCACATCGTGTTCTAGTTTATTGGATGGAATTCCATGCGACAATCGGGCTCATTTTTTCATTAAGTCGCTACTCTGAATAGGTGAATAGGCATTGTTTATAATGGGTGATCCAGTGGGGTTTTTCTCGAGAATTGTTATCTGTGAGCTGATAAGATGCGTCAGCTATCAGATACGTTCGCGGATGTTTTCCAGCTTTCTAGGTCAGATAAAAGTACATTATTCAATATAGCTTCCGTTGTACGCGTAATGCTTTGAGGAATGTTCTTTTTGTCCTTTTAACCCATGCACTAGAGCCACATACACAGCTCTGATTTAATGGTTTAATGTCATTATTATTTCTTTAATTTCGCTTTCGGGCATCTCGTGGATTGGTTCAATGAAGGGTCCGCGCAGAGTTCATTGCGTTGTTCCTGCAATCGCCGAACAAGCACAGAGGAAGTGAGTCAAAGTTTCTCGGAGGTATTACGATGAATTCCTAATCTAGCAGCGTAACACCCTATCGGCCAGTGCCCCGTACTTATCAGTGTTATTGTTGCAAACATCGGTGAGAGACGTTTTTAGAAGATCACTTGTGCGTGAAAAGTTAGACGTTTTTTTTGTGAAGTTGAACCTTTTTATTGGATCCATCTATGAACTAAAGTGGTTTCTATTTCCAACACATATTCTTATCTAAAAGAAAAAGTCAAGTCTGTGGAAATTGGATTGGGAAGCTGGCATAGCCAATGACTTGACTATTTCGTTGCTATGGGAACGAAGGGGCGTCTGCGTAGTCTTCAGCGCGTACATTACATCCGGTTGAAAAGACTTGTGTGCCACTTGACATTAAGTCATATTTCACACCACAGTTCAAGAGCGCTGATCTTTGTTTGATCAAGAAACAACGAAACAGTCAATAGGATCTAATTTAACAGCGTGTCATAACAATGGCAACGATTTCCGCTTCGAAGATGGTGGCGTTGCTTGGGAGTTGAATGGCTGTAGAAATGCCCATATAACCGAAGTTAATATTAAATTGCCTGTCTATAGGCAGCTGCTATCCCAATAGTAAAATCTAGTTCAGATGGAATAGAGTCTGTTCGAATCCGAGAGACGAGATAGTGGATGGTGTAAATAAAAATTAAGGTCCCGATTGCGAGTGTGGATTATCAATCAAAAATCGCGAAAAGGCAGAACAATTGACGACAGTCGATTGTTTTTATCGGGGATTGTTCCTTGTTGTACAACTCCGTCTAACTTATGGAACCGCACACGCTGCACTGCGGGGTATTTGATCCCAAAGCATGGCATAAACCCATTTTACTTTTTTAACATCTGACGAAAAACAAGAATGCAGACTTCAACTAAAATACCGTAGCTATCAGGAAAACAAAACACCCAGTCAACCTGTCAAACCAATTGTTCAAAGTTGAGTGTTTTTTATAGACCGCGTGTTCCTGTCAGAGTTCGTTGGACGAGGTTATTTGTACGATTTTTTATGTATAATGTGAAATTTTGCAAATCGAATTGTCACTGCTGTTCCGCTTTTGTTTAAGAGTTGTTGTTTCAGCTAAGTGATGATGTCAAGTGATGTGTAACATCATTTTACCAAAGCAATTGTGTGTGTGCCTCTCATGCCACAAATTGATAGAATTGAGAAAATAACCAAATGTATGTACCACGTTTGTACTTCACAATAATACGATTGTCAGTCGACTGAGATGCACACTAGATAAGTAGATTTCAGTCGGCTATCGATTCAAGCGACAATCGACATTCTCACACACTTATAATTTCCTGTCTGTAGCATACATTGTATGAAATCGTCTTCTGCATTTCAGATTCCTTGTTTTTTTTGGTTTCTCACTTGATTCGGCAGAATATTCCTTCACAGAAGCAAATTCCAATCCAACTTGCATACTCTTAGACGTTTCCAAATGTGAACAACAAGATTCCTGCTTGTATATATGGTAGTTGTTAAAAAGTGAAGAACTGAAAAATGGCCACAAATTAAATCTAAAATGACTTGGTGAGGTATGCTGGTAAAATACCACCAACTCTGTTCAGTTATTGCCAGGCTTGATAGTTGTGAGTGAGTTACTCCCTCCTTCGGTTAGGGAGATACAAAGTCTGTTTGCTTTGTAACAGGTCGAGGAATTATCTAAAAAGACAACTCTTCATCTGAAGATTTGCACAAGATCTCTTTAAACCTCTTCCACTGTGCGGCATTGCGTACCAATTGACAGCCACGACTGATTTTTTTTCCAGAAACAGTAGAGCCTCCAGTGCCTATATATTAAGGTAAGTGGGGACTACAAATTCACAGCGTCACTAATTAATAAAGCCTCATTGTTGGTTGATAGCCCTGTCAACTGCATTACTCATCACTAAGTTCAATGACCCACCTGTGCGTGGCGTACGTCTGTGGAACATTAACAACAATTCGTCACCTGCGTGAAGCAAAAGTCAAGGCCTTCAGTTTCAAAAATGACAATGTGGGTCAAGGATGATGTGAAGGTTAGCTGGCAAGTTCATTCCAAACGGCCGTACTCCACTGCCCTTCCATGCAGTGCGTATTAAATACGAGTTATAAGGATTCTCTATTCACTGTGCCTATGTTCCACTCACTCTTCTCAGCAGAACCAAATTTAGACATTCTACAAAGTCAAAGTCCTTTAAGGCTTCCATTGAGTGGTCGTCGATTGAATACGAATTACTGCTTCTCTTATGGAATTTCTATACATTTTCAAACTCGCTTTGTGATTTCTAATTTGAATTACCAGCCCCCATTAAAATACAAGAAGCCCTCAATTGCTAATCAATTGAATTGCTTATGCATTGATTGTTAAATTTGAAACTGAGGGGCAGGCTTCCACTGATTGGACGATTTTTTTCAGTTCTTCAAATTTACTGGCTTTGAGGGGTGACTTAGGGTTCTGTGACTCCCTTGACATGGTTTCTGAAAAGATAGATCACAGATCACAAGGCAACACTAAGCACACACAATTTCACAAGTCTGTTCAGTCTATTCATATATGTCTGGATGGCTGTATGCGACTCAGAGGTGTTTGCTTGAAGTGTGCTGCTTTTACTGATCTCGCTGCGAACGAAGAGAACACGAAGCACGGAAATTCTGTGCCCAAGAATGAAAACAGAACTTCAGCATCTTGGACAGAGCGTCACAATGGCCAGCTATACTTGGAAAATAAATTTACTTCTGCTCTGCCCGGTTGTACAGCGACATGAGTCCATCCAGGCGGCTATGGCTCCAGTGCGTAGGGCGATTCGGTCACGGCGTCTGCTCTATGTGTGTGCGAATTATAGCCTGTTGGACAAAGCAACGGAGGACTATCACGTCTAATGTGGCTCACAGAAGTGTAGAAGAACCTGAACCAACACAATTGGAATCAGCTTCATAAATATCAGCCAACTTGGTGGTGCTTGCTGCTTAATGCCCGTTTCCAACTCGTGCTGTAGGAAAGGATGTTCTGGAAGGAAATTTTGAGCAAGCCGTATTCACCTGAGCCTTTCACATTTTAGATCAGAACATGCTTCGTGTCCGCAATCCATTTTTGAGAAGAAATGTGTCCTTGTAAGCATAATCTCCAGAAAGAACGTCCAGTTTAGCAAATGCTTGAAACCTTGATCACAGAAACACTCTCCACCAGGCCTTCACTACCAAATACAAACACGTAATTCCACAAGGTATTTGATACGAAAAGCATTTTCTTTCTTTTCAAATGAGGACAAATGAAATGCGTAAACGTGTAACTTGGCTACGGTGACACTCTCACTTCCAATCCAATAATCCAATTATACATCCAATTAAATCTGATCTCTCGTGCGAACGTGCACATATCGTCATTTTAATTAAATTATACAACACGTGCATAATAACTACGTGTGCCGCCTTGCGAGGGTTCTTGGGCATTCCTGTGGCATTCCATGCAGACAAAGCTCTATTTCCCCAGCCTACATAAAACCACAGATTGGATCCTATGACATGGACAAATGTGGCAAGTACTCACACTCGTCAAACATGAGGGAGGGGGAGGGTTCTGAGGAATTCAAATCAGTTTTCTGAATGATGAATGAAAATATTTGAGATGTGCATATAGCCTGTTGGTAGGCGTAGAATTTTGTGTTCCGTACATCGCCGTACATGCTCTGGAGAAATCACTGAAGAGAAATCTTATTCGTTTGGCGTAGGTAAGAGGTTTTATCGTGTAAGGCCGTCTATAATATGCCTCGTGTCAGGGCCAGTGGGTGTGTAGCACCACGTTTGGAGTTCGATGACTCAATAGGTTGTGCGATTAGTAAGGATTTTATGGCTTGCATTGAAAGCAGTGTTCCTTGGTTGGAATTTTGCCTTTTCCATCTCCATTCGAGCTTAAACTGATTCATAAGCTTCTTCGTTGTGGACATTTCCTTGTGACCTGGGAGTGTAAGATTGCATCATATCTCTCTTTGACTATACGTCAGGGCATTGATTTCCAGTCTATGCAGGGACAGATGGTAAAAAAACACTGGCCAACAAAAAAAAAAATTGGTTGGTTTCCTCAGATTTTTTGTTTCTATCTCAAATTAGGGCTGACAATAGTTTTTGTATACCAGCTCTTGTTTTGGACTTATAGCTAACTAGCCACTGTTATGTCTACGATTATGGTCCAATGTAAAAAGATGCAATTATGTTCGAAAATCCCATGATTTGGGGAGAACCCCGAGACCAAAATGACGATTGCTACTTCAGCGTTGTGAAACTGTACGGAATTATCTGTGGAAATCGAAGTCGAACAAGCCAGCACATCTAAATTTCCTGATGATCCGAATCTCTGTGAAAGACCTTGATTCAGGCTACAAATGTTTTAGAATTTCATTTCATATAAAACTCGGCAGTTTGGTGGCGAATGTTTCAATTTTCTTCCCCGCAAGTTTCCAAAATTAAGTACCTGTAGAAAAATATAAAGCAGGTATTTGTAATGGATCGCAGATTAGGCAACTCGTAAAGGATCATAATTTTGTCAAATCAATGACTGAAGGAATTTATTTGGAATTTATTGTTGGTGAACTAGGAACATGTTGAGTTCACTGTGCCTTCGATGCATATTGCAATTTCTACCATGTGAACTTTGTGTGCTACTAAAACCGTCCGGATGCACAGGCTTAGACTCACCATTTGTGCAGGATGTGCAAATTAACACGGCGCAATGTGAAAACTAAATTATCCTGTTCAGCGTGAAGGATTTGATACGAAATTTATAAGCTTAGGGCTTGTACACGCCCATCATTTGGTTTGGACCGGCCCCAGGGATGAATTTAGAAACTTAGCAGGCTTTTCAGTTCTACACCGCATAAGTCCTCCAGGTCCGCAAAGAAGTGCTTTCCCAGGAACTATTTCGATATCCTTGCTAGGGCTACGCTTTCGTAAAACACATGTTGGATAGATTTTATTTCTCCGTCATCTCTGTAGATTCTGCAGAAGTCGTTGTATGGTTTTCAGTCACGATGACAAGTAGCTCCTAGTGGCGAACACACTTCTTTGCGACTTAAGGTCAGTGAAGCTAATCTCTCTTTTGCTTTCAGTCAGCTACATTTCCCTTGCTATTGCTCCAATTTCTAGACTGAGTCGTTGGCTCTATCCAGGGCTTTGTCTGCTGGTTTGACGGTATGGAGCTAAGCAGTTTAAATGAACGATGGATTGCCAGAGATACTCGCAGCTCAGGCCCATCCTTCTCAAAGTGGTTCTCTTTTTCTTTTCTGTGGCTGCTAGTGTGCCTTGGCATGCAGCATAGCGTTACCATGTTTGCCAGGGATATTTCAATGACGCATAACCTGACTAGATTCGACGTCAAGATGTCCGACGCTATGGCTTTAATTGCCGCTTGCATAACAACCACATCATGGTCGTAGTTGGAATAGGGAATTGGATTGAAACCAAATTTAGATCATTTTCATTAAATTTCGTCGTGCAAACCTTCAAAATTAAGTGTCTTACTTGTAGAGAATAAAATTAAACACCGCGTTACGCTAATTCGATTTCTTTGACGCTTGATAAAGAACGTTAGCGACACCATAGATCCATAAATGCGACAGCTGACCCGACCCTATTCCCTCATCTCTCTTCAATCGAAATAACATAAACATCATCAAACAGACAAGTGTAAAAGAAATCCAAATGTTAACACAGACCAGGGACAACATGAACAATGCTGATTCCATTCCAGTCGACAAAAGAATACAGCCACTTCCCCACAAATTACAAAGGCAGCCCGAAGTGAGAGACGACACGAATTAACAGCAGTGCCTGAAGTGCTCTGATTTGCAGCAGCAGTGAAACAAACCAACCACAATGGAGGGAGCAACAATACCAGAAACAACTGGAGCAGCACAGTTCAATAACCCAAACCCTTCTTTGCTGAAATTCTAAGCCCTGTGCAAATGATAATAGAAGAATGTGAAGCGTTAAACTAAAGGGCAATAACCTTGAAAGATTGTTGGTTGGACTGAAGCGAATATAAGCTGGTGGAAGACGTTGTGGAAATTATTGACGCGAGTGAAGTAGGCCATGATTTGATTTGAACTATCTGTCCTTGGGACAACGCAACAGTGTAAGTTCGCCTCTATGGTGACAGACACAAGTGAAGATGGACCGCAACCAGTTTGGTGTAAGGTCTATAACTTAATTCGTACAGAGAGAGTGAGTCAGAGCAGAATATCACAAAATTGGCTAGATTCATTCTTGGCTAGTAGTAGGCCCCGAGGTGTAAGAACCTACGAATATCCAGAGCGCTTCCTGCGAGCATGAGTGCCAATTGCTTAGTGCCCGGTTATGACTCCTATGAGAGTCCTTATTGAGTGTTTGCTGAATCTAAATAGAATAAGTGACCGTTTTAGGTTAAGTGATGGCCAGATACCTTTTGTTTTAAGGCAGGTGGTGCCTCCTAATCATTTGTTATTGGTGGTTTTTATTGTATGAATCTTTAAAAGTAGGCTGTAGCGATCGGCATGGAATATGGTACCTTTGGTATTGGTAGGGAGGAGGTTGTACCACCAATTAATGACTTCATTTTGTAAGCTCCACAGCAGCCTTGTTAAGAAATTACGATTTTTGAAGTAGAGTTACAATGAAGCCTAATAACACAATAAGAACTAACAACAAAAAAATTGGCGCAGCACTTGAGAATGAGACAGAAAACATCATTGTTGAGCATCAGGCTTGGGTAAAAATTGTCACTGCGTTGTAGAACATATTAAGCCACATTTCCCGATTGGGATATTTGTGCACATTTTTCAGAATTAAAAAATAAACGGTTTATCAGTTGGTTCCTCATTTGCTTCCTCATTAAACTGTTTGCAAGCATTTTTTGTGAATTGGCTTCGTCACCCAATGCCTGGAACTAAAGGAATTCAGGTACAGTACTAGCATTTCATATGCTCTTTGCAATACTGGACGGTCTGAGCTGCAGTAATGGCTGCCTGCCATCGCTGACGGTCCGAGGCACGATGCTTGTAGTCATCGAGGCCAGGATGACTTGAGTCCGATATGGCTTGGTATTTATACCAGAGATTCGGTCGGACTCTCCTTGAACCAGCGGTTTCGGATTCGAAGAGCCTCTTTGCTTGATGTTGTCCTCCATTCGCCTTCCTCGCAGACACGACCAAATATGGGAGGTAGAATATTTCTTTCGAAGGCACCAAGAATCAGCTCGTATGTTTTGCTTATCGTCCACCTTTCATACCTTTCGCAGTGCGTCAGACTGTATTTTAACAATAACTCTGTGGCTTCCAAGTCCAAGCATTGTACGAACAAATTAGTAAATGACGTAACTGTTCATCGTTGACTGAAACATTTTGAGGACATGTGGACAAATTATTTCAGGGACCTGTTAAGCGGACCAAACGTAAGCATGGTGATGGAGTTTGACAATCGCTTTGGTTTGAATTTTTTCTCGAATTAATCCACCCATGCGTGTCCTTGTATCTAAACAACCGAGAACTGTCAAATAAGCGATCAAAGAAAACAGTATGGCTAATAATATTCACGGCTCTACTTCTTTCAAGGCACTGACACTGCTCAAGAACAGTCCTGTCCAGAAAAATCTCAACTTGGCAGTCCACAGTCGGTATAAAACTGTAAGTCCATTCCACTTGTGAAAAAACAAGAGCATGCACAAAACGAGTTTCTGCTGAGATGCTAGGGCCCCTACGAGCTGTAGTGCCACAAAAAAAAAAATACTCTTACAACCAGAGACAGCTGCCTTCCACATCCCTTGTCGCTTAAAACTTGCTGACAGCGGTTTTTCTCGGATCAAACATTCGTTATAAACTGTCAAAAAGTTCCCCAAATTTGTCACCGGAGCAGGAGACAATCACCTTTGAAACCGGGTACCACTCTAATAGTTGATTTCCGGTTTATGTGCTTAATAATAACTTTCTATTTTGGCTCTTGACATTTTATGCTTAATTGGCTTAGGACGCCCGATAATGTCAAAGGTCGAACTTCAACATATTCCACAACCTGTTCATCTAACTGAACCCACGTCATTACAGACTACAAAGCACACTGTTGCGTGCTTAACTGTGGGTTTTGATAGGTAAATATTTGCATCGATAATCCTGCACCTTTGACATTTTCATCTTCAGACAAGAGCTCTCATTTCAATGGTTTCTCACCGGTACCCCGCGGCGCTTTGTTACGAATTGAAATTCGAAACGCTGCTCACAAATCGATCAACGCGAAGGGTGGGCCAAGTAATGATGGGAATGTTCTTGTAACAATTCTTATGCCATCCATCTAATCAGGGATATATCGTTACAGCACGACTGTTCGGTTTTAATGAGCAGAAAACTGCTCCAAATTCCAATTTGTGATGATGAACCAACGGAGGGAAGTCGAATGATTTGTTTGAGTTTGGATTTACTTCAGAAATATGCGCGGATCCTGGCATTCATTACTCTCGTCAAGTCAAATACAATTTGTATTTCGTGTGATGTCTCAGAAAATGCCAATTACCTTTACTGGAACCGAGCCCATTTTCCCATTTTATTGACAAAACTAATGCTCCGTCTGGAGAGGAAAAACATTTAAAAATCGTCAGCAAACCTGAGAAATAATTCAATTTGTCTCGACGCTGCTGGCTCTTCTGGTTTAGTCTGAAAAGATAATAATTCTTTCCTTTTTTGGGGCGTTTTTTCTACTTCACCACACTGTTGCCTTCTGGACGGGTGACTTTCAGGACGAATGATGTGTGCATGTCGATGAATGGGAAAGGGAGACAGACGCCTTAAAGCAATAAAAGTTGTCCCACATCATGAGGCTTGTGTGTACAGCCGGGCGAACCTAACTTTTGCCAGAGCCATGACATCTGCCTTTACGCCCGTAATTTTCAATTTAACGAAGTAAACCGTGCCCCATGTCACGCAGCTGTGAACAAACAAAACCATCAAATGGCTCGTTTCAACTTGGCAGCTTGATCCATTAATGTGTCTCCTAATAATTTTTTGTGCTACGAAGTTGAGATGCTGGAGGTCTATTCTGTAAACGGCTCCTCAGGTTTTAATGGAACTTTGTTAAGTTGATTGCTCATGATTTCACAAGGGTTTAGACGAATTGCAGAGAGGCTACCACCAAATATTCATAATTATCATGCGGACGAAGGCGGGAGTACTTTCAGTAGTTTTTCATTTTCGAAGGTATGGAAGGAGAAAGAAAGAGACTGCAGAGGTACATTGAGCTCAAATGTCAGTGGTTTGTGGAGCTTAGTCAATTGGGAAATGTTAGACTGGCGGTGCCATTTGGCCGCCTCATTCGAACACAACTCGCTTGTTATTTTATAGCTTGCTTATGGATTCTCTCCAGAAGGCGCAGGGTGGTGCTCCAGGGACAAAGGACGTGGTACGAGCGCTATACTTCAGCTTAGGGCAGATATATGTAAACCTGAAGCCAAATCGTAGAAAGTGACATATTTTTTGCATCATCATCATCATGGTCTTCTGACCCGTGATCTGATCCACTAAATTCAACGAAGCTAGATTTTGGACTTCGGCTCTGCCATGGGGTCGCCTTCCTGATGAAATCGCATTCAAGGCACGCCTTGGGTGACGTTGGGGATATTCGCGCAGGTTTCAAAATCACAGAAGCATAGCTCTTCTCGTTCGGAAAAGTAGCTAACTAACATTGAGCTCCTCGCTTACTGTCGTGTTTCATACCCTATGCCAACAACAGGACGAAGAAATTTCATCTCTGCAGCTTGTGCTCGCGAGTGAGAGTTTGAACAAATACTGCGTTGAAAACTGCCAGCGTAACTTTGACACCAAGCTCGGCCTTTCTGATTACAGATCTGCCAAGATGTTTTAGTATTGACCCAGCTTGGCCAATCCTACAAGAAAGCTCAGCATTACTCCTATTATCTCTCTGAAGAAAGCAGAGACTCTCAGGATGTGCTCATTCTTAGAGATTCAATCGCCAAAATGACTTCCTCCAACGTTAGACTACTCTCCGCCCCACTCAAGACTATGGGTCTGCCACTCTGTTCCACGTTAGGAAGGAGAAATGAAGACCAGCTCTCTTTGGGTTTGACTCCTTCGATGGTGTTGACATTCCGTCCTCTGAGTCGGCGATTAGTTGAGCAGAATACTTTCTTCGCACATCTATGGTCGTTTTCCAACTGCTCGCCGAACTTCTTCTAGGTCTGCTATTTAGCTGCTGACTGCGCCAATTTGCAAGTCCTTCACGTACTGACAGCTTTAAAAAAAATTTGCTGCGATTATTCCTCGTTCCTAGTCTTATTCATCATACGAGCGTCAAAAACCATCCGTTTCATACCTGAAAGTACCACAAAGAGATCTATCAATGATTTCTGTTGAAGTCTTGGCGGTACCATGTGGAAAGAAGGTGTATGTTATTTGTATGCGATTTGCACAGCAAAAGTCGAAAACCTTCTCTCCGTTCGCGTTCTTTGATGAGGACCACCCTTCCTCCCATTCACATGCCCCATGTCGTTATATCTACACCCACGAGAGCAATCCATCTCAGCTACCCTGTTTATGATATTTCCCACATTTGCTGGCGTCTTCGTTCTTAAGATGATAAGTCTTCTAGCTTTCTCGGCACTTGTATGCCATTCGTGGATAATGGCTGATTAGTGACATCAGACAGTATCGAATTTTAGGTGAATTCCACTCTATTATTCTTACACAAGTAAAGTTAGTTAGTAGCAGTCGAATTTTGCTGTCTCATAGGTTGTCATACCAATTCTGAAGCCGAAGGGCAGGCTCAATGTTACTTCCGTGATGAACTTGATTGGATAGGACAATCTGATCGGTGTTCTACAGATGATCTCTGTATCTGTCGACTACTGCACTGGGTGTCAATGCAATATGCACACAATGTGTCTAGAAAGCACAGTGTTTTGTGCATTCGTTTTCTTGGACTAAGCCGACCAATCCGAGAATGCTAGTCACATGATTTAGTCACTCTAGTTGGACAAACGTCACAGTACATGATTTCTGCCCTAAAGCCTGAACCAAAAAGGTCTTCGTTCGAAAATTTCACGAGGAAACCAAGCGAGAAAAATTCCATTCCGTCGACATTCATCGCTTAAACCTTAAGGATCCGGCCACGTCCATTCGTCCTTCAATTATCCCCAGAAGCAGAAGTCGAGTGGGGTCAGATCAATTAAATCAATGGACATTATGCGGCGTGGTAAAGTTGCTTGAAAACTATGCACAACATCTGGTGTGCGACTATCTGCGGGCGTAATTCAATTAATTTCTGTTCAAGAAAGTTTTCCAACTCGTGAAGCACCTTGACAGCAGTCTACAGTATGTGTTTGCCGGATCCCAATTCGATTTTGAAAATGGAAGGGGAGTGATATTTCTCTGACTGGACTCTGGGTGAACAAAATGGGCATTACACTTCATTTATACGGAATGCGGCAAATTTTCATGGAGGGACGACACACCCAAACTGCACCCCCTTTGAAATGCTCATGTAGATAAGGTGTTATATAAGAGAGAGATGATGTCTTCGACTACAACATTTAAATTCAAAACTCCATGTCAAGATAGGAGAGAGAAACGTAAATGTGACACACTGAATGAAGGACCCAACGGAATTATAAAGTCTCCGTTTTTACGACGGAACTTCAGATAAGGACATAAAGAGATAATGACTTTCTTAAATTCTCCGCCTTGGGTTGGTTTCCTTCGGAGAAGCAAAACTAACCGTGGAAAGTTTGAATTAAAATGAAACCTACCTTGTGGGAAGAAAAAGTACTTTTAAATGAAAAAGAAAACGTATAAATTTGAATTACATTTCTCACTAGGAAACTACCATTTATATGAAGGGAGGTTTAGATAAGTTAGTGACTGACAGCTTTGTTGTGTCTGTACTTCAGTGTGAAGAGTGCTTCCGTGTTGTCTATCCATTGCAGACAATCAAAATAGTTTGATGTGAAAATATTTGCTACAATTTATGAAAGGAGACTGCACAACATTCGGTAATTTCGGTTCAAACACTGAGTCACCGAGAACATTGAATGCTAAGCGAAAAGACTAAGAACCCCTAGACGAATGAACATCGATTAAACAATTAGAATCTTTCTGCAGTGACAGAAAGGACTTTGGCTTGTGAGATTTGTCCAAAATGGAAAAAGGGAATTTTCCAAGTCCAAGTTGAATCGCGTCACCGAGGAGCTCAGCTCTTCGAACACAGCAAAAGAAATCCTAGCCCGAGACTTCCCGTGCCGCAAATCCGCAGGACGTGTAAATGCTGGAGCCACTTTAGTTGTTGCTTCTTTGGGATTATATCTTAAGGTCCTCTCTTCTTCAATTGCAATGTGTGGGAAGAAATAGCCTCGAATCACTGAAAGTCTGACTTATAAAATAACCTGTTTCCTGACAAATTATGACTCCTTCCCACCTTCTTCACGCACTTTACGAACGTATTTTGCGACTGATGTGTGGCTGGCTGGGTGCAGCAGTCCTCTGCATTGGCTGTGTTTTCTTTTTCTTTTGGAGAGTTGCGGCTCTCTACAACATAGTGCCTTTTTCAAAGTCGGTAATACCACAGCAGCCAATTTAAGATCAAGGAACCAAGCCGCAGGAACTTAGCCTTTATAGCTTTTAGCTCTAAGAACTTTACTTGAGACGTATATAGCTTTGTTTTTGTTTGACTGATCACATAACATGATAACATAATAACTGGTCACTTGGGTTGGTAATGTTTAACAAATTATTATGGACAGTCTCAAAACTCAATACCTGACTACTACTTGAGTGCTTTGTTTTGTGACACGGTGATACGCTACCACAGCTTTTATCAGAGAGACTTTCTGCTTTTTCGCTTTCTTGGATTTTATTATACATAACACAACTCAAACAAGTGCCAAAGTACATCTTACTGACGCTCAAAAGTGGTTGGGGAACTTAGAGCAACTTAAGGTCCGTCGAAGACGGTTATTGTGTATATATAATACTGACTCTCAGCAACCACTCGTGCTGTGCTCGGTACTGTTCGCTCAGGAGTGGAAAGGACCAACAGTTTCCCACCACCAGCTCATCTTCTTCTTCTTCTTTGTGTGGCGCTACAGTCCGGGGTGGACCTGGGCCTCGACCAACATGCCTCTCCAACTAGCGCGATCCCTGGCTAGCTGTCTCCAGTTTCGCACACCAAGTTGGTTGAGGTCCTTCTCCACTTGGGTGCGCCACCTTAAATGCGGGCATCCTCTGTTGCGTTGCCCGACAGGTTAGGATTCGAAGATTCTTCGGGCCGGAGCTGTGGTGTCCATACGCTCTAAATGACCTAGCCACCGTAGGCGTTGGATCTGTAGACGCCTAACTAGGCTCATGTCGCTGTACAGCCCGTACAGTTCGTGATTGAATCTTCTCCTCCAGAACCCGTCAACACAAACAGGACCAACGATCGTGCGTAGAACTTTTCTCTCAAAGAGACCAATGAGTTCTTCATCCGCTTTCGAGATTGTCGATGCCTCCGCGCCGTATAGCAGGACTGGGATGATCAGGGTCTTATATAGAGTCAACTTGGTTCCTCGAGAGAGGGCTCTATTACTCAATTGCCTCTTGAGCCCGAAGAAACAGCGGTTGGCAAGAGTTATCCTACGCTTGATCTCGGTACTGATGTTATTTGTACAATTTACTCCGGCTTCAGCTAAAATTAAGATATATGTTAGATCATTGTAGATTAGTAGGACTGAGGTTTGCTTGGATCTCGTGCACTAGAACTGCTGAAAAAGAATAACTTACTAGTTCCAACTCTCAAAAGCTTTAATACCTAATGATTAAAGTAATGAAAATAGTTCATTAACGTGGTCACAAATCAATTCAATGAAATATATTAACTATTATACAATATTTGTTCATCGGACTAACTAGCTAATAACCACCATTTCTTTTAATTTCTTTCTTTCAGATTACCAGCGTTACAACAAACAAAAGCTAAAAGGGTATTCCTCTTCAACAACTCTTGCAAATTCCTACTGCAACAAGACCAGAAGCGACCACAAAGCGTTTTGCACTGAACAGCGAACCACTGTTCGGTCAGCCGCTTTAAGTCAATATTAGCGCAATAGCTACTGCTGGGTGTGGGCGAATCTGCGCCCCGCCACCGGTAAGTGTGTACTAATTTAGACTGGGAATTCAAACAACACACAGTTGTACTTGATTCCCACTTCAACTTAACGCTTTCATACCCTGTACCCCCGTCTGTATTGTTCAACCATTTTGAGTGTAAACCAGGCATTCATAATTATTTAATTGCCTTGTAATTTCGGTGTTTAGTTAACGTTTGATGAATCGCTCCTCGATGTGTTAATTTAGCTAGTTTATCCAGTTTGTTTACGTTCTTCATGCGGTATCCTTGTGTAAATTGGGTTGGATAGAGTTGATAGAATGTTTTGTGTGAATTCATATCGCTTGTGTGGTAGTAACTTATTTCATTTTAGGTCATTCATTGGAAAGTAGTTCAGGATTATGCTTGATTTGTTCATAATTCTCTGTTCTTAGATCAGACCAATTTATCATCAATTTACTCCTCTTTACTGTTATCACTCTGAGTCAGTTCATAAAATATGCGACGAACTTAAAGATGCTCAGTCTTCCCACATGAAGTGTCGTTTTGAATTTCGCGTTGTTAAGGAACTCTTAACGCACAACTATAAATGCCTTGACCACTTGGAAGTTATTAAATATGAATTCAGATACACTGGCACAGCGTACACTCGTGCTACATGTTTCCTAACGTGTCCGACTGCATTTTGTTTTTGAATTTATGTTAATCAAGCGTAAACACTGACAACTATTGGTGGAAGGTTCAAAAAGATAATTTTAAAGCCATCTTCGATATAATGGATTCCAATTTATTGCTGAACAAGTTTTTGATATTTCTCAGCCAATCTCATTAGAGGTGCACCTCACAATACACAAACGTTTCCTACAACATAGGATGGAGTTGCCTCATGAGACTAATTTGCTGCAAGGATGTATGCTCGATCCATGCTTGACCGTCGTCAACCCTAATTTATCAGGAATTCTACTCAAGGCCAACTAGGTTAGCTTTTGGATTGGATCTGATGGAATCGCACGGAAGTCTTGATGAAATGAACATTCATGCCACGTGAGATACCATAGAAGCATAGCCCCTCTCCTACGAATAAAAAAAAATAATAAGCAAATGTGAAATCTCTAACCCGGCTTTGAAATCAAGCTCGGTCTTAGAATGTGTTCTTAAAATGACAACGACTTCTGATTTGTCCACATTACTTTTCATCCTATCATGAGCTTTCATCCTAGCTGAGACTCTGATGGTGGACACTGACCGCCTAATACCCCAGGCTATCTTCGAGAAGAAATTCTCAATCAGCATTCCTTCCAGATCGGACTGGATGTCTGACAGGCAAGCGTTGGCATATCCTCTGCGTATTTTCACAAATGGATCGAAGACAAACGAAGGGGTGGGTGCGGATGTCTATTCCTAATATCTCAATATTGCTATCTCCGTGAAGCTCCCTAATCACTGTAGCGTTTTACAGGCAGAAACCATAGCGATTAAAGAGGCGTTGTCATGGCTCAAAAACAACGTGATAGCAAAAAGAGATATCACCATCTGCTCCGATAGTCAGGCCGGTGTTAAATCCCTGGACAATGCCATATTCTACTAAAAAACATCCCTTAATTGCAGGCTGTCTCTTAACGAGATGGCTGAGCGTTTTAACATTCACCTGATGTGGGTGCCGGGACACTGGGACATACCAGGAAACTGCAAAGCCGATGAACTCGCCAGGTGTGGTACAACCTCATCCCTATCAATAGCTGGGGTACCACCTTCCATGCCGATCGCTACGCCCTTTCATCTTTGAAAATTCAGACAATGAAAACCACCAATGACAAATGGCTAGCAGGCACCACCTGCCTTAAAACAAAAGAAATCTGGCCATCACTTAACCTAAAACGGTCACTCAGTCTATTTAGACCCAGCAAGCACTCATTAAGGATTCTCATAGGAGTCATAAACGGGCACTGAGCAATTGGCACTCATGCTCGCAGAAGCTACATGAATGAAGAGGAGGAAGAAAACACTCATCACATTCTCTGTTCCTGTAGTGCTCTGGCTAGTCGTAGGTTCCTACACCTAGGAGTCGTAGGTTCCTACACCTAGGAGTCGTAGGTTCTTACACCTAGGAGCCTACTACTTCAGCGGCCGCAACGAGCTAACCAGTGCCTGCATTGGTCAACCAAATCGCTTGATTAGAAGCATCAAGGGGTCCGATGTTAGGAGAAGTCAATCCGCGTGGTATCACAATGGGCCTAACTTGGTCTAAGTGTGACTGCCCTTTAGCAGAGAGCCACTATAACCTAACCTAACCTAGCATCAGCTGATACTACCTATCAAGTGCACCCTTCCGTTCCATATGGGAGAATGTTGACGAAATGATGATGTCCCACTAAGTCGACCAGGATAATGGTTGTTATCTCTTGTAACTATGATGACCTTGACCCATTTGGTAAACTGAATTCCGTGAGCCTTCTTCATTGACAATGACAACTACCGAATACCTCTAAGGACACAAATGCAAACGATTTCAAGGGTATACGAGAAAGAAATGTTTATAAGCTTTGAGTGAAGCAAAGCTTGTTTGAAATTATTCAAGCGAACTGCATATGATAGAAACTCTGCGCATTCCTTTCCTGGGGTACCCCAAAATTAATGCAGGCATTGAATTAAACATAAAACTCAGTTACAATATTAAATTATGAAATCACTTGTATAAACATGGAGGATGCCGCAATTTTGCCAGACCATTCTGCATAAATGCATTATTGTGTCTGGATTTTATCTACTTCTTCTTTGCATGGCGCTACAGTCCTGTGGACCTGAGTCTCAGTCACCATTGCACTCGAACTAGCATGCTCATAGGCTAGGCGCTTCCAGTACACGCAGCTGCTTAAGATCGCTTTCAAGCTGGTTTAGTCATCGGACGCATTGTCTATCAGGGTTGGCCTCAAGGACTTTCCTAGCCGGAGCGTTGTACAGCTCGTTGAATTCGTCGTTCAGTCTTCTCTTCCAAACATCTTCTTCGCAAACCGGACTGAATATGATTCGAATGATTGTCCTCTCCAAGCGGTCAAGTATATCTTCATCCCAATTTGACACTGCCCATACTTCTGCACTATGCATCAGGAAGGGGACTATCAAGGTCTTGTATAGAGACGGCTTGGTTTTCTGTGACGGGGCTTAAGTTCTCAGTTGCCGCTTAGGTCCAAAAGGCCAGCTTGTTGACCTTGACGGAGCAATGGGCGTTTTCCATCGTTGTCCTGCAAAGATGTATGAGTTTTGCAAAAATGCCAAAACAAGACAATGCACTGTAAAGCTCGTCTCTATATAGGGGCCATTCCGAGATCAGCCGTAGTGTGAATATTTGGTCAATAGTGGATTTCGCTGGCCTGAATCCGCACTGATATTGACTGACTCAGACTGTTGACATATGGTTCCAGGCGCTTTCGTGCTTACAGCAGCCCGCCGCGCTATCTCCTCCAGTACAAATTCTCACGACAGCGCATCTCCTTGCCGAAACTCTGTGCAGATTTGATACGTTTCAGAGGTTTTTGAAGCGACTGCACCGTGCATAGCGTATATTCTATGTGTCAATGAAAAATTGACTGCACAAATGAAGGCAAAATATAAACCTTGCGACATTTTTGGGGTTTTCTATACAATCCGTGGCCACAAGTCAGCAATGAAACTTGTCATTGACAGGTGCCTTAAGCCTTGATTATCAATCACTTGCAATTCAGCGCCTGTTGTTATTTAGCACTTCGACACTAACCCTTCTGCTAACTGAGATTTTACCAGTAAACATTGGCGATTGATTTGAGTCACTCAGCGAATAAATTGTTAGCATCCATCATAGAAATGGCTGGCTGCAGAACATTTTACTGGCGTCAGTGAAAGTATTGGCGAACCAAATCTTCAAAATATCAAAAAGGTTAAACGAAGAATTGTATGCAGCTGCGATGCATTCATTTTCGAGTATGAACACATATCCGAACGGCCACGCGATTTGTGATTCACTTAAGCACATCTGACCTCATTCCACATCTCGTCTGGCCATTGCTTTACATTCTGCACTCGGTTGTTCTTAATTCGCTTGCGCTCTCCCACTCACCCGCTGGGATCATAATAAATCGCTGAAAATGATACATATTTCGAAACCGCCTTTAACAGCACTGTCGACACTGACTGTCCGTGTCTTTTTGATCCGGATTTGTGTCCGAAAACGCTCAGATGGGTTGTTCGACAATTCGTGTCGTGTCGTTTTATTTATTTTATCGGAATCCCTCCGCCCACAATTTCGTTAGTTCACGTTGCTCGTAAAATTGACACAGACGACATGTGAGAATTTCAAAACGAACGCTTCGTTATGCAAGCTGTGTGAAAATGCGATCGTTGTCCAATCGATTCTTGTCAGAATTCGCTGTACCGCTTATTCTGATTGGTCTCGCCTCACTCGCGCAGCGAAACAATCAAACCGTGCGGCAATCGATCAACATCGGGTTGCCCGAAAATTAATACCCGCTGTGAAGCACTTATTCGCCGGGGCGGTCCATCAAAACTGCCAAGAACCGAATGGTTGCCGATGCCAGTGACAGTGAAAAGGTCACGCGGTGGCAAGCACAAAGATTGATTTACCTCCACGCCAAGGGCGTTGTGTTTGCATTTATCCGAACGTGGGTCATTAATCTGGGGAATCTCCTCGCCGTTCATTGGGGTTAATATCAATTACCCTCGTATTCATGAGGTTGACGCTGGCAGTCAATTTGTGCCCGGTTTGGCTTACCACTTAACATTTGCCAGTCACCTGGCCAGCCGTGTGGGTGCTGTACGTGGCCTTAATCCTTGAATGCGTGAAATAAATCTACTTAAACGCTGAAGCGTTGGGTGTGACATTTTGGAGAGGAGTTCGCTTACGGTGAAGGCGAGCACTTAAAAGAGATTTTTTGAAAATCAATGTCGCTGTGGGGTGGGAAAGGAGGCGCCCGAGTTGGTACCAAGGATCGATCTCTGCGGAGCCGTGGCTAGTGTAGTCGCTCTCGTTTCTTCAGTCGAGCGCCAACTTAATTATGGCATTGAGGTAGTCACGTCCACATAGAGTGGCTGTTTGATGTGTTTAATGAGGGGATGGAGATGATTTGTCATACAACACGCCACATCACGAACGACGAGAAGCATTTTGCAAGGGGAGACAGTATTTCATTAGCACATAACCATCCGCAGTGAACGTGTCCGCATTAAATGCCAGGATCATGGGACTTGTGACTGCTTTTAAAGTCCTTGGGAGGAGTTTGTGAAATCGGCGCTGTGGGGTAGTTGGCTAGCATGTTCCTTACCCACTGCTCCACGACTTTACAGTCATCGACAATGCTCAAAAAGCTTGTCAAACATCGCCCTTCAGGGACGACAACTGTAGGTTCCCCTCGTTCGTGAGAGGACGGTTTCGCATCAGGAGTAGTTGCTGTAGAAGCTCACATTGGATTGTAGCAAGAATGTAAGAAATTTGTTGAGAATGAATGTGAGAAGTAACCACAATTTGGGGGAGTTTGTGACCGAATTGAAATCCTGTCAGACAGAACATGAAGACCACGTCGTTCGATTCTTTTTGACTTTGATGTTATCAAGTCGACCTCTTTTACGTAGCAGTTGGTTATTTTGAGAAAGCGATTAAGCTGTACGACCCTCATATTGCTTAGTTCAGCCAAGTAAGTCCCGAATATTTTCTTCCTGAGTATAGGGGGGCAGCCATTAAATGGAACATGCATAGTAGTTTTTCTCCACTTCCCCGTGTCAGCAGATGTCTTTTTTAGGGCAGATTTAAAACAAGAGCCATAAGATCCAATTGCAGAGTCTAGTAACGACGCCGAGACCAAGGACTTCCTCACCCGCTCTTCAGATAGTGGAGGGTTCCGCGCCATATAGCAGGGGAGGGATAATCAGGGTCTTATATAATGTTTGCTTGATCCTTTGAGAGAGAGCTCTACTACTCAATTGCCTTGAGCCCAAAGAAACAGCGGTTGGCAAGAGTTATTCTGCTTTTAATCTCGGCACTGATGTTATTCGTACTAACTTGGTAGCAAAGGTAGATCTAGTCCTTAACAGCCTCGAAGTTATAGCTGCCTATGGTGACGTTTTGACCGAGTCGTCGATGTTGTGTCATTTCTTGATGACAGCAAATACTTCATTTCGCTCTCATAAGCCCATTTTTGTCGCCTCCGTTTCAATACAGCAAACGCTTCATTGACGGCTCGCCGTGTTCGATCAATTATGTCAATGTCGTCCGCGTATGCGAGCAATTATGCCTCTTGTGTTGGCGAGTGAGTCTTGCACGACCTCCTCAAGTACGGTGTGTAAAAAACCACATGACAGCGTCTCGCCTTGTTTAAAACCTTTTTTGACATTGAAGGCGATGTTTAGCAAACTTATCCCTCGTTAGTTGGCGCAGTTGAAGGGGTTTCTTTTCTTGTGGATCGAGCAAACGACACTAAGACTCCACTCGTAGGACATGCTTTCCTCCGACCATATTTTACGGATCAGTAGGTGCATGCCAGCAGACAGTCCGCACAACTCTTTAAGGCAGCTTGGGATGAGCTGGTGGGGCACCAGCAGCTTTGTTCGACTTCAGTCTCGATATCGCTACATTGACTTGGTCTAGGTCGGGGAGACGGAATTCTCTTCTATGGTTGTCTATTGCGTGTAGTGGAACATACTGCTTGACAGCGGTATTGGTGTCCTCTTTGTTGTTAAACAGTCTGCAGAAGTGATACTCGAACTCGGATTGAGAGTTGGCTATTATTATTTACTCTGTGCCATCAGAGCATCTGCCGTTTCAATTATCAGAAGATGTATTAAAGTAAAATCTCCATACCGAAAAACCACTAACAGGTTCGTGAGCTTCGGAATTTTTTGGAAAGTCAAAGTATACCCACATCCGATGGTTCCAAAAATACTCTGCCAGCCCCTTAAAAGATAGGAGATTGTTCCGGAAAGTCTTAGAGTTGAAAGTGTCTGAATCCAGAGACAAATAGACTTGGTAGAAAAAAGAAGAAAGCTAGATTGGATAGGATTTGTGATAGTTAGGAGTGGAGGTCGAGACAGCCGAAAGATCTTCCCTGTATTTAGTGTAAGCGGCTGACACCTATGTATGTTGTCGCAGGCAAGCTCAGATCTTCACACTACACCAAACGCTGGAAAATATCTAAGAAGTGCAGATCGACATTCATTACCAAGAGGATAGCGTTCATAGAGATGAACGTGGTGTGGTGGTGTGTACACCGTGTTTGTTTTTTATACTTCTGTCAATCTCATCAGGTTGGACAGCACGACGACGGAGTCAATCAAAGTCAGCACCGCCTTGAGCTTGAACTTCAGTGTAAAACAGTTTTATACAAGTCAACATACTGTCATGTGACTTCTTTAACATCGTTCTTGACAAGATCGTACAAGGGCACGACTAAAAGCAATATTTTCAAAAAACCCTTCATATATGACATGGCGTGATTAATTGAACGCAGCAAGTCGGCAATGAGGCTATCATTCAGACGAAAGCAGCAAAAAATGATCTTATTTAAGGAAACAGGACGTCTACATGATGAACAAGATTGTGAAACTTTTAGGTTGTCAGGAACTGCTGTTACTCTGAATTAGATTTGTCTTAAGCCAGACTGACTTTGTACAAGACATTGATACTTTTAGGTCGATGCTAGAGTAACGTTGACACTCTACAATTTGTTTGTACGATTTGCTTGACAACCATGCATAGACCAAATTGTCATCTGTTACTACAAATCGGCAGACTTCTAGTTCGGAAGACAATACATTTTGACTTTTCGGCTTGCTGGAAAGAGTTCTACTTAGGTGTGAAGACATGTTATATAAATTTAGTCCTTTTTTACATTTCTGATTAGAATTTTGCGGAGTACACATCGGCGGAATGAAATATTAATGTTGACGAGATGTTTCTGAACTACACTCGAGAAAGGGGAACTGCACAACGTGCAGGCTTCAACTTTTTGTACTAACAAATATCCAACCAACCACGAACTTTGAAACGAGATGAGTTAAGTAAAGTGTCTACGAGCCGAGTTATTGTCCAAGCTCGTCCAACAATTAACGTGTGTGCATCGGGTAGGAGCTAACTAAGCTGGAGAGATTTGTTCGTTAAATTAAATTGCCTCGGTTCACAGCGGACTTGATATTTAAAATTTGGGCTCATGCTTCAATTAATCTTTGACTTGACTTGAAACTTTGACACACCCACCATGATCACCAAGATAAATCTGTATGCATTCCACATTCCAACAAATCAATTATTATGTTTTTTTGGACAATTCATTCAGACTTCTGGAGAGTTGTTTGTTTACCCCCTTCCCCACAGTTTGCCCACATCTCAGTTGCTAGACGCATTGGTATTCATTAAATTCGCTAGTAATCGCCTCATGTAGTCATTGGCGTAGTCAGTCCCATAGATTTGTATTCCGCTCCATCAGGCAATTTGAATTCAAATAAATTTGATTGAAAAAATGCAACGTCAATGTTTGTCTCACAATTTGATAGATGCTAACTGAATCTGCACTGGATGTGGCTGTGTGTTAGCGCGCTCGAAACTCCTTGCATTCGGCCATGGAGGACTCACCGCCCACCTCATCCGACTCAGATGATGTAAGTTTAAATTAAGTGTGTACCAAGTGTGTCCGTGGCTGTGGCTGTGTAGAGCGAGAATTGCCGGGACGGTTGGACGGTTGAGTTTAATGTTTTATGGCAGTGCCTAAACGTTTTACGACGCCGCCCTTATCTACTTTGTGAAATGAAATCTGGACACAGGCGCCCCATAAGAGTGCTTGCACGTTGTCCTCCATAGTAACGATGCCCGAAGGCGCATAAAACGCTGGATATTTACTCTGGAGTTGTTTCATAAATTGGTGTGACTGCTTCTGCCAAGACGTGGGTGACTTGGTGTTCGGGTGAATAGTTTGTTTGTTGAATAAATTATTTTTTTTTTGTTTTGTGGAACATGGAACGCGTGTTTAATGCCGAAGATGGAGATGCTCCAGTTGGGGGTTGTCGTGTTATGTGGGTAATAAAATGCATGCTCTGCTTAGATTAGTCCGTGTCCATTATGACGTCAGAGTCCATGCGTCAAGGTCCGAAAAATGCCGGGATTTTTTGTTTTATAGAAAAAAAACTTTAACGAATTCATCGAGTCCTCGACCCTCCTTAGACCCAATCAATCAAGCATCATGGCACAACACCAAGCATTGCGGCAAATAGTCTCATTTTATCCCTAGTCTTTGAATGCGTCACAGAAATAAATTAAAGCAACAGTCGAGGACAGCACCTAGAAAGCCGTGCCACATAATGGCTTCGCTGACAGAGAAGTAGTCTTTAGTGTGCGCCAAATGGACGTATGGTAGTGTTCATACTCATTCTGACCAAAAAAGGAATCAAGGCAATTGGTGAACTCCTTTAAGTTCCATAACGCAGTGAACATGTCTACTTACACAACTTATTAAACCAACAGCACATTTCGAAGCCATTCTGCCAAATGGTCAATGATTGCCATGGATAGCAGACAGCGTTAACTTTGTTTTACCCTCATTGACCAGGTCTGTCCCAAGATTTGCCGTAATTTGAATGTTGGGTCAGTATTGGATTTATCTGGCCTGACCAATCAGACGGTTGGCGGACAGAAGACTTACACCTTCATAATTGAAGGCAGTATTGACGCAGTATAGAGGAACTCCTTTCTTTAGGATCAGGCGAACGATGCTGTGATTCAATCCGTTGGGCATACTTTCATCCAATGAGATTTTATATAAGAGTTGTTGCTTGCGACTCACCAAATCAACGCCACCTGCTTTGAAAAGTTCGGCAAGCAGCCCCTCGGCACCAGAAGCCTTCTCTTACGGCGATTGTTGCCCTAATTTTACTGAGGTGGAAAAGCGGAATTCTTGTCTATCATCGCCTATGTTCAAGGCGATTATTAAAATAACTATACAATTATTAATGCAGGTGAAAGGGGCTCTTAGAATACCAAATTGTCTCACTTTCACAAATAAGACACCAACCAATTAGGTAGCAAAAAATGATCCACAGGGAAATAACTGACACCTAGGAAGTACCTACTGCTATCCAAGCGATCTCTTCAGATATAGTGTTTAATGTCTAGATGAATTTTGCTATGCTCTGCATTTATGTGTGATATGATATTTCTTCTGGAATGCTGAATTAGTAGATTCCTAAATTACTTATCCTTGTTCTTGCAATGGCTGGACAGGCACCGAGGTAGTATAGTGCATGTCCATCCTGCATTTGTTGCATGGTTTCCATGGCGGCTGAAGCTCCCATTTGATTTTCAAGGCTGGCCACCATACGAGGATGCCGTATGTAAGGATTGGTGTCGTGACATGTTCACATGCTAAGTCAGACGTGGGGGCAGACACCGAGAATGACGCACTGGATATATGTATATGACAGTCGTCACGACACCAATCCTTATATGCGGCATCCTGCCTTGAAAATCAAATGGGAGCTTCAGCCGCCGTAATACGGTCTCAAATATTTGGTTTCCAGATTGTGTGCTTCGAGACAGTGTTCTGCCTATACTAACTTAGTTCCTCATTCTTCAGCTTTGGTGGACTTATTTGAGGTATTTTGTACCTTCTAGTAAACAGTACGAGCTCTGCTTTAGACGGTACAATAATGGTATGATCATATTAACTTTTAACAACTAGTTCTATTGATGTCTATTGCAGTAGCCGACAGGACAAATTTCCCTATAAATTTCGAGAATGGGGAGATTGCACATCCCTGTGAATCTGTGAATACTGCATGACCTCTGAGTGTTTGCAACAACAAGAACTTGCACTCTGTACGGACAGACATAGTGACTTGAGTAGATTCTAATAGGTATGTTGATCCTGCGTGTTTTAGTTTCAGAGTTGAGCTCAAACTTCAGGTGCCGGACCTTGAACATAAACAATGTATGTTCTAAGGTCCAGGTCCCAGCAACATTGGTGTTAGAGCTCCACAAATATCCCCAACTCCTTATCACGCACGGAAATCTAACTCTTTAGATTGACATTAAGGAAGTCTTCGTTCAGGTACCCAAGTGCTCCGAGAAACGGAAGAGTCACTAAAACAGTGTAAGATTCAAGGACCAACCTTAGTGAACTTACGTATAGACTGAATTCGACTTCGAATCGTACGAGTGGATACTAAAAAATCATACATTGCCAACATAACAAGCACTTCGCTGAGTTTCGTTAAATTTTTCTTTCTGAAGCGGGAGGGAATTGACCGGATATTGTAGGCAAATGACAATTTGTTAAGAATTTTTTTGCGATTTCTCAGAAGCACATGACGATGCTTCTGTTGACTCTTCGTCCTATTTTATAATACGAACTCCCATTATAACTAGCTCTACTAACTACGAGTCTCGGAGCTCAGTAGTCAAAGTGACTAACATTTTCTCTAATTTATTGAAAAATATCAATGAAACAACAAAAAATATGTAATTAATTTGTTTTTTTTTTTTCGAAAAAAATTCTAGGAAACTAAAACCGGCACCCTGAATTTCTCATCGTTCAAGACCAGTTTTACTTCCAATGTTAATTTCCTGAAAAGACGGTAAGTACTATAGTTTATAATTCACCAAAGCATTCACCATCCACGTATATAGGTTCAGCTCGGGGGACCTGTCTTCCGAGTGCGATGACGTTGATCCAAATGAACTACCACCAGCGGCAAGGCCGCCACAGGAACAGGCGCCGCCATTGCAACAGCAACCGAAGCCACAGAATGCTGGACCGCCGAGCATGCCACCACCACCAGCACCAACTGGACCAGTTCCACCACAGCCGACTACCGCCGCTCCCGAGCTGGCGCTAAGCTTTGGCAATAAGGGTGGTCCGGCACGTGGCACTAGCGCCCCCACCAGTCCGGCGAAATCACGAGAAAGTCTTCTGCAGCGAGTGCAAAGCTTAACGGGTGCAGCTCGCGATCAAGGCGCTTCGATCATTGGTAAGGTCCAGTTTGGATTGCGATTCGATCGTCTCTCATTTTGCTAACTGACATACCAATTTGCATTCTTAGGAGCGGCAGTGCAGAGCGCAACACGACCAGCATTCAATAAGGACAAATACTTCACGCTTCTGGTTCTGGACGATCAAAATACCGACTGGTCGAAGTACTTCCGGGGCAAGCGCTTGCACGGTGACTTTGACATTCGCGTCGAACAGGCCGAGTTCAAGGTAAGCACGCGGAGTGGACGGACGTGTTTGTTCTAAATTCAAACTTTTCATGCATTTTTCAGGAGATATCCTTGACAGCCAATGCTGACAGTGGACCAGTAGTTTCGATGGCAGTTTACCGAGGAGGCACCAGGGTAAAATTACGTTTTTCTTTTTCTCTCATCACTTATTGTTTTTGTCATGTATTCTCTTGTGTGACTTCGACTGTGTTTTTGAATCGTTGGGTCCCCTCTAATGTTCCGCACTGTGCGAACAGTTTTTTGTACTGACATCATGTGTTAGGGAGGTTCACGCCGATCACCATGCCCAAAGCTGTGCACGTCTTAGTGACTGACAGAAGTAAGCAGTGGCACTTCGGCCGATCTCGGTGATAAATCGTGGATTGGAAAGCCTTCACACGTGGAATCAGTTAGAGCTTGTGAATGTATAGCGTTGATGGATTTAAGCCCACCCAAAATGTGTCTGAAAGTTGCTCTCCAATAAGTTTTCGTATGTATAGCGATGACGATACATCTCGAGAACAAGCTGGTGCATCTTATTTGGACGTCTGGTTCCTTGTGTGTCTACGTAGTCTACGAGCATGTGTTCCAAGGGTACGCGGTTGATTTAAGAAGCTCTGAGTGGCTTGTCTGTTTCTAATACTGATTCAACAGAGTAAGCGCTTGGGATGTGCAGGCCAGGCAATTACCCAAGTGAGATGACCGTGCACCCTGAACAGGAGCCAAACTTAACATATTTCTAATGAGATATTCCGGTATTCTGCTCCGAACAGACAGTCGAGTCGAGTAACGAGTCTTCTTTTTCGTTACCTTCCAATAGAAAAATTTGTCGAGTTGATTGACAGCCGTTCTTGGTTGCCCAAATCGCGTCTCGTTTCTAAAAATCAGCAGACTTGTATTCTGAGTTGTGAACATAAGTTGTACCACTTCAGTACTCATTTCTGATTTCTGATTAGGATACTAAGCAGATAGTGCGGACACATTTGAACATTTCAAAGTTTCTCGCAGACATGGAGTCTTACAAGCAATTTTTGTGTTACATTTTTTTATCATCCTTCCTGATGTGCGCTTATTTTTTGAATACGAAGTGGCAAGAAAGAGACAATCAAGTATACTAGTTACTCTTTTTAACGAGAGCAATCAGTAATGACATTCATACGAAAAAGGAACTTATACATGAGAGTGTTCATGCCAACATCACTTTTCTGCTTCAGGAATAAAAGAAAGTCTGACTTGACCAATTGTTCAGATGGACGATGGTGCCACTTTCCACTGGCTTTACTGAACTGTCGCCCACCTCTTGATGAGATGGTCAAATATTTTAGCATTTCCCAGCGTCAGCCACTATACTGGTTTTAAAAGTAGAATTGCTTGATTGGAGTTGCCCGTGCGTGCTTAAGCTAGACTACAGTAAGCCGCTTATTCCTTTTAAAACCAAGAAACGATAGCAGCCGCGGCTCATTTGTATTTAGCTGCCCCTTGAAATTTCAAGTGAAGGGTATGTTGCTTCCTGACCAAATCAATTCTTTTATTTTGGTAGGAAATACCAAGCAAAGCTGAAGCAAATGTAAAATACAAAAGTAATCAATACAGCCATCAAGAAAACCCGCAATGCTGTGCCTAACCCTAACCAAGAAATGGTTGTCTTCATAGGAATACACTAAAAATGGAATGCTGAGTAGTTGCCCATCTCACTAGGGATATGTGACAGTTCAGAAAAGTGGAAAATATCTGCTTTGCCAGTCCTTTGCAACAAAGTTGACAGTTTTTCTGTAACTTGACAACATGCTGGATCCATGGGACCTCTGACTTGTGTCAAAGATAATGTGGCTGTATTGGGGCGTTACCGTCGTATCGTATAGTTTAACTGACCTATGAGTCAGTCATGATACAGATGGTAGTACACAAGCAGCGCCGTGCGCATTTATGATTCGGCCTGGCAAGTAAGCTGGACGACTGGATGACACTGGGATTCGGAATGGGTACCCTTTTAACCAAAGGCAGGCACTCAGCTGCTTGTGGTTAAAAGGGTCACCATTTCAACTTCCCCCTGAAAGCAAACTTAATGCCTCCATTTTCCGTTGGGATCGAACTATCGACTCTACCACTACTGGACTTACCGATCAGAAGTAGTAGTCTGACTATGGGTATCACAATGGCCAACTTGCTAGTTGTCAACTAGCATATCCTAATCTAAGCCCGAGCTGAGTCGAGAACACATCCTCGTATTAGAATAAAATTCTACCACGAAATAAGCAACGTTCATAGCCTTTTGCCATCCAAAGATAATTGCCACATGACATGTTGGCTACTCTCTCTTTTACTTAAGAGGTAGGGTAACTCATGTTGATATTTTAGTCGATTGAGGAAAGCGATCATTTTTATTGATTTTTATACGCCAGTCCTGGATACGCTGCACCAGTCATGCAGACCAAGTTGTCTGGAATTCGCTTTAATGTGAGTCTTTGGCGAAAATGTGGTTTTTCTCTCCTTCTTAAGCCACCAGGCTTGGATTAGAAGACCCTCTTAGCGAGAATTGATTCCCATTCGCTCAATATGTTCAAACTAGTACTGTCGACAGATCGTTAAACCAACCACACTGTATCTACACCGCATTGAGCCCGCAGACGATACTCCACACAGAAGATCACCATGAGGATAAATTGTTCCACTCCAACGAATTCTCATTAAAAATCTGCATTTTATTGGTTTATTTTATTTATTCAACAATTTATTGTTTTAATATCTTAACAAAATGGGGCGCATAAAAAGTCCGTAGACACCTACACAAACCTGTACCTATTTTCTTTTCTTTTGTTTTGTTTTTGGAATCTTACCCACTAACTTAATGATAAAGTACATATATGTTATAAATATACGTGTAAGCAAATACAAACAATTTCGTTTTGTTTAAATCACAAGATTTATACTGTAGCTGATTAGATTAATAACAAATTCTCATTCATGCTCCCGCTAATAAGAGTGTTATTGTGTTACGATGTGCTTTTAGGTTGCTCGTTCATTTCGGCCTGATTTTGTACTAATTAGACAACCACCGCGGGATGGAGCAAGTGATTTTCGCTCAACAGTGCTCGGTTTGAAGTATGGCGGAGTTCCTAGTATCAACTCGTTGCATTCTGTGTATCAGTTTCAGGTAAAGGCCAATGTGCTCATTCTTCATTTCTTTTGTAATTTATTTGTTTTTGTTTTGTTTAGGACAAACCATGGGTCTTCGCCCATTTGCTGCAGCTGCAGAGGCGTCTAGGAAAGGACGTCTTCCCACTGATTGAGCAGACATTCTTTCCTAATCCTCGTGATTTGGTAAGTTAACAATTTTGTGTAACTCATTAAAAATAAAAAAATTCATTTTGAAATAAATAATAGGTATAAAGTAGTAATATATTAAAGCTCCTGTTACTGCCGATGGGGGTGGGGGGTGCTGGTTGAACTGCTTTATGGATCTGCCCTGCAAGTCTTGTACTGCGGTGTTCTCCTCCAGTCGCACTTCCTGTGCAGACCCTCCGGTGTTCGGTAAATAGTCGGCACACAGGAACTGTAGGCGCTTTCACATTTTGCGAACGGTGACCAACGACACGACTGATCGTTCATGATCGGGCAGGCACCCATGCAGAATTTGATCTGCAAGCAAAAGAAACAAATTATTACACGATCGGCGCTTGCTCCGCGGTTGGGTAGCTTACATTGCAGTCGCAGCCCTTTCGGTAGGAGCCGGCAAATCCTCTCCTCTCGATGATCGTCATATTTTGGTACTCTTTTACGTAGTTGCACAAGGAAATAGTGTTGCCTTTCCCAGCGACCACGTAAAGTTTGCCAAGCTCAAAGGTGACACCACATCCTGCGTCGTCTATGGGAGTCAGAATTCGACCGTGCTTGAGGATGTTCTGCGCTTCGTCTGTCATCTGAAAATAAAAATTAAATAAATCAGTAAACTTAGCGGTCAGTGTTAAGGCGCGCGAAACAATTTGAGACACATATGAATGCGGTGACTGTGGTCTCGATCCGGTGTTATTTTCGAACGTGTTGTCCATAATATGGTCTATTAGCCGACAGATAACGATTGCATCGAAATGTATACAGTGACTAAATTTGCCTCACGCAATAAACATTTGCCTCGTTTCGTGTGCTACTGTGTACACCGCAAACCACAAAGGTCGTTATGCCACAAGACGAAAAGGTTTTGTGTGAATTTGAGGATCTTATTACAAACGATGCACACAAAACTAAAAATATCAGTCTACCGCCGACCAAGAAATGGAATATTCAGCATATCTTATCTCTTTCATACAGCAAGAGCGAATAACTGTGACTTAACTAGTTTTTAAAGATTTATGTATGGTCATCCAGCAAGAGGGGTCTTTTAAATTCATCACCATTTTGTGGCGCTATAGTCTGGGTGGACAACTTGTTCTTACACCACCAAAATCTTGACTCTGTGTGACTGTGACTGGACTCTGTTGCCTTGGCACACTAGAGTTACTGAAGGCGCACTGAGCTGACAGCTGTAAACGCTGTCTGTGTCTACCAGCTGTGGTCAGTGGTTTAGGGTACGCTGAAGCTCATTTTGCTTCGTGAATTTTTCAGCCTCATTCAGCAAGTCTTGGCCAGGATTTAGTCAAGTTATTCAGCATGTGGAGTTGTGGGTATGTGCGTCGAAGCCAATCTCGACGTTATAGTTTCGATGCCTTTTTTGTGCGACAAAAATAATTGCTACGACCCACCTCTTTCGAGTTACTGACAATGCTCGAAGAGTATTTCTGTCTTAAAGCCTCTCAAACTTGGCCGTTCGGAGTCGACAAATTATAAGTCCCTTCTACTCGTGGGAGTGCAATAGGACGCACAACACGAGTGGTTAGAAGGCCCTGGTATAATCCTCACCAAACGTGTGTTATAGCATACATAGCTTTCACCAAAAAACAAAATCCGAGTGTGTCTACCAATTGAACGCTATTCTCGTAAACTCTTGTTCTTTCTTCTAGTGGTTTGATATTTCCAATATTTCAGGAAGTAAAAGTTAACTAAACCGCTACGAGCTATCGAGTCTGTGAGTTTTGAGTGTTCACATTATATTAAATTTCTAAAATATTAAAAGTCTGAGCTAACGACGGAATGGCACTTAGAACCCAAAAGCCACCATTTGAAAAATTACGATGCAACACAACTGTGTTTCGTTCTACCACGTCAGTCGCAGAAGGTTAAGGGTAACTTCCATTTCTGATTTTGCTTTAAGTCATGCATACTACCTCATGTTCTTTGGCAAACTTAAGGCTTTAGAGTAGGGCCGCTTTGGAACACTCGTATTCACAAACCTGTCTGTCATGATTGTATTCAAAAACGTTGTCAGATGAAATCAAAGTGCGAGAGAGGTAGGAGTTAACTAGATCGGTGTATGTTTTCCACTATTCAACTTATTTTGCTTTATTTGAAATCCAACATGTGTGTTGCCTCCCTGTACCAAGAATAGTTGACTCGAACTCATTACTACCAAAACAGTTAGTAGCGAAGGGAACCTGTATACAAATAGGTGGAAATTGTAATGGTAATTTATGCGGAGTTGGGCACAATGTATGTTGGTGCCTTAGTTGACACATGTACAAAATAACATCATATCTACAATTTTAGGGAACTTACAGAACAAAAATACATTGTGGAGTCTGTGCGCCAACAGTCAAAAGTAAAGAAAAGAAAATTGGTTGGGATAAGCATGTAGTCCGGCTCAGAATATTGAAAATATTGGCCAATAATTTCCAAACTTTGTGCGATTGTGACTTTTACCAAACTTTGACTGAATTATATTCATCCATCATTTGGGATTCTCCATATCATACACAAGAACTTAGACTCGAATAAGTTCAAAAGAATGTCACGAGATATGCTTGATATCCTCTTGAAAAGCTTCCTAACTATGACTGAAGATGTAATTGGTCCGCAAACCATAAGGAGTAAGGTAGCGTCAGCTATGTTTATCCGCGACGTTATTATTAATTGTATAAATTCACCAGAACTACTATTTCTTTTTTTCGCTCCCCAAAGATCTCTTCTTGAGAGAGGTGAGACTTACTCTTTAATAAAAGCCATAAATCCAACTATGGTTGCAATGAGCCCATTACGATGTGTATTCAATGATTTTCCCAACGATTTTGGTTTCTCACAAATAGAGTTTAAAAAGTTAGTTTTTAGATTGTTTGTTGGTAGATGTTCCTTAGTCGCGCAGTAAATATCTGCTGTGTAAGGCGATACTAGGAGTTAACACTTAGAGAACGTAGTGTTTTGTGTTACTCTGTGATGGATAAACAAAAATATCTACATTCACTGATGAGAGAGGGGCTTAGAGATGAGTTTATGTTGAACACAAAACAAAATATCATGTCTCTAGTATCCGCTGTGGCATAATTGGCATCGACTTCGACTGTGTGTCTTCTGTCTAGCTTTAAATCAACGACACAAACTACATGTCAACGGTCGATTAAACCTCCCTCGACTCTCAAGTCACTCACAATTAGAGTTACTGCTGTAAAATTTGACAAAGTCGCACAAGAGGTGTCTTGGACCAAAAAAAAAAAAAAAACACAAAACATGTATTTCAGACCGAAACAGCCACAAATCATTAAAAGAACTATTCTCTACTTGCTGTTGAGCGGTGTGCACCTAAAAGACGCGAGTTTCACTTTATTACTAATATAATTTAAAACGTTTTTTTATTTTTTTCATGGGCGTGTTTAAGAATGTTGACCAATTTTTTTATCTATGAATTCAACGCTTGAATTTCGTGGAAAAAATGTTTGTCGTCATAAAAAGTCGCTAAAAGTCAGTAAAAACATAAAAAGTGTCAAACCCCATTTTTTTGGAAACGTCGTGTCATGGCCTCTGGACTCCAAAAAAGCACATTCTTAAGCAGAAATAAATCAGTCAATAGCAACTTCTTCGGACTTCACTTACCTCGGCTCCGGAGTAAATTGTACAAATAACATCAGTACCGAGATCAAGCGTAGGATAACTCTTGCCAACCGCTGTTTCTTCGGGCTCAAGAGGCAATTGAGTAATAAAGCCCTCTCTCGAAGACCCAAGTTGACTCTATATAAGAGCCTGATCATCCCAGTCCTGCTATACGGCGCGGAAGCATGGACAATCTCGAAAGCGGATGAAGAACTCCTTGGTCTCTTTGAGAGAAAAGTTCTACGCACGATCTTTGGTCCTGTTTGTGTTGACGGGTTCTGGAGGAGAAGATTCAATCACGAACTGTACGGGCTGTACAGCGACATGAGCCTACTTAGGCGTCTACGGATCCAACGCCTACGGTGGCTAGGTCATTTAGAGCGTATGGACACCACAGCTCCGGCCCGAAGAATCTTCGAATCCTAACCTGTCGGGCAACGCAACAGAGGACGCCCGCATTTAAGGTGGCGCACCCAAGTGGAGAAGGACCTCAAACAACTTAGTGTACGAAACTGGAGACAGCTAGCTAGGTATCGCGCTTGTTGGAGAGGCATGTTGGTTGAGGCCCAGGTCCACCCCGGATTATAGCGCCACACAAAGAAGAAGAAGACACAACTTCTCCGCCCTCTTGCTTGATTTCATCTGACTGGGTTTTTTATGCTCTGTGTGAATACGTGAATACCGGAAAAGTGTAAAAGGATGTGTGAAATACAAGGGTATTTCCAGTACACTCTTTTTCACATTTTTTACGACCTACACTCCAAAAATGTCGCCATCACGTATTTCTATCTCAGAGGCGGCAGTGAACTGTGCAGGCATCCACTCCTCAGGAACACAATGGCACGCACCACAAGTAGTTCCCCAGTTATCGGGTTTACCTTGAACTCTAGCCCAACCCTGTGCCCCTAATGAGAAACCCCCTGTGATTTTTAATCCACTTTTGGCTAATTTCTCTTCATCATCGCAGCAAAAATCCCACCGCTGGAAGCGATTTGTGCATTACCGAACGGAACGGTCGAATCTATCTTCGGGTGTGCTTTCCCTCTTTTTCGACTGTGGTTAGAATCATTCCCACGAATCATTGCAACTTTGGCTAGAAGAGAACAAGTCGTAGGGGAAGGCCATGCAAGCTACGGGGAAGCCTTTACCTTCATCTTTGCAATGGCACAACTGTCGGGGAATCCCCTCTTACAAATAAAAAAGTACTATCCCAACAAATGCTTTCTCAATTCAAATCAATGCACAGCTAAGTAGCTTCTCAACTCACCTTGTATGACTTCTTTACTTCAATCTTGTACGCAATGCGATGCTTAACAAGTCGATGCGATTTCCTCAGAGCCCTCATGATGATAACTGAAAGCAGAGAGAGCACGATTATGATTCACTTTTGGCTTCGAGAACACAAACAAAATAATTGGGTCACACACAATACGTGCATTTGAGGCGAAAGAGGAAGGAACGATCCTCAGATATTTATTGCACAACTCACCGTAGTCAGAATTACAAAAATGCGCCTGTGGATGCTGCGGCATACACGAGCACGCGTCCACGGCTGGTGCGAGCAGAGCCAACAGCGACAAAACCGCGATCGTCGCCACGCCAATACACTTTACGACGTTCATTTTGCCTTACACCGAATACAATTGAGACTGCAAAGAAAAATAAAAGAAAACATATTCATATTTTAATGCGTTCAGACAACAAATTCAGCTGTCATTAGATTTAGTTTAAATCCTCATTCAAGAGTCTTTATTAATAAGATGTCATGTGGGATACACCCCACCGACGGGTATCGCTTTCAATGAAGCAAAGTGGAGAAAAAACAAATGAGTTTTCTGAAAAACGAACAAATTATGGTGCGTGGGAGTGGGAGAGTGGGGCTGTCGGCGCCAGTGGGACAATTAAGACGTTTGTTTACGGTCGGACATTCGAAAACGCATTCACATGTATTCCCGAATTGATTTTAATGTGCATTTCCCGTCCCACACTCGTGGTCGACAGCCGATGAAGATCATCACCGGCATCGTCGTGGGGTCAAGAGCAATAAATACAAGTTTAGAGGCTACGATTTTATGGGTCACTTGTTGTGTGTCAGATATTCCGTGTGCCGGAGGAGGAGAAGGGAGCTGAACTAAATACCACTCCTAGGAATTTCCGATGAAATCAGCCGCAGACAATTGAATTGAAGCTGATTGAAAAATCGCAATTTTCTGCAACATAAACCTTTGCAATAAATCACTGCTCCAGCGGTTTGTGACCGCAAACTGATGAACTCGCCTGGGAATCCGAATCGGGGGCTGACACCGAAGTGAATGCACTTTTTCTATACACACTCGGGGACACGTGTTAGGCGCTGTCAATTGAAAACGTTTTAGTCAATTAAATGTGATTTAAGGCTTTTTCAAGCGATTTGGGCAACTTGTGCTGCTGAATGTATTCCCCCCGCCGCTGTCATGCTGGCTGAATAAACAGAGTTTAGAATGCAGAGCCAATTAGCTGTTGGTTGAAATTCAATATCTCTCCGTCCGATAAGAGATCTCCGAGACCATGCGTACGACCATCCACTCGAGCAGTGTTTGTTTACATGATCCGATGTGTGGTGGCTATTTTTGAAGAAAAGAGATAAATCGTCTGGGGTGGTCAGTTTTTTATCGAGTTTTATTCGATTCAGAAAAATAAACACACTTCGGGTTCTGAATGACTTCGAGTGGTTAAGTTGTGATCGCCTTTCTCAAGAAATGCTGATTTCTCGTGGAAATGATATCTTATACAAACGAAAGTGTTTACTGCTAATCAAATGGCAACCGCAGAATGTGTTGTGTGATGCTCGTCGCGAATCGATAGTAAGCACTTTTTTCACTCATCTGAATAGAGACGTGTAATATAGCTAGCATCATCAGGAATGGTATACATCACTGGGTTACGTTCCGTGATTGAGCATGGCTTATCAGACACGTGTGTTCACCATTGATGAAGTTTCCGGCGACATAGCGACTTACTCACTTACTTTACGTAGATCCTGTATGCCCTCGGGGACCTTTTTAGGTTGGACAGCATTGTCTATTTAATCGGTAGAGCTATGCGCGTATCTGAGTAACTCCCTTTTCGACGAGTTGATCTTCAGCCCCACGGCGTTACCCTCGCTCTCCACATTTGTTGCCAAGTTCATAGAGCTCTATGATCCTATGAGACATTAGGCACGATCAGCTAGATGTTTTCACATACATTTTTTATATCTGCTTCAGTTGTCGATCTACTTCGTTTTTTGGACAATTTGCTCATCCCTAGGCACGATATGACACCAGGGTAGTGAATGCCTCGATGTCAGAGCAGAGTTAAGCACTAGAGGTTGCCGAGGATGCAACCTTGCTTGACTCCCGTTTAGATTTTCAAATTCTTCTGACAACTTTTCTCTGGGCAGTACGAGATACCCATCGAAAGTAGCGATGGGCAATTGCGAATAAAAACAATCGAATAATTCGATTGTTCTAGCAATCGCAATTATTCGAATTCGAATTGAGCGCAGTCGTTTGTTGAATTTCGATTCTTGTAGGTCCGATTCCAATCGCCAACGATTGTGTGTATTCGTCGATTCTTCAACTCAGAGAGAGATTGCTAAATTGTGTATATTCGTCGTCAAGTCGGAGGGAGATCACTCGCAATTGCCCATCTCTTTTTCATTTCGTTTCACTACTAAAATTTAAATTGTAAATTTATGAGAGTGAGAGTACAAACCTCTCACTCATTGGGTAAGAAAGAGGAAGAATACAGTCGAACCCCCAAAATTCAAATAGCCACGGAAACCAATATTGTTCAGATACCGGCATTCTGTTGGGGGTAGTAGGTACTGAGAATAATCGACTCGATTCGATTATTTTTTGATGAGACCGAATAAATCGACAATCGAATTCAAATTTTAACAATTGCCAATTTATTCGATTGTGAATTTCATTCGCAATCGCCCATCGCTAATCGAAAGTCGCTTCGATAATAGCTATAAGCTTATATGGGATGTCCAAAACACAACGATGGCAACTGGTAAAATTCTGATTACAGTGGAAAACATTGCAATGTTACACTTCTCAAACAATCATATCAAACATATCTGGAGAATTGTGTAAAAGAGTAGTTGTCCACTTCAGAGAAGGTCTAAGAAATAATAGTTTGCAAGGAAATATTCGTTTGTCTAGGTCCAGTAGCAACTGTGAACAGCACCACTGAATTTTAATAATGTGCGAAAAATACTCCCTTTCGTATTTGAACACTAATCAACGGCTAATACGATGACTAAGCCCAAATCAAATTTTAATACACTAGCGTATTCATTTAGGTTTAGATGGCTGACTATCAGAGTGCAGAAGTCTCTAAGTCAGCGTAGGCCCATTGTATTACACTTTTGCTTAGACACATGAGGGAGCATAACACAGAACTACGAAATTTGAGGATTAATATCTCGGAATTGTGTGCTTAGATTAAGATAAAGGAAGACAAAAGTCACACAAGCTCACTGACACTCACACAAGCTCACTGATACTTTTAATGTTTTAGTCTTCAGTATATATTCAACTCCAAGAGGCAAGTTAGGACAGCAGAACTCAATAACGGATCTATGAATGCCTATTCCGCGAACTAATGTGTGCTTTTAATAAAGCGAATAAGATGGACGACTCCATGTTACTAAGGTCAGTCAAGTCATCGAAGGCGGGTGAGAGAGTACTGAATTGCGTAGCAAGTGTAAAATGGTGTTTTCCTCATCTTCGTCCTTGCAGCTCCTGCAAAACTCATTGTAGGTGATATCTAGCGTGGGATCGAATTGTTTGTCTATATTTTTGTGTCTATCCTGTGTCGGTTGAGCATCTATGATCTGCATGAGCAGGTGTGTCTAGCTTCAGCGATTGGCCATCCTCCGTCCATAAAATGCCATCCAGAAAGACTGCAGAGCTTGCGAGTTCGTCCGCTTGGCAATTCTCTGAAATGTTACAGTGTTTCGGCTCCCACATAAGTAAGAGCTTTTGGGAATTCTTTTTACCCACATAAGTTGTCCATGTCTCCCACCAATGGTTCCCCGATTGGACCAATCCACACTCGTTATTTTTACGACAGGAATTGAACACTACAGAGTGTCAAAGAAGTGTGAATGCGTTTGTTTTTATCCATACTGCATTTAAAAAGAAAGAGTGAAACTACATATTGATCTTGCAACACCATTCCACGTTCACTCATCAGTGAAAGTTAAAGAAGAAGCTCTAATTAGAAGGTATTGCGTTGCCAGTCCTATCTGTTTTCATATAAATTGACACTGCAGCTCTAACTATATCTGGTTGCTGTGCTTTGTTTCATGACGATGTAATTTGTTAATAATTGAGTTATAAAATTATCGCATACGGTCTTTGGGATAGGTTACAGGAATTTGTTTTTTCAAATTAGCTTTCTTTCTTCTTCAGTTGGGATAGACTCTTACTCATGTGTACTCAAGCAACTTCCCACGTTGAGGGTGTTATTGTTCCCCCACGAGCGGAACGGAGCTATAGCTGTGACTGATTACACCAGTTGTAAGAGTAACGTGTTGAGTAATCGAATGTAAGCGCTAATTTGTTTTTTGTCTAAATAGTCGTTAAAAAAGTTTTGTTATTCGCTACTCTCCTTATTTATATAAAAGTTGGTATCTTCTTGAAAAATATTGCCTTAGAATTTGAGCGCATGCTTGGTACTAAATGCGAATCATGAGCAAACACTCTATTTGGGCGAAAAATTCTTGTAGTGTGTATGCTATTACACCTTCATAATCTCTCTTCATATTGAATTTCTGCAAGTATATCAAGTATTGCTGTCACAACGATGGTAGACAGCAAACTGTGCAGCCTTCATAATCTAACCTAACCCTAACAGCTACAACAAGGGACATCACTAAGCACTCCTTGCACAACCTAGATCTACACCTAGATCTTTCTGTAAGCACGGTACAGTGGCCCATAGGAATCTGCGCTGCAAGATTCGAAATAGCGGTTGACCCACACTGTCGCAGCTGCCTTGGCACCCACCAGAGAGAAGTCTGCCTCAGTTTCTCTGTGAGAATTTATCCAGACGCCATTATCCAGACAATATGTCGAGTTCGGGAAACCTCATCTTAGTCAACTTTCCGAGATCGATCAAAGTATGTCGCACATAATATAATTCCTAAACTCCTGGATTTAGTAAACCCTAACTTCTCGTATTATGAATCAGTGCGGAGCTGCATATCAACTGGGTTCTGCGAGCTAAAGAGGAGAAGAGGCTCAGTCACTACCACTGCATTGAAGAAATCCCAACTCTAGGCAATGAAGCAATCTTCCAGCTTAGCTTGGAAGAATTCATCAAAACCGAAGAAAAAGCCATAGGCTAACGTCAGGCAGTTTCATCGTCAGGTTTTGGTGACTCTTTCAAAGCTATGCAGAGTCCTACTGAGGGCCAGTTTTCGGCCCAAGCCAAATGTTCGGTCGGACTCTAAAGCTAAGTGGGAAGACTGCTTCAATACTCTAATAGGAAGCATGCACCAGGTCACCTGCCTGGCGACTAGACGCTCAGCTCAATCCACAAATACCATCCACAAAAAAGGTGATCCTGTTACAACAACTATAGGCACATACCTGCTCAACGTCGCCTACAACGCATAGTGCAGTCTTTGAAAGTCGATTTGCGCCGCAGTAACTGGAACCAGGGCGGGTGGTCGATCGGGTTAAATCGGCTGCACACCAAGGACAGCAATCCCGGAAAAGACCAGCAGAGTGTCTCTCTTTCTCATTCTTTGCGCCTTGGAACATAATAATTTTGCCCCTGACTCCAAATCATCAACATCTTCGCCTAACTATCGGCGTTTTGTTTGAATTAGAAAGAGCCAGTCAATAGATACATCGGACAGTAGAGCACGTTGTCGACGTTTCAACCACTCTTCAGTGATCTTTCCAAACAACTCAATAATTTCGAAGTCATCGAACGCGCATTATAAATAACAAATTCCATCATCGAAGGTCTGTAGGTACTCACGGAGTGTTTGTGTTTGAAACTCCCAAAGGCATCATCATTTCAGATCTGTCCCTCGTCTCAAAACTCCACGTAAACATGAACCATTCCAATAAAGTTGCCCCCCTTTCGAATCGGAACTCCTCTGCCAGACGAGACTCCAATCCCATCGAAGTTACACTCATATTTCATCCGTGATTATTTATAACTCGGGTGCTCTTCCAGAGCACAGGCAAGGGTTGGGTACAGACTCGCGCAATAGGGTCCCGTGCAGACATGTGCTCTTTTAAGTGTTCATCTATCGAGTGATCTCACGGAAACACTGTACACTACTTAGGCCTAATGTACTGTGGCCACCACCTGTTTGCTGAAGAGGAGTACGCCCTGCGAATGATGGACTTAATAAGAGAAATTTCTTAATAAGACGAATTCAACAACACAGCGCAGCGAGGCGTGTGGTGGTGTGGCCACACTCAACCAGGAACACAGGAACACTCTAGAGCAAATCGATTAAAAACAGACACACATCTCGGCGTCTAAATGTGTTTTGCATCACTGTAATGGGGCTAATTGAGCAGACGTGCATGCATGCATGTGTGCTTGGCTGGCCCCTAAGAAAGCACACAATGCATTGTGTAATGCACGATGAGAAATATGAAATATGGAAAAGCAAGTTAATTGAAATGTGAAACTTCCTGTCCTCGCTGGCGAACAACGATTTCGCTGTTAATTGATATGTAACTGTGCCATGGAGCTCTGGTGTACATCGCTTTTGCACGAAACGGAATCGAATATCGCGCTGGGCTTGCAATGAGATAGTCGATAGCACTTAGTCTGCACACTCCATGCACAGCCACTTACCTGGGGCTACGTGGCGCGGCAGTGGGTGCATAATTTGAACTGCGCTGACCTAGTCGTGTGTCACTGGGCGCCCCGAGTGTGATGCGATTCGTTTCCGCTTCTCCTAACTTGGACTCTTATCCGACAGCGAGTCGAGTGCAATGCGACGACTGAAAGATGCACGCCGCTCCGCCGAGGAGAATATTCACTTCCCTTGCGGTGCAGAATGTGTGGCAGTGCGCTTTGTTGTGCCGAGCAGCGCCGCACGGCGTGCCACTCACAATGCATTCCGCCAGACTCAAAGAGTACCGATTCGTTTGGCCTTTCATCGACCTGAGATAATTTCTAATTATAGACATTCAATAAATTCACTCTGTGCCTACATAAGTATCAGGAGCCACTGGCACGCGTCTCGTCCGACGTTGGACGGCCGGGAAAACGTATTTAGGCAAACTATAAGTTTGTTGATAATGTAAAATGTGGACATTTACGCTGTCGACGTGGTTTCGCAACCGTTTGCACCGCGCTCCAGAACGGAGGGAGGGCTGTGTTTCGGGTTGGTGCAGGCCTGGAGGTGCTAAACATTCACTTTTGATCGATGTTTTAATCGAATTAGGCTTTGCGCAAGTGGGGTGGTGCCCTTTAGATGCGCGGGCGATCAAATGAACATTAAAAACTGTGGTTGTCACCATTCGAGAGTTTATGTCATCACGTGTGGACTATGACGGGTGGCATGTGGTAATATGATGTGCAATCGGTGGGGTCGAGGTTTTCATCGATTGTGATGTGAATTTTGGGTTCTTGGTGGTCTTCGGGCAAAATTTGGGGCTTTTCGTCTTGGAGACAGGACATCACAAAGGTTGTCAAGTGTGGTGGCCGCCTTGAATTTTGCGTCAAATATGACCGGTGTGCTATCTTCGAGCGGCCAGATACGACTTTACTCTTTGCTTAGTTGCTTTGCAGACACAATGTTTTCCAGCAATTAATGAACTGGCTAGACCAGGGAGAGGCTTGCAGCGCCATCGCCTGATGTGATGCCACCATAGGTTACGTTAGGTTAGATTGATGTGGCTGACTTCTGTACGAGCGAGCAGCTTAGTCGGTTTATAGAAGTAATGCTGCTAGAAGTCTGTACCTACGGCATAAGTGAGCACTGTATAATGGTTTCTTCCACATCTCCGTCTCGGCTTCTGCAGAAGTCATTGAAAGGGAGGCCCACTCTAGAAGTGTGACCAATGGCCCAATACCCTGTTATAACGCCACTGAGGGTTCTAAGATTATGACTGCTCATATTGACACTGATTAAGTTCATATTTTGGATTTAGGTTAGGTTATTGGGCTTACAGTGAAATTGCCAGCACACTGGGACAATTGTTGGTCCATTGTGATACCCAGTGCCATTAATTTGATCTCAACAGCAAAGGTTTGAAAACAAGATAACAGCATTTAATTTTGCTTTCAATGGAATTCGAACGTATGACCCCTATGACCAAGGGCAGATACACAACCAACTGCGGTATCCAGCCGTTTTGAATCAGCCAGACTTGATTTGTTAGGAGGTTTCCTGTGCCAGTTGACTGAGCTCAGAGTTGTTTGCTGCCAGACTGTCGGAACAAATAACGATATATGTCCTTGATACAACATCGTTTTTTAGCCAGGATTGATTCTATGGTTTCTCTATGGACGCTACAATGATTCGATAATCGGAAAGGCAACTGAATGTTCAGATCCTTGAAATAGACCGCAACTGAGTATGAGTCGATGTCAGAAGTTTTGTACTTCCTATTGAATAGGACTAGGCATTCTTAGTCCACTTCACCAGCTTAGGGTCGTGTGCATAACATCTTTGAACCAATGCCCTCTGGGATGAACCTGCCTTGCGGGGGGACCACTGTGAACAATTCTGGAGATCGTGATTCACTACTTCTTGTCACCGCATCCTACAACATTGTAAAAAAAAGTCAGCACTCACAACAGTGAAAAGAAGATGGAACAGGTAATTCAAAAGAGCGACTAAGTGGCTATGGCAAACATCAAGTGAACCATCAAACCATCAAAGCAGAACCAGTTTAATCAGACATCACAATGAAGTCAGATCGAGGCTTAACTCGACCTTCACTGGCTGGGATTGTCAGAGGCATGGCATGACTATAGAACATCAAAGGTCTGACCTTCGGTAGATTACATGCCTTACAAGGTACGTTGTGGCTCTTACATCCTCCTCGTAAAATCACGTCAGCAGCGTACATCGAATATGGAAATCATTTTGGTCGAGCCATTTTTATCTCACTGGTACGGGTCGCAAATCATTTCGACCCCACTCCGAGAGGGCTGTTTAGGAATCATTTTCACACACCAGTGAAGAGAAACACATTAATTAATTACAACACTTATTCGTGTCAAAAATTCAGCCCGATCGAAACACCCACCCACTACGCTATAGATGGTTCAAGGAAAAATTCTTAAGTTCATCTTTCGTCCGTTTATATGGTACATTAGACGCACTAGAAACTGCACTGACTGACACTGAACACAGGCAAACGTATTGGCACATAACCAACAATTCTGGAGGTCAATAAAACGTTAGCCGCGATCATTATTTTGAGGAAACATTCCGGAAAGGAAGCTAATAATCACCAAGGGATTCAATGCCGAACGTGTTCTATTTGCGTTTTCGCTGAGCGGTGAGGTAGAAAAATTGGAAGCAATGATTACAAGTTTAAGTGTGAATATTTAGACATTTTCAGAAATGAACAGAGGAAAGAAACGGATCGATCATGTTATTCCAAGACAGTCCTGAGGACAGCAGGAATGCTGACTAGAGGCTGGAAAGACTCCACCTATTCTATCATTAGTCATTAAAGAGTAAATATCATACCTTACCTTTATCTCGACTCAAATATAAACAAAAGCTACGCTCAAAAAGAAAAGGGAGTATGACCAAAGAAGAAGTTAAGTAGAGAGGACATTTGATCGTCTGTCTGCCTTGTCTTTGGATCGCGAAAATGAATCTCTTGAATGCTGATTGGGGTCCTTATTGGACACTGTGCCATAAGGTGTGTTCTCGTTCTACTACATGTAGTTCAACCGGCAATACATTACAAATTAAAGGCACAATGGGGCCGCTACACAGCCATACTTCAAAGCTGTCGCGTTAACACGGAACCTGTGTAGTGCCATTTGGACCACAATAAAATAAGAAATTAAAGGGGGTCACTCATGCCAATAGTGGTGTCTTTTTTCAAAGAATCAAGTAATACCCTGATAGTCCC